>OW818033.2:12962574-14162574 GCA_942486065.2 Calliphora vomitoria | reverse complement strand
TTCAATGTCTTTAATATGTACCTATGAAAACCTCTTAAATTCCGTTAATCCCTGTTAATTTAAACAAATTTAGGAATTGTTTATTTAATGTTAATTCCCAATATTGTATAGAGTTTCACTTTTAGCACATATTTAGCTTGAGAAATATTTGGCAATCCTGCGTTATTGTCATCTTTGTTTTCATGGGTATTGCCAGACATAATTATTTAGCATACATACATATATTGCCAGTTTGTTTACTTTACACCTCTTTTTGGCTACACACTTTTCCTATTCATACCGTTTAGAGAAAATTGAACAAAAAAAAAAAAAAGCGAAATACCCCAACGTTAGCAGCGAATATTTGTATGTTCAAATAATGTTTATGAACGAAGCTCCATTTTTGTACATGTGTGTTTTATTTCGAATGTTTTGTTTGTGTGTGTGTGTGTGCTGTTGTTTTTGCTGTTATTGCTTTACTCAAGACTCCATGGGTGGTCACTGTCGCCACTATACCGGCTGCCACACAAACATTATTTTATGCAGTCATACTATACTTATACAAAAAACACACACACAACACAGCTAAATTAAGCGAGCAGCAAGTCAGCAAACAACCAGCCAGGCGGCAGCCAGCAAGCAATCTTTACTGGGCATGAATTGTATACTCTGACGTTATTATTGTAAACAGTTTTATGTTTTTTTTTTTTGTTTTTTATTTTGCTTCGTTTTTAGCACAGAAACAAGCAAAAATGTAGCATTAAAAATACTAATGTAGTATGTATAGGAAAATTTCAACTGCCAAAAGTAATTTTCAGCATCTCGCAAAATCAACACATACTCGATTACATACATATATGAACATACTATATACATATGTATTAAAAAAAAAACGTAATTTTAAATTAAATGTATTGGTTTTTTTGGATTTTTTCTTAAGATTATTACAAAATACTATCTGTTATAGACAGGGATATTTTTTGTTGTTGTTGTTTCTTTCCATTCACTGTTTTTGTTTTCTTCTTCTACCATTTAACCGCTATGCATATTGAGTGATGGGTTTCATTTATATTTACATGTTCTTCTTCTTCTTCATATAAATGTTTATATTTACATGCATACATACATATACATAAATACCCATGTTTATTTACATTTTCTTATTGAGTGCGTGTACATGTGTACGTATAAGTAATGTCACATGGTCATACGTCTGTATGTGCTTCTTCTGTCTCAAGATTGTTATTACGATGGCAACGTCAACAATTGTCGGTTTTTAGCAGAAGTGTTTTATTTACATAGATATTTAGTTAAATGTTTAATAATGTTCTTCCGGTCGGCTTAAAAAGGTTTTTTTTTTTTTTTTTGAGAAATGGACAGTGAATAAAAATATTAAAAAGGGAGGGGTGGAAAACTGATTTAAAATATTACATCAATTATCAAAAATTGCAAAAAAATGGTATGTCAAGATTTTATTAAACCTTAGTGAACGATTAAATGACATTCTTCCGGTCGGCTTTAAAAGGTTTTATGATCACTGTAGAGTGCAACAAAAAGTATGTAGGGAGGGGGTGGAAAAAATCAAAAATTCTTTAAAAATCGGCAAGATTTTATTAACATGTATTACAGAAATATAAGGAGCGATAATGGAAAACATGGTGATTCTTTGAGTAAATTTCAGTGTTACATACAATTTTACAACATGCCGCTGATTTTACAATAAATCTAAAAAATTCTTATTTCAAAAAATCGCTTATTTAATAAAATTTTATATTTTAACAAAAACATTTAACAATTCTAAATTAATAAAGCTTGTTTCAGCTATTTTATCTATTTTAACAAAAAAAATTGCGAATTCTACATTAATACCTATGTAATTTTTTTGTTCCTGTAAAAAACGCTTATTTGAAATAAATAAATTTTTTATTTTAACAAAAACAAGTAACAATCCTACATTAATTGGGCTAATTTTACAACTAAACGCTGATTTTACAAAATTTAACAAAAACGCCTATTTAAAAAATCGCTTATTTTATAAAATTTTCCATTAAAAAAAAAAAAACAATTCTACATTACTTATAATAATTTTACAACAAAACTCTGATTTTACAAAATTTCACAAAAACGCCTATTTAAAAAACGCTAATTTTATATTTATTTTTATTTAAAAAAAATCGCTAATTTTACAACACAACCCTAATTTAACAGTAAATCGTAAAAAACGCTAATTTGAAAAAATCGCTTATTTCATAAAATTTTCTATTTTAACAAAAACATTTAACAATCCTACATTAATAAAGCAAATTTTACATTAAAATGCAGATTTTACCAAAAAAAAAAAAATCTACAAAAACGCCTATTTAAACAAATCGCTTATTCATAAAATTTCCTATTTTAACAAGAAAATCGCCAATACAAAATAACAAATCACCAATATCAAACAGAATCAAAAATATTTCGTTATTTTCTTTTCCGCTAAAATAATATGGGGGTCTCTGATTAAATGTCTGTTAAATTTTATTACTTTCAACATAAAACTGTAATAAATACATGTATGGATCGATGTCTAGGCATTACCACATAGTGATAACACCAACCAACTATTTTTCTTCTTACAACAGTCATCATCTTCATCTCCTGCTTCAGTTTTATCATCAACAACAACAACTCTATCCACATTTACAATTTTTACAACCCAAAATGATCATTGTTTCTGAGTGTTTGTATTTATATGAAAGCAAGCTCCAAGGTTTAAAAGGTTTGTTATTGTTGTTTTTTTCTAGAAGAAACCCAACCAAAAAGAGAAAAAAACCTTAATAATGATGTTAAGCTTTAGGGTTGGCGCGGTTACCAACATCCAATGGATGTCTGTTTGTCTGTTTTTTTTTTTCAAAATAAATTTGAACATCATCATGATCTTTTTAATGGCAGTTATTGTTGTTGTAGTAGTTAAGATGCTTTGAATGGGCTATAATATATACCAGCCATCAACAACAACAACAACAAATACAAATACAACAAACATACCTACCTACCTCTATATAAAGTATTGGTATGTTATTGTAGTGTATCTCTTCTCTGTGGCCGACTGTCTGTCTATCTGTCTCACTGACTGTGTGTGTTCGTTTAGCGTTTTAATGTCTTCATTATTTTGGATTTACGTTTATGTGTTTTTTTTTTTCATTTCATCTTTCCTTTCTCTCGTTGTTGTTGCTGTTGTTGCTTTGTGTGTTCTTTTCACGTAAAATACATGTAACAGAAACAGAGAAAAAAAAAATACGGCCAACAACAACTAAAACGAAAATAAGAGCCACGATCATCAACATCAGGCAATTGAGTTGTATGTAGTACGAGTCATAGTAGTTGTGGCAGTAAAGTAGTTTTTTTTTTTATTTAGGTGGAGGCGATCACTTTTACACCCAAAAATCAATGGTTTTTGAAACATTTTTAATATTTTTTCAATATAAAAAATGTTTTTCTTTTAATTTCTTTTAAACAATTTAAGTATTTTAATAAATTTTGTTAGAATTAAACAACAAAAATCACCAAATACTCAAAAAAACGCAAAATACAAAAAAAAAAAAAAAAAAAACAATCTAAAAAAATCGCCAAATTAATAATAAAAACACTAATTTAAAAAACTCAAATTTACAACAAAAAAAATTGCTGTTTAAAAGGAAAATAATTCACAACAATTTTTCTAATTAAATAAAAACGCCAAATAAATTCCTAAAAAAACAAAAATTTCACAAATAAAATTTTTGGTGAAAAAATCCCTTATTTCATAAAAATTCGTATTTAAGAAAAAACAACCGCCAATTACTAAATTCACAAAAATTCGTTTATTTCATAAAATTTCATATTTTAGTTATGTTATCCAAAATTAATAAGCAAAGTCGAAAAATTACACAAAAAATTTCATATTTTAACAAAAATTTAGCCAATTCCACATTCTTAGGCAAATTTGCTTTTAAAAGAGCTGATTTAAAAAAAACGCCTATTTAAAAAAAATCGCCTATTTAATTTTACTTTTCTATTTTAACCAAAAAATCATTAATTCTATATTACTTATTACATAAACATTACTATTTTAACAAATATATAGCAAATTCTACATTACTAATGCAAATTTAACAAGAAAACGTGGATTTCATAAAAAACGCCTATTTAAAAAAAACGCTTATTTAAAAATTCTATATAATTTATTTTATAAAAGTTACTATTTTAACAAACATATCGCAAATTCTACATTACTAATGCAAATTTAACAACAAAACGCTGATTTCATAAAAACGCCTATTTAAAAAAAAACGTTTTTTAAACAAAATTTATATGTAATTTAACAAAAAATATATTTGTCAAAATATATTTTACTATAATAAAAAAAAAATCGCTAATATTGGAAGAAATATCATTAAAAACGCTAATTTAAAAAAAATCGCTTATTTCAAATAATTGTCTACTTTAACCCCAATTCTATATTACTAATACTAATTTCACAACAAAACACTGCTTTCACAAAATACTAACAAAAACTACTATGTACATACTTAAAATCGCTTATTTTATAAAAGTTACTAGTTTAACAAAAATATGGTCAATTCTACATTATTAATGCAAATTTTGTAGAAAAGTAACAAATTTAAAAAAATAGCTCAATTAAAAAACAAATTTAACAAATTTAAAAAAATAGCTCATTTAAAAAATGTTACATTTTAATCACCAAAAAACGACTATTTAAAAAAATCGCTTATTTTATAAAAGATTCCATTTTAACAAAAAAAATATAGCTAATTCTTCATTACTAATGCAAATTTTACAACAAAACTCTGACTATACAAAAAATCAATAAAAACGCCTATTTCAAAAATCGCTTATTTCATAATTTTTTTTATTTTAACCAACAAATCACCAATTTTATATTAATAATGCTAATATAAAAAAAAACGATGATTTCACAAAAACATTAAAAACGCCTATTTAAAAAAAGGTTAAATTTTAAAATAAAATATCGCTAATTCTTCATTACTAATGCGAATTTAAAATCGCTTATTTTATAAAAGTTACTAGTTTAACAAAAATATGGCCAATTCTACATTATTAATGCAAATTTTATACAAAACGCACATTTTACAAAAAAACTAACAAATTTAAAAAAATAGCTCATTTAAAAAATGTTACATTTTAATCACCAAAAAACGACTATTTAAAAAAATCGCTTATTTTATAAAAGATTCTATTTTAACAAAAATATATAGCTAATTCTTCATTACTAATACAAATTTTACAACAAAACCCTGACTATACAAAAAATCAATAAAAACGCATATTTAAAAAATCGCTTATTTCATAAAAAAATTTATTTTAACCAACAAATCACCAATTTTATATTAATAATGCTAATATAAAAAAAAAACGATGATTTCACAAAAACATTAAAAACGCCTATTTAAAAAAAGGTTAAATTTTAAAATAAAATATCGCTAATTCTTCATTACTAATGCGAATTTTAATTTTTACAAATATCAATAAAAACGCCTAATTAAAAAATCGCTTATTTCATAAGAATTTTTATTTTAACAAAAATAATCACCAATCCTATATTAATAATGCTTATTTAACAAAAAACGCTGGTTTCACAAAAACGCCTTTTTAATAAATCGCTTATTTCATAAAAGATTCCATTTTAACAAAAAAAAATATAGCTAATTCTTCATTACTAATGCAAGTTTTACAACAAAACCATGATTAAAAAAAATCTATAAAACGCCTATTTAAAAAACGCTTATTTCCAAAAATCTTATATTTTAACCAAAAAATCACAAATTATATATTAATAATGCTTATTTAACAAAAAACGCTGGTTTCACAAAAACAACAAAAACGCCTATTTAATAAATAGCTTATTTCATAAAAGATTCCATTTTAACAAAAAAATATAGCTAATTCTTCATTACTAATGCGAGTTTTACAACAAAACCATGATTAAAAAAAAAAAAAACTATAAAAACGCCTATTTAAAAAACGCTTATTTCCAAAAATGTTATATTTTAACCAAAAAATCACAAATTATATATTAATAATGCTAATTTTATAAAAAAAAACGCTGATTTCACAAAAACGCCTATTTAAAAAAAAATCGCTTATTTTTTAAAAGATTCCATTTTAACACAAAATATCGATAATTCTTCATTACTAATGCGAGATTTACAACAAAACCATGACTTAAAAAAAAATTCAATAAAAACGCCTATTTAAAAAAACGCTTATTTCATAAAATTTATATTTTAACAAAAAAATTCTACGTAATAAATCGCTAATTTCGACAATTATTACATAAAATTGCAAATTGACAAAAAGCACTATTTGAAAAAAAAAAAATCGGTTAAACGATCATTTTATAAAAAAAAATCAATTCTCCAAATTCTTCTTGATAAAAATTGTCTATATAAAGTTTTATTCCCAGAAACAGAGACATTAAAAAAATTAATTTTTAAGGCTTAAAACTTAATTGTTATTATATTGACGTAAAAAGGTTGGCCGCAGAAATTAATTAACATTATTTAAAAAATGCTATATTTCTAAAAAAAGTATTAACTATATTTGTTGAAACATTAAACTCATATAATGTTTCGAGTGTACAGCATTGAACTCGAATGTTCCTGAGATGTTTCTACCAGCTTTGAGGCAAGTAACGTTTATAGTTTTCCTGTATACAGCAGCTCTTGTAGGTTTTTTTGTTTTTTTTTTTTTTGTTTTCTTGTGTTTTGTTATTTTATTTTTGGCAAGCGATCAATTGATTGCCATTATGGATTGATCTAAAATGCACTTACTATTATTTTTTTTTTTTTTTTTGTAGCTTTTTTTTTGGGGAGTGGGGTCTTTTTCAAAAACAACAATGATTGTTGGGTTATTATACGCCTTTTTTGTTTTGTTTTGTTTTGCTTTTGTTCGTTTCAGGCATTACTTATTTATGCATATTGTTGCTGTTGTTGTTGTTATTGGGAATTTGTTGGTGGTATTTTTTTTGCCACAAAAAAAAAAAAAAAAACAAAAAACAAAATAAAAACAGACAGAAAAAACGGTTATAAAAAAGCTGTCAAACCGCAAACGATTTATTTTAATGACTCAATTAAATGTAAACAAAAAAAAACAAATAACATTATTTTTAGTTTTTTTAAGCTATTTTCTTAAGGTTTAAATATATACCTATATGTATTTTTTTTAACTATTTTAATGGGTGGTCTTTTTTTCTTTATTTGTATACATTTTAATTTAATTCATAGAAACATATTATGATATTGTTTTAATAATATGTACTAAAGTAAAAACATTTTAAACATATTTATTTTGGTGGGGGGATGGATGTAGGCTTTTTATTTACATTTTTAAGTGTTTAAAAATGTTTCAAATTAAATATTTAAAGCACGTTTTTTGAGTTCTTTTTTAAACGAAAGTTAGCAGATCAATTACAATTATTTATTATGTATTTTTGTTTTAAAAGTTTTGATTTTGTGTTAAATTAGAGATAAAGGGTAAAGAAACCGTTAGAAAACGTGTAAAATAACTAGCAAAGTGTTTAATAAACCAATGTTTTGCTGTAATCATTTAAAAGTTTTAATATAAACTTTAAAATAATTTTAAGTTACATTTTTAAACTTACTTATACTTGGTTTAATAAAGCTTAGTTTAAACTAAGTTTAAGCATTAATGCAAACAAAAAGTCTTTCAATCTATTATAAACTTGACTTAATAAAGCGTAGTTTAAACTGAGTTTAAGCTTTTTTGCACAAGAAAAGTGTGAATAGTGAAAACCAATTAAATTTAATTGGGGTCATTTTGGTGCCTTGACTTTAAAGGGTTAATTTTAATTTGTATTCATTTCCATTGTCTATTTCAAAGGGTTTATAGGGTTAAAAGCTGTAATTTTTCTTATACATCACATTCATTGTATTTAAATAGGTCTAAATTTAGACCTCATTATTTTTAACATCCAATAACAATTTTATAGTAAAATTAAAAGAAACAATTTTGTGGTCAATTTTTTCACCTCCATTTACAATTTTAGACCTAATGAACTGGTTTTCTGCAGCATATAGTTGAAATTAACTTAGTTTAACCCTCTAATGCTTAAGCATGCCTCAAGGCACTCATTGCAAAAATGCAAATATAACTGATTTTTCATTTCAAAAACTCATGTAACAGTTGCTAAAAAATCTACTTAAATTATTTTAAGAAACTTTCAAAGTTTATGAAATGAAATATCAGTTATATTTGCATTTATTAGCATTTTGCGATGAGTGCCTTGAGGCATGCTTAAGCATTAGAGGGTTAAGCACTGCGCGTAAAAATAGTTTGGGGTCATTTAGGACTCATTGACTTTAATGGGTTATTTTCTTAAACATCCAATAACAATTTTACTTATGTATGTAGTTTTCCCCAAAATCTCTAAGATTCAAATGTTTGCTGCACATAAATTGTGACAGCTGTTGACACAATTGGTTTAGACTTTGAATCTCTCATTTGTTGTTAATAAAGCAAGCTGTTTAATAAAATTTTCGAAAATTTGAAATTGTAGCTCTGAGGATCTTAAATGTCTGGGAAATTAGTAGTAAATCGAATATTTTTCAAAATATTTTGATTTTTTTTAACTATTAAGAAAGCTATTATCATACATTTTAAGATTCCTTGTTAATGTTATTGTTCAACAGATATTAAATCAACAAATTTTAACAACAATTGAGCTACATCTTATTCAAGTGGCTTTTAAAGATCGGGTTATAGATAATAACTTGAATATTTTCCAACTGATCTTTGTGTTTTATAACTTGTTGGAAAGATAATTTTGTATAGATTACAAATCCATTACAATTATTTGATAAATATAATATTTAAATTGCAAATTGTAGCAAAAATTGTGCTACATTATATTCAAATGGTCCGAGGCTCTTAATGATCGGGGTATAGATAATAACTTTAATACTTTTTAACCGATTTTTGATTTTTATAACTTGTTAGAAGGATAATTTTGTGTAAATTATGATTCCTGTATAATAGTTTGTTAATTTTAATATTTCTATACAAAATATTAGGAAAATTGTGAGGCTCTCAATGGTCGGAAAAATTTTTAATGGTGTGAATAATTTTAAACCGATTTTCCTGATTTATATCTTGTTGGAAAGCTTATTTTATATTTAATGCCATTGCTATATAATTTTATATCAAAACAAATATTATGCTACATATTATTCAAGTGGTCTAAGGCTCTTAATGGTGGGGACAGATGTAATAAATTTTTCAACCGATTTTTTGATTTTTATAACTTCTTAGAAAGGTATATCAGTGTATTTTAAGTTTCTGTTTAATATCTTGTTGGAAGGATATTTCATTAAATATGAATGTTCTGTTATATACACTTAAATGCCAAATTTTGATTACATTTTATTCAAGCGGTCTGAGGTTCTTAATGTCCGTGATTAGAATTCTATTATAATCAATATAAAATTTAATACTTAAATGCCAAATATTAGCAAAGATTCTGCTATATATTTTTTCAGTAATCTGAGGCTCTTACTGGTTGGGGGAAATTTGTTATTCCTTTAATATTTTTTAAGCCATTTGCAGGTTTTATATGTTTTTAGAAAGATTTTACTGTGTATTTTAAGTTTCATATCAACTTACCTTATCGATTTGATCGAGTGCTACATGGGCGTCCACCCATGAGGTGCGTATATATAAATCGGAAAATAATTTTTCATCGACCACATCTCCATGTGTATCGGGTACACGCGGTAAACTATCCATTGTGGGTACAACCATGTTTTTTTGTTGTTGTTGTTTGTTTAATTATAATTTTATTAAACAATTAATGTGTTTTAACAAATTCAGCAAATTCGAAAATTTGCTTTAAATAGTTTTTTTTAAAAACGCCACATTAGCCACTTTAATAGAACAGTGCTGCCAAGTTTGTGTGTTGCATACATAAACATTTGTTGTTGTTGTTTGTTAAATGTAATAAAATTAATTTATTTTATTTTTACTCAATTTTGTTTTAATTTTATTTCCATTTATAGGCTTTAAAACACTTTACTCCTAGTTATTCTCTTTAGTTGTTATTTTTATTTATCCTTTTATTTTCCTTAATTTTCTGTTGTTTTTGTCACGTTTTGATTTTGGTTTTTATTTTTGTTTTATTTTCTTTTTCTTGTTACTTATTTTTGTATTTTTTTGTATATACTAGTAGTAAAACAAATTTCTCGTGTTATTTATTATTTGCTCTTCTCTTCTTAGTAATTTTGTTGTAGTATTTATTTTGTATTTTATTTTTTCTTCTTAATTTAAGAGTATTCCATTACATTATTGGCGTTTGGCTTCTTTATAATTCTTAAATTTTCCAAAAATTCTTCACTTATTTTGTTTTGCCACAAATTGTTTTGTAAACTTTTATTTCTTTTTTATAAATTACATATTTCTTTAGCCACTTTAAACTTTATGTATAATATTCCTTGTTGTGTTTAAATTCTATTAGCTATTCTTTATATTTTTTCTTTTTGTATATAAAAAACTTTTTGTTGTTGTTTCTTTAAAGTAGAAAAAAAATATATATTTAGTTAAGTATCTTTAAATTTTATTTTAACCGCTAAAACGTGTTACTCGACCGAAGATCGTTTTCAATCTGATGCAGTTGTCTTTTCAACATTTGGATAGAGATATTACGATTTTAGTCTGGAAACAACTTCATTAGCGTGCTTCACACACTCGCTTACGAAATATATCTATAAGATATAAATGCATTATGTTTTGTTTATTTTCCACTCTCTCTCTCTCTCTCTGTTGGCTCTCACTAACTGTTAGTTAGAGTTTTTTTCATATGCGGCCATTTTGATTTGCCAACGTTTTTTTCTATATAACTGTAATGTTATCTATTATGCTCTCTTTATGCTGTATGTGTTTTCCTCTCCCTCTCTCTATTTTTCTTTATAGCTGTTTTATGGTTTTAAGAGTTTCTTTTAGTTTTTAATGTTAAATTTTTATGCTGGTCTTTTAAGTTTTTATAGAGGATGGTATAAATTAAGTCATTACTGAGAAAAAGATGTTTATAACATTATCACAATTATGTTAGTTTTGAGAAAAATACAGGGGCGTTGTAGATGTAAAGGGAACTCTAAAAAAAATATTTGAGAAAATGTGAAATATAGTGGGCGATTGGAAAATATTCAAATTATTAAACATTTTCAGGAATCATTAAGAATCTCTGACCAGTTGAATAAGATGTAGCCGTAATTTAGGTTTTAAATATTGGGTGCATAACGAAAAATAAACACTTTAAAAATAAAACTACAAAAAATCGCCAAATTGAAAAAAAAAATTTTTTCAAAAAAATTGCTTATTTAAAAAATTTACGATTTTTAAAAATGTAATAAAAAAAATGAATTGAATTTGTTTATATGTATCTCATCTCGAGCATTAAAATATAACAAATAATAACTAATAATAAGTGGTGAAATTGGGTAATTTGAATATGAGGACGAGTTATTTTTGATCTCAGGATTTTTATTTATTGTTTTGAATTAACTTTAGGGTTTTGATCACCCTAAACCATAACAAACTTTAAATAAAAACAAGTAAGAGAGCTATATTCGGCTGTGCCGAATCTTATATACCCTTCACCAAATTATACTTTAAAATAAAATTTAAAAAATTCTTATTTTTAAAAAAAAAAATTTTTCGAAATTTTTTTTAAAAGTTTTTTCCAATTTTTTTTAAATTTTTTTTTTTTAATTTAAAAATTTTTTTTTTTTTAATTTATTAGTGAAAAAATAGTTTTTTGTGAAAAAAATTCGGGTTAAAAAATATGTTTCCCGATTTTGACCCATTGTAGGTCCAACTTTATATAGCCTTATATACATCGTTGCAATGGACTTTGAAATATATATCATTAGATATCCATATTGTATATATTTATGACTTAGTAATCGAGATATAGATCAAAAATAGGCAACAAAACTAGAGGTTGTCTCGGATTTATGGACGGATTTTGCTGATTTTAAATAGGAAACTTCTCGAAAGCATGTCTGACAGAATTATTGAAGATTTGGATCCCGAAGATATCTGGGGCCTTCAGAAAATTGATTTCAACAGACGGACAGACAGACGGACACGGCTAAATCGACTCCGCTATCTATAAGGATCCAGAATATATATACTTTATAGGGTCGGAAAATTATATTGTGGAAATTACAAACGGAATGACAAATTTATATATACCCTTGTCACGAAGGTGAAGGGTTTAAACAAGTAAGAGAGCTATATTTCGCTGTGTCGAATTTTATTTACCCTCCACAAAATTATACTTTAAAATACAAATTTTAAATATTTTTAGGTAAACAAAATTAAAAATGTTTTTCAAAATTAAAAATAATTTTTTTATTCAAAATAATTTTTTTTTTTCAAAATAATTTTTTTTTTTTCAAAATTTTTTTTCGAAATTGTTTTTTTAATTTTTTTTAATTTATTATTCCGCTGTGCCGAATTTTATTTACCCTCCACAAAATTATACTTTAAAATACAAATTTTAAATATTTTTAGTTAAACAAAATTAAAAATGTTTTTCAAAATTAAAAATAATTTTTTTATTCAAAATAATTTTTTTTTTTCAAAATAATTTTTTTTTTTTTCAAAATTTTTAAAAACATTTTTTTCGAAATTGTTGTTTTTTTATTTTTTTTTTTTTTAAATTTATTAGTAAAAATTTTTTTATTAAAAAAAAATCGGGTTAAAAAAAAAATTGGTGAAAAAAAGTTGGTTGAAAAAATCGAGGTAGTAGCGGTTTTTTGCTTATATTTTCTCAATTTTAAATAGTAATCTATGTTGGACTATAGCGGATATATTGAGGTATCAATCATGTTTCGAAGTTAGTTGGGTGCTTCGAAAAGTTGATTTCAACAGACAGATGAACAGACACACTAGGCTATAAGGACTCCACTATCTATAATGATTCAGAATACAAACGGAATGACAAACTTATGTATACCCCTGCCACTCATGGTGAAGGGTATAAAAAATCCCAAAAGTACTCTAGCACTTATTTACCATCACTTAAAACAAAAACAACAAGATAACAATAAAACACGGTTAAACAAAAATATAAAGAAGATCTTACCACCAAAAAAAGCTAAACTGACACAACTAAGCTTAAATTAGCAGAAATATATTTGAAGGTAGTTAAAATTTAGTATAACTTATTAATAACCAATAAGCATTTTAGTTTATGTACGATATCATACTGTTCATTTTATGGCAATTCTATTGTGATCTTATTTTTCACAAATTTTTGATGCTCTCAAATAAAGAAACAATATAGACAGACCCTCTCACACAGTTGTATGCTTAAATTAAAAAATTTCAACGTAAATTATGATTATGACTTGGGCTTTCTTTAGAAAGACAAAAAACTAAAAAAAAAACCTAAAAAAAAAATCGCTAAAAAAGCCAACATAAATAAAACTACAACTTGTGTGGCATCAGCTTTTAAAAAACACTGCCAAAAAAAAGTGGAGAGACAAAAAAAAAAAAAAAAACTACAACTAAAAACAAATGGACAATTTAAGTCAACAAATCCTCCGACATAAATTTACTTCTTACACACACACACAGACACACACACTTATTTCTTAGTAAGATACAACAAACAACAACAAAACAGTCAACTACTTTGCCACACAAACGGCAACAACAATGTTAACAAATTTGCCAACGTTAAAACGACGCTGGCGCACATACTTTTGAAACACATAATACTCCAACAATAATACTCTCCTCGTACATTCATACATACTGAAATATATATATATACATATGTATGTATGTATGTAGGTATGTTTATGCGAAGGGGGAAGGCGGAAAAGTCCTCTTAATAAAATTATGAAAATTAAACTCCCAAATTGAGGTTAATAGTGCAACACTGCTGTTGAGATATTTAAAGTAACTCTTCCCTATGTTCAAATTACCTCTTTTTATTGTTTTTAAAAAATAAATCACTCAAATTATTTGTATAAAATGTTTACATTCTATAAATTCAATTGTGGTTGAACTATTGCTATTTATTTCCTTCTATTCACACACACAGCCCTCTGACCACCCCTCCCCCTGGAAAAGAGGATAACATCATTGCAAAGGTCGGGCCACCGCCACCCCCTTGGGAAGAAAGGTAGGAATCCAAAATTAGCAAGGTTCTCCACCACTGCACCATATACACAGAGGACATTGTTTCTAGGAAACTATTGATGGTAGCCCCATTATACTAGGACCAGCTACAGCTGGAACAACAACCGATTAACGAAACTGATAACAATAGACTGCATCTTTGCCACATGAAAAGGTACGTGCATATTACAATGTACGAACTCTTGGTGAAGCATCAAGGCTTGCACAACTAGAACATCAAATGACATCATATTAGATCGAAGTCGTACACATTAACGAAAGGAGATGGAATGATAATGGCGAACTTATCACTGGAAATGGTAATACTGTAATCTACAGTGGAAAGGAAGACGCAGAAATAGTGGAGTTGGAATCATAATATCAAAGAAAATCAGAAATTCCCTTCAAAAATGGAAGCCTACATCAGACCGAATAATAATGGCTCGCTTCAAGAGCAGACTAAGATATATCACCATAATACAGTGTTACGTTCTGACAAAAGACGCTGATGATACTAAGAAGGATGAATTCCGTGCACAACTTACAACCACCCTCAATGATATTCGAAGAGGAGATGTCATAATACTCATAGATGACTTCATCCCGAAAATAGCAAGTGACAACACCAACCTCAGCACTATCATTGGAATTCACGGCTGTGGAGTTAGAAATGACAATAGAGAGCGGTTAATTGAACTATGCCAGACATTTCAACATGTCATAGGTGGCTCCATCTTCCCGCATAAGGAGATACACAAATGTACGTGGACATCTCTCACGCAATCAGATTCATCATATATGCGTGAGCAGAATATGGAGAAGCTCCTTAATAGATATCATAAACAGAAGAGGTGCTCACATCGTTTGTGATCATGAGCACATCACAGGCGAAATCGAGATCAAACTGAAATGGCAAAGAATAACCAGGCACACAATACCAAAACGTCTCTACCTACAACAACTCCAGAATAATGACGCTAATAAACAACAAATAAACAACCAACATCACTCATGGGAAGATATCACAGCAACATATAACCGAGTCGCAGAAGAAACTTTGGGTATAGTGCAACCCCAAAGATAATCTTGGATATCAGACGACACTTGGAACCTGGTTTGTCAGGGAACTCAAGCTGCAGTTAAACAACAACAACACTTTGAGACAGCAGTAACAATTACGGGCAACATATATAAAGAGAGCTAAAAGAAGAGACAAAATAAAGTTCCTAGAACGCCTTGCAATATCGGCAGAAGAAGATCCTGTACACCAGACGATAAACTGTTTCACTAATCGAAAGTGTAACAGGAGCCAACCAATCGCTGATCGCTGTGGTGCACTATTAACAAACAATGATGTACAGACACAAAGATGGAGAGAACATTTCGAAGAAATTAGTAACGTGGAAACAGATGCAACTACTGAGTACAACGAAATTGAAAACCACAGCCCTGCAGAAAATATCCTAAGAATATCAAGCAACCCCCCAGTATAAGTGAGATAAAACAGGCCATCGGGAAGTTAAGAAATAACAGGGCAGCAAGCGAAGATGGAATACCAGCTGATATGCTTCGGGTTCACATCGAAACCACAGCTGAACTTCTACGACTGCAAATCACATCAGTCTGGGAGGAGGAAAGGCTACCTTCAACTTGGAAGAATGGCATCATTGGCGACTTGAAAGATTGCAACAACTGTAGAGGAATTGCTCTACTTAACACCATATACAAGATACTAGCAGTCATAATACAGAGAAGGCTTCAAAATAAAATGGAGAACAATCTACGAGATGAACAGGCAAGTTTCCGGCCAAGCAGGTACCGGGAGTAGACCAGGCCAACACCTGACGCATTATAATACAACAATCCCTAGAATGGCGTACTCCCCTGTGCCTACTGTTCGTAGATTTCAAGAAAGCCTTCGATATCAGACGGACTGCCATATGGAAATCATTAAGACGTAAAGGAGTACCCCAGAAAATAAATCGAAGCATCAGAGCTATATACGAGGATTACCGACCAAACAGGAGCTGCGTAGACCAGGCATCATAATAAAACAATCCGTAGAATGGCGTACTCCCCTGTACCAACTGTTCGTAGACTTCAAGCAAGCCTTCGATACCATCAGACGGACTGCCATATGGAAAGCATTGAGAAGAAAAGAAGTACTCCAGAAAATAACTCGAATCATCAGACCTATGTACGTGGATGCAGAAGTCTCAGTTCTTCACAACGGGAATATAAGTCAACCGTGTCACACAAACGCTGAAGTAAAACCAGGAAGCCCCTATTTCCCTATAGTGCTGGATGACATCATGAGCAAAGTCTGTTCAGAGAGAAGAGGAATCACATGGAGTCTCTCACGCCAACTTGAGGATTTGGATTATGCGGATGATATTTGTCTACTATCGCACAAGATCTTCAACATGCAAGCAAAAAAAGAAGATTTGAGATAAATATCAAGAAAACCAAAGCTATGAGAATTAACAACATTAGCACCGATAACATCATGCTATATAGCCAACCAGTTGAATAAGTAGAAAGCTTCTGCTATCTAGGCAGTACAGAGTCATCGAATGGCGGTGCTGAAACAGACGTAAATAACAGGCTCAACAAAGTGAGAGCGGCATTCGGAAGACTACAACTAGTATGAAAGATCACAAATATCCAGACGAACCAAGCTTAGAATATTCAACGCATGTGTAACCTAACCTGGTTAGTATCGAACTCCATCACGCAAGAGCTACAGGTATTCATCAACAAGTGCCTCAGAATCATATGCAGAATATTCAGGCCGAACAACATCAACAATGCGGATTTCTGGAAACTTACCAAAGAGGAACCCATGCCAATATAAATAAAACTTAGGAAAAGGAAATTGACATTTCCCAGTTTTGTTTTTTTAACATTTAAGTAGGACCTCCTATAATCCTACATTTACAAAATGTATGTATTTAGGTATTTGTGAATGGTTGAAGTACCACACAGACGCCAATTCATAAAAAAAAACGGCAAAAGCAACAAAACTCCAAACAAACAAGCAACATACTATATTGTTGATGATGTTGTTGGCTAACTTGGTATAACCAATTATGCTTTAAAAGCTTCTCCCTAAAAAAAAAAAACCAACTCAAATAAAAAATAATAATAAAACATCAATAACAACAACCATGATGATGATAATGATGACGATGTCGACGACGACGACGATGACTTAGTTGGAGACGCTGATGATGACGCTGTCTTTTGCAATTGTCTAGCTAAAGGTTTTCTTTAACTGAAACAGAACAACATTTACAAAATCATCTAGACCACCCACTTGGCTTAATGTTTCAACTTTAAAACCGTATATGCTGGTTTCCTAAGGACTTGCCTATTGTTTTGTTTCTTTTTTGTGGAAGAAGCTAAAAAACATTTTACACTTTTAAAACAAATTTATTAGATTGAAGTGTATTGGTCATGCCAATAAACCTTATTTATACAGCCATTCATATCTAGAAAAAAGAAAAACAACAAACATTTACCTTCATTATTGCCTTTGGAACGGTCACTATAGTCAGGGGGACAATAAAACAGTAGAAGTGATTTAATAGCTGATTAATGATTTCAGAGATGTACCATATTTGTATTGATAGAAAACATCATTGATTGGGGAAGGAATAATCCTAGTTGGAGAATGATCTTTATATGAGATCACTTGACAAATGTCGATGCTAGACGGTCATAGCGAAACGAAAGGCTTTAGTTCTGTAGCATTCTGAAGAGAGTTTTCTATAACAAGACTTAAACATCAACCTAAACAAACGTTGCCACAACAATAGCAACTTTTTTTCGGAACAACCCAAGTTCCACATAACCAATTTATGTCTCAATAACAACCTGAGGTATTATCACCAGGAAAGATCTCTTCACTACAGTGCAGCTTTTACATCGATAATCTGCAGCAAATATAACTTGAGCGACTCAAACCAGAAACATAAATTAGACCACAAATCAAAGTTCTATTATCAAAAAGAAAGTTGTGTCTTGTGTCCAACTTTAGGAACTTGTCCTATATCGAAAGATATTTGTATTCGTATGAGAATTGTGCACTATGATTATTGTCCTAGAGACAAATATATCGCAGGCCTTCCAAAATGATTACATAAACATTTGTTTGACTCTACCTATTCTTTGTCCAATCTAATCAGGAATGACTTTCCAATTGACAAACAACTTAGAATATTGTTACTATAACCGAAAGTATGCGGTTCGTTCCAGGAATATCAAACTGCAACATCACAATGCCAATTTATTCCTACCTGAGAAGAAATTTGCATTAACATGTCGGATTATTTTTTTACAATTACCAATTAACATGAAGAATACGGATCAATCACTTTAACATCGCACATATATGTTTTGGAACTTACAGCATCTCCATAGATAGGCAATCCATGTCTATCTCGTCGGATAAGTTGGTAAAAGCGACCGGAGAATATTGCTGCTGCAAACGTAAATGAGCAACTCAATCCAGGAGATGGAGTATTCAGCATTCTTAGGAGTCCCAAAACTTGTTAGACTCGGGACTTCAAAAAAGTATAAATAAAAAAGTCTGGAACGGTCAAATCTTACTGTCTTGTCGCCAAAATTAGACATTAGCTACTCGCTAATAATAAATTTCGCCTGAAATCCTTCAAGGCGTTGGCTGAGATTCAGGAGAGCGGGTATTCCGAATTCTTAAGGACTATAGCGTTCTACAGTTTGGATCCTCATCTAGTCCACAACTGTTCACTTCATAAACATCCAAATAAAACTGGCAGTTGTCGCCAATTGCCTGATACAATGAATACACAAAAGGTCCTCTCAAACTCAACAATGAACTAGTTATTCCGGAAATAGAGTTGACTAGATGCAAGTCAAGTCAATTAATCTAGAAAATACAGGTACATTTATTGGATCTATAATTGCTACAAAATTGTTGTTCGACAACATGACGATCAAAAAGTCTAAAGGTGATGACTGGGCTTCCTCGGTTCGAAAAACATTACACTAATCCTTTTAGGTTCCATTGATGATGTAAACTTGTGGGAAAACAGGAGAACAATTACACTATGATTTGAAATGAGTTGGGAACAAATTTCAAAGTCTTTTGGAAAGGTGGAATTCTGGAGTGTTGTAACAGGTCAGCAGTCGTTGAAAGTAGATAGGATGTGGCCGAGTGAGACTTGGATTGTTCCGGATTCGGGAACAAATTTCAAAGTCTTTTGGAATGGAGGAATTCTGGATTCTTTCCCAAAAACTTAGTCGAATCTTGCAAAGAGCAAGGAGAGCAATTACAATATGATTTGGAAAGAGTCGGGAACAAATTTGAAAGTCTTTTGGGATGGTGGAATTCTGGATTGTTATAAAAGGTCTGCAGTCGTCGAAATTTCTTCCCTGGGAAGTTTACAGGATGTGGCTGAGTGAGACTCGGATTGTTCCGGAAGATTAAATTCGTAGTGTCTAAATTCAATAAATAATGAATGCTAGGTGATTATATAGGTTTCTTAGTGGCTCAATCTTTAGAAAGAGTTATGGAAGTTGAAATTTAATGTGTGTTTGAATTTAATTTAAGATTGGAAACGAAATTCTGAGTTCTGATAAAGTTGTCTGTTAATTTCGGATAAAACTGCAGTTGGATTAATGTCTCTACATCATTTGCGAAGATAACTAGCATGGGATTTAAACTTAAAGTCTTTTCATAGAAATATTATGACACTTTTTTCGACAGCATTATCTGTATGCGACATCCAGGATGATAATTGTGCTTCCTCGGTTCGAAAAACCTGCCTGCGATTCCCTCGAGTTCCTGTGGTGTTATATAGTTGAGGGATAACTCCTTAACTGATGTTAGAAAAAAGTTTTCATGACATTTCATTACTTTGTCGGTAATGTTCAGGAATCTTTAGGAAATAAAGGGTCTTTCATTAAGCCTTTTCACTCGTTACATTTAAATAGAACTAAGTGTGTTTGAGATATCATTGAATCTTTAGGAAATAAAGGGTCTTTCATTAAGCCTTTTCTTTCATTAAATTTAAATAGAACTAAGTGTGTTTGAGATATCATTGACATTTTTTATACGTTTGAAAGGCCTATCGATGCCATCATTTATGGAATATAACTTTGTAAAAATGTCCGCCGCGGGTTCGCTGGGTGGTGAGCATCCCAAATGAAAAATTTTTCATGACTCGCGAGCATAAATCATGCTGAATTTGACCGATGCCGTGGGTTATGTTGGCTTTGTGGGCCGCTGTGGTATGTGGCATATTCGCATAGACCTGTGACTTAAGAAAACACCTTTAAAAAAGTTTAACGGGGTGAAATAGCATGACCTGGCAAGTTCATATCACCTCCACGTAAGCTTACCATGCCCCCAAATCGCTCGTGCAGAATGTCTAATGTGGCATGAGCTGTGTGGCACGTAGCGCCGTTCTGTTGAAACCACATGTCGTTGGTGTCCATATCATTCAATTCAGGCTAAAAGAATTTGGAAATCCTCGATCAATAGCGCTCGTTGCTATGATTTTGATTTGGCCAATGTCGTTCTCAAAATCCACCAGAAAGTGACTTTTTCGGGATGCATTGGACGTTCTTCGATCTCATGTGTATTGGTATCGTCCCAACGTCGTTCGCAAAGAAATATGGATCGATGAATCCGCCAACCCAAAATCAACACCAACAGAGACTTTTCCGGGATGCTCTTGGATCTCATGTGTATTGGTATCGTCCCAAACTCGAATGGGCAAAGAGAACAGAACACCAATTTTGATAAAACAATTTTATCAGTTGCACTTGCTGTTGAACGCTATATCCATCCATGGTCATTTGGCAAAACAAACGGAATAAATGACAGCCAATTTGACAGATGTAGCTTCAAGTCCCTATAGGAAGAAGACCCTTTATGTAGCTAATTTCACATTCGTTTCAACTTGAAGTACCTCATGTCCCATTCCTTTAAATACTTCAAACACACGAAATTTATGCATCTCATACAAAGATATTTTATGAAATCAATAAAATAAAAATCTATATATGAGTGTGCTTGTTTTTGGGTGGCAAAACGTATTATTTTTTATTTTTTTTATTATTGTTGTCGATCTATGGTATGAATGCGTATATAAAATCGAACATTTGCATAATTTAAAGTCTTTATGTGAAGGCATGAATGAATATATATATTTTTTTTTTTGTTTGGTTTTTTGTAGTGAACTGATAATCATAATTCCAGTCAGGTTCGAAATGAATTGGTTTTAATGGGAAAATAAGAGGATGAATGTAAAAAAGAAATGTGTTTATACAATTTAAGCACACAATGCAATGGTTTCACAGAATTTTATGGGCACTGTGGCGATTCCTTGAAAGGTCGTAAAAGGTGGTGTATAGACAAAAAAAAAGAAAGAAATATATACAGTGGTGGCCATGAGGTTAGCACACTTCATACTTGCTGTTTTCTAAAGCAAATTATTTCATTTCATTGCAATTATAAACTACAGTTTTTGGTAATTAGTGTTGTTTATGGTGTGATCAATAAGTCCCGTTACTTTTTTTTTGCATTCTATCGCTATTCTCTTTCAAATTTGTATTTTAGTGCAGTAATATGTAAAATAAGCTGGACACAATTTTAGCACATATAAGTATAATTAAATTTTTTAAAAGTTTTTTGAGGGTATAAATATTAATTGGTAAGTTTAGGTATTACTTAATCAATGAGGAAGAAAAACTGACTTAATAAACATTATTTAGATATGGCTAAAAAAAAGTTGTGTACAGAGGAACAGCGAAAGATTATTCAACAAATGAACTCGAGAGGAACAAGTTTAAGTGAGATTGCTTATACTTTGGAATGCTCCAGGAAGATGGTTTATAATGCACTAAGACATATTCAGAAGTATAAAACATCTAAAAATGTTACACAGGCTCCTCGGCCCAGAAAAACTTCACGTAAAGAGGACACTTTAATATACAGAGCCTCTGTCGGAGATCCTTTTAAGAGCTCCACCGTAATCCAGAGAGAAATTTCAGGAAAATATGGTATCAACGTGTACAGCAGAACGATAAGAAGAAGACTTAATGAAAAAAATGTACGTGGATGCATTTCTCAGCATAAGCCACATGTTTCAAAAAAGAACATACAAGCTCGGTTGTCCTTTGCTCGTGAGCATTTGGAAAAGACGTTAATTTTTTGGAAAAATGTCCTTTAGAGTGATGAATCTAAATTTTGTAGATTCGGATCGGATGGTATGAGGTATGTAAGGCGTCCTCCGAACATGCAACATAATCCAAAGTACACCAGTAAAACAATAAAACACGGTGGGGGTAATGTGATGGTGTGGGCAGCATTTTCTGGGTATGGTGTTGGTCCTATAAAAAAGATTCATACTCGTATGGACCAGTATGTATACCAGAATATACTTCTAAATACAATGCTACCTTATGCAGAGGACAACATGCCACTTAGGTGGCGATTTATGCAATATAATGATCCAAAACACACCTCACGCTTAGTGAGGTGTTGCTTGGAATCGAACAATATCGACGTGTTAAAATGGCCAGCCCAATCTCCCGATCTCAATCCTATTGAGAACCTTTGGAATGATGTGGAGCAGCATATAATGAGAGAAAAGCCTAAAAATTTGGCCGATTTATGGAAAGAAGTAGAAAAAGCTTGGAATGATATTTCAGTGGATCGCTGTATGGCCCTTGTAGAAAGTATGCCAAGGAGACTAGCAGCTGTGATAAAAAATAAAGAGTATCCAACTAAGTACTAAGTTTTTAGTGAAATAAGTTTTTTTGTTTTGTTACTTTTTTAATATGAATAAACTTTTTTATTTTGTGCTAAAATACTGTCCAGTGTTTTTTTGAGGTTATTCTATTCTGGATAGAAAAACGCAAAATATATATAAAGGAATAATGCTGGACATGATGGGACGTTATCTTTGAAGGACAAGTAACACGCATGCAAAAGATATCATAAAAAAATTAAGAAATATAGGATATATTTGCGTTTAAAAATAGCAAGTAGCTAGTGTGCTAACCTCATGGCCACCACTGTATATAAACTGAATGTGGTAGATTCAAGTTATACTAGAATGCTTTAGGGTTTGCAAAGAAATTGCTTAAAGTTTTGGTTGTTTTGGAGGTTAGTTTACAGTTAGACAAATAATAACTGGTGACACTATGCGGCCTAGTTAAAGTTATGTGGGAACAATTAGAGTTCATTGGAAAACGATTAAACTTGACTTTTACACAATACACGAAGTTATCACAGACACTATTGGAGAAATGCCCCTTCTTCTCAATCAAGAGTAGGCCATATATTTATTTATGATTGATCAATTTCTCCTTAAATCGCTTTTTAAGCATTGGTTATAATATCATGTTTACTCAGTTATTGCTAAATTAATCATAAAATAAACTTGTCTAATTAGTCTAATTTCAAGAAAAATCGTTAAAAATTCCAAACACTCTTTCATTTACTTTTATTTAGTCTTCTTCTGCTTAATGTTAACATTTTCTTTTCCAAAAAAAAAAAAAAACTAAACACATTTTCTAAATATAACTTCATTTAACTTCCGCTTGCTACGAAAAATGCCATTCCATTTAACCTCAAGTCAAATACCGGTATAAATATTATCTATGAACATAAACCCCCCCACCACCACCAACAACAACAACCACAATAACAAACGGCAACACCAACAATAATAATAAACATTCATTGTCATTTAGGAAATTGCAAGACTTCAACAATAACAGCAATAATAATGAATTTGTTTGTTGTTTATGTGTGGGGAGCAAACATTTCCACTCTCAGAGTGCAACAAACAAACATGCACACAAAGCACACACGCACAGTTACACATAAAAAAATGCACTCTCTTTAAATATGCTGCTAAGAAAGTTGCCAGATCTGGTTTCGTTGTGTTAAGGAGCCATATTATATAGTTTAAGGAATTTTAAGTGGAATTGTTAGAAGTGATTTCTAATAATTGTATCCACGTGACTTGAATTCAAGAATATCTGAACAGTTTTGATGACTTAAGTTCCATTTCTCTTCAATTTAAGTTTAAACCAGTACATTCCACTGTTCATGCACTTTTGACATTTCACAACGATATAAAGGATGTTTTTTAAGTCCGATAGAACTTAACTGTCAACCGAATTGTCATGCTGCGCACACTTTTTGACATTTATGAGTAGTATACTCTGGCAAATCATCATGAATAGATTGAAATTTACTTTGAAAATCAGTCTTCGATTTGCGCATCTTATAGCCGACTGTTTTATCCTATTTCTGGACGCCAACAAACCAATTATCGAATTACCAATCCACAATAGATCCATGAGCTACCAAATTATCCAAATTTACTTTGAAAATTAGTCTTCGATTTGCGAAACTTATAGACGACTGTTCTATCCTATTTCTGGATGAATGGGCGGTCAACAAACGAAATTGTCGAATTTGGGATGCTACCAATCCACATTAGATCCATGAGCGTCCAGTGCATCCCAAAAAAGTCACTATTTAATGTTGATTTTGGTCTGGCGGCGTCGGATCAAATTTGAGAACGACGTTGGCCAAATCATCATCATGGCGAGCGCTATGGATCGATGATTACCAATTTCTTTTGGCCTGAATTGGATTATATGAAAACCAACGACATGTGGACATTCTGCAAGAGCGATTTGAGAGCATGCTCATCTCACGTGGAGGTGATGTGAACTAGCCACCGAGGACGTGCTATTTGACACCGTTAGACTTTTATTTTTGGTTTTTGGCTTAACGGGTTCGTTAATAAACAAAATGGCCGCATATGGAGTGAGACCAATCCACAACAGATCCTACAGACTCCATTACATCCACAAAAATGCGCCGTTTTTGTATCATCATCGTATATTTTTTCTTCAAAAATGATGACGGAGCTCGCGTTACGGTCAATGGAGATCGTTACCGCACCATGATAAATGATTTTTTGTTTGAAAATATGGATTACATTGATCCGGGCGAGATGTAGTTTCGACAGTATGGCGCTACGTGTCATACGGCGACCGCAACCATCGATTTATTGAAATAAAAATGGTGGAATTCTGGATTGTTGTAACATGTCTGCAGTCGTTGAAAGTTCTTCCCTGGGAAAGTTGATCGGATGTGGCCGAGTGAGACTTGGATTGTTCCGGATTCGGAAACAAATTTCAAAGTCTTTTGGAATGGTAAAATTCTGGTTCCAAATGTGCTTCCTCGGTTGGAAAAACAATTGGCGATAACTAGATTTCAACAAATGGACCTGTGGATAGGCCAACAAGGTCGTGCGATTTGACGTTCATCTAGTATATTAGATGAAGATGGTTGCCTTGATATTGGTTAAATCTCACATTCTGTTAATTCAGGAATATTACCATAATATTGTTAAGACTGGTGATATATGCATTAGTAATACTTCCGGTAAGGGAACTTTGGGAGGTGTTCCGGAAAGTAAGGTTTTAAAACTATCTCTGAATCATATTAAAATTCCCTTCAAAGACAAAATCATATTTGAAAAATTATTTAAATCAAATGGTTTTAAATAAAATGAACTTGCTAAAATCACCAGTTTGAATTGCTGTAAAAGTTTTAGATACTTGTAAACTAGCTTATGTAAGAATTTGAACAAGTAGCTCGAAATGTGTCAAATATATTTACAAATACATTGCTGGATTGCTTCATATTCAACAATCTGGCATTATTTTAACGACCACCAGCAACGTTTAACCATGCTCTACAGTTGTTGATGTTTTATGGTTGTTGTTGTAGTTGTAGCAGCCGCTATTAGGCATTTGTCGTTGTTGTACTACGCTGTTTTTTTGATATTCAACTGAAGCTTGCATTGTAATTTAATGTTTTTTGCTATTTTGTATTTTGACTTTTTTTCTTGCTGCATTTTTAAACCCCCTTCGCTACAAAATAAGCAGGTAAATTTAGTTCATGATAATGATTGTAATGTTGCAATGATTATATCATCTAATCATGTTTAGTTTATTAATAATCTCAGTTCTATATGTCATCATATATGATGTTTAAATGACTGAAATATATTTTGATAAAAAATACCTAAAAAATAAATCACCAATTTAGCAAAAAACTTATTTCCAACAAAATTATAAACAAAAAACGACTTTAATTAAATAAAATCGCACATTTTTAAAGAAAACATTAATTTTGAAGAAAATCGTAAATTTCGCCAAAAAAAAAAAAATCGTAAGTAAGTTAAATATAGAATTTTTAAATAAAAGTCTTATTTATTCCCTTCACAATAAAGCTTATTTTAAAAAATCACTAATTAAAAAGAAAAAACATACATTTTACATAAAATCTCAAATTTCTAAGAAAATCGCAAATTTTACAAAAAAAAACGTCAATTTAAAAAAATCGCTTATTTAATAAAATGTATAAAAAAAGTTCGCAAAAAACCTATGTGGGTTTGACATAACTTCACAACAACAATTTGCCAAAAGACGTCAATTTTAAAAATCGGTTCTTCTAAGAAAATCGCCAATTTTATAAAAAAAAAGTTTGCAAAAAATCAAAAATTTTACAAAAATAAAAACATAATTTTAAATGAAATCCCAAATTTTTAAGAAAATCGCTAATTTTAAAAAAAAACGTCAATTTTAAAAATCGCTTATTCAAAAAAAAAAGTCAATTTAAAAAATCGCATATTCAAAAAAATAAAAAAAAATCGCAAAAAACCTATGTGGGTTTGACATAATTTCACAACAACAATTTTCAAAAATAACGCAACTTTGAAAAATCGCTTACTTACTTAAATTTTATAAAAAAAAGTTTGCAAAAAACCTTTGTGGGTTTGACATAATTTCACAACAACAATTTCCAAAAAAAAAACGCCAATTTAAAAAAATCTATACAAACAAATGTTATTTCTTAGAAAATCGGCAATTTTACAAAAACGTAAATTTAAAAAATAGCTTATTTAAAAAATCTAATTTTAAAAATGTCAAATTGCAAAATCGACAATTTTACAAAACAATGTCAATTTAGAAATCGCTTAAGTTTATTTCTAAGAATATCGCCAATTTTATAAAAACAAATTTTACCATAAAAAAATAAAAAAATTTAAAAAAAAAATCGCAAATTTTCTAAAAAAAGCGTCAATTTAAAAAATCGCTTATTTAAAAAAATATATAAAAAGTTTGCAAAAAACCTATGTGGGTTTGATATAATTTCACACAACAAAAATTTCCAAATAAAAGCCAATTTAAAAATCGCCTATTTAAAAAAAATCTATAAAAAAAATATTAATAAAAATAAAAATGTATAATTGCAAAATATAAAAAAACGTCAATTTAAAAAATCGCTTATTTAAAAAAAATCTATAAAAAAAAAGTTCGCAAAAAACCTAGGGTTTGACATAAATGTTCTAATTTAAAAAAATGTCAAATTGCAAAATCGACAATTTTACAAAACAATGTCAATTTAGAAATCGCTTAAGTTTATTTCTAAGAATATCGCCAATTTTATAAAAACAAAAGTTTGCAAAAAATCACTAATTTTACCATAAAAAAATAAAAACATAAATTTTAAATAAAATCCCAAAATTTTAAAAAAAATCGCAAATTTTCTAAAAAAAGCGTCAATTTAAAAAATCGCTTATTTAAAAAAATAATTTCACACAACAAAAATTTCCAAAAAAAAAGCCAATTTAAAAATCGCCTATTTAAAAAAAATCTATAAAAAAAATATTTCTAAGAAAATCGCCAATTTTACAATAAAAAGGTCAATTAAAAAAATTTATAAAAAAAGTTTGCAAAAAACCATAAATTTTCTAATTTAAAAAAATTTCAAATTGCAAAACATACAAATTTAACAAAAAACGTCAATTTAAAAAATCGCTTATTTAAAAAAATATATAAAAAGTTTGCAAAAAACCTATGTGGGTTTGATAAATTTCACACAACAAAAATTTCCAAAAAAAAAACGCCAATTTAAAAACCGCCTATTTAAAAAAATCTATAAAAAAAGTTCGCAAAAAACATATGTGGGTATGAATAAATTTTTTAATTTAAAAAAAAATTTCAAATTGCAAAAATCACCAATTTCACAAAAAAGCGCCAATTTAAAATTCGCTTATTTAAAAATTTCATAAAAAAAAGTTCACAAAAAAATCCACCTATTTGACATAAATTTTTTAATTTGAAAAAAATCTGTGATCTATATCTATATATATAAAAGTGAATGTGTGTCTGTATGTATGTATGTTTATTATTATTAGTTTGGGATCTATAGACGGCTGAACGGATTTGCTTGAAATTACAGTATATTTATGTATGTCTGGAAGGAGCTATAGGCTACTTTTTGTTTTGAAATTTTAAGTGGGCGTGGTACCTCCCATACAAAGTTAATTTTAAAAATCAAATAATTTTAGATAAACCAAATAAGTATATTGTAAATCATAAGACAATATAATAAAAATTAATTTAAAAGGAAAACTGTAGATTTTAATAACTTAATAAATATATTTGTTTAACTCTAAGCTTTTCATTACGATACGGGTAGCGAAGCACACCGGGTTTTAGCTAGTTTGACATAAAAATCAATAATTTTACAAAATCGGCTATTTCACAAAAAATTTCAATAAATGTGAAATTTGCGTAACATCGCTAACTTTTCACAAAAAAGCTAATTTTGTATAAAATAGCTGGATTTACTCAATAAAAATTTTTTTAAATTCATTATTTCATAAAAATAAAGAAAACTTACACATAAAATCAATTTTGCAAAAGAAGCGAAGAAAATAAAATCGCCAAAACAAAAACTTTCTAAGAAAATCGCCAATTTCACGAAAAAAACGCTAATTTAATAAGATTGAAAATTTCGTCAAAAAAAAAAAAAAAACTGACACTTTTGCATATAATAACTGTTGCACAATTCATTTCTTTACAAATCTCTTAACTAAAAGCATTAAAAGTGGAAATTATTTATATTTATTAATAAAGATTATATTTTCATACCGCCTTCAATAGTCGTTGCATTTTTATGAAAAAAAAACCCCTCTCACCAAGCCATACTTACACTTCAGTGTTTGTTATCTTAATATTATGGACCGACCGCTGCAATATAATGTCTTAATTTATAGATTCAAAGTTGTTTTGATGTTGTTTATATCATGTAATAGACCACCAGCCAACCATTATCTATGATGGCGGGAAGTGAAGATTTGTAAGCAAAACAAAACAACAACAATAAGTGAAATAACATAAAAGAAAACCCTCATAAAGAGATAGGGAAACACACACACACACAGATCAACATAGAGAGGAAATGAGTAAATTGAGTGTATAAAACTAGTTGGAAAACTTAAAGAGCTTAGTTAAACGAAATGGTTTAAAGGAAGAGAGGTGGGGGGAGTGGAGGGGAGGACTCTTAAACGTAGTAGTATATTTTTGTCTTAAATAATATTATTATTGTTACTTTTTTTGTTTGTGTTATGATGGTTTGTTATACATGATTGTAGACAAGTTAAATGACAATATACTCTTGTTGGTTACACTCGCAGCAGCAGTCGTCGTCGTTGTATTCGTCTTCGTTGACGTAGTGGTTGTGGTCGTCACCGTCAATAACGTTATTGTAATCTAAGACCTCATCGCACACGTTGGCCGCCACATGGTTATGGACTGTTGCGTTTTTTTCCTTGTGTTTTTTTTTCTTTTTTGCTTAGCTCAGCTGGCTATTAAGCTTTTACCAACCGCTAAAATTGTTTAAAAAAAAAGTAGACATCAGTCGTAAGTATTAAGTATCGCTGTTTTTTTCTTCTTCTGCTCTCCATGTAAAACTCTCAACTCTTGCTGCTTTATGCCAGGAACACGTCTACCAAACTGTATTACTTTTGGAAGAAATACAAAAAAAAAAAAAACATTGGTGGCATGTTATCTTGGTCTTGGTAGTCGTCATCATCAACATCGTGGTCGTCGCTGTGTTTTGGTTATATTATATATCGTTCCACATGCCAAACCGCACTTAATGTAATAATTACTACTTGCCACTGGTAATACACTCTTGGCCACTTTAGGGTAAAACCATAAATATACAATACAGGGTATTTAAAAATAAAATGTTTAACTTATCAATACTTTAATATTCATTTCAGTTTATAAACAGCAAATTTAAACATTCTTTAACTAGTTAGTTAAACCTGGACTATAGCTGTGCCTATATTTTGGACTATAGCTGTGCCTATAGTCTGGACTATAGCTGTGTCTATAGTCTGCACTATAGCTGTGCCTATATTCTGGACAATAGCTGTGTCTATAGTCTGAACTATAGCTGTGTCTATAGTCTGGACTATAGCTGTGTCTATGGTCTGGACTATAGCTGTTCTACAGTCTAGAATATAGCTGTGTCTATAGTCTGGACTATAGCTGTGTCCATAGTCTGGACTATAGCTGTGTCTATAGTCTGGACTATAGCTGTGTCAATAGTCTGGACTATAGCTCTGTCTATAGTCTGGACTATAGTTGTGTCTGTAGTCTGGACTATAGCTGTGTAGTCTGGACTATAGCTGTGACTATAATCTGGATTATAGCTGTGTCTATAGTCTGGACTATAGCTGTGTATATAGTCTGGACTATAGCAGTGTCTATAGTCTGGACTATAGCTGTGTCTATAGTCTGGACTATAGCTGTGTCTATAGTCTGGACTATAGCAGTGTCTATACTCTGGACTATAGCTGTGTCTATAGGCGGGACTATAGTCTGGAGCTGTGTCTATAGTCTGGACTATAGCTGCTTCTATAGTCAGGACTATAGCTGTGTCTAGTCTATAGCTGTCTATAATATGGACTATAGCTGTGTCTATAGTCTGGACTATAGCTGTGTCTATAGTCTGGACTATAGCAGTGTCTATAGTCTGGACTATAGCTGTGTCTATAGGCGGGACTATAGTCTGGAGCTGCTTCTATAGTCAGGACTATAGCTGTGTCTAGTCTATAGCTGTCTATAATATGGACTATAGCTGTGTCTATAGTCTGGACTAAAGCTGTGTCTATAGTCTGGACTATAGCTGTGTCTATAATCTGGACTATAGCTGTGTCTATAATCTGGACTATAGCTGTGTCTATAGTCTGGACTATAGCTGTGTCTATAGTCTGGACTATAGCTGTGTCTATAGTCGGGACTATAGTCTGGACTATAGCTCTGTCTTTAGTCTGGACTATAGCTGTGTCTTTAGTCTGGACTATAGCTGTGTCTTTAGTCTGGACTATAGCTGTGTCTATAGTCTGGACTATAGCTGTGTCTAGTCTATACTACAGGCAAATTTCAAATAACATCTCTTGCCCGCAAACCCAATTAAACGTATGTAGAATGTGTGTATATTTATATTATAGGTAAGGTGAGGTAGCTAAATCTCTAAATTTGTCCATTAGCGTGACTTTGTTGGCATTATGCCTTTGGGGCCTTCATTCCTTCATCAACATCAATAAACCAAACATTTATTTTTCTTCATTTCATTTATTGTTTTTTTTTTTCTCTTCGGATTTTGTTAGTTTTCAACTTTATTTCAAACTGTGTATCATCAACTTTAGTGAGAGAGGGGTTTGCGATCGCTCCTCTTCTCTACTCGTACAAATAAAATACAATAAATCAAGTACCCCCAGTATCAGACATCCATCCACACATACATTATGGAGTACTTTGCGTTAAGGCGGCTTTTCGAGTGTAGAAAATAATTTGCCTTAACTGTGGCAACCGTGTGTGTGAGTGAGTGAGTGAGTGTGCTGTGATTTAAAGTTAAGCTGGGCCTGGATGGTTGTGCTTCGTCATACATGCCATGTGTGTGGTCTAACTTGGGTGGTCCTCTATTTGGTTCGTTGCGTTATTGCTGTGATGTTTTTGTTGCTGTTGTTGTTGTTGTTGTGTGGTTTGTGGTTTGAGCTTCTCATCATCATCATCAGCAGCAGCTCAAAGTTGTTGATGTTTTTTTGAGCTTAATATTAGTTGGTTTAAATTTTTTTCTGCTGTGTTGTAGTTGTCAGTTTATAGCTTAAGATCTGTTGTAAGTAATTAACATGACCAATTCTAGTCATAGTGAGTCTGATTTCCAACGAGGATGTTGAAAATGTATGTTTACACGATTGAATAATTAAACAATTACATAATGAGATACGATCTCCTTTTACACCTCGATCAATAAATTCGTATGTATAAGAACATTTAGAACTACTAAACAAGAAAACTTCCTGATATCTTTTCACCCAGAAATGCAGATGATTTGAAATATTTAGAGTCGACATATTTTTTCTGTAGTCTAGTCTTGACTATAGTTCCAGCTATAGTGAAATCAATAGTCTTGATTATAATTAGTCTATCGTTTCGTACATAGTCTTGATTTCAATACACAATAATCTTCTAAATAGTCCTTCTCTATATGTGGACTTTAGTACTGTCTAAAGTATGGATAATGAGACTGTCTCTAGTCTGGACTATAGCACTATCAATAGTTCGGGCTATACTTTATACTATAATCTATCCCCACGACCATAATCTTGATTATAATACTTATATTGTAATCTTTTCTATATTCAAAGTCATGACTATATCTATTACATGGGTTTTATATAGTCCTGTCTATTCTGTGGGCTGTAGTTATGTCTGTCTATTGTCTGCACTTTAGTCCTTTCTATTGTAGAGACTATAGTCGTTCATAAAAAAAATAGTTGGTTCCATTACTCAAACTTGCCAAACATCACAAATTCATACACTAACACAAAACGTTCAAATAGTCTGTTTATTTTGCACTATCAGCCTACGCGTAAATTTGCCTATATTCATTAAGGTAGTTTTATTTAATATTGTTAATTATGTTTACAACTATTTATTCTACTGTGTTACTTTAAAAGTACTTACGAATAATGGCAGTACTATTAACAAACATAATACGGATGTTAGAAGGTAACCTATACATATGAATCTATGTCTGCTGGTGTCTACAGTAAGCCTACTGAATTTTTGAACAATACCCACATACTAAATTTTTATTTTGCCGTTGTTGGTTTATGCTTTTGACCACCCAGAGTTTTTATTTTAATTGCTGATTTTTTTTTTCGATTGTTCTTAATTGATTTTAATAGCTAATATTATGCTAAACTATAAATTTTCTAATAAAATTTACAAAATTAGCATAACAAAATATTATAAAAAGAAAATACTTTAATGGCGTATTTTATTGAGTAAACGTTGTTTATCCGTTAATAGTTTGTCAATGTATCAGAGCTTGAAATGTGAATAGTAATATAATATACTATAGTTCAGACTTAAAACACAACTATAGTCCGAACTAGAGACACAACTATAGTCCGGTCTAGAGACACAACTATAGTCCAGACTAGAGACAAAACTATAATGCAGACTTTAGACACAGCTGTAGTCCATACTATAGACACAGCAATAGTGCAGACTGTAGACACAGCTATAGTCCAGACTATAGACACAGCTATAGTCTAGACTATAGTCAGGCTATAGCCACATCTATAGTTCAGATTATAGTCAGGCTATAGCCACATCTATAGTCCAGACTATAGTCAGGCTATAGCCACATCTATAGTCCAGACTATAGTCAGGTTAAAGACACAGCTATAGTACTGACTGTAGTCAGGCTATAGACACAGCTTTAGTCCAGACTATAGTCAGGCTAAAGACACAGCTATAGTACTGACTGTAGTCAGGCTATAGACACAGCTATACTCCAGACTATAGTCAGGCTATAGACACAGCTTTAGTCCAGACTATAGTCAGGCTAAAGACACAGCTATAGTAATGACTGTAGTCAGGCTATAGTCCAGACTATAGTCAGGCTATAGCCACAGCTATACTCCAGACTATAGTCAGGCTAAAGACACAGCTGTAGTACTGACTGTAGTCAGACTATATCCACTGCTATAGTCCAGACTATAGTCAGGCTATGGCCACAGCTATAGTCCAGACTATAGTCAGGATATAGCTACAGCTATAGTCAGGCTATAGCCCAGCTATAGTCTAGATTATAGTCAGGCTATAGCCACAGCTATGGTCCAGACTATAGTCAGGCTATAGCCACAGCTATAGTCCAGACTTTAGCCACAGCTATAGCCACAGCTATAGTCAGGCTATAGTCTAGGTTATAGTCAGGCTATAGGCACAGCTATAGTCCAGACTATAGTCAGGCTATAGACACAGCTATAGTCCAGACTATAGTCAGGCTAAAGACACAGCTATAGTAATGACTGTAGTCAGGCTATAGCCACAGCTATAGTCCAGACTTTAGTCACAGCTATAGTCCAGACTATAGTCAGGCTATAGCCACAGCTATACTCCAGACTATAGTCAGGCTATAGCCACAGCTATACTACAGACTATAGTCAGGCTATAGCCACAGCTATAGTCCAGACTATAGTCAGGCTAAAGACACAGCTGTAGTACTGACTGTAGTCAGGCTATAGCCACTGCTATAGTCCAGGCTATGGCCACAGCTATAGTCAGGATATAGCTACAGCTATAGTCAGGCTATAGCCACAGCTATAGTCCAGGCTTTAGTCTGGCAATAGCCACAGCTATAGACACAACAATAGTTCAGACTATAGATACAGCTATAGTCTATCTGTGTTTATTATCCAGACTATAGACACAACTATAGTTCAGACTATAGTCCAGACCATAGACACAACTATAGTCCAGACTATAGTTACATAGCTGTAACTATACTTCAGCTACAGCTGAAACTTATTATTGCCAAAATTAAAAAAACAAATTTCTCAACATAATTTAATCTCTATGACCAAATCGACCCAGATTTGCAGCTATGCAGCACACAAATTGCATTCATTTCGGATTAACAAATGACCGTATACAATTATCAGGTGTAAATCTAAGCAACAAAAAAAAGAAAAACTAATCATTAGCGCAAAAAATTCAATTTCAATTGACCATTGGACACACATGGTAGAAAAATTTACAATTCACACAAGCAACAATGTTGACTTTTGAAAAATATAAATGATGAGTATAACAAATTATTGTTAACACTTGCAAAAAAAAAACAAACACACAAAAACTAAAAAAATTAATATAGATATGTATATGTATACAGCATCAACAGGTAGCTTCATGCCAAATTATATTACAAACATTGGAATTGAACTGAATAGGCGTCGGTAAGGCTTTCAACACTTTGATGTTTGAAGGGAATTAGAGCGCAAAGAATTGTTGAAACAATAAAAGGAAATGTTTGAAAATTACAAATAATTGCAGAGGAATAAATAAACACACAGCAAAAAAAAAATCTAAATTTAATTATAACTTTGGGCTAAATGGAAAAATTAACAGGAATTTTAAAGAAACAAGAAAGAGAAGAATAAAGGAGATGTTGTTAAAAAGACCTGGGCTTTTTACATACAATTATAGTTCCTTTTATAATAATGGCCAGTTAAAGCTCACAAGAGGTTAATGTTGACTTAAAGAGTGCTTAAACTTGGTTTATTTATTAAGCAGGTTTAGTTAAGCTTTTTTTTTAATCAAGATCAGTTTTTGAAGTTTAAACTCAAGTCTCTTGCAAACCGTGTTAAAATAAACTTCCCAAATAACATAACTATAAATGGCAGTAGGTTTAGTTAAGCTTAATTTTAATATAGAAAAGCCCAAGTTTAAACTGTAACTTAATTATGAGCAAGGTTTAACATATTAATCTAACAAGTCTTGTGAAACCGTGTTAAAATAAACTTTTCAAATATCTTACTAATAAATGGAAGCAGGTTTAGTTAAGCTTAATTTTAATCTAGAACATAGTTCGTTGTTTAAACTCAAGTTTAAACTGTAACTTTATTTAGATTAATGTTTGAAATATTAAAATAACATGTGTCCGGATTAATAAATCTTTCTTAAAACTAACTTCACAAATAACTTAAGAATAAATGCAAGTATTTTCTGTAATCTATCAGAGAAATTATATTTTCAATTTTTTTTTTTTTTTGAGTAGCCGTTAAACATGTGTTGAAGTCAATATTTTTTAAGGTAAAATATCTAAATAACAAAGACAAAAAGTCAGTAAGTAGTAGGAAAAACAAACTCCCAGCTGGAATTCAATTTTGCCATTCAAAACAAAACAAATACCTCTTCATCTTCTTCAACTCTCTCACTTCAAACATTTTACATCTTTTCTCCGTTTTCTTTTTTACCTTTTTGATTCCTTGGTTTAACAAACTGCTTATTTTTGAAAATGTCTTCATTAGTTTTGTTATTAATGATGTTTTCTAGGGAAGTTCATGTCGTTTTCTACAGATAACAACAGCTCTCTAAAGTGAAGGCAAATTGTAAAAAAGAATACAAAAGAACACAAATATTCTTAGAATGCACGAAATGTGTTAAGCGGATTATTTAAAAGTAGGAGGTGTCCAGTGTTTATAAGTAAAGAGCCTACTTTTTTTGGGTAGATTAAAAATGCTTACTAACACACGCACACACATACACACAGATTTCCCGGGAGTATTGATACATTTTTTGGGAAAAATTATAAAAAAAAATTGTCATAAGTAGAGTCTCTGAATAAGAAATTGCAGATAAGATAGCTAAATATTAATAAAATTTATTTAGAAATATAAAGCTTTCCTTAACATCAGCTTAAAAAGCAATATGGCAGCTTTATTTAATTACGGTCAATGTAAATAATCAATATGGCATCTTCATTTAATAACGGTACTTTGATGGCAGCCATTTAACAACAACAACAACTCAAGAGCAAAACATAAACAAACCTAAATTGTAATAAAAAAATCAAGTAATTTAAGAATTTTGTTAATTTTCAAAGGAAATACTATAAAAATCGGTTTAATAAACTCAAATATGTACAGATTTTATTGTTTTTTTTTATTTATTATAAAATAATCCTTCAAATCTTTAAAATCATCTTAATTATAAACTTTTTTCATCTATGCCATAACACTAATGAACTATTTTCCCACAATATTTTTATTTTATTATTTTTTTTTTTTAATTTTTAAACGCCTATAACTAAGAATATAAAATAAAAAAAAAACCTACGTTAATATTTACTTACTTCTATTCTTTTGAAATGCTAAAGAAAATTGATATTCCTAGAAACACCTCCACATTAGATGCGATATTACGGAAAAATGTGAATAATATGCAAATATCGTAAATAATAATAAAAAAAAAAATAAAATAATCATAAAAAATATGTGTGAATAAGAATGAAAACAAAAGACTTTAAAAACTGAATAGGCAAACAACCACTGAAATGAAAATAAATATACACACACTTTAATGCTAACTTATGTGCATTTTACATAAAGTACAAAACAAAACAAAAATCTATTAAGGTTTATGTTTATTATTATGAAAATCGTAAACATTTGCTAAACGCAAATATGACAGACAAAGTACACAAATAATAAACAAACATGCAGCACTGTGAGGTAGGAGAGAGAGAGTTACCAACTTGATTACTGGTCAAAATTATTTCTCTTTTGTATTCATAATATTGAAGGAGACCTGAATTTTCTGTAATAGGTGAAGCCATCTTTGCATAAATTTATAAGTATTAGCTCATCTATATAAATTGTCTTACAGAAATGGCTTTTTTCTCATAATTTATTTCTTTTTAGGTCCAGACTAATAAGAAGCAGCAAAAGCTGAGCTCAACAATTTCTATCGGCATTTTAATTGGAAACTCTGTTTGTTAGACAATAGTGTCAATGCCATGGCGAAAATCCTGGTTTAATCTGAAGTGCAAAATTGCAATCAGATCTAGAGAGGAAGCATTCAGAATCTGGGGTGATAACAAAAGTGCCGAAAATGATTTGTTGCGCAAAAGGGCGGGATCTTCGAGTACCAAAGTGCTGAGGCGTGAAAAATCTCTACACTTGCGAGCCAAAGTTCTTTCTACTCCCCGGGGCAGTAAAAGCTTTTGGTCATTCGTTAAAAAATAAAGGATAATGATAGTTCCTCTATTCCTAATCTTTTATGGTTGGTCATCCCATTCAAGGTTGGGGAGTTAAAAAGGTTTTAGCGGATCTCAATATAAACAAGTCTCCTGAGCCTAATAAAATGCCAGCAGTGATCTTGAAGCAGTGTTCTTTGACGCTAGCTCGTCCATTAGCTAACCTTTTCAGCACTTTATAACGTACCGGTAAATTTTCTGTAAGTTGGAAGGTTGCTAATGTAATGCCAATTCCTAAAAAGGGAAAGGTTAACAACCCTTAAAATGATCACCCAATAGCAATTTGTTCTGCACTTTCCAAAGTTATGGAGAGCATGGTTAACTACCATGTTGTTAAATATTAAGAGTCCAACAATCAACTCAGCGACCGGTAGTATGGACGCTGTACGGGAGACTTGCTAACCTTCCTATCGGAAACATGGTGTCGGTCCATTCACATTTTTGGAGAAAGTAAAGTGGTGTCTCTGGTGCGCTTTATCAAAAGTTATTCCTTTTGGTGTCGGTAATAACATCCCAGAGATCGAACTATACGAGTTGTCTCATCAAACGAGTAAAAGATCAGGGGTACCCCAAGGCTCCGTCCTTTCTCCTACTCTATTTCTTATCTTTCTAAACGACCTTCTACGTCAAACATCCAACACTATCTATTCTTTTGCAGATGACAGCAACATTTGCAATTCATATTCATTCAATTATATACCAAGCCTGTCGGAGATTGGGACAAGGAGGCAAAATATTAATAATATGTTTAACCAAGATCTTGTGACAATCTCTTAACTTTTCGGTGTTTTGACAAACCGGTTTTTGTAAGACAGTTAACCGGTATCAATCTCTTGTTATTTTTGATAGTGACGATATAATGACAGTTTTTATACCTGAGATTGAAAAAATGGGGCTTAGTGAGAAACACGCATTTCAATTACTTTAATATGGATACTAGGGACCTGAACAAGCTGTGGGTTCGAAACATTGTGTTTGAAGTATGTCATGAATATTTGAGACAGTAGGAAATAGTTTAAAGTAGTCAGTTGATGTTTGGTGTACCTATGATATTGACAGAACCGAATGCTGACTGCTATTTTTGTGTTGTTAAATTACATGGTATGAATAAAAGAAAATTACATATCCTGATTCACCGTCTGTATTACTGTACTCAGACGACGTACCATCTCCATCTCATAAATCAACACAGAGATTTTGGAAGTTTTTCGGATGAACATGACAGCGATTTTGAAGTGTTAACGCCGCCTTCACTTTTTTTACAAGTTGCCTTAAGTAACTTGATAAGAGAAAGAGAGAAAACCTAAAAGCTGGTGTTTTTATGGCCCACAAATAAGTCATTTAATGAAAGGCAACGATTTCATACATTCCATGATTGATTAAGAAACAGCGGCTTTTGAAAAATTTCTTAGGAAATCAGAAGGCTGGAAATTACGTAGCTAAAAGCTAATTGTTTTGATTAACTTACTAACACATAATAAAAATAAACTTCGTTTATTATTATTGAATAAAAAATTCCGCCTAATGGTAACTCTGCTGCTATTATTATCAATAAGACAACAATAGCAACTAAAAGTGCATAACATAAAATGGAAAATCAACATAACCGTAGTAAAAAGTAAATAACAACAAAAAAAAAATTAACAACGATTATTAACAAACGTCAATTTAACGCAATCGTTATGGCAGAATGACAGACAAACTTCCCTTTTAACACAACTGTTTACTAACAATGTACACAATGTAGCGGTTTTTATTGCTAAGTAAAACAAGACTTAAATAAATTATATAAAATCGATAAAACAAAACAATAATTATATCAAACAACCAATGCTAGTTAAAATAGTAACCATAAAATAAATTATTTTCATTAGTATGGCTATTAAGCCAAAAATCTTCAATAATTTGAGTAATTTAAAAAAAAAATGGATTTGGTAATATTTTTTATTGGAAATGTTAGCATCATTATGTTTACATATAAAAGAAAAAATGTAAATAAATGTTTAAGTTTTTTCTTGTTGTTGTTGTTAAAAGTATCTAAATATTGTATGTATGAGTTGGTGTAGTTATGTTCGTATGTTAATCTGTCGCACACGGTTTACGCATGCGTGCATACTTTAATACTACTAAAAGCTAAACAATATTGAAAGTCACACATCCATATAACAGCACACAAACAAATAAACAAACATGCTAACAGCATACATAGATAGATACACCAACACCTTTTCTTTAAACACAAAATACGAGGATAAACCGAAAAATACCTTTTAACGTATGCTTCATTTCCAACATTTCTATGAAAACTGAGTTAGAAACTTTGTTATTTAATAAATTTCCATCAGAATACTATTCCAATTATGATTTAATTGGAAACTACAATTTATTGCTATAACAAGTGCTTTTTTAAGTAATCAACATGGTAACACTTGATTACAAATGATGCCAACCATTTGACAGTAAATTGAGTGTCAAACATAAACAAACACAAATTATTGTAGAAAATCATGTTATTTAACAAATTTGTTTAATTTTCTGTGCGAATACGAAGAATTAAACAATAAATGCTGTAATTCATTTTATTAAGTTCTATTTTTTATTGTTTAAGGGCATGCGATAAACCTGCAGATGATCTTGCATAGTTTTAATAATTTTATTGTTTTTCATTTCTTAATAAAGCAAACTATCGGCATTTATTAAAAATACAACGTTTACCTTGCTAATAGAAGGGTTTTTAAAAACCTTCTAATATTGAAAAATGCAATTTATTGCTACTAGTATTTCTTTAAAAATAATCAGTTTGGCAACACTTATAATGGCGCCATTTGTTATTGCCATATTGCTTACAGTGATGCCAACTACTTGACAATAACAATTGTTGTGTAAAACATAAACAAACCCAAGTTTTTATTAAAAATCATGTAATTTAACAAATTGATTTCATCAATATTGGTTTAAATATAACAGAAATTTGTTCAAATGCAATTGTCGCTAAAGAACTTTTTCACCTACCCTCCTGCTCCTAATCCCTGATAATATTCAATATCTATGAATATGAACAAACATTGGAAAATAAAAAAAAATAAAAAAACGAAGAAACTAAGTAAAGCCTAAAAGTTTAGAGTGTCAGTGAATAAATATTTGTTTGTCTTTTTCAATTATGCGCATCACTGGAAAATGATAAAGAATCTCTTATAATAAATACTCAGATGATGATGGTTGAGGGTCGTCGCTGGCATAGACTTTTAAACGCATGATGATACCAAGACACGAAACTAAATACACAGATACAAAGGCCATTCAATAGCAATCGTGCGTAGGTGGTGAATATGGAAAATAAAGAAACAAATATAAATTCTTATAAACAGAATAGATACTTACTTATTTACTAAGTAAGGATCTGGAGAAATAGTTGAGGCGTTTCAATTTTTCATTTACAAACATTTTGTGGCAATAATCATTTGAAATGTTATAGATGATTGTGTTGGGGGCAAGACATAAAAAAAGATTTATGAATATGGTAGACATAAATTCCCACTCATTTGGTGACGGAAAGAGAGTAATGCTTAAGAATTGACAGAAAATAATGGATGATTAACAAGTTAATAGGGAATAGAAAAATAATAAATATGGTGAATAACTTAAAAATGCGGGATTCACAACAAATTACGTATCTTTTGAAACGCGGTTTTTGTTTTTAATAAGTTATATGTGTTATTGAACATATAGCTATAGACTATAGACACAGCTATAGTCCAGACTATAGACACAGCTATAGTCCAGACTATAGACACAGCTATAGTCCAGACTATAGATCTATCTATAGTCCAGACTATAGATAGATCTATAGTCCAGACTATAGATAGATCTATAGTCCAGACTATAGACAGAGCTATAGTCCAGACTATAGATAGATCTATAGTCCAGACTATAGACAGAGCTATAGTCCAGACTATAGACACAGCTATAGTCCAGACTATAGATAGAGCTATAGTCCAGGCTATAGACAGAGCTATAGTCCAGACTATAGACAGAGCTATAGTCCAGACTATAGATAGATCTATAGTCCAGACTATAGATAGATCTATAGTCCAGACTATAGACAGAGCTATAGTCCAGGCTATAGACACAGCTATAGTCCAGGCTATAGACACAGCTATAGTCCAGACTATAGACAGAGCTATAGTCCAGACTATAGACAGAGCTATAGTCCAGACTATAGATAGATCTATAGTCCAGTCTATAGACAGACATTTTTCAAAGACCTCAGTACCTTAGTAACAATTACTAAACTTCAATTTTCTCCAGACTTCAAAAGGTATTGAAACAACCCATATGTATAGTTTTTCTTGATTTACTTAAATGATTAATGTTTTTTTCATAGTTTTTTAATGTCCTTCGCATGTTTTTTCTTTTGAAATTTATTAATCCCTCCCAGAAATTATTTATATTCATACATACATGCTGTATGTGTATATTTTTCTGTTTCATTAATTCTTTTAATATTTCCCCTGACACTTGAGAATATATATTAAGAAAGAAGAAAAAAACAACGTAACCTTAATGAATTCCTTTGAAATTCTTAAAAGTGGCTACTGGCTTCTGTATTTCCTTTTTTTATTTATGATTATTTTGTATGGCAATCTGACACATTCATAAACCGATTTAGCGCAGACAGTTGTAAATGTTATTAAAATTGCATTACGGTGACTTTCCGACTACTGGAAATTATGAAAACAAAAAAATAAATAAATAAAAAAACTAAAGAAAAATAATAAACAGGAACCATGGCCACATTTTAAGCTTTAGCAGCTACTGCTTTAACCAGCACCATGCATCAGAAAGACAGACAGACAGACATTTAGTGGTTTTATTCAATTTCAAAAAATCATCTCAAGTTATAAATGTTGATGGGTGTATGGGGTTGGTTTGTAAATCGCTTTAGGCTGCCACTGTTCTACGCTTAATGTGATTTCAACTGCTGTTTCTTGTTGATGTTGTTTGCTGATGACGACGACGATGATGGCAGTGTGGCGGCGGCGACGGTGCCGATGCTGTTGTTAATGATGTTGCGTTTACTGATGCAGCTGAGTTGTTTGTTATTTACGATGTTCGATCATAATAATGATCGTATCGTAGACATTTTTCTGTAAAGTTGCCAAAATGTGACCAACAGGAATAAAGTAAATTCACATATTGGAGCCTCATACTATTTGGAAATCAGATCTAATACAAGTCGCTCCATTTAGTCTGTTTTGAATACGTTAAATCTTTACAGGAAATAGCTAGCTGCTCCTTATTTCTCTTAAGAGCTTTGGCTAGGTTTTGAAATATCTAGGGTTTCCGAAGAAACAGGATACTCTTGTGCAACCATTTGGGGTCCAGGGGGGTAAAGAAAATTTACCTCAAAACCGAACAATTTTACTATAAAAAAATGAAAAAAGATAAATGTAAAATAAATTTTACTTTATTTGCCCCTCCCCCCCAAATGGTAGACCTGGATTCGTGCCTGCTATTGTGATTATTCTCAGGATTAACGAAACCTTACACTCAAGGTATATGAGGTTCCATGCAATCCTTCATTAAGATGACATTTTTGAAACATCCGGACTGGGGTATTTTAGAACTTTTGTAGGAGGAAGTGAGACCCTCACTGAAATGGCTTCTGGGATAATGTCACAACCGTCTCCGTCCTACGAAAACTTGGCAAGTATAAATGTGTAATTAAAAATCATCACTATTAAGTTGGCGGTCCATAATCAGATACAATTTTACGGATTACAGTGATCTCATGAGCACCTTATGTTAACCATTGCATGGATTCGTGAGATCTTAAAGTTAGTATAGTAAAGTATAAGTTCAAAGTCTAACTGTTCCTCAACTGCAAGACCACTCTTAAGCGATAATGATCTAACACGGCGGAGGAGAGGTTTACTGAGCCAAAACAAATACGATACGAGTGCAGACAATTAAACAACTGACTATAAATACTTAGTACCTAAATGGAGAAGTCTAACGGATCCTACACTGCAATACCACTCTTATGCCCGTAATTTCAACAAATAGATATCTACGGTGTAAAATACCCAGTAGATAAATTTACCTAAACGGTAACTTGACATTGATTTCAAATCAATATCTACGTGTAAAAATTACCAAATATTTTTACTCCATAAGTAACTAAGCACTAATAGATACCTATTTGTTGAAATTACGGGCATTAACCTGATACATAGAGGAGAATACTTTTACTGAGTTTTGGAATAGTATAGGCTCAGCTAATAGAGTCGTTCAAAGTGCCAGAAACATCAAAAAGTTTTGTGCGTCCACCCTGTACAAGAAGATGAGCGAAACGATATAGTTTTTACCTGTTATCGTGGCGACTCAGGTGGACATATCATTGTAAACATCGGCATACAAAAGAAGGAGAAGAGAAGTAGGGGATTTTGAATTGAGTTTAACACAATGAGAAGAACAACAAGTAAGAGAGCTATATTCGGCTGTGCCGAATCTTATATACCCTTCACCAAACTATATTTTAAAATAAAAATTTTAAATATTTTTAGGTAAACAAAATTAATTTTTTTTTTAAATTAAAATTTTTTTTTTTCAAAATTTAAAAAATAATACTTTAAAATAAATTTTTTAAATATTTTTAGGCAAACAAAATTATTTTTTTTTTAATTAAATTTTTTTTTTCAAAATTTAAAAAATAATTTTTTCAAAAATTTATTTTTTTAATTTAAAAATTTATTTTTTAATTTAATTTTTTTTTTTAATTTACTAGTGAAAAAAAATGTTTGACAAAAAAATAAAAAAGAAAAAAAAAAAAAATTCGGGTTAAAAAATATTTTTCCCGATCTTGACCCATTGTAGGTCCAAATTACTATAGCCTTATATAGATCGTTGCAATGGACTTTGAAATATCTATCATTAGATTCTCTATATTAATGAATTAGTAATCCAGATATAGATCAAAAATAGGTCAAAAATCGAGGTTGGCCCGGTTTTTTTCCTTACATCTGAGCCATTTGTGGGCCGCTTTTAAATAGCAACCGAACCGGAAGAATTCCCGATATATTAATGTATGAATCAAGTTTGTAGGTTATTTGAGGTCTCCAGAAAATTGATTTCAACAGACAGGCAGACGGACATGGCTTAATCGACTCCAGAATATATATACTTTATAGGGTCGGAAAATTATATTGTGGAAATTACAAAACGGAAGGTGAAGGGTATAAAAAGGCCTACATTTGGCGGCAGATTGAAGTCTAACTTGTAAAATCAAGGAAGTTTTATCCACAAAGAGTATCAGCTTTCAGAGGAAATATAGCTTTTAAGCGAAATCTGTTATTAGATTGGATATTGACAATATCAGAAACAAGGTTTTACAACCGGCTTTGGTCAGAATAATTCCAAAGCTTTTCGCCATGATGATAATCCAACATAGAAAACAGTAAATAAACTGAAATACGCCAGATACAATACGATGATTAAATAGCAGGACAGATGGACTTAGGAGGAAATGAGGAGGTGATCAAAAACATTCGAGAGTGATCGAGAGAACTCATGGAAATATTGGATTCTACCCGATTTAATTTATCACAAATAATGGTAAGTTTTATAATTTCCTAGATTAGTTTACACGGAGTGTTGATAAACTGCTCACAAGATAAGAACAGTAGAATGAATATATACTCTTTGAATGTCCAAAATATATACATAAATGCCGAGCACTGTACACCAAAATGGGAGAAATATAATTCAGAATATGTTGCGGTGGAAGACAGAATGAAAATATAGACAGTAATAAAAGTAACAGCATTTGACAGTTGAGTAAAAGGAGATGTTTATTCCAAGGCGAATTTAAACAAGAGCGCTATATTCGGCTGAATCTTATATACCCTCCATCAAAATATCAAAAACAATATTTGAGGAAAAAAAAAATTGGAGCATTGTTGGACTTTAGCGGATATATTGATGTATCAATCTTGTATGTAAGTTATTTGGTGGTTTCGGAATGTTGATTTCAACAGACAAACGGACATGGTTATATACAGACCATAGGGTCACAAATGAAAAATGTGTAAATTACAAACGGAATGACAAACTTATATAGATATACCCTTGGCTCTCACTGCGAAGGGAATAACAAGATGGATGCAGTGAAGAATTTGAGCGAATTCATTAATTTGTGTTTATGGATCAAGGCGAATTTATACAAGGTGGTGGCAGTGGCGAAAACAGGCAATGTCGAGCGAATTCATTAATTTTTTATGTATGGAGTTTGGACACTCTCAAAAGAGAGGGAGATAATTCCCTGTTCTAGGCGAATTTATATACAAGGTGGTGTCGGTGGCGAATTCAGGCAAATACGAGCGAATTCAATAATTTTTTAAGTTATGGAGTTTGACATTCGAAACAACTCTCTCATTGTTTCGAATGTCTAACTTCATATATAACAAATTAATGAATTCACTCGTATTTGCCTGAATTCGGGACCGTCACCATCTTGTATATAAATTCGCCTTGAGCAGTTTCATTATGGGATTTGACAATCTCAGATAATTCCCTCTCTTTTGAGAGTATCCAAACTCCATACATAAAAAAATTTATGAATTCGCTCTACATTGTCTGTTTTTGCCACTGCCACCACCTTGTATAAATTCCCCTTGAAACATATACACAAATTAATGAATTCGCTCGTATATTCCTGAATTCGCCACCAACACCACCTTGTATATAAATTCGCCTTGAGCAGTTTCATTATGGGATTTGACAATCTCAGATAATTCCCTCTCTTTTGAGTGTCCAAACTCCATACATAAAAATTTAATGAATTCGCTCGACATTGCCTGTTTTCGCCACTGTCACCACCTTGTATATAAATTCGCCTTGAACACCACCTTGTATATATTGTATATATTCGCCTTGAACCTGCTCGAATTTGCTTGAATTCGCCATTGCCTCACCTTGTATATAAATTCACCTTGAACCTGCTCGAATTCGCTTGAATTCGCCATTGCCTCACCATTCGTCTGAAATGATTCCTCTAAACAGGTATTAAAGCTTAGAAGGTGGTGGTCGGTCACATCATCATTAATTTAAACTCCTCTTCATGTTGTTTGTTGTCTTTATCATGGCAACGTTTATTGTTGCAGGCAGTGTTTCATGTTGTTGTTGATGCTGATGATGATGATGATGCTGGCTGGTGCTGGTTGTAGCTGGTGGTGATGTTTACTCAAAATTCTTCTCCTTTCTTCAGGGTGGTCAAGAGGAGATATGTTAAATCAACATAAGCTGACTGGCTGCTTGCTATTTGCGATATAAGATGATCAACCCAAAAACAAACAAAAACAGCAGCTAATATTATTGTTGTCTGAGTCTGACTGCTACACTACGCTACACTACACCCCAGGCAGTATTTTTGTTTATGTTGCTGAAAATGTTGCCATGATAACGCCTGCCTGCCTGGCGGAAATTTTCACAAACTTACTTATGAAACAAATATTTTAATAGAGATTTCTCTAAATGATCATTACAACTCATCGATCATACAAATATTTCTCTAATGCTGGTAAACAACACAACACACTCGGTAAACAACAACAATTTATTTGTAAGTTTTCCACAAACAAATAATAATTTTAGTCAGTTTCTTTATTTTTTTTTTTTTGTAATTGCTATATTAGCAAAACATTTCTTTACAAATATTTCCAGTGATCTTTATCAATATTGAAAATTTATTTTAAATGTAAGTTTTGTTAGAGCGTGTATGTATGTGTGTGTGTTTATTATGGATTGCATTATTATGCCAGCATTTTTTGTAAATTGTACACAGGGGGGGAAAAGATCAAAGTAAGCGCCACAATATAAAAAAATTAAAATTATTATAAAGTGATGTAGCATGACTAAATATAATTTTATTTCTTATTATAAGCCAGCCACACACATGAGGCAAACAGGCAATAACAAATAGAATAAAAAAAACATCATAACGAAAAGTGTTTCAGACTGTTTTTAATATTTTGATTAGTGACGTTTAAATCTAAAAAAAAAAACTCAAAACCATGCAATACTTTAGGTTTTAAGAGCAACTAAAAGACGGTTGAAATAAAGAGCTGCAGTTGAACTTTACTGATAACACAATATAAAGGGGGGTCTTCCAATAAGGACTTCCCAACTTTGTTAGTTAATAGCGGCCATATTGTTTAAGCTACATCTTCCAACTTGGCTGTCATTTACTCAATTTCGTTTTGCCAAATCATGATGGGTTGATATAGCGTTCAACAACAGGTGCAAATGATGAAATTGTTTATTCAAAATGGATGCTCTGTTGGAGCAACGTAACTCGGGTCTAAATCCGGAGTATATGTCGAAAGAGGCACTATTTCGTTGCTTAATTCATGGATTTCTGCCATGGATACTGCACAATTGTGCACCCGATTGCGAGCAAATGCGGCAGCCATCTTGCGGAAATCTTTTTCATACCCAAGTGATCATTCAAAATTGACACCACTGAGCCATGTGAGATGCCTATAACTACTACAATATCTCGCACTTACAATCTTCGATCAGCCAACACCATGTCATGATTTTTTACAATTGCTTCGGTAGAGACCTCAACTGGGCGTCCAGAACGTTCGGAATCTCCCGCGCTTGTACAGCCACAGCGAAATTCAGTAAGCCACTTTTTTAGTATTGAAATTGATGGTGCAGAGTTTCCATAGTATTTATAAAGCTTAGACTTTAATTGAGTGATAATTTTTTCCGCAAATTCACTTTGTTTTCCATTTCTCCTCAAGTCACGAGGTAGTCTGCTATCAATGGCTGCCAAACACAAACTAAATGACGTAGTTTGTTCAAATTTAGACAGGAGTCAAGTGACATATGCCTGTTGACAGCAGCAGTTTTGCCCTTTCAGTTTAGAGCCGGGAAATTAAAAAAGTTGCGGACTTATTGACTCTCCCTAGTAACAATCCACATGAAATCCAAGAGCGGTCGATTGACCGGAAAAAGTCACTATTTGGTGTGGTTTTTGAGCTGGCGGCTTCATCGGTCTATTAGCCAGGCCATCACAGTTAACGGCGAGTGCCATAGGTTGATGATTACCAACTTCTGGACGGCTACTGCGTAACTCAATCCGAAAAGGAAAATGTGTGATAAAGACATTGTAATTTGAAAAGATTTCCTTTCGAATCGAATTAGGGAGTAACCCTAACCCTGGATGAAATGGATACCAACAGGATGGCGCTACATGCCATACTGGACATTCTGCATGAGCGGTTTGAGGGCATGGTCATCTCACGTGAAGGTGATGTGAACTCACCAACGAGGTCGTGCTAATTGACCCCGTTAGACTTTTTCTTTCGGGCTTTTCTTATGTTGCAGATCTATACGAATAAGCCACAAACCACAGCGGTCCTCAAAGCCAATACAACCCATGTCATCGGTAAAATTCAGCCTGATTTATGAGCCAGAGTCATAGAATTTAACATTTTGAATGCGCGGCGGACATTTGCACGATATTATATTCTATACACAATGGCATCGATTCAAAGCCATTTAAATAAATAACAAATGTCGATGATATTGGGTATAAAAATGCGGGATTTACAATAGATGGCGTATCTTTCGAATGAGGTATTTGTTTTTGAAGAGTACATATCGGTCATTTATTCCTACTTAGTTATTGAACATTATGGTTTAAACATCAAAGTTTTTTCTTGCTTCGAAAATGTCGAATTTTGTACCAACAAAGCGTTTTGCTTTACTTCTTTAATTTGAAAAAAGTGCCGCTGAAGTACAACGATTGCTCACCAAAGTTTATGGTGAATGTGTTCCATCGGTTTCAACGTGCGAGAGATGGTTTGTGCGGTTCAGAAGTTGTGATTTTGACACGGAAGACAAAGATCGTCCAGGCCAGCCAAAAAAATTTGAAGACCAAGAATTGGAGACATTACTACATGAAAATTGTTGTAAAACTCACCAATAGCTTGCAAAATCATTGGGAGCTACACTAGCAGCAATTTCAAAACGTTTTAAAGCAGCTGGATTTATCCAAAAGCAGGGAAATTGGGTACCAAACGAATTGATGGCGAGAGACCTTGAAAGAAAATCATTTTTTACTTGCGACAAAAACTGGATTCATTACGATAACCCAAAGCATAAGAGATCGTATGTGAAGCCCGGCCAACCAGCAGAATCGTCACCAAAGCTAAATACTCATGGCGCTAAGGCAATGCTCTATATTTGGTGAGAGCAAAAGGGTCCTATCTATTATGAGCTGCTGAAATCTGCCCAGACCATCACAGGGAAACTGTACCGAACGCAACTGAATCGTTTGAAGCGAGTATTTGCCGAAAAACGCCCAGAATATGCGGCCAGACATAAAACCGTAATATTCCATCATGACAATGCTCGGCCACATGTTGCAATACCTGTTAAAAGCTTTTTAGAATGAAGTGATTGGGTTGTTTTGCCTCACTCGCTTTATAGTCTAGACCGTTACCTATCCGACTACTATTTGTTTCGATCGATGCAGAACGCTCTCTCTGAGATACGCTTCACTTTGGAACACAGTCTTCGATATTGGCTTGATTGGTACTTGACCTCAAAAGATAAGCAGTTTTTTTGTCTCGGAATCCATATGTTGCCAGAAAGATGGGAAAAGGTCATAGCTTACAATGGCCAATGTTTTGAATAACTTTGTATTGTTTTAATGTTTCAAAATAAAAGCTAAAAATATAACCAAATTCCACGATACCTCACACATAGTTTGTTTTATTTAAATTTAAAGATAGCAAGTGCTTAATGAGAGACCCTTTATTTATCTTGAAATAATTTTGAAAATTTGTCTAAAATGTTCTCTTTAAAAATAAATAAAAGTTTACATCAATACTGCTTAATTTGCTTATAACTAAATGCAATCAAGATAACAACGTTTTTTTGAATAAGTATATTCAAATATTGTACATACTTAAAATAAGTTGTTGTCTTTCCCAAATAGTATGTATATTTCCCGTATTGTGTTTCCCTGCAACTGCGGTAGGTCGAAAACATTTAGACAATATTATATTGTTCCTATAACATATGAATACTTATATGTATTTAAAAAAAAGAAACAGTTTTTTAAAAAAAAAATACAATATGAACACACAAGAGGTGGATGGATGAATGTATCTTTTTGTTTTTCATAAAGTCGTTGTTGTTGAGTGAAACGCAAAACCTCTTAAATTCCCATTCAGCTTTGACAGCTTGAAATATATTAACGCTGTGATGTATTCATCGGATTTCATTGTTGTCAAGCTGTCTGAGGTGTCGTTTGTCATTGGCAATGTGGTCTTTTATTTTTTTTTCCTTCCATCTTCTATTCTATTCTGTTCTGCTTTTCTTTATTGTTATTAAAACATCACACATAATGGTAATACTCTCTAGCTCGCTCTCTCTCTCTCTTTTAATTTCTTTCATAAAATACCTTTGTGAAAAGTATCTGTCTGCTTTATTTATCACCTAAGTCATGGTTTAAGATCTTTTATGGTTGGTAATGATGCGTGGGATATCTATCTAACACACACGTTGTAATCTATCTTAAAATATACTTACTTATATATAATATGTCATTTCTAGATGACAATATAATAAATGTTGTATAAGGGTAACTAACAGTTATGATTTCATTTCATATTGAGTAATGTTACATGCAGCAGGAATAATGCTAGAGAAAACAAGTGGTCCCTTTAAACAAATTACTACAAATGCCACTTATTTTTATATATCAAAAACATATGCCAAGTATTTATTGGCTGTATGACTATAAAGAATATAAATTTATTCAAAGTATGGGTCATTGCTAGCTATGAACTTTTCCTATCTTTCTGGCAACATTTGAACTGCTCATCTTTTGAGGCAGTGAGGCGCTGATTGCTCAAGCGACCACCAATTGCTTATGGGAATCATTAAACTAAAAGTTGCAGCGGTAATGAAAGTAATTGGAACTCACAAGAGATTTGACATCCAGAAGCTAAATGACCCTCGTACTAAAACCGCTTACACACATGCCTTGAAAAATTCAGCTGAAACCAACCAAACCTCCCTAGCTGAATTTGAGAATGTTAGGGAACTCATTTGTAATGCAGCAGCAAACCATATTGGATACAAGATTAATGAAAGAAAACAGTGGATATCCGATGATACGTGGCATCTCATAGCAACGAGAAAGAAGATATAGACCCAACTAAACGTTGCCAGAACCCGTATGGAGAAATCCAGGCTCCAGGACAATTACACTTCAGTCGATAAGGGAGTAAAGCGCAGCGCTCGCAGTCAACAGACGCCCAAACGGCAGCCGAATCAGGTAGAACCCGCGACCTATACAGGATAACGAAAAGGCTCGCTAATAAAAACTTCAATTTTTTAAAACCGTTACGAAACAACATTGGAGATCTCATCACCTCGAAAAACAGCCACTACTCCAACATGTTGTCAATGGACGTGCACATACCCCAACCATTATGTAATTGCACTCGGCACATCGAAAGGGACGACATACCCACAACCTCCCCCACTACAACCGAAATAACAAACGCTATTTGCGTCCTTGAACACAACAAGGCTCCAGGACCTGACAACATCAATCTAGAGGTGCTAAAAGCAGACCCCCAAACAAGTGCCTTCCTGCTTCAGAATGTGGTGCAAAGACTCTGGGATGATAATGAACTCTCCGACGAACTGAAAGAGGGTCTAATCATCAACATTCCTAAAAAAGGTGATTTCACGGAGTGCAAAAACTGGAGGGGGATCACACTCGACAAAGAGTTTAGTTGCGAACAGGCTGGATTTAGAGCTCAAAAATCCTGTGTAGACCACATAAACAGCCTCCGCATAACAATTGAACAATCAGTAGAATGGATGTCCCCCCTATACCTGGTCTTCGTCGTCTTTGAAAAAGCTACTACCATTTGGAAAGCACTCACATGCAAAGGAGTACCTAGGAAAATAATAGGGATTATCCAAGAGCTATACAGAAACGCAAATTGTCATATACTTCATCGGAACTCAGTTGCATCTTGTCGCCGTTGCTCTTTAACGTAGTGCTGGACATTGTCATGAGAAATGCAACGAGCCACAACAGAGGCATAACATGGGGTTTAGGCGGCCGCCTGGCCGATCTTGATTATGCCGACGACATATGCTATTTGGGTACATCAACTGGAGGCTCTTCTGATGATGTCTCAAATCGCACCATGAGAGCTCGACAAGCTTTCGGCCAACTAAACACAGTGTGGAAATCACCATCAACCTCCACTCGCAATAAGATTATAATCTTCAACTCGTGTGTTAAGTCTGTGCTCCTCTATGGCTGTGAAAGGTGGAATATGGCTGCCAGAGACGTAAACAGTTTGCAAGTTTTCACCAACAAATGCCTAAGAAGAATACTAAAAATCTACTGGCCCAACAGAATATCGAACTCACAACTTTGGACAGTCACACATCAAAATGAAATATATTCCGAAATTTTGAGAAGGAAATGGCGATGGATTGGACACGCATTACGTAGACCACCCGGAGATGTAACCCGCAATGCCATTGACTGGAATCCGCAAGGTAGCAGAAGGAGAAGACGCCCTGCCCATACTTGGCGAAGACAGCTAGATATTGAGGCTTCGCGAGCAGGAAAAAGCTGGAATGAAATCAAGAACCTAGCATCAAATAGAAGCGACTGGAAATCTTTTGTTGAGGCCCTATGCTCCTTATAGGAACTAAAGAAATTAATATATATATCTTTTGAGGCCAAGAACGAATCAAGCCAATATCGGATGCTCTGTTCCAAAGTGATGCGTATCCCAGAGAAAGCATTTTACATCGATCGAAACAAATGGTAGTCTGACGGGGCACGGTCTGGACTATAAAACGGGTGAGGCCAAACTTCCAAACCACTTCATTCTAAATACTTTTTAACAGGTATTCAACAAGTGGCCGAGCGTTGCCATGATGGGATATTACGGTTTCATGTCTGGGCGTTTTTCGGCCAATGCTCGCTTCAAACGAATCAGTTGCGTTCGGTACAGGTTCCCTCTGATGGTCTGGCCAGATTTCAGCAGCTTGTAATAGATAGGACCATTTTGCTCCCACCAAATACAGAGAATTACCTTAGCGCCATGGATATTTGGCTTTGGTATTGATTCAGCTGGTTGGCAGGGCTTCACATACAATCTCTTACGCTTCGGCTTATCGTAATGAATCCATTTTTCATCGCAAGTAATGATCGGTGCAAAATTGAATTTCTTTTATAGCTTTTAAGCAGCATTTCGGACATGTAAAATCATTTTTCAAGGTCTCTCGGCTTCAATTCGTATGGTTCTCAATTTCCCAGCTTTTGGATGAAACCTGCTGCTTGCAAATGTTTTGAAATTGCTGCTTGTGTAGCTCCCAATGTTTTGGCAAGCTCTTGTTGAGTTTTACAACAATCTTCATGGAGTAATGCCTCCAGTTCTTGGTCTACAAACTTTTTTGGATGGCCTGGGCGATCTTTGTCTTCCGTGTCAAAATCACCACTTCTGAACCGAAGAAACCATCTATCGCACGTTGAAACCGATGGAACACAGTTGTTGAGCAATCTGTGTGCTTTGGCTGCACTTTTTTTTAAATTAAAGAAGTAAAGCAAAACTTCCTGCATATAACGCTTTGTTGGCACAAAGTTTGACCTTTTTAAAGCAAAAAAAAAACTTGGTTGTTTCCACTATAATATTCAATAACTAAGTGAGAATAAATGACAGATATGTACCCTTCAAAATGACATATAAGTTATTGAAAACAAAAACCGCGTTCAGAAGACTGCAGCTATTGTAAATACCGCATTTTTAAGTCATACAATGGAATTTTGCATTACTGTTTCCTAGAGACAAACAATTTCTACCATCTTTCATTAAAAAAACAAAATTTCTTTTAATGTATTTATAATCCCTTAATTACAACTTCAAATTTGTAAAATTTTCTTTAAATCAAACAACACCTGCTTTCAATTCCCATATTCCATTTTTTTTTTTTTTTTCTCGAAAATTTCTATAAAATTCATGTAATAACTGCTTAATAAATGATGAGTCATTTGAGAAGTATGTCTGTCTATCTGTCCGTCTTTCTGTGTCATCGTAAACATGTTGTAAATAAAATGTGATGTGACAGTTTTGGTTTGCTTTCTCGGTCTCCCATTAAATAATCGATAACATTGTTTAGGTTTTGAGTGTGTGTTGTTATAATTACATTAACTACGTGCGTACATTGTATATATACCAACGTTATCTTACAGAAGACATAGTTTTCTTTTTTCTGTTAAATTCAAACGTCCGTGCCCAACTGCATCCCTATCAAGAGTATTCATTCTACAAGCTGAAACGACCTTTGCAACAATGTTTATTTGAAACTGAGATCTTGAGTGTGTGTTTTTTTTCTCTTTGAAGACATCCAGAGCAAATACTTTGAAAATTTAGTTATTTTCATTTTTATACGTTTTATATACACACACACCTTTTTGTGGAATCTTTACGGTCGCTGGGGCTGCTGATGATGATGATGAAGATGTTGTTTTGTATTTATGTATTTTTTTCTTCTTCTTAATTTTATGGCTCCTGTATTTCCTCAAAATTATAGTCTTTGAAAGCTTAAGACAACAAACATAAACGTCAAAAAGACCGCCAATTGCTTTAAAACAATAACAGGGACGTATTTTGAAATAGAAAAGAGCAAAAGGGCCTGATAAATTTGATGAAATTTTAAATCGACCTTAATTTTTTTTCTCTCTTCTCTCGGAAAAGACTTTAAAGCCGATGATTTTCTGATTGTTAAGTGGGCATAAATCCGTCATTTACATAAAGAATACTCATACATAAAGAATACTCAGAGAACCATTAAAATAAAGCAAAAACACAATCGTAGGTCTTTATGTAGTCATATTCTAGCTTCAATCGTAGGTTTCTATGTAGTCATATTCTAGCTTCAATCGTAGGGGTTTATGTAGTCATATTCTAGCTTCAATCGTAAGACTTTATGTTGTCATATTCTAGCTTCAATCGTAGGTCTTTATGTAGTCATATCTAGCTTCAATAGTAGGTCTTTATGTAGTCATATTCTAGCTTCAATCGTAGGGGTTTATGTAGTCATATTCTAGCTTCAATCGTAAGACTTTATGTTGTCATATTCTAGCTTCAATCGTAGGTCTTTATGTAGTCATATCTAGCTTCAATAGTAGGTCTTTATGTAGTCATATTCTAGCTTCAATCATAAGTCTTTATGTAGTCATATTCGAGCTTCAATCATAGGTCTTTATGTAGTAATATTCTAGCTTCAATCATAGGTCTTTATGTAGTCTTATTCCACCTTCAATCGTAGGTATTTATGTAGTCATATTCCAGCTTCAATCGTAGGTCTTTATGTAGTCATATTCTAGCTTCAATCGTAGGTCTCTATGTAGTCATATTCTAGCTTCAATCGTAGATCTTTATGTAGTCATATTCTAGCTTCAATCATAGGTCTTTATGTAGTAATATTCTAGCTTCAATCATAGGTCTTTATGTAGTAATATTCTAGCTTCAATCGTAGGTCTTTATGTAGTCATATTCTAGCTTCAATCGTAAGACTTTATGTTGTCATATTCTAGCTTCAATCGTAAGTCTTTATGTAGTCATATTCTAGTTTCAATCATAGGTCTTTATGTAGTCTTATTCCACCTTTAATCGTAGGTCTTTATGTAGTCATATTCCAGCTTCAATCGTAGGTCTTTATGTAGTAATATTCTAGCTTCAATCGTAAGACTTTATGTTGTCATATTCTAGCTTCAATCGTAGGTCGTTATGTAGTCTTATTCTAGCTTCAATCGCAGGTCTTTATGTAGTCATAATCTAGCTTCAATCGTAGGTCTTTATGTAGTCATATTCTAGTTTCAATCATAGGTCTTTATGTAGTCTTATTCCACCTTTAATCGTAGGTCTTTATGTAGTCATATTCTAGCTTCAATCGTAGGTCTTTATGTAGTCATATACTAGCTTCAATCGTAGGTCTTTATGTAGTCTTATTCCACCTTCAATCGTAGGTCGTTATGTAGTCATATTCTAGCTTCAATCATAGGTCTTTATGTAGTCACATTCTAGCTTCAATCGTAGGTCTTTATGTAGTCATATTCTAGCTTCAATCGTAGGTCTCTATGTAGTCATATTCTAGCTTCAATCATAGGTCTTTATGTAGTAATATTCTAGCTTCAATCATAGGTCTTTATGTAGTAATATTCTAGCTTCAATCGTAGGTCTTTATGTAGTCATATTCTAGCTTCAATCGTAAGACTTTATGTTGTCATATTCTAGCTTCAATCGTAAGTCTTTATGTAGTCATATTCTAGCTTCAATAGTAGGTCTTTATGTAGTCATATTCTAGCTTCAATCACAAGTCTTTATGTAGTCATATTCTAGCTTCAATCATAGGTCTTTATGTAGTCATATTCTAGCTTCAATTATATGTATGTAGTCATATTCTAGCTTCAATCGTAGATCTTTATGTAGTAATATTCTAGCTTCAATCATAGGTCTTTATGTAGTCTTATTCCACCTTCAATCGTAGGTATTTATGTAGTCATATTCCAGCTTCAATCGTAGGTCTTTATGTAGTAATATTCTAGCTTCAATCGTAAGACTTTGTGTTGTCATATTCTAGCTTCAATCGTAGGTCGTTATGTAGTCTTATTCTAGCTTCAATCGTAGGTCTTTATGTAGTCATATTCTAGCTACAATCGAAGGTCTTTATGTAGTCATATTCTAGCTTCAATCGTAGGCCTTTATGTAGTCATATTCTAGCTTCAATCGTAGGTCTTTATGTAGTCTTATTCTAGCTTCAATCATAGGCCTTTATGTAGTCTTATTCTAGCTTCAATCGCAGGTCTTAATATAGTCATATTCTAGCTTCCATTGTAGGTCTTTATGTAGTCATATTCTAGCTTCAATCGTAGGTGTGGTGATATGCTATCACTTTGATAAGTATTAAGAGAGAGTTGTTTGCAATTGTTTGTTTTTTAAGAGAGAGATACAGTACCTAGAGATAAACTCTATGTGAAACTAGAAAAAAATTCAAAATAATCAATACGATTGTTGTTATACCCTACACCACCATATTGGGCAGGATATTATGCGTTTGTGCTGATGTTTATAAGACCCAAAAATATTAGTCTAATACCGACCTTAAAGTATACCGTTCGTGTCAGAATCATACTTTCTTACTTGCTTTTGTTTATGTTTACTAATACATTATCTCTTCTAAGGTTTTTGAAAACAGAGTTAGGTCTTTGACAGAAGAGTTTCCGCTCTATGACAGTACAGTGAGGCCATCTACAGTGTAGATGGTAGTAAAACTGAGTTTTTACTCTTTACCTTTGTGTTGGTTTTTATACATTTATCTAATTAACTTATTTAACTGTCATTAAGCAGAAAATTTAACGTATTAAAACACCTGGCTGATCTGTGATAAACATCTATTTCATTTAAAACTGTGTTGAAATTTCATATTCCTTTAATTCTGTCTGACATTTCATTTAGGAAAACCATCATCATGCCCCTAATGACATTATTTAACGACATAAAATATAAAAATTGCAAAGAGTAATAATAAAATTGAACAGCCTTCTTTTTTTTAAGTCATAAAATAAACCACCCGGAAGCCAATGAAAGATCTGTTTGAGTAAAATTTAAAAAAAAAAAAAAACATTTTATTACTTTATAAAATAGAGTATGTACACATTTGCTTTAAATGAAGTATGTAGTAATAACCAGAAGTCTCATAATAAATGTCCCCTTGGTTATAGTATTTAGTAGTGAAAATATTTATGTTGATATAAAAACGATTTTGTGTTTTATAGTTTCAAATAAAAAATCATTAAGGTTAAAACTACCAGAAACATTAACAATATTTCAATACAGAAAACAATGAATAATTTTTAAATCAGACTGAATCAGGCGTCTTAAAGGCGTCGCCAATATGGGAAATGAAATCTTCTTTTCAAACCGAACTTGAAATAATATTCATAATTATCTTATAACAAACAGCAGACAAGAACCCTTTTTTTAATAATGCTTTTGGCAACTAACACATTTATGAGTACACTGACAAAAATAAAAATAGAATAGAAAAATTTGAACTTTTCCATAATATACATGAAAAATCTTTGTTTACTCTTGCAAATGAGTTGCCATACGTTGTTTTAGCGGACAATTTCTAGTCCATACACAAATTGGTCTGGTATGGCCAAGAACATAACATTGACAAGAGAATTCGAAGCAAGACAAATTTTTGTGCGCACTCGTGGAGTAAAGGTATTCTCCCACATGACATCGTTGCCAACTATTTGCATTACGCCATATTTATTTGACGTAAAGCAGTGCACTGCAGCATAATAAATCAATTGTTTCATTTAATTTTCTTCTCAGTGTTTTTGTTTGAAATATATTTCAGCAAAAAGAAAAAAAAACGTAAAGCAAAACTACTACTCATTAAAAACCTTTTTACGTATCATAACAAACTAAATTATCAATTTTTCCCCTTTTTTTTTTTGGCGACGGGTGGACTAAACATACACCAACAAAAACTCCAAATGATTATGGATTCCGTTTAAAAGAATAAATTCGAAATATATTTTCAATGTTGGTGGTCTTTTATAATTTGGATTGTTTTCTTTTTTTGCAGAAACTACAAAAAAATACAGCTTTTTTCATATAAAAAATTTTATTGCTCACACAATAATTTTACTGGCACACTGGGTTTTTAAATAGTTTTATTGAAGCCAAACTGTGACTTTAAAAAGAACTTCGATTAAAGCAAAAATTTTACTTTATGAAGAACTTCGACTGATGCTAAAATGTAACATTAAAAAGAACTACGAATGAAGCTAAGACTTTATTCTAGAATGTTCCATGATGAACTTTGTCCTAATGAGTCGTTGGAAGACATGATAATAGATGAAACTGAGGACATTATTGAAACGAGTCTTTTATCAAAACTTAACCAACCTATTAAAAGTATTCAAAATCCAAAAAGGACTCCAATGGTATAATGGAGGATTTTATATGCTTAAAAAATACTGAACAAAGAACTGACAAATTGGATAGTCTTTGTCATGCCTTACCTCCGATTTCTCCAACATCTACAATCAGTGAGAGAGTTTTTTTCCAAGTCAAGTTATATTAAAAGTAAAGAAAAATCGTTTATAAGGAAACCTTTTAAGTTATATTCTTTTCTTAAGAGATTATTTCAGAAGATCTCACTAAAATCTTTAAAAAACTCATATGTGTATATAAAAAGGATTTCAAATACCATATTTTTGTGCTATTATTTATTTTTATTTTTCGAAATGCTTAAATAAGTACACAAAATTCGTGGTTATATTTTCAATTTAAAATGAAAATAGAAATTATTCGGTTAATCGGATAATTTAAAATTAACCGATTATTAACCGATTAAATCTAAACCCGGATTAATTATTCGCTCGATTAACCGATTAAACCAGAAACCCGATTAATTGAATACCCTACTACATAAAGACCTACACTTGAAGCTAGAATATGACTACATAAAGACCTACGATTGAAGCTAGAATATGACCTACGATTGTAGCTAGAATATGACTACATAAACTCTAGAATAGAACTACATAAAGACCTACGATTGAAGCTAGAATATAACTACATAAAAACCTACGATTGATGCAGAATTTTACATTCGAACAATCGACAGAGTTTAGGTTTCTATAACTCTGCAATAAGGTTTGCATTGAACGAATGCTGCTTTATTCTTGTTATTGAGTTGCCAATCGTTGTTCAATGGTATTGCCAACATGACATCGTTGCCAACATTTGATATTCAAAAACCGTTAGGCACCGATTTATTATTATGTATTTCAATCCCTACTACACAGTTGTGTAAATTATTCGTTCACAGTTCCTATATCAGTCCAGGTGTGTTTGCAATACAATTTCCAAAAGTCATCATCGAATGCATTTTAAACACCATGGCATGTAAACGGACTATTTGTGTTAAATTGTTTTATAAATAAAAAAAAAATGTTAACAACAGTTATTCCATATTCATTTATACAATAATCATTCACTCATTCATACAGACGACATCCATTCATTTTAATGTTTCTTTACATTTTAATAAATGCTGCCGCTGTTTTCTTTTTGTAGTTGTTGTTGTAGTTGCAGCAATTGCTGTTGATTGTAACAATTGTTGTTTTACATGTTGTCAATGTTGTTTTTGCATTTGTTTGCTGTTTTTTCTTCTCCCTACTCATTCTTTAGGTGTTGATAATTTAGCGTGTTTTTGCATCGAATCATATATAGCCTAAATATCACTTCAATTTCCAATTTAAATTTTGTCCTATGGTTTTCCATTTATACTAAATGGGATCGAATTTTTATGCAAAGGTATCAAAAGAAACAAAGTTTGATATCTTATTTTTAATAACTTTAAACAGACACAGCAAATAAGGGGACCACTTTAATATCAGCGATTATTTTGCTGCATTTATCATGTAATTTTTGTGTTGTATCACTTAAAGAGTGATTTATAAGTTTAAATTTAAGTATTTAAAGGTTGAGGGGATTAGAAATAGGAAAAATCCGTAAAAGTTTTATATAATTTATTTTTGTTCAAAAAGATCAGGTGGTGGTAACTTTTTTTTGTAAAGAACGTGGAAAATAATTTGATGGAAATCTTAACTTGAATATTGAAATCTTGTTAAAAAGTCAGGTCATCAAAAGTAATTTCAGCAAGAACAAGCAAATTTGAAACAAATAATTTCAACTTAAGGAAAAAATGTTTTTTTTTAAATTATTTTTTGTAAAATAATCGCTAAAATACTAAAATTATATCGCCAATTTTCAAAAAAAAAAAAAACATTTTGGAAAAAACCGCTTTTTTACCACATACTACTGATTTTTGAAAAAAAAAAAAATGGTAAAAAATCCACAATTTCATTAAAACCAAATCGCTTAGTTCACACAAATCTCTCAATAAATCAAAAAAGGGCAATTTGGGGAGAAAATCGTTTAATTTCCTTTCAAAAATCAACATTTTTTTGGAAACAAAAATTTATTTTGACAGAGATCACTAATTTGTAAAAAATCGCAAATTTTCAAAAAAAAAACGCCAATTTAAAAAAATCTTAAAATGCCACTTTGGGGGGAAAATTACTTAATTATCGTAAAAAATCGTGAGTTTATAAAAAAAATCGCTTAGTTCAAAAATTTTACAGACATCACTAATTTAAAAAAAAGTTGCAAATTTTCCAAAAAACGTCTATTTAAAAAAATCGAAAAAACGACAATTTTGCAAAAAAAATAATTTAATTATCGTTAAAAAATCGTGATTTTATAAAAACAAAATCGTTTAGTTCATTTATTTCTTACAGAAATCACTAATTTGTAAAAAAAATTGCAAATTTTCCAAAAAACGCCAATTTAAAACAAATAAAAAAAACCAATTTGGGGAAAAATCACTTAATTATCGTTAAAAAATCGTGATTTTATAAAAACAAAATCGTTTAGTTCATTTATTTCTTACAGAAATCACTAATTTGTAAAAAAAATTGCAAATTTTCCAAAAAACGCCAATTTAAAACAAATAAAAAAAACCAATTTGGGGAAAAATCACTTAATTATCGTTAAAAAATCGTGATTTTATAAAAAAAAACAAAACCGTTTAGTTCATTATTTCTTACAGAAATCACTAATTTGTAAAAAATCGCAAATTTTCCAAAAAACTTCAAATTAAAAAAAAAAAAAAAAAAACATTTTTATCATATAAATAACGAAAGAAATCGCTTATTTTGGTCAGTATATGGCCAGTTGTCATATTTATTGTATTTTACTGGTCAGACTAATTGACCAAATTGTGTGCAAACCGCTAAAAGTCGCCAATTTTTTATTTTAACATAAAAAAAAATTCAACAAAAATTTCATAAATTTTGTAAAAAAAAATTATGTTAATAAGTTCAACAAGTATTTTTAATGATTTTTTTTACACTTACTTGACTAAACGTTCATGAGATTTTGTAATTTATTATACAACTTACCTGCAAATAAATAAGAGAAGAAATGGTTTAGAATCATTAAATTATTTGTGACAAATGGTTGTGAAATGAGAATTTAATTATTTAAAAGTAAACAAATGTAATAGAGTCTACAAGAACCCATAATGCTGTTAGCAAAGATCGAATCAGAAACGAACCTAATGGTTAAATTTGAATGGTTAAATTTTTTTGTTAATTTAAATCGAATACAAATTGAATTAAAATAATTTTTCTTTTACAAAATGAATTGATACGCAATTTATATTGTACAAATGTTTCAAAATAAAAGCTAAAAATTTGAAAAAATACCGCATTTTTAAGTCATATACCCCAATATAAGTGGTAATTTGGTTTAACAGATTAAGTGGTCTAGTTATTTTCTATGTGTGTTTTTAAATACAAACAAATTGCTGCTAATTTCTTTACAGCTGCTTCTCTGATAAAATAGTTGCCCTCACTGTGTTGTCTGTGTGTTGTTTTTTTCTACTCTCTCTCTTCAATTGAAAATTGCTCTATAAAAACTACGTAATAAAATTGAAACTAAACCAAACTGAAAAGAGAGAAAATTATGTGTTTTCTGTTTTTTATTATTTTTTTTTTTTAATGAAATTCATTCGTTCATTTGTGTTTTATTTATTTTTTTTTTTCATTATTCTTATTTCGTTATGTTACGTTTCACATTTGCTGTGTAGTAAATAGTAGATCTCTTTCTTGTATGGCAAATGCTTTGCGTGTGGTCCTTAATTTTGTACAACATGGGTGGTCCTTTCAAGCAAATACAGAATGCGCGCGCGACTTGTACAACGTGTGTGGTCTTTGTTTGGCTGGGCTCTACCTCTATGCTATTGCTTTTCTTAACAGAGCAAAGCTGCTGCTGCTACAGTGATCGTATTTTTTTTTTCTGCTGTTATTTGTTTGTTGGTTTTTATATGAATTGTATTGTATAGTATGGGGAGTATGTTGTTTTTTTCTCCATACGAAATGATTGGTTTGTTGTTTTTGCGCTTAATTTAATATACATTTTTATTATTATTTTTTGATTGTTAGAGTGAAGGGTATTTATGGGCGCAAATAATGTTGGCTTTAATAAATACCAAAAATTCATAATGAAATGAAAATACATACATACATAATAATAAAAATGTTAATGCTTATAATAATTTCATTTGAAATTAGACAGAAGCCAGAGCAAAAATTAAATATGTTTGAAAATACTGGAGATTTTAAAATTGTGTTGCAATGAGCTGCATTGGAAAATAAAATGAGGCAGTGGATGCAAAAAATGATGGTATTACTGGGCCAACCATTTGCTTTGAAAACTATTTGTCATATAGAAACATTTTATGAAAGATCTCTAAATAGTCGACAAATCACTTTTTTTTATAAGAAATCGCCAATTTAAAAAAAACGCTAATATTAAAAAAATCACCTTTGTTAACATTTGCCTTAAGGGCCTGATTCAGAAACACAAAAATTTAAAACAATTTTCAATATTTTTATGAAAAACACTCAAAAACTATTTAAAAAACTGAGTGATTTTCATACAAAAATTTGTTTAAAATCGTGTTTCTGAATCAGTTTCATAAAAATCAATAATTATACAAGGATCGCTAATTTAAAAAAAAAAAAAAACGCCAATTTAAAAAATCGCCAAAATAAAAAATCACCAATTTACATATTGCAAAAGAAAATTGATAATGTTACCAAAAAGAGTTTTTACTAAAAATCGCTTATTTAAAAAAAAAACAAATCAAAAATTAAAAAAAAAAAAACGTTCATAAGACCTTGAGAAACCATAATCTTTGGAAATCTAAAAGCTTTTTAAGGTTGAGTATTCTCAAATGCCCAAAAAGTGTTTTGTATCCATATGGATACAATATAGCGAAAAGGTTAATTTCACAAACAAATTAAGATGGTACAAAAGCGTTTATTTTTACTAAATATTGATTATTTAAAAAAAAAAAAAATTTTGAAAAAAACGACGATTTTAAAAATGATCAATTTTCAAAAAATTAATTTACAAAAACGCCAATTTAAAATTTTATATTTCCAAAATCGACAATTTAAAAAAAAACGTCAATTTAAATTATTCATAAATTTAGCAAAAAAAAAAATGTTTATTTCACACAAAAATTATAATGTCAGAAATACCGTATATTTTTATTAAAAATCGCTTATTTAAAAAATTATACAAAAACGCCAAAATAAACAATGTAGAGTACTTGGCCTGGTAATGTAATAAAAGAGCACAATTTCAAAAAACTAAAAACAAAATACATTAGAAATTGAAATGATTGTCAATAAATAGCTTTTCTGCTTTTTTACTAGGCCAAGTTGTGAATACCGCTAATGTGTTTTACAAAAAAACGCCAATTTAAAAATTGAAAATCATAAACAAAATTAATTTACAAAAACGTCTATTTCAAATAGTTAATGTCTCATTATTTTTACAAAAAATTATATATTTTAAAAATCGCCAATTTAAAACATTCATAAATTTTTAAAAAAATATGTTTATTTCACACAAAAATTATAATGTCAAAAAAAGCGTATATGTATTTTTACTAAAAATCGCTTATTTAAAAAATTTTACAAAAACGTCAAAATAGAAAATTCTTAATTCTTAAAAAAAATATAATGTGTTTTACTAAAAATCGCTTATTAAATAAACGCCAATTTAAAAATTAAAAATCATAAAAAATATTAATTAACAAAAAAGCCTATTTAAAATGGATAATGCCCCTAAATTTGTACAAAAAATTATATATTTAAAAATCGTCAATTTAAAAAAAAAAAAAAACGTCATTCATAAATTAAGCAAAAAAAAAAAAGTTTATTTCACACAAAAATTTGCGTTATTTAATAAGCGATTTTTAGTAAAACACATTATATTTTTTTGAAATTAAGAATTTTTTATTTTGGCGTTTTTGTCAAATTTTTTAAATAAGCGATTTTTAGTAAAAATATGCGCTATTTCTGATATCAGAATTGAAAATCATAAAAAAAAATCAATTTTACAAAAACTCATATTTCAAATAGATAATTTTTACAAAAAAATATATATTTTAAAAATCGCCAATTTAAAAAAAAAAAAAACGTCAATTTAAAACATTCATAAATTTAGGAAAAAAAAAATAGTTTATTTCGCACAAAAATTATAATGTCAGAAATAGAGTATATTTTTACTATAAATCGCTTATTTAAAAAAATTTACAAAAACGACAAAGTAAAAAATTCTTAATTTCAAAAAAAAAAAATGTGTTTTACTAAAAATTACTTATTAAAAAACGCCAATTTAAAAATTGAAAATTATAAATTTTGCAAATTTTTTTTTTTTTTTGTGGAAGTGGAAACTCTGAATAACTCTGATAAAACAACGTGAAAACCTACTTATTTTGCATTGTCTAACAACCCCAACCATACATACATATGTAGTCCAATCAGCACTTTAATTATAAACTAAAGTACCTTACAACATGGACGATGTTCATGTGACCTTCAGTTCACACGATAACGGACAGTTTACTGCGTTCTTCATCGACCCATGAGCCAAGTGATCCACCGCTTAGAGTGATATATTTATTTTTCATAAATTTTCAGTCGAGAAGTGATCTCTTGAATACATTGCTGCTGTAAACGAGAGTGTCGCCGAAAACCCGAAAACATCAATTCGGCATCGTTCTCGACAACTGCTAATTTCCCGAAGCACTACTACTAAATTCAGCTTACTCAGGTGCTCAAACCAGCAGACCATGGAAAGCGCCGGCAATTCGTTCAACGGGTAATGTAGCACAGTGAAGTCAATGCAAATTTTTCTAAAAAAATCATCATCCCCGATGAAGTAAATTTCCATCTGAATGGCTTCGTGAATACATAAAATTTTTGAATTTGAGGCTCAGGAAACACAACGAGCAAATGTCTGTTGCGGAAAAAATACGTGTTTTTATTTTAAAATAAAATGAAAATGTGCATTCTTACTGAGACACCCATCATAATATTTTTTTAAACAATTCCCCAATTATACAAAAACCGTAAATTTTGCAAAAACAATTGATTATTTAAAAAAAAAAAAAATAAAAAAAATTTACAAGGCATTTTTTTGAATTCAAAAATTAAAAAAATATTATTTTTATAATCTGCTCAATAGTTTCAAAGATATTCAGAAAGTTTTATTTATTATGATTTCTGCTGTATTGTTTTTCCACACATATAATTGATATTTAAAACTTTACAAACAAAAAAAAAACCCAAAGAGAAAGCAACAAATCATTACAACAAAAAAATCTTAACTAATTTTCTATTGAACAACATTTTCTTAAGAAAGTTATCACCACCCTGACAACAACAACAACGAACAGCCAGCCAGCCTACACACTCTCAAAACATAAATCACAGATGGAGTCAAACAGATAGAGTCATCGCTTACAAATAAAAAAATAATAATAATCCACAATATACGAGAGTACGACAACAACAGAACACACCATGAAATAATGAAAGAAATAAGGTGATTCTAGCTAAAATCACCAAGTCAAGTCATAAAAACCAAATGCTATAATAATAAAAACAACATTTAAACACAATTTATACAGGACGGAAAATTGAAAAGAAGAACACCACCGAACCAACAAACCAAACAATAAAAGAGACACGAACCTGACAATAGCGCAAGAAAACCAATAGAATACACGCAACATAATACATATTTGTTACATTTAGTATTTTCTTTTTATTGTTTTATCATTGTCTAATATATATAAATAGAGAGATATCGATCTTCATGTGCGGGCGGTCGGTCGGTCGGTTGATCGATCGATCAAACGATTGGCCATACAATTTTATCGGCCCAAATGCATACAATTTCAATGAGATACACACACACACACACAACTAGTTTTATTTAGTTGTTTCTGAAGTGTAGAACCCTCACTCACTCACTCACTCACTCACTAGCTTCATTTAAAAGTCAATGAAAAGCAATTAAAATGTCCAATCAACTCATAAAAAGGTAACAACTCAATATGTAGTATGTACTCGTACTTTTAAAATGATATACACGAACATCTTGTAGCTATAGCAATAGATACATAGACAGACAGTAGAACAGTTATATGGAATTTATAATCAAAAAATGTATTTAAATACAGTTTTTTAAATGGAATAAGTGGAAAGAAAGCATTATAATAAATCAATTAGAAATACATGATAATCTAAAACGATCTAGCTACGTCTGTCCGTCTGTCTGTTGAAAACACGATAGGACCCAAACGAAAAGAGCTGGATGGCAGTTCAGTTCTAGTTTTGCTAAAAGCACACCATGCCATACTTTATCAAAGGCTTTAGAAATATCTAGAGCCACCACTTTACTTTCGCCAAAATGGTGTATGGAACAAGTCTCCCGTAGAGCGTCCTCTACGAAAGCCATACTGCCGGTCGCTGAGTAAATTTTTGGACTCTAAATATTTCACAAGATGGTAGTTAACCATACTCAGTTCTAGTTCTAGTTCAGTTCTAGTACAGTTCTAGTACAGTTCTAGTTCAGTTCTAGTTCTGTTCTAGTTCTGTTCTAGTTCTGATCTAGTTCTGTTCTAGTTCTGTTCTAGTTCTGTTCTAGTTCTGTTCTAGTTCTGTTCTAGTTCTGTTCTAGTTCTGTTCTAGTTCTGTTCTAGTTCTGTTCTAGTTCTGTTCTAGTTCTGTTCTAGTTCTGTTCTAGTTCTGTTCTAGTTCTGTTCTAGTTCTGATCTAGTTCTGATCTAGTTCTGTTCTAGTTCTGTTCTAGTTCTGTTCTAGTTCTGTTCTAGTTCTGTTCTAGTTCTGTTCTAGTTCTGTTCTAGTTCTGTTCTAGTTCTGTTCTGTTCTAGTTCTGTTCTAGTTCTGTTCTAGTTCTGTTCTAGTACTGTTCTAGTTCTGTTCTAGTTCTGTTCTAGTTCTGTTCTAGTTCTGTTCTAGTTCTGTTCTAGTTCTGTTCTAGTTCTGTTCTAGTTCTGTTCTAGTTCTGTTCTAGTTCTGTTCTAGTTCTGTTCTAGTTCTGTTCTAGTTCTGTTCTAGTTCTGTTCTAGTTCTGTTCTAGTTCTGTTCTAGTTCTGTTCTAGTTCTGTTCTAGTTCTGTTCTAGTTCTGTTCTAGTTCTGTTCTAGTTCTGTTCTAGTTCTGTTCTAGTTCTGTTCTAGTTCTGTTCTAGTTCTGTTCTAGTTCTGTTCTAGTTCTGTTCTAGTTCTGTTCTAGTTCTGTTCTAGTTCTGTTCTAGTTCTGTTCTAGTTCTGTTCTAGTTCTGTTCTAGTTCTGTTCTAGTTCTGTTCTAGTTCTGTTCTAGTTCTGTTCTAGTTCTGTTCTAGTTCTGTTCTAGTTCTGTTCTAGTTCTGTTCTAGTTCTGTTCTAGTTCTGTTCTAGTTCTGTTCTAGTTCTGTTCTAGTTCTGTTCTGTTCTACTTCTAGTTCTGTTCTACTTCTAGTTCTGTTCTAGTTCTGTTCTAGTTCTGTTCTAGTTCTGTTCTAGTTCTGTTCTAGTTCTGTTCTAGTTCTGTTCTAGTTCTGTTCTAGTTCTGTTCTAGTTCTGTTCTAGTTCTGTTCTAGTTCTGTTCTAGTTCTGTTCTAGTTCTGTTCTAGTTCTGTTCTAGTTCTGTTCTAGTTCTGTTCTAGTTCTGTTCTAGTTCTGTTCTAGTTCTGTTCTAGTTCTGTTCTAGTTCTGTTCTAGTTCTGTTCTAGTTCTGTTCTAGTTCTGTTCTAGTTCTGTTCTAGTTCTGTTCTAGTTCTGTTCTAGTTCTGTTCTAGTTCTGTTCTAGTTCTGTTCTAGTTCTGTTCTAGTTCTGTTCTAGTTCTGTTCTAGTTCTAGTTCTGTTCTAGTTCTGTTCTAGTTCTGTTCTAGTTCTGTTCCAGTTCTGTTCTAGTTCTGTTCTAGTTCTGTTCCAGTTCGGTTCTAGTTCTGTTCTAGCTCTGTTCTAGCTCTGTTCTAGCTCTGTTCTAGTTCTGTTCTAGTTCACAGAAAAAAATGATAACAGTTACTAAGTTATTAAAAAAATTTGTTTGAAATGTGATTTAAATTTTCAATAATTTTTTTATTTAATATATTTTTTTAATACTCATATCAACAATTTATTTTAGATATTTGTTAACAATTTCAGTTGTTGAAATTCAATGGGAATATTATATTGAAAGTAACAAAAAGAAAAATATCAGTTCTAGTTCAGTTCTAGTTCAGTTCTAGTTCAGTTCTAGTTCAGTTCTAGTTCAGTTCTAGTTCAAGTTCTTGGGTCGGAAATCCGAAGGATAGAGTCTTATTGGTACAAATATTACGGGAAAAGTATATCGAGCAACGTCTCCAGACTAGCTTGAGGACTAGAGCTCATCGACGTTGTGACCAGAAGACATGTTAGTCTCTGTATAGAGTAGGGAAGGGTTTTTCTCTCTCTTAGCGTTCTGTACAATATACAACAATTGGATCTACGCTACGAACCGAGTCTCACTCGGGAAAAGATTTTCAACTCAGCGACAGCTGTACCAACCGAAAGTTTTCATGCAGGAAAGAACTTTGAGTGTATTATAGGTAAGATTAGATCTTACAACCGTTGTGAGCAAATATCCACGATAGCTTAGCTATTTAGCTTTTGTCGAGTATTCCAAAGGAATACCATCCTAGCGAGAGATGCTGAAATCTGCAGTGATGTATGTACTTCCTGGTGAATAAAAACCAGTTCCGATTTCGTCGGTAATACGTCCAATCTTGATACCTTATAGTGGAACAAAATTCGACTTTATAATCAGCATTTCTGGCATTTCCCACTGAGGCTGAGTAAGGTTTTATTTACAACAAGGTTCCACAAGAGTAGCAATATAATATGACTACATAAACCACTACGAATATGACAGCGTTCTGACATGAACGTCAACTAGCTGTGATGTCAAATTAATCTCTTTTTCTAAGTTAAAACTGCAATCTATATTTTGATATCTCCCTAAAAGCGGAAGTATTAATTTAATGCATTATTCAATTAACAACCATATTAGAAAGAAAAAAAAGAAGTTCAACAAATTTATCTTGAATTTACTAGCGAAAATATCAAAGAAATTACCGTTCATCAATCAAAGAAATTAATCCAATAGCTGAACAAACAACTCTTACTATCATAATTGATACTACACACATTTCAATACTGCCTACTATATCATTCATATAAATTGCGGACAGAGAACAGACTGACAGACACAGAGGCATTTAAAAATACATGGTATTTTGAACAATTTTGGGGAATTCCAAGAAGTTTAAGATTTATAAGGAAAAGTTTCCAAAAAAATTGAATTTTTGTTGTCGTTTTAAACTTCTCAAGATATTGAATGAAATTTACACCTTTTAATAAATAGAAACAATTTATTGGGTGAATTTGAAACATTATTGTTATTTAAACATCCCTTTAAGGAATCCCAAAATAATAACAATTTGGCAACTCATGTGTTTGAAGGAATCCCAAAATAATAACAATTTGGCAACTCATGCGTTTGACATAACTGCTAAAAGTAAATAAACATTAATCAGCATAAAATATCAGCCACAAATTTTAGCAAAACAGCAATTAAGTTTTGTTCTTAATAAATTTAAGTTAACAATTGGAAATACAGTAAAGCACAACTTGCTGTTACACCCTGTACATGTAAAAAGCATGCGTTAATCAATCGCACTTTGTGGCGATTGCAATTTAGAATAGCAATCGCTATAAACAACAACGATGTGTGTGGTATTTTACAATAAAACAAAACAAGAACAAAATATAAAAAAAAAAAACAACAAATAAAAGAAAGAAAACCCATGGCCCCAAGAACTAAACGCACTAAATCCAAATGCCACACAACACGACGGACGCTTGTGGTTGATGTTTGGCTGTTGATGACTTCGTTGTTGTTTTTGACGATAATGCTGCTTGCTGCTCGCTACTACATTGAAAACTTTTGTTAATGTTTTCCGTTTTTTTTTTTTTTTTTTTTTCTCTTGTTTTTCGTTTTGTTATTATATGCCAACCATAGAACGTCTTTTGCAATAAGACCGACGACCGACTAGCAGCTGCTTTTACTACTGGGTGGTACTGCCGCTCAAGCGACAAAATGCAAAATAATAAAATAACAAAAAAAACCTGGGGGGAAAAAGAGAAAAGCCGCCACAATTTCCTACAAACAAACGTACAGACAGACAGACATTTGTACATATTAAGTAAAAAAAAGCTACTGTCTTAAAACGACTGTTTGTTAGTTTATCAATAACAAAACCGGAACAACAACTGGCGCTACCACAATTTCAAATGATCTGTTTTTGCTGTGTCTGTGTGTGTGTCCATGTGTGTGGGGGCTAATAAACACTCAAAGGGGGAAAAACGCAGCCTTCTTAAAGGCCTTTTTTTGCGGGCACATTGCAAAATTGTTTCAATTTAACACAGCGTGTCTTTGGGAGCCAAGACCTTGTATACTTGCTTCGGTTACAGCGCTGATATAAGGCCTACTTAAGAAGGTAAGGAAACCTGTCGCGTAATGTCCCATAGAACCCATCTGTACATTAGTATCTGTCATCTATTCTCACTTGGTAACTGAACATTATAGTGTTAACAACAAGGTTTTTTTATTCGAAAATGTCGCCAACAAAGCGTCATAAGCGGGAAGTTTTGCATTACTTCTTTAATTTGAAAAAAGTACCGCTGAAGCACAACGAATGCTCACCCAAGCTTATGGTGAATGTGTTTCATCGGTTTAATGTGCGAGAGATGGTTTGTGCTGTTCTGAAGTGGTGATTTTGACACGGAAGACAAAAAAGTTTGAAGACCAAGAATTTGTGGCATTACTCCATGAAGATTGTTGTCAAACTCAAATGGAACTTGCAAAATAATTGGGAGCTACTCAACCAGCTCTTTCAAAACGTTTGGGATCAGCAGGATTCATCCAAAAGCAGGGAAATTGGGTACCATACGAATTGAAGACGCTCGGAATCCTAACATATGGATTTTTCCCATAAAGATGGGAAAATGTCATAGCTAACATTGGCCAAGACTTTGAATAAATTTATATTGTACAAATGTTTCAAAATAAAATCTAAAAATACCGAATTTTTAAGTCATACACCCAATATATATTTAAAAAATTTCTACAACTTCAAATGTTATAAAAGACTAATGAGTCGATTATGGATGGTAAGCGAACATCAGTTGCATTGTCAGTTGCCGAAGTGGCATTACAGATGGCAACTGGCAGCCAAATTGGCAACCAGAAATTTGTGGTTGCCCTCTGGCAACGCAACTGAAGTTTGGTTGGCAACGCTACTGAAGTTCGGTGAATAAATAAAGAGTTGTTACAATTTTGAACTACTAAACTGCTTTTATTTGTAATCAAACGAATACGGTTTATTTAAAGGAAATAAATCACCGTTTTTAAAAGTTAAAAACGTAACAACATAGTAATAGTTGCAAAAACAAGCATGTTTCAAATAAATGTTTGTTAGACCTGAATTTTCAATGCAGTTATGAATGTGTACTAAGGTTTTTAGAAGGAGAAGCAAAGCCCTTCTATAACTTCTTCTAAGAGAAGGCAGAGTGTGAAGAATCACATGTCTTTTAGAAGGCCTACAAAGTGAAGCCCTAACAAGTTATCCCGCTAGGTACAAACAAAAATATAATGGCAAGCAAAATACCCAACATCAACAACAACAGCAGCAGCAGCAAATAAGAAAACGCTAAAACAAATAGGGTGGCATGCTTCAAAACAAATATGTTAAATAAACAATAATAACAGAAATAAATACACAACCACTTCTGTATTTTTAGCAGAGACCGTAAATAACTCGTTCACTTATACAAATTATCACTTACATATATTTGGTTATAAAATATAAATTACTTATCCCCAGTAACACGAAGTCTAGTTATGTTTTAACTAATAGTTATACTGACAGTTTCTATACAAAAATAATTTTAACCCCATAACCAGGCTTCGTGTTAATGGGGGTTACAATATAAAATTACGGTTTTTTAATGTTTGGAATAAGAGACAAATAAATTTCATGTCAAGTGAACCAACTTTTGAAATCGATGTCTTTGGATAGTAATTCAGACACAATTTTTCAACAAGATCGGTCGAGAACTCTCTGAGTTAGCAGGTATTTTTTCTCATCCATGTATCTTATTACCTATTGTTCTGAATAGTTTAGATAGCTATTTCTTCAATCTTTCGAAAAAAAATTTTTTTTTTAAAAATAAAAAAATTTTGAAATTTTTTTTCGAAATCAAAAACTTTTTTGACCTTTTTTTAAAAAATGGGCCCCTTTTTCTCAATAGAAAGCTTAGATATTTTCCTTGAAGACCTATTTGGTCGCTTAGTGTGATGCGAGTTTGATATCTATCAAAATAAATGTTTTGTAACTCAAACATGTTTTTGAATTGAAGATTTTTGTAAAATGTTTGATTATTTAAAGTTTTATGGGAATTTGGCGATTGTTTTTAAATTACTCGATTTTTTTAAATCGACTATTTTCTGAAATTTTTATTTTTTTACAAAATTATCGATTTTTTGGAAAAGTTTGTGAAATTTGTATTTTTTGAGAAAAATAAAAAAAATTTTAACTGATAAATAAATGGTGCAAAATAACCGATCAAATGTAAATGGTCCCCTTATTACAGGTATATGTTCTTTATAATTAAGATGCTACTTTAAATGTCTGGTCATGTTTAGTTTTCAATTAGATTTGCATAAAAAAAGATACTAAACGGAGAATACAAAAAAACATTTTTTTTTATGCCACATATGATCTTATCACTTGTATCTTAAATATCCTTTCAAATAGGTCAACGTAAAACATTAGTACATAAATAAATCTAAAGGAGGTTCGATCTCCAAAACTTGCTATTTATAGCATGTATGAGTAATAGAAAATGGTTTATACTTTTAAAGGAAACAAAGTTAGTGAAATTATGGTGAATAAAACTCATAAACGGTTTAGGGATTTTTAAAATATTTCAATAATTTCTAATTCAATTTTCATAAAAAAAAATGTTGAGTTCCTCAATTTTGTAATCAAGACAAGATGTTTGTATGAACATATGAATGTGTTAATAATTCGAATTACACTCACTCACCTTGTAGCCTTTCTCTCATCATCATTTTAAGTGGCAGTTGTATGCTACGGGCCGTTTTCTCATTAGGTGATTATCTTTTTTCCCAACGAAAAACTGCAGATTAAAGAAATTTGGTTTTCTCAATGTCTCATTTGCTTCTATTCTATCGCAAAGCTAACCCGACCTCATCTGCCAATTATTTATTTATCGTACAGATAAATAAATAACAGCTGACTGCTGTTCATAGTTTTTATGTGTTTGTGTTTTTGTAAACGAAATTAAATAGATTTTATAAAAAAAGTTTAATAACATTAATTTGATGGAGGACGAACTCAAATAACATGAGTTCCAAGTGAATGCTGAAAGAGTTTATCATGCCAGGATTAACTACCTGGCAAACATGGAGGATAATGAATTTTTCAAAAGATTCCGGCTGTCGTTGGCCACATTAAACAGCTGATTTATGTAAACATGTTGTGACTTGAAGGCAGGGTTCCCAACTTTCACATATATTTTGAGAGGTATTGCCAACACAAACTAATGTTTTTTGTCGTTATATTGAGAAAACCAAAATTGTTAATGGACAGTTTATCGGCCTAATAAATTTATGTCGACATTTAGTAACAGGCAGTTTGTCGACACATTGAGAAAACGGGCCTACGAGTATTAATTTTATTTTTTTTTTTTTCGTATAAAATAAAATTATTTAAAACAGATCAGTCAGGAAAAACATGGCGGCATTTAGATTATCATCAATTTAAAGCGCCACAGAAATGCTCTTCCTCTTTATTGTTAATATGTATAGGAGAATGTATAGACAGACCACCTGGATTTCCACAACTAACACAAAGACAAACAGTAACAAAACAAATTTAAATTGAATTAAGTCAAGCATGTAAATAGAGCAGGGGAACTTTTATTGCATTGAACTCTAGCTGGACAACAACAACAACAAATAACACCAAAACCAAATACTAGCAACAATAACAACAGCAAACAGTTTAAAGGTGTGTGGTAATTGCTAATGATCGAAACATCAATAAAGCCAGACATATGGACGGACGGACATTAAAAGATGTTGATAATAAACAACAAGAGACGAAAAGGAAAGGCAATAACAACAATAACAACAACCATATAATTGAAAGGAAGTATCAAAACTAGGTAGGGAGATATGAATGTTTGTTGACATTGATTACACAGGGCGACAAATTTAGTTTTTTCTGCGTAGTAACTTTTTGGGGCCAATTTAGATTAGTGGTCAACACTTGATCGGCTATTTACCTGTATACATACAACACGAATGTCAATGAAGTTCATACAAATAATCAAAAATGAAATAAAAATCACAATTAATAGCTGATTAGATTTTAACAGAGAAAGAATGTGCATTAAGCTATGTACAGACGGTTGTCAGATATATTAGGAAGTAGCAAGAATGAAGTCAAAATACCAAAAAAAAAAATAATGCCGCAAAGTTTGGGTGAAGAATTGGGTGCTTCACCGCCAACAGGAGGGATGTTATGCTAAATTGCTCATCTAACTACGAACTGATGAGATGGAGTTGTATCGCAATTATTTATGAATGGAATCGTTTAGTGACTTCACATATTCAAAAACAAGATACCAACATGCGCAAGAGCATTTCAGCAAGTGAGCGACTCCTGTTAACCTTACGATAACTAGATACTGGCGAGAACATTCGGTCACCACAATACCTATTTCGTATCCCAGTATCAACTATAACGTCCATTATTCCCGAAGTTTTAGATGCTATTTACAAAGTGCTTGTGGATAAGTATCTCAAGGAAAAAAATTTTTTTTTTCATTTATACCAGCATAAAACAGATTTTAATTAAATATATTTCTATACCCCAAGAAAAGCAGATGCTTGGGAAGCTATTGCTGGTAAATTTGATGAATTATGGCAATTTCCTAACTGCATTAGAGCAGTGGATAGAAAGCATGTCGTAATTACAAGGGTACGCATAGCATCATATTTGAACCGAGTAAGAAAGTGCATTACATGTTATTATAATCCAAGTTCTATGTTCTCTATATGCCTTTAATTAATCACTTGGATAAGAGAAAGCTTTCCAACCCTTTCCACAAGTCAAAGGGTACACACATGTGCAGTTTCCATGAATTAGGCTACGAAGTGCACCCTCTTCCGCCATATTCTCCGTATTTAGCCCCGAGTGACTATTTCTTGTTTCCAAACCTTAACAAATGTCTCGGCGGAAAGAGATTTGATTCCAACGATGAAATCATATCACAAAAATAATTTTGATGACCTTGACAAATCTTATTTTTTTGGAAGGAATAAAAAAAATTGGAGAAACGTTGGACAAAGTGCGTAGAATTCAAAAGAGACTATGTTGGAAAATAAAAAAAATTTGTATCCAAAAACCTGTGTTTCATTCAAAAAGTCACGGTTTTTGACCCATCCTCGTAATTGTGTGTCCCGAATGAAACCCCGTTTATTAATTATAGCAGTAATTATCTCCGCTGAACAACCCCCATGATAATATCTACAAAATTAAGCAGCCCATGGACCTAAAATATTCCAAAATCCCTATAAGATCCCTATAATATCCACCTTTGAACCCGGTCAAGCAGCTGTAGATTAGATCTTGCAGCCCCGTCCCATACATGGGAATTTTGAAGGTAGTGTATATGCGAAGTAGGTTGGAAGGAGAGAAATATATCAACGTCTCATGAAAACCAAGCACCTAAAGTTTCCTTGGCAAATATATTCCAACGAACCTCATGCCGCATTCTCGCAACTAGAATCAAACGGTTATCTGAACCTCAAACAAATTTCGTTACCCATACGAAGACATAATTGCGGTGAACTCTGTGTCAATAAGCAACACTGAGTTGTAAGTGCTTTAAACTTAATCTGATTCAATTTACCCCTGAATATTTATGTAAGATCACGATTTAGCGAGTCATTCATATTCATTCTAGAGAGTCAAATCTCTGAAAGAGTTGGTCTATGGTCAAATGAAAATGAGTGACAAATATCGCTGTTATCTGCGAAAGAATATATATACATAGAGAAAACAGATTCGTAGTAGCAACCGAATTTGTTGTCAATCGAATGATTCGGTTGCACACATAGAATTTTTCAGTTCTATCAACAGAAAGTCAGTTGAGCAACCAAATTTTTGTTGCCCCTTCTAAAATTTTGTAGCCACAACTGTAGAATACGGTCACTAAGGTAGAATCATTCGATTGGAAACAAATTCGTTTGCTATCACGAATCTATTTTCTGTGTGTAGGATTTGAAGTGATATGTGATATCACGCCTCTGGTTTTTCAAGTCTAAAGTCTTCGTTGATAAGCTACTTGGAAGCCAACATTACTCGCGTAATTCGCTAGGTACCGGCAGAAATACTGAAGAGTGATCGAAAATTGGACCTTCCAACTGGTTCTTATGGGTCATAATAAAGAGTGTATTTTTTAAAATTCTTTAACAAAAAAATCTAAATGAATCACCCTAAAGGACGTCCACGAAGGAAACTTAATATATAACCCCGACACCAAACGAGACCACTTTCGAAACCAATGCATCCAGCCACACCCGATCAAATGTTTTAGAAATGTGCAGTGCGACTAGCATACTCCCCCTTATGCGGTGTATTGATTAACACTACTGTTGGGAAAGTAAAGCCGTTAAGTCTTTAGTTGAACGACCACTGTGGAATCCATATTGTCTATCATTGAAAAGTATATTCAATTCTAAATAATTGACAAAGCTATTGTTCAACATGACAACCTTCTAAGAATGGGAAAATATCCCAGAATGATATGAAAGGTAGAAAAGATTCCTAAATGGACGAGCCAGCGATGATGGAAATTTTTTCAATGCAAGAATACCAACCGGACCAGGAGAATTGTTCACATTGAGTTCGTATATAACCTTCCTGACTGCCCGAGTCCTGAAGTATATTTTAGGTATAATACAAGGAACATTAAGTATCGTAGGCGCTTGATTGATTGCTATCAGAAAAAATAGAATTTGTTGAATAAAAAAGTCTTTCGCGATCAAGATTTGTTCACATTGAGTCCAAATTTAAGATTTCTGACTGCCAGAGTCATGAAGAATATTTTAGATATAATACAAGGAACATTAGGTAGCGAAAGCACAGTGGGGAAGAAAGGAATTCGATGAAACAATTTCCGCCCAAAAGTTTACATTCTCCTTAACTTTGTTTACTGTTCTATGGCCACTCATCCCGAATCATCCGGATGTAAACTTAGGACTAATCGAGTTCTTAAAAGTAAATATTTCGCCTAAAGAGTTGTTGTTTTTCCAACCAAAAATGTCGATTTCGACATTTCGACTTTTTTCCAGCAAAAAGTCGTTTGCTCGATTGTTTGAACCTATGGAACCCTAACATATACATATTTAGGTAGTTTTGGAAAACAATACTACAAATTTATTTTAAAACCTTACATATGTAAATCTGGGAACTGGCCAAAAATCATGACACTAAATTACAATAAAATGTTCGTGTTTTAAATAAAACATCAACATCATGTGTGTGTCCTACAAACAGCACGTGTTTTGTAAACATGTTTACACATTCATTCACATGCTGTGAATAGTAGTTTACAAACATTTACAAAATATTTGCATATCAACAAAACAAAACTAAACAAACAACAACTAAAATAACTTTAATTTAAGAGGAAAACTATCATATAATAATAATAATAATAATAATAAAAAAGAGCAAAAAAAGAAAATATTGACCTTTTGGCCAGTTAACAATCAGCTCAACACAGATTTTTACCCCCTTTTAATACAAATCAAGGCAAAAAAAAATGCTAGTTGTTAAATGGCATTTATAATTTATGACTTTGTTTTATTCTACCTCATTGGACCCTTTCTCTGATCGTTAAACCATTCTCATTTCCATTGAATTCATACATGTACATACGTACATTTCACGCTGGATTTTTCATCAGTATTATTTACAACCAGCGTTAATTGTTTGCTTGTCATTGTTGTTTTATTTTTTATAGTTTGTTGTACGTGTAAGAAAAAAAGTAAACAATTCTTCTTCATTTTCTTGGTTTGTTACTTTTCTGCTTAATGTTGTGTTTGTTGTATGTTTAAACACTTATCAGCAACAACAACAACAATTTATGTTTATTATTGTTGCTGTCTGTCTGGTTGGTTGGTTGGTTACTTTTATGCTTTACGTACTGCATATAATGGTACATGTTCGGTCAAAAGATCGCGTAAAATCTTTAACAAATAACACGATTTCTCTGATTATTTTTTTTTTGGTACTTGTATTTGTTATTGTTAATGTTGTTGTTTTTAAATACATACCATGCAAGGTCAAGGATTTTTGTTTAAGTAAACTAATAAAATGTTATTTATTTCAGTTTAAAACCAATTTTTTTTTAAACTATCACATATTGGGAGCTATAGTCGAATTGTAATTACGCTATAGAATGATAATTCGAACGTTTTAACTTGTAGTAATGATACCAACAGGTCTGCCTATAGTTAATTAGAAGTGATATCAAATAAGGGATCCACTGTACATTTCAGAGGTTATTTGGCAACATTTACAAATTACTGCCTATAATAATCAAACTAAAAACTTTATTTTGAATTTCAAACTGTGTCTCGTTCGCTATCGTAAGTGTATTTTTTTATGAAAAACAAATGTTTTTATTATTGGGTGTATGACTTAAAAATGCGGGATTTACAGTAGCTGCAGTATCTTTTGAACGCGGGTTTTGTTTTGATAATTTTAATGTCATTTTGAAGGGTACATATCTGTCATTTATATAGTATAAACAAGTTTTTTTTTGTTTCTAAAATGTCGAATTTTGTACCAACAAAGCGTCAAATGCGGGAAGTTTTGCTTTACTTCTATAATTTGAAACAAGTAAGAAAGCTTTATTCGGCTGTGCCGAATCTTGCATACCCTTCACCAAATTATACTTTAAAATAAAAATTTTAAATATTTTTTTTTTCAAAATTGTTTTTCTAAAATTAATTTTTTTTTTTCAAAATTTAAAAAATAATATTTTTTCAAAATCATAAGTTTTTTTTTATTTTTTTCAAAAATTTTTTTAATTTTATTTTATTTTTTTTTTTTTTTTTTGGTAAAAAAACCAAATTCGGATTAAGAAATATTTTCCCGATTACTATAGCCTTATAGATCGTTGCAATGGACTTTGAAATATCTATTATTAGATATCCATATTGTCTATATTAATGACTTAGTAATCCAGATATAGATCAAAAATAGGCCAAAAATCGAGGTTGGCCTGGTTTTTTCCTTATATCTCAGCCATTTGTGCGCCGATTTTCTTGATTTTAAATAGCAACCGAGCCGGAAGAATTAACAAAATATTTGTGTATGAATCAAGCTTGTAAGTAATTTGGGGTCTTCAGAAAATTGATTTCAACAGACAGACGGACATGGCATATTCGACTCCGCTATCTATAAAGATCCAGAATATATATACTTTATAGGGTCGGAAAATAATATTGTGGAAATTACAAACGGAATGACAAACTTATATATACCCTTCTCACGAAGGTGAAGCACACCGATTGCTCACCGAAGCTTATGGTGATTGTGTTTCATCGGTTTCAATGTGCGAGAGATAGTTTGTGAAGTTCAGAAGTGGTTCAGAAGTTTGAAGACCAAGAATTGCAGCCATTACTCCATTAAGATTATTTCCAAACTCAACAAGAGCTTGCAAAATCTCTGGGAGCTACTCAAGCAGAAATTTCAAAATGTTTACGAGCAGCAGGATTCATCTAAGTAATAGCATGGAAATTGGGTACCATACGAATTGAATCCGATAGACCTTAAAAGATGTCTGAAATGCAGCATGAATGCTATAAAAGAAAATCATTTTTATGATAACCCGAAGCGTAAGAGATCGTATGTCAAGCCCGGCGAACTAGCCAAAACGACGCCAAAGCCAAATATCCATGGCGCAAAGGTAATGCTCTGTATTTGGTGGACCAAAAGATTCCTATCTATTATGAGCTGCTGAAATCTGGCCAGACCATCATAAGTAACCTGTACCGAACGCAACTGATTCATTTGAAGCGAGCATTACCCGAAAAACGCCAAGAAAATGCTACCAGACACAACGCTAGGCCACATGTTACAATACCTGTTGAAAACTATGTAGAAACAAGTGGTTGGGAAGTTTTGCCTCACCCGCTTTATAGTCCAGACCGTGTCCCGTCCGACTGTTTGTTTCGATCGATGCAGAACGCTCTCTCTGGGATACGCTTCACTTTGGAACACAGTATCCGATATTAGCTTGATTCGTTCTTGGTCTCAAAAGATGATCAATTCTTTTGGCTAGGAATCCATATGTTTCGAGGAAGATAGACAAAGGTCATAGCTAACAATGACCAAACGTGACAAAAAATATGTCAAACGTGACAAAAAATATGTCGCATGCTAAATCATAATAAATGTTTTTTATTTCCAATTTGAAGATTTTTGTATTTTCATAGATACCGACGAAAACGATTTGTATTTTTTGAAGCGTCTGCATACCATATTTAAATTTTTGTTCGATATAAAAATAATATTTTTTCAAAATTTTATAGTGAAAAAAATTTTATGCCAAACAAATTTTCATTATTAGTGAAAAAAATAATTTCCGATTTCGACCCATTGCAGGTCCGAATTACTATGGCGTTATAGGCGTCATTGGAAAGGTCTTTGAAATGTCTTTGACCTAATAATACAGATATATATAGATAAAAATAGGTAAAAAATCGAGGTAGTCGCGGTTTTTTGCTTATATCTCAGTCATTTGTGGGACGATTTTCCCGAATTTAAATATCAACCGAACCGGGACTATAGCGGATATATTGATGTATGAAAGAAGTATACATGCTATTTGGGAGCTTCGGAAAGTTGATTTCAACATACAGACGAAACGACGTATACGGCTATATCGACTCCTCTATCTATAACTATTCGGAATATAAATATTTTATGGAGTCGCAAATGAAAAATGTAGAAATAACAAACGTAATGACAAACGTATATATTCCCTTGTCACTCATTGTGAAGGGTATAATAAAGAAATATTGATTACAAACATAGCGTCTATTGCAGTACTAAACAGATTTACTGATTTTAGTCAGAAAAATAGTCAGTACCCAGCAATTTGAATAGAAAATTACCGTTTGCTTTTAAGAAATAGCAATTCAATTTAAAAACAAAATATACTTTTTTGTAATAACAAATATTGTTAAGCCATTAAAACTAAGTGTTAATGGTTTCGCTTTAAATGTTTGAATATTTTAATAAAAACAAATAAAATTCAATAAAAAAAAAATACTCAAATCGGTAAATCATGGTATTTTTTATTACGTTGAACAATAATAAAATAAAAAACAAAATTTATAATTGATGGATGATGGGTTTTGCCTTTAATAAAAGAAGGCTAACCACTTGTAGAGGGACCACCCAAATAACTAGAGATTTAAGATTTTTTAAATACCAGATAATGATTGATTAAAAGTCTTAAAAAAAACACATTCAAATGCAAAAATAAATATTTATGTTTTTTTATAAGAAAGAAAAAAAATAAATAAAAAAAAAAAAACATATAAAATGTTCCTTTTGACATGTGTTTATAATATGTCAGTTTAAATTTTCTGTGATCCCTTTGGGTGATTTTAAGCGTCTGTTTGTTGTTCTTATAAGAAGTAATGCTGATAAGTATTTGTTGTAGATTTTATGTCAAATAATATTCTTCTGAGTTTTAGTTTGAAAGACAGTTTTACGATTTGGCCCCATGTAGCTTATTTTATCATCACACATTTGCAACGCGTGTACTATCTTCACATAATGGGTGGTCGTCGCAATATTAACAGGAAAAAATTGATTTTTTTTTTTCATTAAAACCAAAACATTCTTACGATTAGAGAAGATGTAGTGCTTGTCAATGATGATGACAACTTTGCAAAGTATTATTTTTTGGTTTTATCAAAGAATTTAAGGAATTTTAAAGAAAGTAACAAAAAAAATCAAATGATGACGGTATCAAAGAATTTTAATACAAACTATGTATTCAATTTGGCGCGTGATTTATGATGAGATTTTGACACTGTAAATTAGGCATGGAAATTCAGTTCTATTCTACCAGTCCTCAAAAATAATGTTTGCAATCAATGATATGCTTCTGGGAACAGTGTCTTCTTTCACGCTCCCGAACGCGACATTTTTTTCTTGAAAACGTTTGGAAATTGCTGATTTAGTAGCTCCCAATGGTTTTACAAGCTCTTGTTGAGTTTGACAACAATCTTCATGGATTAATGGCTCCAATTCTTGGTCTTCAAACATTTTTGGGTGGCCTGGGCCATCTTTGTCTACCGTGTCAAAATCACCACTTCTGATACGCACAAACGATCTCGATCGTCTCTCGCACGTTAACCATAAGCTTCGATGAGCAATCGGTATGCTTCAGCGACACTTTCTATTGTACATACCGCATTTTTAAGCCATACACACAAACGTTAGCGAACGTGACACACTTTGAAAATCGAAATAAAACGTTTAGTGCCACTAAATTTTTATTTGAATTAAAAGTTTTATCCACTTGGTTAGAGTTCGGATAACAATTGATGATTTGTGTACCAGAACGTGACATTTTGTTTTTCTGTAGTAACTTTTTCTACCTTTTTTTCTTTCAGAGGCTTGGTACTTCGATCTTTTTTAATTTGTCCCCAGTACCGCATCCTTCATTATTTATAAGTTTTACCCATCTAAATAAGCATGTTAAAATAATAAAAACGTTTGTTTTTGAACAATGATTCACATACGATAGCGAACGTGACACACTTAGAAAATCAAAATAAAATATTTAGAGTGATTAAATGTAGTAACTTTTTTAGTTAAAAGCTACTAAATTTAGATTTGAATTAAAATATGCAGCCACTTGATTGGAATGAGCTCGGAATACTGATAACAAATGATGATTTGGGTACCAGAACGTGACATTGGAACATGAACAAAATCGAATAAAAAATTAAAATAATAAAAACATTTGTTTTTAATGAAACATACACTTATGATAGTGAACGAGATACAGTTTGAAAATCAAAATAAAAAAATTTAGTGAGACTTTTTTTTAGTTATTGCCAATAAATTTTGATTTGATTAGAACGATCTTGGAATACAGATAACAAACAATGATTTAGGTACCAGAACGCGACATACGAACATGAACAAAATCAAAAATATGTTCAAATAATATAAGCACTACTTTTTGATAAAATAAAAATAAAATCAAAATAAAGGTTAAGTTATTAAAGTCACTTGGTTAGAATGATCGCGGAGTACTGATAACAAACATTGATTTGGGTACCAGAACGCGACATTGAAATTAAGAATTTACCAAAATTTCATGAGATGCGTGCAACAAGATATAACAAGTAAAGAGAAAATGCTAGAAATAATATTTTAAATTTTCTCTCTCATTATACAGGATTTTCAAACAAGAGGTTATTTTGGTATTCAAAGAAAAATTGCATTTTTTGAGATAAATGATCGGATGTTTATTTCATAAGAAAGAGGAAGGTATGCCGTTAAGAATGAAAAACAACATCAGCTAAATGGCCACCACGACCAAGCTTACAGGACCATATCCTTTTCATGAAGTTTTCCATAACCAAATCACAAAGTGGCTGCCCTATGTTCTCGATAGCCTCACGAATTCTATCTTTGAGGTATTGAATCGATGCTGGGCTGTTGGCGTAGACCTTATCTTTCACGTGGCCCCAAAGGAAGAAGTAGCAAGGTGTTAAATCACAAGATCTCGGTGGCTAATTGTGATCACCTCTTCGAGATATAACACGGTCCGGAAACTTTTCCCGTTAAAGGGCAATGGGTTTTCTTCAACACTTTGGGCTACAGCAGCAATATTCTCAGTTGTTCTTGAGCGACGTGCACGGGTTTTATTCTTCACATCACTTACTTGTCCCAACAGCTCGAATTTTCACCCATTTCAGTATTTTGTAGTGAATTTTAATAATTTCATTGCGTTGTTGAAGCGTGTATCGTTCCATTTTTAGTAATGGCGTAGTTTCCACTTGTCAAATGTCAAAGAATAATAGCTTCAAAAGTGACAGCTACCAAAATACCGGGTGATTCAAAATAACACCTCTTGCTGGAAAACCCTTTATTATAAAACTTTTTAAATTTTTGGATAGAATGTTAGAAAATGTATAATAATTTGTATATTAACATTATAATTTTCCGTCTCTTCGACCTTTCTGTGGAAATACACATTTATAGAAATGTTTAAGAGTTTGGCAAATGCTTGAAAATTAAAATATTTTGAAAATTTCAACTAAACCCTATTTTAACAGATGTATAGTACCTGTCATACATATTTTATTTAATGGTTTCCCACTTGAATACATACACACAAATAATTATTAATGTGACCACAAGGGACAAGGACTCAACGTTAAGAAGTCAACAAAAGAAAGAAAATATGACCTTGCAGACATAATCAACCATAAAATTTAAATAGTTACAAGGTTCTTCTTTCATCATCCTTGTATTTCTCCCAAAAAAAAGAAGACGAACGAACAGTGAGGAAAATTTCAAACACAGTTTGTTACTATTAATGAGTAGGGTTTTAATAATCGCTTAGGAGGTCTAAATTTTTGTGTAGAAAAAGCAAAACTGTAACGAATTTTGTAATAATGTATTTAATTTGAAGGACCTGGTTTTGAAATTCAAAATCTTTTGGGTGATTAGTTTATGAACCATGTCCATTGCAAATGATGATGATTTTTTAACGATTTTATTGTCAACATAATGGGTTAATAATTGACAAATGAACAACGGGGCAAACAATCTGAAGCCATGGAATAACAACAAAAATGTATGGAAATTGAATATGGGTATTACCACAGAAAGTTCCACCGGAACCCAAAAGTTAAATGTTAGTAAACAAATGTTTTTTTCTAACATTCTATTAAACAAATTTCTGATGACTATAAGGTATGCGATGATGGAAGATGAGGTGATCGACCCCTTTTCTGATAGCAGGTGGACCAACAAGTCTTCCTGTGTTATATCGAGGTCTACTTGGCCCGTATATGATGCCAGCAGGACGAACCTACTTATGGAATTTCGTCGAGAGCAAATAAGGCTAATTGTTTCCTTCATTACAGGACACTGTAAAATTGGACACATGCTAAAAGATTGGGGAGCTGTCACAATGAAGAAGAGGAGGAGAGGGTTCCTGAGAAAACCCATTCTCGGAATTCCATTCCTATCATGCTTAGATGAGTTATCAAGGATGAGTCTTAGACGAATCTACTCCTTCATCAGGGATCAGTTTTTGAATGGAAAAAAGTGAGCTGCTTGAAGAGTGGCTGCCCATGGAACCAAACCTAACTAAAAGAAATGCTACTGCACATAATAATCACACTAATTATTGATTTTTAATGTATGTCTCGTTCGCTATAGTCAGAGTATGTTTTATCAAAAACAAGTGCTTATATAATTTTAAAAAAATTTTGATTCTGTTTAAGTTACAATGTCGCGTTCTGGTACCTAAGTCATCGTTTGTTGTCAGTACTCCACGATTTAAAAAATTCCCGCATATTTAAGTCATACACCCAATATTTTAACATGCATATTTAGATGGCTACAACTCAAATCGAAAATAAGGAGGGAGGCAGCAATGTGGTACTTGGGAAAAATTAAAATATATCCACTATAGTATTAAGAATATTGCGATAAAGCAGCTGTAAAGATTCCGCACAGTGGTTTAGAAACTTGTTATTTTGGAAATAATTCGGTAGCTGGTGAACGTTTGGAGATATCTGAATGAAATTTCACATAGTCAATGCTGAGGTGTTGTTGAGTTGAATTGTATTTACATGGTTAGTTGGAATAGGGGCTAGTGGGAATAGGGGCTAAAGTTGCTCACCTCGGTCCTACAATTTTTTTTAAAAATCCCCAAAAATTCAGTTCATATCCGAATTTCAAGAAATTTTTTTTTACCCGTTTTATGAATTTCATTTTTTAAGTGAAGAAAATCGATCTATATAAGTTCAACCCTTTATTACAATGTCTTAATCTGTTTGAATTTTACACTAATTCGAATTTTAAATGTTTCTTCACGATAAATCATGAAATTTGTAGGCTTTTGTGGTAAATGTTATTTTGAAAATTTTAATAGGATACATTTTTTCATTAAAATGTTAATACTCTAATCCTAACGTTTTCATTAATACCAAATACTTGTACATAATAATTATGTCTACCCTTAAGGAGACTCACAAATCTTGACTTCCATGGAAATGTTTAACATGTTAACATTTACCCCTAAAATATCCTTTCAGCTCAACTACCGTTACCACTAAGTTAAGCGAAATAACTGCAATTACCGTTACCGCTAAAATACCGTTACCTTACCATTCAAAATATGCACTAACAAATCGATGCCAAAATTCTTAAAACTCACAGCTTAAAATAAGATATTGCTTATTTTTGGTCACCCAGGTTATTATTTTTCATTCAGCTTATAACAATTATTAATGTTTGTTTGTTTTTATGAACTAATTAAAAACATTGTTAATTGAGCAAACAATTATATTCCTAACCCTGACTTTTGCTTAAAACTATGGCAACTTTCCAAACATCAACCAGCTACGTGGCATCTCTATATAAAATTATGTTGTCATATTTGACAGTTCTTAACGCAGCCGCTCTCTGTACACGAGCACAAAAATTCCACAACTTTGTAAATTTGTAAATTTCTAAAAAATTTTATCCAGTGTTTACATTATTTAATGCTTCAAAATGCCTCCTAAAAAGACTTCTTCTGGGACAAGTAAAAAGACGGAACTAAAGAAAAAGGAGAAGGTTATCGAGGTAAGCAAATTAAACAGGAACAAAATTTATAATTGAAAGCCAACAACATGCAGACTACTGCAACTAATGAAAACATAACCTCAACTTGAACAATAAGAAAGAAATATTCCAATTATTTCCACAAAAAAAAAAAAAAAAACCTTGACAAGTAATAATCATAATTTTTGAAATTTCTCTTTGCAACAGGACAAGACCTTCGGCTTAAAGAATAAGAAGGGAGCTAAGCAGCAAAAGTTCATACAACAAGTTTCCAAGCAAGTGCAAAGTGGTGGTCTGCATCCCAAGACAGATGCCAACAAAAAGAAGGATGAGAAGGAGAAGAAATTGCAAGAGTTGAAGGAGTTGGCATCCATTTTCAAGCCTGTGCAAGCGCAAAAAGTTGAAAAGGGCACTGATCCCAAATCGGTGGTATGTGCATTCTTTAAGCAAGGCCTCTGTACCAAGGGCGACAGATGTAAATTCTCTCACGATCTATCAGTCGAAAATAAGGTGGAAAAACGTTCCATGTATGTGGATATGCGTGACGATGGTGAAGACGACATGAGAAACTGGGACGATGCCAAGCTAAAGGAAGTGGTGGATCAAAAACATGCGGAGGAGAAGAAAAGACCTACAACAGATATTGTAAGTATATATAAAAGTAGAAAGTCTTTGTTGACAAGTATTTACTAATTCCAATTATTATATTTTTAAAGATATGCAAATACTTTTTGGAAGCTGTGGAAAAATCAAAATATGGTTGGTTTTGGGAGTGTCCAAACGGTGAAAAATGTATTTACCGTCATGCTTTGCCAGCGGGATATGTCTTGAAAAAGGACAAAAAGAAGATGGACGAAAATAAACCATCCGAACTTTCATTGGTGGATTTGATTGAAAAAGAAAGAGCTGCCTTGGGCTCCAACACCACCAAAGTAACATTGGAAACTTTCTTGGCCTGGAAGAAACGCAAGGTCCAAGAGAAGAAAGACAAAATGGCAGCCGATGAGGAGCGCAAAAAGAACGACTACAGCAAAGGCAAACAGTTTGGTATTTCTGGCAGAGAAATGTTCAGCTTTAATCCCGATTTGGTTGATGATGGTCCCATGGAGGATGGTGATGCTGCTTTCGAAATGTACAATCGCGACGAAGATGAGGAGGGCATGGAATACAAAGAATTGGATTTGGCCGCTTTGTCTTTGGAAGCCCAGGAAGCTGATGGTTCTGGTACCGTGGCATCTGAGTCACGGTTAAAAGAACAAGCCAATAATATAGCTAAAATTGAGCAAGAAGAAGCGGCTGCTGGAGCCGTTGAAGCTGATGACTCAACTGCACCTGCCTCTGATGCTGCACCCATTAATAAAGATCTATTTATGGGTTTGGCCGATGAACTTGACGACTTAGATCTGGAAGATGAGGACGACGATGACTAAAGACTTTTGTTTAGGAAACATTTCCAATTTTTTAAAAACCCTACAGGAAAACATACTATCGAAATGAAAAAAATAGAAAACGCATGTTTAAAATGAAATAAATAACAAACAAAAATGGTTGATATACACAAAAAAACTATAGTTTGCAAATAAAACAAAGTAAAAGTGTAACAAAATGTTAAAAACAATTTGAACAAACAAAAATAATCAATTTCTTAATAAAATTTAAATTGAGTGTATAAAATAATAAAGGTGTAATGTGTAATAAAAATGGGCCTGCTAATAAGTTCAATGTATTTTTGTGCTCAATAAAACGAAGTATTCTTTAACTTCTATAGATAGTACATTGTACAGATGTATTGTTTTTCCCATTCAGTTTTGGGATTCATTTATTAAAGACTTTTCTTTGCAATAATAATTGCTAATGATTTTTAATAACTGTAAATGTAATTTAATTTCTTACCAAAATCCTGGCGGCAATATACCTTGAGGCTTTTGTATTTGTCCTTCTCGTAAAAAGTTTCCTAATAACAATTCTAATCGGGCTTTTGGGCCCCCTTCATCCACCGCCGATAATTTGGGAAAATATTGTTGTTGTATGAAGAATAGCAATTTGACAAATTGTTTGCCATACGCCGACCACAAATCGCTGCCTACAATTTGTAATATTTCCATAATTAAAGTGGCACAGATGTCAGGAAACGGATCTAAGGCTATAAAGTTGGTCAGCCAGCGCCAGGCATTTTCTATACCATAAGGATGTGCGGGACCATCTTGTTGCCGACCTGAAGTTATCATTACAGCAGCATAGAGGCGTGCTACACCCGTTTGCCGTTTTAAATACATATCCTGGGTTTCAATTTGACCCTCTGTCATGCGATAGCCCAAAACTTTTGAGTATTCTTCTATGGTTTGTCCCTTCTTTTGGGGTATAAAGTAGGGCACCAGAAAGGGACACTCTTTGAAGACATAAGCCAAAAATAGTTGACCGAATTCGGGTATATGTTTCCATAGCGAAACAATAACTGAGGCCACAGGAAAGGCGGCCTGTGGATTACTGGATATGGTGGTCTCTCCTTGGCCCACAAACTTTTTGGCCATCAGCAGAATACAATAATCTCGACCCAATGTGGGTTGTGTGGTTACAAATGAAAACAGTTTATCAAATTTATCCTGTATATGTTGCTGGCTAACGGCCGAGATGGCATTTACTGGTATATTGATGTTTTTCTGACAATCAAAGCGATACTTTTTCATAGACTCATCCGTCTGTAAGACTTTGACTCTTTCAACTTTTTCCTGATAAAATGTGTTGATTTTTGTGTAGAACTCAAAACGTTCAGCACTAACATATTGAGAGGAGCCCATGCTGCCAGCATCTGTGTTTGGTGGCTGTGCTGGAGGTTGTGTCGAGGGTGTTTCACTAGAAATTTGTTGAGGAGGGTTGGTTAATTGTTCCTGTTGTTGCTGCTGCTGTTGTTGTTGTTGATCCTGCAACTGTTGCTGTTGTTGTTGTTGCTGCTGTTCTTCGGATACTTTTTGAGCCTGTTGGGCTTGTTCTTGTTTAGCTATTTCTTCTTCTTTCTTTTGTTGCTCCCGCTGTTGCTCTTCGAGCTTGGTTTTCTCATGCTTACAAGCCTCTAATATACTTAATTCTAAATCTTCTAAAGATTTGCACAAATTTTCGGCCGTTTTTAATTCAGTGGGTCCACACTCACCCGACTTGATTTTACCTATCAACTGCTCAAACATCTGTATCAATTCCTTTAATTTTTTATTATACTCCGCACAAGACATTAAGGCTTGCTTGTCTATGGACATTAATAGATGCACAATGGTTTCATATTTATTGCGAAATTTCGATTGATATTGAGAAATTCCTTGAAACGATATCAATTGCAATTGCTTTTGTGTTTGTAGGCGTAAATTTTCCAATTGACGTTCATGTTCTTTGACTTCCTGAGCGGATTGTTGTTCGACTTTTTGCAGAATTTGAGAATCACTGCGTCTCTTCTTTTCCAGCCATTTACGGCGCTCCTCTTGATGTTTCTCCTCCAGGGGTTGTAGAGTTTGTTGCATTAGGCTCAAGTGTTTCTCTTGCAGATCGATCATTTGTTGGCGTATAGAACGTTTACGTTTTTCCTCAGCATCTCTAAGCAAAATGCTGGAGTTAATGGTTTGAAAATCTAAACTCTAAATTATAATACATAGTTTTAATAAGCTAATAAACTATTTAACATATTCAAAACTCACATGCAAACTGTTAGGTTCCCTGTGCAACTTCTCCTCATTGGGACTGTTTTGGTTGTGTTTTTCTTTACAAGGCGTTTTCTTTTTGTTAATTTCATTTTTATCACTTTTTGTCAGATCTTTGTTCAATTCAATATTTTCACCCTTTAGACGATCCTTAGGCAACTCATTTTCCTTATAATCTATTAATTCCATATCGGGTCCAATGGAGCGATCATGCACCAAAGGAGAAATTTCGGCAGCATGTTGTAGTGTCACTAAATGTATTTTATTTACCTCATTTATGATTTCCTCAACTTTGAGGGCCTACATTTAATAAATTTATAAGATTTTTTAATATTGTAATTAGAAATTTTCATAAAATACTTACAAAATTAGCCATTTTTGTGCAACAAATTTATATTACAAAAAAAAAAAAATACAAAAAGCGGCATAAACAATACAGATTGCCAGATGTTTGCAAAATGGTAAAAACAGAGATGTTTTAAAATAAATAATCATATGTAGGGTTCTATAGTTGAAACAAAAAGTCGACTTTTCGACATTTTTCTATATTAAAGGTCGACTTTTTGCACGTCGACTTTTGGTAATTTATGAAAAGTCGACTTTTCTAATATTTTTGACTTTTTAAAACCTTTTACCATATCTTAATGTAAGAAATAAACGGTTTCTACATTTATTATATATCGCATTTTCCGAAATATTGTAGATATAGCTATCTCAACTATTTGAGACACATTTTGCTAAGAACAATAGGATGAGAAAAAAAACCTGCTTGGCCAAAATTAAAAATGTTGACCCCCTCTGAAAGTTCTCGACCGATCTTGTTGAAAAATTACTATCCAATAGAACTAACCATGGTGCAAATTTAATCCCAATCGGAAGACATCAATTTCAAAAGTTTGTTCACTGGACATGAAATGCCCCTAATTTTTAATTACCAAAAACTTTTATTTAAAAACACCCCTGAATTGCCTTGCTAGTTCCTTAATTACAAACACAAACTTTTGAAGTGCATTTTTTTATTAAAAAAAACATCTTAGAAAAACTTAACACCATAACTACCATCCATTTCTATTATCTCACAGCGACCCTTTTCCTCCAGTTGCCGTAATACACGTAGTAATACAGATTCGTCAATATTATAAAAACTTTTACCCTCTGAACTATCGCCATGGCTAATTTCATATAGTGTACAAACACTATTTGTTTGCCCCGTCTCCTGTATCCAGTCATATATCATATTACCATACTCATCTAATGTATGCCAATACACCTGCCATTCATGACGTTTCTTATCCAATGGATGGGCATGTCTGGTATTTTGTAGTTGTTCCAAAATCTGTAATATCATCTCGGGAGATAAACGTCGATTCAAGGACTCATTGAAAAACAAAGGAAATGTGTTTTCGTGTATATTAACGCTAAATTTGTTAAGATGTTTGAGGTATTTTAGAAATAAATCACACCAGACATTAAGCTGCTGGTGCCGTGTCTCTTCGTGGGGTTGTAGTCTTTAAAAAAGTAACAATTTATTGTTAGTTTGGTATAGTAATGGTAAAATTGTAAACTCACGTAAAAAATGGTGGAAATGTGTATTCCCAGGGCCATTGAAAATCTGTCATTTTGTTCTTATTAATATTGTTTTAATTTATTTCGCTATTATTTACTTATTCTACTCTAATAAATGCAAAAAATAATAATGACTCAATTGTGGACAGCTGTTTTTTATTTAGGCAGCGAATTAATACAAGATGGTGGCAGTTCTACAAAAACAACAATTGGTCTTGACAAATGTCAAATGAGGAAAAATGAAAAATTAAACAAATAATGTGTATTAAAACTTAATATAGTGTAGATAATTGAATAGTAAGGGAGTTACTTATTTATGTAAAAAAATGAAATGTTTTGTTAATAGCTTAGAATATGTAGAATTTAAATATAAAAACCAGCTTTGACATCTGTTAGAACCAAAAAGCGAAAAAAAGGTAAATGGCTGTTTGACTGACTCCACCTTGTATAAATTCGCCTTGAGTTGCCAGATTGGCAACTTTACACTCCTCCTCCGGCTCAACATGAGCGGCTCACATGCTCACGCCTGTGTATTTCTTATGGGAGTGATTGGTTGAAAGACCCCCAAATCTAACTACGAAAAACTCAATATAAAAAAATACTTTTGCTCATGTCAGCCGCGGTATTGCCACTTTGTTGAATACCACAAAGAAAGAGAATTGCCAGTGTAATGTAAAACACATAAAAACGCTGTCCCAAATATTGACAACATCCAGACAGAATTGCCATAACAAAAATACTATCGGAAGAAAAACAAAATGTAAACAAAACAATAATGCTGCCATATCAATTGTTGATAGTGTATATGGCAATGATGTTAACAATGGCGAGAAGATACCATTATATTTTTATAAAACAAATTATTCTGATGTATTGTAAAGAAAACACTTTTTAATTCTTAAATTCGTTTAAAAATATATCATTAGCCATTAGTAAAGATACATTGAATAACATTGTATCCGAATTTTCTAGGATAAAGTAAAAAATGTCCCCATTGTGGGCAACTGCTTTTTTAGGCAGCGATCTTGTATGAAAATATGGCAATGTTGTAAAACATGGCTTGTTGTTTCCGTTTCCGTTTAATTTCAAATTATCAGCTCTATTCAACAAAAAGCATTTGATAAAATACTTAATAATTCTTAAAATAAGTTTTAAAACGATTAATAAATTTACACAGAAATGTTATTTAACTTAGTTTTCAAACTGAAAGCATAATAGGGTAAATTTTTAGGGATACTTCAACAGATGGTTTAGGAAATTGACCGACAGCATCCGGTTGAGATACTGAATAAGTTATTCCGAGCCAGAGGAATCAGTGTAACATGTATTATAATAACCTGTATCGTTAATAGGGTTCTATAGTTGAAACAAAAAGTCGACTTTTCGAACTTTCGACTTTTTTCGATTTTTAAAAAGTCGACTTTTCGAACTTTCGACTTTTGGTAATTTATGAAAAGTCGACTTTTCGAACTTTCGACTTTTTAGTTAAATCGACTTTTTTCGACTTTTCGACTTTTTTCGACTATTTTCGACTTTCCGACTATTTTCGACTTTTTTCCACTTTTTACCATTTTTTGTAAAAAATACATGGTTTCTGCATTTATTGATGCGCCTTGTGTTAATTTTAGCAATAAAAATTAAATGTATTAAGGCGATAATATATAATATGTAGAAAGAGCATTTTTGTATGAACATTTACTTATTATTTATTTTAGCATACACTAGAAAAAATGTAAGTGTACCAAATTACAATAACATAAAATTATTATGTTATTCTGTGCATATTTTGTTTTAGTATAATGTTGCAATTAAAATTTTTTTTAACAATCTTAAAAGTCGACTTTTTTTGACTTTTATCGACTATTCGACTTTTTTCGACTTTTTTGATAACTAATCGAATGTTCGACTTTTTTGTGATCAAAAAGTCGACTTACACTTTTCGACTTTTTTCAGAAAAAAGTCGATTGTTCGAACAATCGAACAATCGACTTATAGAACCCTAATCGTTAACTCACTTTTTGATCGATGTAGGTGGCGTGCTAGGTAAAGTGAATGAGGCTGTCGTATGCTACCTCAACAAAATTAGGATTTTGCAATGAAGAAATAAGTATGGATTCGACTGAAATGTTCGATACCGTCTTTACTTTCTTGATCCAAGAGATGAAAAGGGTTTTTCGCCATTTTTTGCGACTACTTTTTCAGAAAATTATTGTAACATTTTAAAAAAATATTATAAAAGAACGATAGTAATAAATTTGTATTACTGCATAATATACCTATATTTTAAGTAAATTTCAACTGCATTCAAACAAACAAAGCCAGTTTTGTAAGCCCAAATCACATGCTTGAAACAAAATATGATTGAACCTCGCGACAAGAAATGTTTAGGGATAATTTTTGTTGTGTTTTAGGTTGATATTCTGGAACATTTTGTAGAATATTCGTTTCATAGAACTAATTTTTAGGACGACTGCAAAAGTCTTCTTAAACCAACATTAACAAAGTTTCCGTTAGTTTAAAATGAAGTTAAGATATTGATTTTCGGTTACTAGAGTTTTTAAATGACGAAAATAACAAAGCAATTTCCTTTTTTCATTTCATACTATACACATTTATTAAATTTTTCCATTTTTCTTTATTTTTTTTAAATATGAGTTTTATAAATTTACATAAAGTTTACATTTGTGTGTGTTTTTTTTTTCATCTTTTTCTTTTTATTAATTATAAAAAATATAATATTATATAGAATAATAAAGCATACCCTAACACAATGTTAATAAGTCTTTGTTAATAAAAAAAATAATAATAATAATTATAATAATAAAATATATAAAAAAAGAGTCCTTTTAAAAAGTTACTAAACAAAAAATAATAATAAATTCATAAATTTAAAGCTGTGAAAAATAATAAATGTAACTAAAAAAAATCAAAAAAAAAAAAAAAAAATCAAAATTATAAATTGCATTTAACAAAATCTTAAATCTAAGCATGTACACAGGGGGGGGGGGGTTACAAAGGGGGAGGGGCAGGTTTTTAGGTAGTTTAGGGATTCATTTTTTAAGAAATTTTACATCTAATCATTAAAGTTAACTTAATTTCAACTTAATAACTAAATGGTTATTTAAGGTTTGTATGTAATTGATACATTTTTTTGGAATTATCAAAACCACAAAATTTGAAATTATAATCATAAAAAAAGCTTTGTATTTGCATAAAAATATATATATATTAGCTGTATATATTAATTAATATTTTGGGTTAAAGTACAAAAAAAAAGAAGAAAACATTGCTTGTTATAAAACATAAAAACAAAAAATTAAAAAATAAATATCGAATTATTTTTTATATATAAAAATATCAATCTAATTGTCAACAAAATGGCATTTTTTTATAGCAGGTTTTTCTTTAGTTTATATACTTAAAGTTACAAATGTTTTTCTTATATTTTCTTTGTTTTATAAGGGAGTTTTTATTTAATTTATATATATATATTTAAATATATATTATATATCTTTTCATTTAATGTATTTCTTTAGCTTACAAGTGTAATGGTATATAATTTGAATTCTTTTTTTTTTTGTTTGTTTTCCATTTGAAAATTACATTTAATGCGCGGTTTTTGCTTTGCCTCTACTACACATTATTTTGTTTTGTTTTTTTCTATATAGAGAAAGGATTTTAATGTTGCTTTAAGGAATTTTTTGTTTGTTTTGTTACTTTGATTGGGGATAAGGAAGGAGTTTGTTTTGTTTTTTTTTTCTTTCTGTTTTTTGTAATATATTTAAATTTTAGCTTAACTAAGTTATCGATCGGTTTCTGTTTCTTTTTTTTTAATCTGTTTTAATAAATACACCTTGAACATGTAATAATAATTAATGTCTTTATATATATATAAATATTTATATGTATATAAAATGTTTAAAGTGTTTTTTGTTCTTGTGTGTTAAATTTAATTGGTTTTGTTTTCTTTTGTTTTTTTCTTGTTAATTTGTTTGTTTACTTTTCTAAAGGCTCTAAATAACATCTCACAGTATTATTTTCATCCAACATGGCTGATATATTGCGTCCCACTACTGGCATATTGTTGACTGATTGTGGTGATATTTGTTGTTGCTGTAGCTGCAGCTGCTGCTGTTGTTGTTGCTGCTGTTGCATTTGTTGTTGTTGTTTCTTTTGCATGGGATGTTGATTGGCCGGTGGCAAGGGTGGACCATGTGTGGTGGCAAATAGTTCATTAACAGCTAAGCGGCTACCGTTGGCAGTTGTAGTCTTTTTGAAACTACGCACTGAACCACCAGCACCGCTACTTACCCCAAAAACCGTTATCGGCTGTTGTAGTTGTGGCTGCTGCTGTTGTTGTTGCTGATGTGGCGGCAATGGATATTGGGGTTCATGATAGTCATTGTAGCAGGGCGCTGATGCTGTACCCTCACTAGCTTGGGCATTTTTACGCAGTTGACGCCTAATGGAGAAGTTAAAATTAAAAAAAAAATTTGAAATCAAATTTTAAGGGGGAAAAATGTTTTGCTGAAAAAACATATTTATGATGTAAAAAAAATTTTTTCTTTGAAATTAAAAAAAAAAAAATTTTTTTTGAAACCAAATTTTAAGGGGAAAAAAATGTTTTGCTGAAAAAACATTTTTTTGATGTAAAAAAAAATTTGAGTTTTTTTTTCCCATTTACTTACTGAAACCTTCTTTGAAAATCAGCATCCTGCATTGCCATTAGCCTACGCATACGTTCGTCACTTTGTGGCGGTAAATGATCATCACTGCCCTCATCATCGGGCTCCTCCTCCTCCTCCTCGTCGTCCTCATCATCCGTATAGGGACTTTCAGCCTCATGACCCTCAAAATCATCCACATAATCGTGTTGGGGACGTGGAACTTTGCCCGGCATTATAACAGGACCACCCACAATACCGACCGCAACACCCTTACCACCGCCACCACCATTATGAGGATAGCGATTTTTCAACATTCTCTGTTGTTGCTGTTGGCGCTGATAGACGGCCTGCATGACACGTTCATCTTCGTAGTCATGATGCGGTAGCAAATCGTCGACATTGTAATGTTGTACATCTGAGGTACGATTACTTAAAATCTCTTCGTATACGGGACCATTATCACTGGCCAATGAACCTTGGTTGTAGTAGGTTTCACCGCCCACACCGGCGCCGACTCCACCACCACGGGTTAAATCAAATTTATCTGGTTGGTTTAAATCACAGTTGGAATGCTTATTTCTATAGTAACGTTGTTGAGTGCCCGGCTGGGAGATAGCAAACTCTCCGGGCCCGGGACCACGACGATTCATTTGCTGCAACAGATGGGCATGTGCGGCATGCTCCATTTGTTCATCGTCTGAAGACAATTGTTGCTGCTGCTGCTGTTGTTGCTGTTGATAGGGATGTGGCCGTCGCTGCTGTTGTTGCAGCTGCTGCTGGTAGTGGGGCGGAGGAGCTCCCGGATCTAAGGCTTCAGCATAGTAGGGATGTTGTGTTGGCTGTTGCTGTTGTTTCATTGAAGTCTTCTTGTACGAAGGATAAAACAATATCTGTTGAGATGTGGCCGTATTGCGCGAGTGCAATGAACCGCTGGGCGAGTCAGAGCCAGTGTTACTGCCCCGTTTCTTTTTGCCCTGGCCCTGATTATGTTTCTGGGTCCAGTAGAAGAACTCATGCGACTGTTGCTGCTGCTGCGGTGATACCCCCGGGCCATGATAGTCTCTTGCCTGAGCTCCCTTATTCGCCTTTTGCCAGGCATAATAGTCTGGCTGATGATAAAAACCTTCTGGTGGCGGTGGTTGCCCACCATTCATGCTGCCTGCAGCTAATTGCTGTTGTTTATGACCCTGGCCAAATATCAAATGTGTTGAACTCACTGAGGAGGTGGGCGAAGTATGGCCAGCACTGGGTGTGCGCATACCACCCGTAGATCTTAACGTACCAGTAGTACCCGGACCACTTAAAGCATTGGCATTACGCTCCAACACTACATGGCCCTGCAAACTGGGATCACTGACTTTGTTGCCATGCTGCAGCACCAGGTTTCCTGGTATTATGCCACTCTTTACAGTGCCTCCAGCCGCCACAACTCCCACACCACTGCTGTTAGATGATGAACCCTGTCTTCTCGATTTGCCTCCCTCATTTAACTCACAGTCACTGGAGGCCATGATGGCATCCTCAGTGGCCGTTATTATGTTGCCGGTTTCATCGTTTTCATTGGCATCTCCCAGGGGAATTTTTGCTTTCTTCAACTGTGTACCCGTTGAGTTAACCAAAGCGTTTGTATTGCTATTCAAAGTGCCCGTATTGCCGGCCGAATTCATGCCACAAGCACTGCCGCCCACAATACCCGAAGATATAGAAGTTTTTGAGCAGCGCAAACACTTGGGCAACCAAGAATTTTGCCTAACATATTTGCGATATTCACGGCGTATCTAAAATTACATACAATTCCAGTGTAAATAACAAAATCATAAAATTAATTGCCAGCTAAACTATACCTTTTCATTTTGTATACAATGAAACACAAATATATAAATACCCATCATGGTATTGAAACCAATGAATAGATAACCATATATTTGGGACATTTCATCGTCCAATTTGGAACGTCTTAAATAGAAATAAGCCGTAAACCAGGCACCACACAATAACAGCAAAAATATAAAACTACAGCGTATATCAAATCTAAAAAGATTAAAATAGAATATATAAATAAAAATATTGTAATTCTAATGAAATATAGTCAAACTTACCTAACATTGGCCAATCTAGTATGTTCTTTATTTTTAAGAGCGGTACGTGATTTGCGGCACATTATAACCCACGACAGGAAAGTATAACCCAAGGCACCCTTTTATTAATTAAACAAATTTTAAAATTTATTAATAAAATTTATATCATTTGAAATGTTTAGTATACATACCATTAAAAATATCATTAGCGGCGTTACAAATGTGGCATAGAATAGAAAATTCGTTTCCATTAATACACAATAATCATTTTCGGTGTAGGTACTGGGATTTATGGCCAGCGATATGGCCACAATTGTAAATGATAGAGCGTATGAGAGTAAATAGTAACAATTAACTTTTGAGGTCTGATCAACCTCCAGCAATATATCATCGGTGGTTAGTGTTGTATAGGATTGGAATGCTACAAAAGATGACAGGTAAATTGAAAGACATGCGTATTAAGAATTTGTTTTAAATTCAATTTGTATAAAGATTTGATAGGATATTACTTTGTATTTAAGGTATTTTTGTTTAGATATGTAATTTGTTTTTAATAAACTTTTCGAAAATTAAATCTAATGAGATCAACAAAGTCTTTCCAAAAGTATTTTAAAAATATTCTTTTTTTACTGAAATATTGTGTAAATGTGAGCCGATATAATAGGAATTAGATCTTTACTCAGAAATGACAGATGAAATTTAATTGTTATATATGAAAACGGCTCTTTACCAGGAAATATAGGGTAGGGACTTTTAGTTTGCCGGAAATAGCCTGTACCACAGGGAGCCAAGTATTTAGGGACCTTCCTTGATAAGAAATTATCATGGATGAAGAATATACCTACTACACATACTGGAATTATGTTGGTAGGAATTGGGGATTACAACCAGGCATGATAAACTGGATTTACACATCGGTTGTAAGGTCCATTATTACTTATGGTTGTACGGTTTGGTGGGAAACAATAAGAAAAAGTTGTTATTGGAAGATACTCAGTAAAGTTCAGAGATGTACTTCCATTGGCATAACTGGTGCCATCCAGCACACCTCAGGCAGCATTGAATATAATCCTTAACTTACTGCCAATTAAGGACAATGTGTGGTTGCTAGGAACTTGCTTAGACTATTTGAGTCTTCTCTAGTAATACCAAAGCGTGTAGGTCATACGAACATTTTGTACGATGTAGTTTTAATTGGGATTTCGGCCAATAGGGTAACGACTTTAGACTTCGGTATTTCACCCCCAATTGTGTTTCGAAGTAGGGACGAGTGGGTTGGATTTGAACAGCTGTTTGAAGGGGTGCAGTTTTCATTTGATATGGGCACACGTCACAGAGGGTTCGGTAGTAACAATTTATGTAGATAGTCAGGCAGCACTGAGGGCTTTGAAATGGCATATGGTATACTCGAGTATAGTGTTGAACTGTAAGGGGGCTCTAGAAGCGTTATTGGAACTATACACAATCAGATTGTGATGGGTACCAGGGAAATGAGACAGTATATGAACTAGCCACACAGGGTTCGGATCTGGGGGCTAATTACCGCAGTCGAACACGATCGAATACTTATTCGAACGTTCGAGTTTTTATTTATTTTTGGGATTCTCTTATTCGATATCGAATAAAATGTATAGAAAATTATAATGATTGTGCTCGATAACGAACGAGTTTTTACTCGAAAGCTAATAAGCGTTCGAAATTTATTTCGATTACGAGTGCGAGAATTTGCCCCCTGGACTATATTAATAGGAACTGGGAGGTTTAACTTCCTATATGCCAATACTAGAGATTGATCTTCGAAAGATTCAAGGAGTCTACGAACCCATCCTGCAACCCATGGGTTGCAGGGTGTCCAGGGCTATTTGGTCAAAGTTGGATGCAAAGACAAGCAGAATACTAATTGGGTTGGACAGAAAAAGTCTTAGGTCTTTAGTAGGATTAATAACCGGACACTGTTTAATAGAAGCTTTCATTGGTAAATGGGCAAACAGGACTTCTGTAGGTTGTGCGACGATATTGAGGAACTAGAAACATTGGAACATATTCTGTGTAACATCCCTGGCAATAATGGCTACCGGAAAGATTCCATGATGAACTGGGGGAAATAGCTAGATATGATCTAGGAAATCTACTATTCATTATCAGGGTAATAGGGTGGCTGTTTTAGGTAACATGTCCCTGAGAATACAAGACTATACTTATTTCCTGTATTTCTCTTTATACTCCTAGTTATATTCCTAAAGGCTATCACAATGAAACCTATGGGCGTTCGAGTGGAAGTTTACTTCTTATAGTACACAGTGATTTTTCATAACGGATAGCGAACTTTTTAGGAGTTGTTGTCAATTTTTGTCTTTTTCTGAAGGGAATCACAATGATCTTCCAAGAGGCTCTGAGTGCACAAACCTAACCATTGTTTTCAATGTTGTCACAGTGTTGTTATTCCTAAAATTCTACGTATATTGTATTGGCCAGTTTCTGACTAACTAAAAGGTCACTTTGAGGGCATTATGTTCTGTGGTTTATTCATGCAAACACGGTCTCAAATGTAAATAATTAAAAACGAGAGACATTACGTGTAAAATATCCATTATCACTCTTGAATTTTGTACAATTGCTGCGACCTAATCCAAATTTACCAAAAATTTAAAGGTTTTTTAAAAAATTTCTAATTTATTGTTTTCATTAAAGCTGGTACAATAAATTTTAAATTTATAGAGACAATGAAATCGATTGTGTACCAAAAGAAAACAATCCACCTAAATAATTGTCCGGAATTGCGATCAATGGAATATTTGTCAATTATAAAAGGATCTTTAAAGAAGATAGGAGTGGGAGTGTTAAGTATAGAAGAGTTTAGAACTTAGAGAAATTTGGTTGTCATAAAAGTGGATGTAAATGGAACGTTTTCGAAAAAATTGCGATTAAAGTTTTAATTTTAAATAAATTTAAATCAAATTTCAAGCTAAATAATAATGTTTATAGGTATATTTCGAAAATTCGAAATCATATTCGAAATTATGTTCGAAAAGTGTCAAAAGCTTTTAAAATAATCCCTAAATTATGCATGAACCTATTGACAATGGAATATTTATTATGTTCGAAAATTCGAAGTTATGTTCGAAAATTTTTGAAAACTATTAAAATAATTTCGAAATCATTAGGATTCTTAAGAACACATTTTTAATTTTATATGTATTCTTACATTTTCCAATTTTGAATGTAGAGTTTTCAATGTAGTTTCTTCGAATATTCAAAATATTAAAATTTCAATTTGAAATACACAATTTAATGATAAAAATTTCAATAAAATGGTAGACTTACCTTCAAAACAAAACCATGCAATGGCCGTTAATATGGCACAATGTAAAAATACAGTAGTAAAACCGCAAAATATTATATTTGCCTCGACTTGTTCGATACCAATAAGGAATAGAACTTCGATTAATAATAAACAAATATAAATGTTGCGATAAATAGAGGTGCGGGCAGACTGTAAAGAAATATTAAAGAGAGAGAGAAAAGAGAAAATAGTAGAAACAGTAGAAATAATAAAAAAAATTACAGCCAATTGAAACAAAAAAAAAAATAATACAAGGAAATTGGAAAGATATTAAAATAACAGTTAATTGTTTAAAACTTAAGCCTTAATTTTCAAACAGTCTATTTTAAAAGATTAAAACTATTTTAAGCAGATTTAAAAAGTTTTAAACTGGACTTAAAATTAAGGCTTAAATATTAAAATTAAAATAAAAACATAGAATTTTAAACGAATTTTGGTGATGGTGGTTGGTGGTGGAGATTTTAGAGTTTGAGAAAGTAATTTAAAATTTAATAAACAAATAAAAACAACAACACACATTTTGGTTTTTAAATTAAAATTATTACAAAATAAAACATATTTATTTATTTAAGTTGAAAAAAAAAAAAATAAAAAATAAACACACATATTATAAAATAAATGAAATGAATGAAAACTAAAATGCAAAATTAAAAGTTTATAAAAATGACTTAAACATGATAAATTACTTAAATTACGAGTTACAACAGAAAATTATGGATACAAGTAAACAATTTTAGGCTTTAAATTATTATTTTCAAAACAAAATTTTTTAAAAATTCTAGAAAAAAATTTGTTAAAATAAAAATTTAAATATTTACATTATGAATAAAATTAATTTAAAATTATTTATACTTTTAAGTCTTGTTTTAAAATTCCCTATTATTTTAAGTAAAAACTAAAATAATATAAATAAAATGATTTCTTTTTTTTTAAATGTTTAATAAACTACTTAAAACATATATCACAAAAAAGTGCATAAATTACTTAAAGTATTTGTATTTATTATAGAGATATAATGAATGAAATGGAAAAATCAGCTTAAATCAATAAAAAAAAAAAAAAATAAAAGTAAAAATAACTATTTTCACCACCACCACCACTTATATTGTAAATCATCCATATTTCCTTGCATTATAATATTATTTGGATCAGAATTATTAATACGATTACTATTATTACTATTGTTATTATTATGATTATTGTTACGATTATTGACATTTAAATTATTGCTGGCTTGGGCGACCAGGGCGGCTGCTGCAGCGGCATTATTTGTGTTAACATTATTATGATGCTGTTGCAAAGCGGCCGCTATGGAGGCAGCGGCTGCTACTGCCGCCGCCGAAGTATTGGACATGGAGGTTTCCATTTGTTGCTGTTGCTGGTGACTCAAATGATTGTGGTTCAGATTGTGACCATGATTGTGATGATTATGAGGAGGTTGCAAGTTAAGATTTAAATTCAAATTGTTCATTTGCAAGTTGCGCTGATTATTGTTGGCCACCACCACAGCGGCCGCAGCAGCAGCTACAACTTGCTGTTGTTGCTGCTGCTGTTGTTGTTGCTGCTGCATTTGTTGCAAATTATAATTGTTGGCATTTAGATTATTACGATTTGAATTACGTATGGAATTGTGTTGTATGAAATTATTGGCATTTAAATTGGAGGGAGCTTGGGTAAGATTTTGCAAATGTTGCAAATTCAATTGTTGCTGCAAATTTTGTATATTATTTGTAGCATTTGTAGCGGCAGAATTTGTAGTATTTGCATTTGTAGTATTTGTTATTTGTATCGATTCATGTGTTTGATCTATAATATTATTTTGCCTTCTAGTACTGCCACCCATACTATTGCCTAAACCAGCTCCTCCTCCGCCGCCACCACCCAATGCTGAGCCGCCGCCTTGGCCCCTACGCGAACGATTTAAATGATTTTGTTGTCTTGAGGTTCTTACCTTAATAAATACGCCATTAAATATTTTCAAAGTCAATAAGGCTATCACAATGAATACCAAACAAATGGATATGCTGACATAAATTAAAATGCGCATGTTGCCATCGAACATGGTGAACAGAGAGTGAGTGTGATCGTCCATCACATCCATAAGTATGGCAAAGTTGGTCAAATGATTGCACATGCAAACGCTGTGAGTACGATTGGTGGACTCCAGTATACAGCCATTAGCCGACCAGGCACTAAAACACAAAAAATTTCAAATAAAACATTATATAACTTCCCCAATTAACCTATAAAAAAACTTACTGGTCTATATAATTCCAGAAAACACAAGTGGGATTGGTTACATTTTCCGTCTTCAAGTGTCTCAAAATCAATTTAATGGGCTGTGACAATTGTATGTGGCGTCCTTTACCTAAACTAGCCGAAATAACTTTGCTGTTTAAAATGCGTATACGTTGTTGGGAATTAGCGGAATCACTATCATTGGCTAAAATGGCAGTATTGCGTACTAATTTGTTTTTTTTTGTTAAAAAAAGAAAATATTTAAAATTTCATATAAATTACAAAAATTTGTCTTTAACTTACTATAACTTCTGGCGGATTTAAGATCAAAATGATCATAGGAAGGTTTGAGTATCGACTCCAAACGATCAAATGCTGCAAACACTATGCGCACCAAACCGCCCTCACTGTTTTCGATTAGGGCAGCTCGTGGCAATTCTATTCTATCGTCGCTTATTTGCCACTGTTCGGCATCGGGAAAGACTTCATTGTTTTGTATGCTTTTGGTTTCCAAAACTCGCACCGACAGTACTATTGTAAAAGAGAGGAGTTAAACCGTGAATATTTACAACTTTTCTATTTATGTTTTTGATTGTAATTAAGGTGGGGTAATGGAATTAAGTGTTACTTTGGTTGTCATCAAATATTTAATTAATTTTTCACAAATTTAATTAATAATACTGTTATACTAAATAATATAAGGTAATAAAACTGTTATATAAAAATGTTATATTGAATTGTATACTGAAATAAAGCTGTTATACTGATATATTATCTGTTATACTGAGTGGATATTGTTAAAAAACTGTTATTCTGAATTATATACTGTTATTAAACTGTTATACTTAATTATAAACAGTTATAAAGTTGTTATACTGAATTATAAACACTTATAAGGTATGTATTAAATTATATATACTGTAAAAAACCTGTTATACTAAATCATAAACTGTTATAAAGTTATTATACTGAATTATAAACTGTTATACTGAATTATAAACTGTTATACTGAATTACAAGCTGTTTTAAGGTTGTGTAGAAACTGTTATACTGAATTGTATTTTGTAACAAAACCGTTATAATGAAGTATAAACTGTTATAAAAATTTTATGAATTATAAACTGTTATAAAGTTGTCATAGAAACTGTTATACTGAATTGTATTTCGTAATAAAACTGTTATACTGAAGTATAAACTGTTATAAACATTTTATTATGAATTATAAACTGTTATAAAGTTGTATAGAAACGCTACACTTAATTGTATTTTATAATAAAACTGTTATACTGAAGTATAAACTGTTATAAAAATGTTATTATGAATTATAAACTGTTATAAAGTTGTTATACGGATATGGAAACTTTTATACTGAATTGTATTTTGTAATAAAACTGTTATACTGAAGTATAAACTGTTATAAAAATGTTATTATGAGTTTATATTAACATTATATAAATTTGTTATTGAAACTGTTATACTGAATTACACTTTGTAATAAAACTGTTATATTGCATTAGAAACTATTATAAAATGGTTATACTAAAAACCGTTATATTAAATAATATACAGTAATACAACTGTTATACTGAATAGAATACGGTAATAAAAGTATTATACCAAATTATACTCTGTTACAATCATTTAGAAAGAGTTTTAAGTTGTTACTGGATTGGATCACAAATATAACTGTGGTCATATGGAAGAGTAGCAGTCGACAAAATGTGTAAAATCTTCTCTATTTACCAATACTTTTTTTTACTTTATGGGATTGCAAATGAAAAATGTGAAAATTACCAATGGAATGACTAGCTTATATATATATACCCCAACCACTCATTATGAAATTTTAAACACGTTTGTTTTCTCGAAACCAAAAGGAGTAAATCCAATGAATTCGAACACCAAATATATGGATTATTTTTAAAAACAAAAACTTTACTCGGATTCGGTTTACAGAAAAGGACTATATGAATTTAATAATAGAGCACAACTACTTACATATATTTTTAACCTTCTGCACCACATTACGCTCCCTTATAATGGTGTCGGCCAAAAGAAAAGCATTATCCTCCAAACCGGTCAACAACGAGGTAGCAACTCTCATTTGATCCTCCTGATTGAGATCGAGCCAGGAGGACAGTTGTGATTCATCTAAAAGATTTGAGCCCGTCTTTACCACACCCTGCAACAACTCCAAAATCATAGCTTCGCGCAAACGCTGATCGGGAAATGTTTCCTTATCGTGATACATTTTCTCCGACATGGCTTGTATGATTTTTGTGGTGACCAACATGTCGCCGCCATACAGAGTTTTACTGCTCGTCACTTCCGACAAGTCATTGGCTATGGAAATGAGCGAAGAGTCTCGGTGATTAACGCGCACTTCTAGATTGTTTAGCCACAAACTGCGACATTGGGTTAGATCGGGTGTTAAAGGATGCCAGGTGGGTTCAAAATTACGTAGTCTTAGATTGAGGCAGGCGGTGCCATTACAAATGGGTGGTTGTGCCGATGCCGACGAGTCTTCATCATCATCCAGGGTAATTCTTTTCATTAGAACACAACGCCATTTGGCAATGCCGGTGGCACCACCAGGACAGGGTTGTACATTTACATCGCCCACACGAGTCATATTCCAAAAGAGATTGCGGGCATTGGTGGGACCACAAAACATATTGGTTTCATCTTCTCCCCCCAAACCAGTGTTGAGATTGATGTTGTTAATGGATTTTATAATACCAGCACCTAAAGTGGTATTCAGACTGCCCAAAGAGGAGGCAGTGGTGGTGCCAGTGGGCAAGGGAGATTGCTGCTGTTGGCCCCGGGTGGTAGTTTTGGTAGTAAGTAAAGTGCCATCATCACTGCCAGTGCCTCCCACGCCCGTTAGTATTCTAGTGTTGGGTGGAGCGGTGGTATTGTTGTTGTTGTTGCTATTGCTATTACTAACAGGTGCTTTGCTTGTTTTGGTTTCAGCCGGATTTTTATGATTATGTTGATCTGCCCCCGATCCTACTGCTCCTCTATTTGGACCTTCCTTACCCTGATCATTGGCTGGATGATGACCCAACGCTGATGTATGATGATGATGATGCAAAGGCGGTGGTGGCGGTAGACCATCGTGACGGGTGGGTGTTTTTAAAGCGGTACTATTATAACCAGCCTTCAGACGACCACCTGGCAAAGTTGTATGCATAGTGGGTGGACCTGGAGAGGAGGGCACCGCATTTGGCAAGCCGCCTAATGGGAGATTTGTATTGGCCAAACCCGGTATAGGCATTTGTGGTCGTTGGGCTGGTGGCAAAGGTGGCGATAAGACGGCAGGATTTATAATAGAAGAACTACCATTTGGTAATAAAGGTGGAGCATTCGATAGAACCCAAGGTGGCGGACTGGGACGATTTGTGGTGGTAGAAGTTTGTGACGCTGATATGCACTGGTAATGAGCCTCCAAATATTTATGAGTGCCGGGACAAGGATCACCAAACATGCTGGTCGTAGCCAAAACACTACAACTTTGTTTATGAGCACATCTAGGAAAGGAATTTAAAAAAAGATAAGAATACAAAATAATACATATCATAAAGATTGTAGAAACTAAAAGGATTTATATAGTTTTTATTATAGAAATTGCTTTTGAAAACTTACCTTGAATTTAGCACCGTTAAACTTTTGGGAAACATACAATTAACACTCCATTCCATATTGCCATGATCATTGCATATCGTTATCGAAAACCTTCCATAATTGGCTCGTATCAGATTTATCAAATCTCCCGGTTCACATTCTATGGTTAATTTCTTACCTTCACAAGCATAAGCCGTTTGATATTTTGGTGCTAAAAATTTGTTTGGGTTTAATAAAGCGATTAGTGAAGGTGTAAATAAAATGTTTCATGTAACACTCAGTAGATTTAAAATATAATTATTAACAATATAATCAAACAATATAGTGAAAATTGAATATAGTAATATAGTTGATGAAATTAATTAGTTGTTGACGATGTTTATAGTTGGATTTTTGTAATTAAGATTGGTTTGGTTCTTAAAGATGAGGTACCTGTAACGAAACTTTTCATATTTCAAATGTGACCAATAGGGTCAATGTTATAAAGTAATAATATAATGTAATATAATATAAAAATGATACTTTTACACTTGAGTTTTATAGGTTTTTTTTTTTACTGAGTTTTTGTTTTATTTTTGTTTTATACTTAGTGAGGTGACAACATTTAAGTGGAGTAGAATTAGCAGTTAACAATTAGTTAAGTTTGCAAATTATTTGTGATGGGTTTCATTTTAGTTTAGTCAATTTAGCATAGACATATCATATGTACCAGATCCAAATCCTCAAAGATGACAGTTAACATGATCCGCTGCAAGAACAGCTTTTAATAAATCCCAGCTTTATGGCAGTATAGTTTAAGGAACTAAAACGAAATGAAATAATTCGTAAACAGATTAACACAACTGTTGCCACATGTGATTCATTTATACATATTTATGTATAATATTTATTTTTCTCAGACATTGTTATCTATTTGTTTACATGATATAAACACTAAACAAAACAACCACAGCTGGCGGTTTTGAATGTTTGTTTACATTTTAAATAAATAACAAAATTTCTTGTTTATTTTCACGATAAGATCAAACGCCTGAACGCTTTTAAATAAAATGATAAATAAGATAAAAGAAATCCTATACCTTAGTACTATTTTGTAAGAACATAAAATGGATATAAATATTTTAAATATAAGTGTAAACTTACCCCATGTAAAGATGTGTTTGTAGCAATCCATGAACAAATATAGGATTTTCTAGATAGATTTCACCTAAAAAAACATAGAAAAATATGGTGTTTAATTAATGAAAGTATGGTAAAGATAATATTTGTTTAGGTATACAAAAAAAAAAATACTTAAAGGAACTTATTGTGTATTACATTCATAGGCCGAAAATAACTTGTCCCCCCATATTCAAATTAACACTTATATTTAGTTGTAAAAAAAGAAATCACTCAAAATAACTCTTATCCCCATTAGCAAGAAGTCTGGATATGGGCATTTCCTCCGATTAGTCAACCAGGATCGAAAAATAAAATGTTGATAATCATCGTATTTTATTGAATATATTTTTTTCGATATAATTTGGTACCAAGGACGAAGCCTATTGAAACTGACTGAAATCGGTCCATTAATTCACCTAGCCCCCATACAAATGTGCTGCCGAAATTGGACTTTATCGGTCATAAATGATTAATTTATGTAGGTATGTACACAAATATTGTTCCAAATAAGTTTTATATATACCGAATTCATGTCACTAAATTTTATTATGATCGCTCCATAATTAATCAATTAATCCCATATAAAAAATCATATGGAAAAATCGTACGTTCGCGACACGTACATTCGCTACCGTAGCCAATTAAACAAAAACCAATAGAGATATATTATTGAATAAGTACCGGATAGACCCCTACATTAATACACTTTTAAAGTAAATTAATCGCTTTTAAATATTCCGTTCCATTTCGCAGATTTTTCGTCACCACATGTTAATAACTATCATTATGAAAACTTAAACTCGATGAAATCCATCTTTTGCACCAAAATGCTATCGAATCGCAAAAAAATTGCTAGGAAAAGTTTTGTTTTCTATATTCTTTGGACATCAAAGGCGTACGAACGTACGTTCGTCACCCCAGGAAATGTCCATATGTGTTAACTAATAGTTATACTGTCGGTTAAAATTATTATTGTATGAAAAATTTAAGTTTTACTATTAGTTAACACATAACCAGACTTCGTGTTAATGGGGGTTAGTTTTTGTTGATTTTTTTTTTTTTAAATACCTATTTGTGATGAAAGACAAACAATTTAAATTGTTGTTGATCTTTAATATGCGTTACTGTCTTATCTTTTATGTTTATGCAATTCATTTAAATTATTGTTTTTATAGCTAACTATATTGATTTTGTCGAAATACATATTTTTTGTAAAACTGACCTGTTGTAAAAATAACAATGACCTCTTTGGTATTTTTTTAAGCTAATTGTTCACAAATATTGGCAGAATATTCACTACCAAAAATTCCGTGTGAAATTGGACTTTTTATTTTTTTGGTGGTTTTTGACCTCTGGTTATAGTTATTTGGATAAAATCCTAAAATATAACTAAACACGAATCAAAAATATTAAAAATTGTATAAAATTGTAGAATTAAGGTTGTCCAAGAGTATTTTCTAGAACTCAACAACTAAAATCGTTGAGATCTGCTAAAATATTTATTCTATTGCAAATATGTATCATTTTTATTTTGTGTTCATTAACAATTATTAGAGTTCTTAACAGCATTCATTAAAATATTCATTCATTCATTAAACATACTCTAAATATATGGATCTATATTTTGTTACTACTTTATATTAATTAAAACAATCGCACAACTTTGACCTACTTGAAAGAAAATATATTAAAAGAGAAATCATTTATATCTCTAAGCAGCAAAACTCACAAAAAGATCCCATAATAATTTCGGCACGACATTCGAATTACAATGCTGTATCGTAATTTTTGTATTTAATATGTTATACGCATGATACAATAATTGTAGAAGGTAGAATCACTGGGAGAGTTTTCAATATTTACCCCTATAACGTCAAACTTTGATTTTGATTTTTTTTACATATTTTTTTTCATATTTTCTTTTGTTTGACGTTACAAGAATTGTATAATTGAGAATTTACATTGTAATGAGTGTACCTTATATTGTTGTGTCATGGTTATACGTACGCCTCTCACAAAATTTGTCTGTTAATTAAATACCTTTGGCGAATATATAGTGGGAGGACTCGGGAGTAAATTCCTAAGGCCTTGTCTATACTTGACAAATATTTATCATAACAATTATGGGTCTATTATGGATGGCAACCGAACTTCAGTTGCCTAAATGGTATTACAGATGGCAACTGGCAGCAGCTATCATTTCTGTTGACAAATTGGCCACCAAAAATTTGTGGTTGCCCTCTTGCAACGCAGCTGAAGTTCGGTGCCATTCATAATCGACCCATTAATGACGTTTGCTGTCAAGATAAAGTTGTCTGAGCTGAAGTATTGCAATTTTGTCATAACAAAGCAATATCACAACCACTATAAAGTTTATAATGACAAAAATGTATCAAGTATAGACATTGGGTTATATGAGCACATATTTACAATAATTTCTTAAGAAAAATATCGTTAAACTATAAAAATAATCATAGAGAAAACTAAATAGTAAATTTTAAAAGCCAAAAAATTAAAAATTTCAACTTTTATCCCTACAAGAAATAGATGACCGAAACTAATACACACAAAAGATGTTTACTAACACATTTGCACACATTTTATATTTAACCGAACATATGACTGTCATTGTTGATGGAAATATCCATCATCGTTGACCAATGTATATTGCAGAGTTGCATTTTTTTCATTTATTATTATTTATTTATGTGAAGAGTGTTAAAAAGTTAAAGATTAGTTATTGTAAACACAAAAAAAGTGCAAAAAATAAATATTTTCGAAAGAAGAGGGATTGGGTAAGTGGTCAAAATAGTTTACAACAATAGACACACACATATAACTTTATTTTTTTATTAATTACAGCACATTTGATGATAAAGCCGATCAAGAACTATTTCAAGTCGATGTACGCCCTCAGAAGCCAATAAAAAAACTTTTAACAGAAAAGCCCATGAAATCTTTCTTTTCGAAAGCAGTTTTAATAAGTAGTTTTTTTTATTTAATATTATTAGTTTTATTTAATATAAAGAAATTAATTGAAATAAATCGTGTTTTATTTCAACTATATGTACGTCAACAGTGACGACTATATCCATCAAGTTTGATTAGTCAACTGTGATCGGTATATCCATCAACTTTTACTGGTCAACTGTGACTAACGTTTATATCAACGTTGACTAGTAAACAACATTAGAGTAAGCAGTTCAGATATATGTTCAGTGGACGACAAAATGCTTAAATTAGAGAAGGATGCAAAATCACACGTACACAAAAGTTTCCATCACTTTTTTCATATTGGCCTTAAGAAAATGATAGAAAGTTTGTTCTAAGCGATGATTGATATTTCTATCAACAATGCCAGTCATATGACCGGTAAAATGACCGTTACTGTTCTTGTAGGGATGTGTATCAAGCGATCTGAAAGTGTTAAAAAAGCTTAAATCCTAGAGAAATACACATAGAGCGGAAACTTGTACATATATACATAGGTATCTATGGCTTAACTGTCCAATTACTCATTCTTTGGTAAAAAGTTAATAGGTATTAAAATGATCTTATAAGTATTTTCTGCAGAAAGTTATAAAAATACTGTTTTAGATAAACGTTTCCATCGAAGTTATTAATAAAAAAAATCTATCATCGTATCGATTTTGAACAAATTTATGTAAATTTTATTTTAGTTGGCATAACATTCAATCAGATAATTATTGTAAGAGATTAGGGATGTAAATTTACAATAGTATTTTCTAAATTACCAAAAATAGAATAAAAAAAATACTTTATAAAACCAATAATATATTAATATACTACTTACCTTTTAACACATTTCATTTTAAGTTTGCAGCAAAAAAAACTCCATAAGAAATGAATAAATTCCATTATCTTGTTATTCATTATAAGAAACTTCCTTTTTTTAGTTGGTACATGTACAAAGCACGTAACACACACAAGTACAAAAAAACACAGATACTAAAAGTATGTAATTCTTGTTGTTTTACTGCATACTTTCATAATCAGAATGCATTTCCCAATGTTGTTTTTTTGCTGTTGTTGTTGTTGGTATTCATGTGTACATACACAAAAACACTCATATATAAGAAGTAAAAACAACAACGAATGATGAGTTTTTTTCTTTCTTATTCTTCTTTGTATGTTGTACATATATATTGGAAAAAATTACCAGATACAGAAAAAACCAACAACCAACCACACATACAAAAAGCAAGAGTTGAAAAGGGTCATTAAAATTTCATTATATGACGACGATTACAAAGATTCCTCAGCCATAACTCCATATTTTGAAATGATGATGATGAAAAAGACGAGGTCTATTAAATTTTGGTGAATAACGCCCACAGCTATTCATTTTAGTTATTTTTTCATTAAAGCTATTTTTCAGCCAAGACATTATTGATTTTTTTCTTAGTATTTAAATTAATTGATTTTTTATGTATAAAGTTTCTCCTTTAATTAGGCGTTGCTGATAGAAACTGGTTTTCCAACACAAAAACTGGATTTTTTTTCACACAGTTGAACAATTTTCTTGTCTTTTGTTCACAATTTTTTGAGACTCCGCTGGACAAAATTGTTTTATTTCTTAGTTATCTTATTTAAATTGTAAGATTTTTTTTGAATTTGTTGTTTAATATATAGATTATTATGATATTTATAATTTTTCAATAAATTCTTATTGAAAATGTTATTTTTTTTTAATTTAAATTTGAATTTAAAATTTTTTCACGGAGCTTTATAAACGGGCACATCTTTACAGCTCTGAAAATTTCTCTATACTGATGAAATCAAGCTGAATTCATATAAGGTGGTGGCAGCCTAACAGTTGATTACTTATTTTGTGATTGGTTGGGTCTATCTGCTGTCAAAGACTGTTTTTATATTTCAATATCGTCCTATTTCTATGCTTATTAAAAATATTGTTATTTTTCATATAAATAACATAAGCCAACATTATTCAATAATCTGCAGCATTTTATGTTTTAAAACACATTTTTTTAATATATTATAAACTAAACAGATGTTTCTGACATTTGCTAAGACCATTTGTTGATTTACATAACTATCACCACCTTTTATGAATTCGCCCTGGAAGAAACGGTGGTGCCAAGGCGAATTTATTATAAAGTGGTGTCGACTTACAACATTTACAAAAGCCACTTGCAATTTGACACCACCGTAAGTAAATTTGCCTGGGTGGTGCCTGGTGACTGGCAAAAACAAACAAAAAAATTAAGTTATTTTGGCCACAGATATAAAATTTTAGTCATCCATTGGATTTTTGAAGATTTAATCTCACTGCTGATTTGATTGAATACACTATTTTATGTATTTTCATACATTTATTTAAAAAAATTATTTGTTAAAAACAAAATTTAAATTTAAATCTTCAATATTAAAACCGCGAAAATCTGGGCCGATTTTCTCGATTTTGAATAGCAACCGAATTAGGGCTATACTCGATATATTAATGTATAAATCATGTTTGTAAATAAATTGGAGGCTTCGAAAAGCTGATTTCAACGGACAGTTTAGTTTAACGTTTTTGAATTAATTTAGCGATCTGTCTGTATTCGAACTTTTGAATCAATTTACGAAGTGATTTTATCATGAAATTACGATAAGAGTCGTGTTCTTTATTTATTATAAAATAACTTAATATCAGCGATTTGGAAAAAGGTTATCAATTTATTTATATAATTACAGTATAATTTTGTTTGCAAGAGAACAAATCTTAGTTTCATTAAATTCGAACATATTCGATTTGTGGTCAAATATTATGCGTAAGATTGTTCACGGAAGCTATATTAAATAATTCCAAAAGCAAAAATTCAAACCATGTTTTCGTTTTATTTTTTCTCACACATATTTATTTTTCTTTAAAACATTTAAAAACATTTATCAATACATTAAGTACAATTAACAATTAAAAATATAATACTTTTTATATAAAAAAAAAAACTTTATTAATTAAAATTAGTAATACTTTTATTGGTTAAACATAAACTAGCTTATACTTTTATGGCAAGTATTTATATAAATAAAAAAACAAATAGTGAACAATAATAATATTTAAACAATTAAATTACATATAAATTTGCTGTCATAAATATATTAAAAATAATAAATGTACTTAGTAAACATTTTCCATTTTATTTATCTAAGATCTTAGAATAATTGTACATGTCAATAAGAAAATATTTTTGACTTGGCGAAGCAACATTTAATAACATGTATCAATAAACTATTATGAATTAAGTAAATTTATAGTTAGGAGAAATATATAGAATATTTTATAATTTATGTTTAGATACTACAAATAACTACAAATAATTTATATTCATAATATACTGTAGTTTTAATTTGTTGCTTTTTCAAGTGCATTTGTTTTTTTTTTTTGGCTTTTTCTTAATATTTTAATAACATAGAATAAATACATAGAAGGGAAGGAGAGAGAATGAAAATAACTACTCTTTTTTACACATATGGGTGATACAATAACAAAATACATGAAAATACATTCTCATGAGTTAAGTTTTTAACAACAGACTTAGGTTTATGGCCATAGATAAATACACATAGATAGGAAACTCTCCTGTCAAAGACCTAACTCAATTGTCTAAAACCTAAGTGGTGAGAATGTATTAGTAAGAAAAATAATATGAAAACAAAAATAACACTCGTATGTGTGATCATTTTGATTAATTATTTGTTTGAATTTTTTCTAGTTTTCGCTCTATGTGCATTTCTCTATGTTTATGACTCTCAGTTATCTATCTAGTTGTCATCTATGTTTAATAATTTTAATTATCATTAATTAAGCATATATTTTTAATATTTTCTTATTATTTATTAAAAAAATTTTGTAATAAATATAAAAATATTTAGGTGGGTTATGAGTTACACATAATTTTAATACTTTTTTTTTACATGTTTGTTTTAAAAAACCTTAAACTTATAAAGGTATGTGATGGAAATCAATCGATTTGATGAATAATTTTTGAATCAGTGGATTATACTAAAAAAATATATAAATAGGCCACACGTTTTTTTGTGGTACACTTTTAGGTATGTTATTGTCCACCAATATTGATGAAACATATATGGTTTTTAAGGTTATTTTCTCTATATATGCACAACAAAAAAAAAAAAAAAAATTAAAAGTGGTCGAATTTCGGCCTAGTTTAAATAAATATCTTAATCATACAAATTGATTAATAATTATTAAAATTAAATTTTAAAGAATAAGTGCTGGTTCACACACATCAAGTTTACTTGAGCAAGTCTTAAGTTTATAGAAGAGAGAGTAGATTGTAAAGATTTTCCTCTTTTTCTTCCTCTCTCTTCTGTAATTGCAAGACTTGCTCAAGTAAGCTTGACGTATGTGAACCAACACTAATATTAAATACATCACATACTTTTATACCCACCATCAAAAAAGATGGGGGTATATTGATTTTCTAATATTGGTAGAAGAACCTAAAAGTATGTACATATATTCTGGGTCCTCACAAGATTCTAAAACGATCTAGCTATGTTCTTCTGTTTAGTGGTGGGTATACAAGATTAGGCACAGCCGAATATAACATATTTCCAATACTTTGTTTACATTTTGTATTGAAAAGCTAGTAAAAATAGTAAAAACTAGCAAGCTTCAAATTAATTAATTCAATTTGATCACTTAAATCTTAATTTGGTATTTAAATCCATTTCCATCATCCAATTCTTTAGCTTCATTCAAACGTTTTTATTTAAATAGAATTCATTCATCGTTTAATTCATTCATAAAGGAATTCATTCAAGCTTTGAATGATTCAATTTTGGTCAATTCAAATCTAATACAAATTGAATTAAAATATTTTTTCTTCATTAAGATTTATTTTGCTTTTAATCATTTCCAAATGAATTGTACAAAATTAATTTAAACATTTTTGTAAAAGATTTGAATTGAAGAAATATTGAATCATTCAATACATTTTTAAAGCTATTTTATAACAGATTTGAATTAAAGAAAAATTTTAAAGATTTAATAAGGAATTAATTCTCCAGAGAATGAATTCAATACAAAGTACAAAAGATTTAAGCCATGAATTCATTAACATAATGATTAAGAGATAAAATTTAATTTGTTTTTGAATAATTCCCTTCAGCTTAATTAACAAATTATCCATAAAATTCCTTTTTACATTTATAATACTCATTTACCATTTCACTGCTCATGTTGAGTTTTACGATGCCATCGTAGGCTGGCAAATTGAGCAAAACGTTTTCCACACGACTGACATTTATATTTCTTAACGGCTGCATGTAAATCCAAATGTTTCTTCAAGTTGCTCACTGTCGTAAAACTCTTGCCACACTGATCGCACTGATGTTTACGTATATTCAAGTGAACATTCATGTGATCGGTAAAACGATTGCGCTCATAAAACGATTTATCACAAATGGGACAATGAAAATTCGATTGATTGAGATGAGTTCTCCTATGCAGATCGTAAAAGGACCAGGTCTTAAAGGTTTTCTCACACCACTCACACACATAGGGACGTTCACCGGTGTGCGAGCGCATGTGTATATTAACTTCCGTGGAAGTGGCAAATGATTTACTGCAAATTTCACAGGTATAGGGAAAATCTCGGCGATGTCTTCTAATGTGTATGGTAAGATTGCCGGGCATTTGAAAGCCCTTGCCACAGAGTGTGCAAATGAAGGGTAGCGTGCCATCATGTTTAGATTTGTGTATTTTATATTGATCATAAGTTTTTAAGATTTGCTGGCAACTGTCACAGCGAAAGGGTCCCAAGTTAATGCTTAAAAACTGGGATAGTTTTTCGTATAAAACAAAAGACATGCCCGACTCTGTATCTTTATTGTTTTCCATTAAACGTTTGTGTTTTTCATGTGAAAAGTCTTTACGTAGTAGGTAAATGGTTTTTTCCAGTTGTTGAAGATTATATTTTTGTTCCTCATTTAAAGTTATATTTACTTTATCCAGCATTTCATTTAAAGCTTTTCTGCGATATGTGCTTGATCTATAATCGGGATGATCTACATCCCACAGGGAGTTATAGTTGCGATACAATTCTATGAATTGTAGCTGTTGTTCCAAATTGACGAACTGTATTTCGGTGGCCTTAAGGAAATCGTGTCTTTGACTTAAAGAAGAAGGGGTTTGGTGGCCGGTCTGGAAGTAAAATGAGATGTATGATGAAAATTTTCGTTTTTTAAATAATTTGTATTGATAAAATAAGTAAATTTTGGTGAAAAATCCTTCTTGATAAAAAAAATAAGAGTTTATGATGAAAAATTACTGAAATTGAGTTTTTAGTATGATTTTTCTGAGAAGTGGCAGTTTAATTCCTAAAAATCCTTACCTTTTTCAAATTCTTTGTTATTTTCTCCTCCATTATGGGTCTTAAGAACTCCATTTCATCAAAACACCACAGTTTTGGCAAATACAAACCCTTCAGCTTATGTAATATCCTCAACTCCTTACGATATCTTATGCGTAACTTTTGTATTTCATTCATGCACTCCACAGCCGTCATATCAACATTAAGTTTCTCTTTTAATTGTTGTGCGATATCGTCATACAATTCTGTTTTACTACACGTTTCATATTCCAAATCATTAGGATTCCAAAGACACTCATAAAGATGATACAAATTCAATAAATAGCTTAAAACTTGACGATTAGTTAAATCCTCAGATTCAGTTAAATTAGTTAAATCCTTATCCTTAGTACGTTCTTTGCGTTTTTCCTCTATAACTTGTCGTAGAAACTCCATTTTCTCAAAATACCATAGACGTGTTTTATGTTTTCCCTTGCGGGCCTCGAATTTTTTCAATTCTCTGCGGTAACGTCCTCGCAACTCGTTGATTATGCCAAATATTTCCTCTCCCGTTAAAGAGTATTTCATATCATGAAGTAAAGGTTGTGATAGTTCACTGTATATATTACGATGGGCATTGTATTTGTAGCATGAATGTTTGGGATTCCAAAGTTTTTCATTATTTCTATAGGCTTCCAGTAGATAGACTATTAGATCTTTATTATTTAAAGCTTTACGCATAGCCGGCTAGGGAATATATTGGTAAAGAACTGTTATATTAACTAAATAAATTATTCTAAAAGGGGTTATAAAATATATTATTACCGTTTTTAAATATTTTCCTTTGGTCGACTTTAAAGATTCTTTATCCGGGTTGTTAGCTGTTTCCGATTCAGATTGTTGCTCTATATAGTCAGTTGTTGGACTAGGCCAATTTTCGCTATAGGTAAGAGGTGACTGAAAATAAAGAGATAAAAAGCAGAGTTAAAGTTATTTTCTATAAAAAAAACTAATTAAGTGTAAGAAAATTTAATATTTCTTAGAAATTTCTTTTTAAGCTCTCTTATTATAAAAATGCCATTAAGAAATGAATAATAAAAATTTTATTTTAAATTAATATGAGTGTTGTACATAAAAATTTAATTGAAATATTTGCAATTACAAGACATCAACATTAAAAACAATAAAAAACTAATATTTTATGTTTGTTGTTTTTATTCAACTTAAAGCTAAAGAACAGAAAGAACTTGGGGGACCCCAAATTGTATGTCAGAACAACAAATAACAATTGATTATGGCCATTTCACCAATCACTTGGTAAAGTGACGACGACGATGATTTAGATGATAATAATGATGATAATGTCAACAAAAAACGTTGGCGTAAACATTAAAGTGTAATGTAAAGGGTGTGTTGCTAAAAGATTGGAAACATTCTAAAGTTTTGCAGTTTCAAATCAATATATATAAATCAATATATAGAGCTTTCCCCTCTAAATATCAAGTTTTGTGGATCTTGCAGAGTTATTTTTCCATTATTATACCCACCATAAATAAAGATAAAATAAGATTCTAAGACGATCTAGCTATGTCCGTCCGTCTGTCTGCCTGCTGAAATCACAATAAGGAGCTAGCTGGCTGAAATTTTTCACAAATACTCTCTGTTGGTAATGTTTCTTTGGTATTGAAATTGGACAATATCGGTTCCCCGGCCGGCCATAAATAATTTGATTATCCGACAATGCTAATAAATCAACCTTCTTCCAGGTTGGTGCTTCTAAAAACCCCTCAAAACTAAAAGTTCTCTTAAAAACTCTACTGTTTTGTCACACCCTGTAACCGTTGTAATTCCCTGATAATAATGAAGATGCTTCTTAACAATTATTGTGTACAAATAATAAGTTCATGCTACCAGAAAGAAATGTACTATTTGTTTTGAAAATAAAGAAATAAATGCGGGCATTGGCATTCAAGTAGACTTTTTGACACGCCTAATAAATGTATGTATTGTATGTACTACAATAACAACTAAAAAAATAACAATATAAAAACAACAATAATAACAACTATAATTGCTACTACAAATAATTCACTCATTCATTCATCTTGAATTTTTTTTCTGTTGTGCTGACGAAATAAATAAATGTTTGATTACGTGCGTCTACACGTAGCTATACTAATTTATTAAAGGGAACGTTTACACTGGCACTGAAAATGAGTTTATGGGGTAAAGAATAAAATCTTTTAAACCAGTCCGCCAAACCGATAAGTCAATCACATACAATTGACCTGAACCGAGAACCAAATCCCAACAACGATCATGTTATGAACATATTTTTCTCAAGCACTGAACCAATTGCCATTGCTATAAATAATGGTTCTGTTGTTTCGGCAGCAGTCCGAAATTTGCCACTAGTACAAACATCAGCCATTTAACCAACAACCGTCCTCCCGCTTTGGGTTTTAGCCACAGTCATTATGTGTTCCCCGAAGGGACCTTAATAAAAAAAAACAGTCAGGCTAAGTCCTGGGGCCACTGATTTCTTGTAGTTCCAGATACGTCTCTGGTCAAATAAACTCTTATCAATTTCAGGCTCCATCCAGCCTGATCTCCCTCTGAAGCATAACACCAAGGTGTGGAAGATCACTAAAGTAAACTTGGCCCAAATAAATGTAATAGACAATGTAGCTCGTCTTCATCATCACCCTCTTCATAACACCCTCAACCACATCGTCCATCCCATCGGACCTCTAGATTGCGATCCGCAGACCTGAATAAGATATTCATGAGGCAAAACATCGTGGATGACGCGGTCCTGGAGATAAAAATTACCCAGAATTCCTGTCTGTACAGTCGCAATGGTTTCAATATCCTACGAAAATACCGAACCATCGATAACATCGTGCAGTATAGAGCTACATCTTGTGATTCTTCTGACAAAAATCTTGAGTTCTAGGGATTTGCCATCAGATTATGAGCTATAGAGCTATATAATGTCTATGTTCCGATCAGGATATAGTCTCGATTTCGGCAACATCCGCCTTGTTTTAGAAGATTTTTAAGTGCACCACGAGCTCTGGCATTCTAATATAGGGGACGATCAGTAGGCGCTGCGTTGACTGAACAGCTTGAGGAGTACACCGTATGCACTGTGAACCATGATTCCCCTACCCGGATTATGGGGGGCTCGCCGGATATCGCAATTACTAGCGCAGGTCTGAATCAACTGTACATAATGGCGAGCCCTAGTTGCACTCGGATCAGATATCTCCATAATCATATCCCTGGCTCGATCAAACGATTTTATGGATTCTGAACATACATAAACCAAAATCAGATTAAAGCGTTTTCAGAAACTTCACCAGCCATATCTTCAAATATCTTACGGAACTGCACACTTTATACCGGCATGACGAATTCCTATTGTGCGTCATCACTTTCCAGCAAAAGCAGCAATTTTGATAGATGAACGCGATAACATCTATAGTACCCTCGAAACCCATGGATTGCTCAGCTGAACCTGGAAACCAACAAGGACAAACGTAATTGGATATATCATTTGAATAACTGAAACTTTAGCGCAGATGTTACGGTCTACAGTCAGATCTCTGTCACCCCCGTAGTAACATGATCGGTTCGCAAATCAGTTTACCGACACCACCATTTCCTATCCTAAACAGTGTGCGACGGTTTTTAGCCAAATGTTTATTGAGTACCCAGAGAGATATAAATTTCACATCATTCCAGTCACTGGCGTACTACTACTTTTCTTGCCTAGCGAAGGTGGAGAGGTCATCAAAAATTCCAAGCTTTCTGAGGTCATTGGCCATAGCAAGGAGTTGAGTTAAACCTTTCCATCAAGAGGCTAATATAAATGGGCCGAGTTATACCACTGATGGAACCTAGGAAAAACACATGCCAGGTTGTATCGTATAGGCCGATCACTCTGTTCACTCCAGTCGCGAAAACACTCGAGACACTTCTCCTCTCCACTCCAACACTTTATGCATAGGATTAACTGCCATAGCTACCAAGTTTCACAAGAATTAAATCAGTATAAACCGTGTGAAAGAACTTTACTGGTGGCAGCGGATGTGTCAAGAGTGAGGACATATTTCAATACCCTTGCCGGACAACCTGAAGAGATGGATCGTGAACTTCTTGAATGACCGTCAATCAATAAGTTTAGAGACAGCAGATCAAAACATCGTAGAATTAAACAAATTGTTCCTCATGAAGGGGCTCTGCACCTCTATTATTTTATTTCTAACCTTCAAACTACCTGAACTTGCGATATGCACAAAGAAACCTTGTTGGCTACATATAGAATGGTTGGCGGGTCAGTGGTCAATTATTCCGCCTTTCGGACCCTTACAGATATCCAGGGCTCACCATCTTCATGAGAAAGCGAAGGTTTTACCAGTCAAGGAACACAGCAGCTAGATTTCTCTCCAGTTCCTTCTGGGATATCATCGGAGGAACAACACCAACTTCCAGAAAATGGAGTTAGAGTCCCCCTAGATATATCAGGAAAGATCAGGCATCGTACATAGCAGCTTTTAAATATATTCATAGGGATGCAGTAAACACATCAAGCTACCGCATGAGTATACTCGGAGGACGCTCACCTTCTAGTGCAGAAACAGAACAAACACTGCCGCGGAAAACAAGAGTAGTTCTAGCACAACAGAGATCTGGATGGAGCAACATGCTTAATGCCTTACAATGCCACATATGCCAAGCTGTCCTTAACGTATCCCCATCCTGCGGTGAAGGTCCCCATAATACCCTTCACCTTGTTGGCGTACTGAAGATCTATGAACACTAATGGAGCATGAAGTCAACAAAATCTGCTTTGATTCCATCTACAATATTACCTCCCATAGACTTCAATGTTAAAACTAGTGTGAACACACTCTCAAAATACTATATAGTTACGACGGCAAAACTATAGAGATACAAAGAATACCCATAAAAATAAACTTGTTGCAATATAAACAAGAATTATGATTGTGTCAACAATGACAGTATGTATATTTGTTGTCGTTTATTTCTACCAACAACAATGATCGATTTCAAAATAATTGTTTAGTATGAACAACATTTTTTTTAAATTTTTTTGCTTCGTTCACAGACGAGAGTGTGTACTTTTATTAAATGCTCTAATTAAATTGTATGAACGAAGTATAAAGTTAATAATTTTTAATTATTTAGCAAATATGTATTTTAAATTTTTTGCGAAAATTCTGTTGGAATTTAAGGAAATTAATTACCATTAAGTCATGTGTATGAGGGAGGGTCTTAGCAACGTGTTAATGCCATTAAGACCAGTTAATAACAGCATAAAAATTATTTGTTTAACTAAACTAATAAACAATATTATTACTTATTAGTTGCAACATGGTAAAAAAAAGTATGCTAAAAAATCATTATCTTAGCGCGAGTATAAATTAATTAAATATTGAATTTATTATATCGATTGCATGATTTTTGGTGCTCTATTAAAAGCTGAATTGTAAAAGGTTGATAAAATTGTTTATATCGGCTTTAAATCACAGTTATTAAATTGTAAACAATGCTATAAATCCTTTAAATAATTTGTTTTGAGAATCATAAAAATCTAAGTTGGGAAATCATTTACTAAACATTCTATAGACTAACTTTTTCTTTCACTTTCATATGTAAAGCAATTTTTTTGAAGTAAAGAGTCTTCCAATAGTGACTTCTGAACTTTGACAGTTGATAGCGCCCATATTGTTGAAGCTACATCTGTCGAATTGGCTGTCATTTATTCAGTTTCGATTTGCCAAATTACCATGGACGGATATTGCGTTCAACAACACGTGTAAATGATACAATTGTTTTATCAATATGGGTGTTCAGTTCGGTCAACGTTCCAAGCACTTCGACATTTTACCATGAGGTTCTTTTCTGGATAAATGGGAACGTCAACAAACAAAATTATCGAATTTGGGACAACCAAATCACATGAGATCCAAGAGCGTCCAATGCATCCCCAAAAAGCAGCGTTGTCAACTATTTTTAACCAAAACGCGCCGTCCATACTGCGCTAAAAAGCGCTGAAAATTGCATTTACATACAAAATCACTAAATATAATATTAAATTCAACTATTTGGTTTTTTAATTCTATAACAAATAGTAGATTTTACATTAAAATATTATTTTTAAGTTAAATATTTCAGTTACATTTTTGAAATTTTAAATTAAGTTTAGGGTTGCCAGAAGAAATTTTTAAAAATTCCCTGAAAATGAATGATTGAATAGGCCAAGGAAGGAACCCTTCACAATAAAATGTCCAACATTTTTGATGATCTGAAGTAATTTTGGAAGTGACATAACTTGAATCTTTAATTTTAAGTTCATATTTTATATTAGCATTTCTTAATTTAATATCTCATCACATTATCGTCGTTTGCTTTAAAATATGGAAAGCAAAACAAATGCTGAAAGGAATTTTATTTATTTAAATTTTATGCAGAATTCCGTCTTTCTTTATTGTTTCACTGGCATAATTTTAAATTTTTAAAATGTTTTTCCAATTTTTCAAATCAAGAACAAAATAAGGAAAAAATGCGCTGGTTTAGCGCCTTTTTCAAAAAAAGCGCTAAGAGGAAAAAATGCGACTTTTGGGTTATCAAAAAGCGCTAAATCTAGCGCGAAAAGCGCTAAATTGGCAACGCTGCCAAAAAGTAACTGTTTGGTGTGGATTTGGTGGTGGCGGCGTCATCGGGCCATATTTCTTTGAGAATGACGTTGACGTGTGGTTGGCACGTGGAGGTGATGTGAACTGGCCAACGAGATCGTGCAATTTGACCCCGTTAGACTTTATCTTGTGGGATTTTCTTAAGTCGCAGATCTATGCGAATAAACAAGCAGCCTCAAAACCAAAATAACCCATGCCATAGGTCAAAATCAGCCTAATTTATATGCCATTTCTTATGCGCGACACCCGATGAAGCCGCGGCGAACATTTACGATATTCCTTTCAAACGAATAAAAAATATGCATGATATTTCACATACACTTTGTTTTATTTAAATTTAAAGATAGGAAGCGCTTAATGAAAGACCCTTTATAAACAAAAACAATTCAATAATTTAATTCATAATAAATCTTTAATAACAATTCTCACGTGTTTCTAACTCTTTCATAAAATTGATTTTTTATTATTAATTACCTAGTCTAATACCCATAATTAAATAAACATTAAGAAATTGTATTAAAATTAACTCCTTTCTGTTTATTAAATATTCAGTGCAGGTGTAATTAAGAGTATCTAAAATATGACATGTTAAAATCTAAGATTTCAAAAAGCAATAATATTAATAATAAAGATAATAATAATATTTATAACGCAAAACAATGACGAAATACGATTTCAATTTCTATTTCTAAAAAAAAAAAAATTCTTTATATTTTAAGCATTTTTATAAAGAAACATTTGTCTAATTTGTTGACAAGTTTTATTTATTTATTTTAAATTGGAAAAAAAATAACGATCATAAAAATAATTTATGAAGTATTAAAATAAATTTATGATGTCTTTGATAAAAAAAATATAAAAAAATAAATACAAATTGTGCCAGTAAAAAAGATGTTTAAACATAATATATGTAATGGTTTTAAATTACGATATGGAATCAAAACTGATAAATGTTAGAAATAAACAATATTTAAATTAAATTATCAAATGTCAAAATGACGTAGGCAATACAAAAGTGTGTTTTTTTATTGTTTATAAATATAAATTCTAGGAAACCCCTGTTGTATTGAAATATACAAATGGAAATTATTGTATTATTTTTAATGATAATTTAAAAAATATTTCTGGGTACATATCTCTAATTAAGTTAAATATCCATGTAGTTAAGACATTGTCATATTGTAAGCTTAGAAAGCAAAGTGCCTAAGTCTATTTTAAACATATTTGACGGTATAGCAAAAGAAAAATTGTGGCATCACATTAAAAACCATTTGTCATAAAGCAGTGATGCCAAATCTGTATTTTCGAACCCTAAAATTTTGGACCAAAAAACCTACGATAATTTTTGCTCGATCACGAATGTGGTAATTTGTACCCTGAAGTGTTGCAATATTATTGCATTTACGAATGTAAACGCAGTCTTTTTCCTATATGTTTCTAATGACAAAATAAAAATGTGTTTTAAAAGAAGTACGAGTATGTTGGCGGCTTTTAAGTACTTTTTTGGAACTTACCGCGTTTTCTATAACTTATTTTTAGAGTCCTGTTTTAAAATCCGATACCGAACCGAAACTAACCGAAATCTAGGTTAGCTACCGATTCGAAACGGTTAAAAGGTAACGCAAATTTGGTTTGTTTTGATTACGGTATTTTAGCGTTAACGTTAATTGCAGTTATTTCGGTAACGCCAACTTAAGTTCTATCACAATCCTTATAGTACGTTCACTAAGGAAACTTGAAGTAAAAAGCCTGACTCCAAATAAGATCAGCACACTCATTGAAATGCCTATGAAAAATCCAATGAATCAATGTTTTGAATCCTTCTTTTTGTGTCTTGATTGTTTTCTCAGGAGCTTTTGAATGTCGGATGAAGAAGGCTGTTTCCACGTGCGAGAGATGGTTTGTTCGGTTCAGAAGTGGTGATTTTGACATGGAAGACAAGGATCGCCCAGGTCAGCCAAAAAACTTTGAAGACCAAGAATTGGAGGCATTACTCCATGAAGATTGTTGTCAAACTCAACAAGAGCTTGCAAAATCCTTGGTAGCTACTCAATTCCAAAATGCTTGCGAGCAGCAGGATTCATCCAAAAACAGGAAAATTGGGTACCAAACGAATTGAAGCTGAGAGACCTTGAATGACGATTTTGCATGTCCGCCATCATGTTTGAATGCTATAAAAGCAAATCATTTTTGCACCGAATCATTACATTCGATGAAAAATTTATCCATGACGATAATCCGAAGCATAAGAGATCGTATGAGAAGCCCGGTCAACCAGCCGAATTGACACCAAAGCCAAATATCCATGGCAGGTAATGTTCTGTATTTGGTGGGACCAAAAGCGTCATATCTATTATGAACTGCTGAAATCTGGCTAAACCATCACAGGAAACCTGTACTGAAAGCATCTGATTCACTTGAAGCGAGCATTGGCTGAAACCCTAATATTCCATCATGAAAACGCTCGGCCACATGTTGCAGTACCTGCTAAAATCTATTTAGAAAGACGAGGTTGGGAAGTTTTGCCTCACCCGCCTTATAGTCCATACCTTGTCCCGCCTGAATGCTATTTGTTTCGATCGATCCAGAACGCTCTCTCTCTCTCTCTCTGGGATACGCTTCTCTTTGGAACAAAGTATCCGACATTGGCTTGTTTCGTTCATGTTGCCAGAAAGTTTGGAAAAGGTCATAGCTAACAATGGCCAATACTTTGAATAAATTTATATTGTACACATGTTGCAGAATGAAAGCTAAAAATTTGAAAAAATCCCTCAATTTTAAGCCATACACCAATATTGCAGATCATTTGAAATCTGTAATGTCCTATTATTACAGCAAATAAGTCGTATAGATGGGTTCTAGACGAAAAAATCTCAATTTGACTTTCCTGTCTGTATATTGAAGTGTTAGTTCAGCATGTTCTCCATAACTTGTGAGAGCGCAGAACAGATGCAATTTGGCAGTAGATATCTAGTTTGAAGAGTTGGCTATGAAATGTTTAAATAATAATGTATTGGACGAGCCAGCTTTTTTAAAAAAAGTTCAGGTATACCATCCGGAACTACAAATTCTAACAGAATTCTTTTGTCTTCACAGATTCTGAAGAAAAGATTGTAAAGATTTTGAAAAAAATCTATGGTTTTACTCGAATATCAGAAATTAAGTAAAGTTATGATAAAACTGAGTTCTCAACTTAGTGATTCAGTTTCAGTTGTAGCAAAAGTATTGTAATATTTAAACACTTAGTTCCGCACTGTGATTACCCCAAATAAATTGCATTTCTTTCTTTTTTCAAAAGTCCAATAATCTGTATTGTTACGTTTTCGAAATATGTAAGTAAATAAATTGATAAATGATAAAGTCAAATTAAAAAGTATTAACATTATAATTTACACCCTCAATTAAGCAAAATAAAAAATAAACGAAATATTTCAAGTGAAAAAAAAAAATTATTTATTTCAAGTGGTCAGATAATCGAATATTTAATCGCCACAAATACAAAATTTCTCTGATATTGATTTTTTATGAGGGGCTTGCATGAAAAAAATAGAGTTCTTAAGGGTGATTAAAATACAATTTTTGGTATTTAAATAAGCATTAATTATTTTGCTATGCTTTTGAATGGAAAACAATAGAAACATTAAACACTTATCTTTTTCAATTTCAAACCAAACAAATAGTACGATAAAATAGAAATAAATACATAAAAAAAGAAAATAATCAAAAAAATCAAACAAAACAATTACTTGTATAGACCAACAACTTCACTCTAGATAATAAATTAACCACCAAAAAAAGAAAAGAGTCAAGTCTTAAGTTAATGTTCAACTAGAAATTATGTTAAGGGTGAATTTAGTAAGTTTTTATTTGTTGGTAAACATGAAAATTAATTGTCATTTTATCATGTCTACTATTTTCTTAAGACAATTCAAATATAAATTATTACAATGACTGTAGTTAACTATTGACTGAACATTAATTATTTATATTATAAAGTGTCTAGTCAGCTATCGATTTTACAAATTTGTTGATAGCGTCACTTTCGGTTTTAAAAGATCAAAACAGTTTTAATGAATGGCTAAAATATTTTATCAAGGGCTTAAGGAATACGACAGATATTGAAATGAATTTGTTTTAAAGGTGTTGGGAAAACATGTTTAAAAGACTTATATATATTGGAAATGTTCCATGTGTTATTGTTTTATTTCAGGTTTTGTTTGTTTTCCATCTAATACGATAAGTATTTTAATATTCGTATGTTATAACAAAGCTTCTATTGTTTTATATTAAAAATCATTTTTTTTTTTTTTATAAAAAACGGACTTGGCTTTTTTGTTGTCTAAGCTTTCGGATTTTTAATTTTTATTCTATAAATAATGGAAATATATATGTATGTTTAATTTGTCAAAACGAAACAGAATTGTCAAATTCAGGACAATATTCATTAAAGAACCAATTTTAACCCTAAAAAATCTATAAAATTACTATATATATAAACCATAAGATCTGGCAACCCAGCCTCGAACTGTTACTTTACTTTGAGCCAATATGCGCGGCAGAATTTTTTTGACATTTGCTGCTATATATGTTAATGAATTTATTGCCAGTCTAGACTATGAGTTAACAAACACAATCCTGAAAAGTCTAAAAAAATCAAAGAGACAAATTTTAATTTTTGATTTCTTTTAAATATTTAGTTTAATATATCATTAATTCATTTAAATTCAAATGTTTCCTATTACTTAACCACAAAAATATAAACATTTTTTCAAAATGACTCAAGTCCATAAATGTCAATTAACGTTTAATTACACATATTTTATTTAAAGAAACATTATAAAAACACCTTTGCAAATATTCAAAATTTATTTATAATTATTAATTTATTTTCTTTGCTAGTGGTTTTTTTTATTAATGTTTGTAAGTTTAACCACCAATATACGAGTACATGCATATTTTCTTATGAAAATATTTATAAATAAACGGAAAGCAATTTAGCATTGACGTTTCAACGATTTTCAAAAAAAAAAAAAAAAAACTCAAATGCTTACAATTGGATTATTATTTTGGATTATCAAAATATACAAAAATGCTTGTGCATAAACAGAAAAACTAAAATTTTGAATAATATAAACGTATTCAATTGGGGATGAAAATTAAAACCCCTTTTTAAAAATATATCTAAAACTGAGTTTGTTACTTCTGGAGAAGTATAAATACTTAAATGTTGTAGGAAGATATAATTGCGAAAGTTAGTTGTCAAGAATAGAATGCCGTTTTCTTTCAGGGAAAAAATTTTGCCATTTTTCCGCACTCTTTCTCGAAAAAGGCTAAAAAAGGGCAAAATTTGTTTCATCATCCAGGAAGAAAGTGGTTTAAGTATTAGTAAATAACGTTTCCTCTTAAACACATTCGAGAACGACTTTCGCAAACGATTCCAAAAATATTCACGTGTCGCTCAGTTTGTGGCAACAAAAAACTTCATTCTCAAAGGTTCTAGAATGTTTCCAATAACAAATCATTGCTACTTGTTAATGATAACAATCCCTCATAACATAGAATAAACGAATAGAACGGAAGGAGAGTAATACAGTCTCATGAATTAGGTTTTTGACAACAGACTTACTGGCCTACCTAAATAAAAGCGTAAGGCAGAACGCCTAAATAAAAGCGGCAACGCTACGTGAAACAATAAAAACAAGGTTATCAAAAAAATAAATATAACAACCTGGATTATTTAAACAATAAAGTACATTGCAGTATTGGTGTTTCTGATTTTTGTTTCGTGATTTGTAAACTAAAATTTTATCAAAAAAACTAAATATTAAAGTTTAAAAAATGAGTTTCTTGCATATTTGTTTATTGTGTTTTACAACTAACTTCACTATTAAACGCGCTGTCAAAATCGGATTTTCCAATTGCCAAGCGTTGCCGTCGCGTTATTTCGGTATGCTGCATACAAATTGTATGGGCATGAGAATTTTTGACAAGTAAAAAACGCCTTCCGCTCCAATTTAGGTATGCGTGTTAGGTTTTCGGCTCTCTTGACTTGGCTATGCCTCTGCTAAAATAAATATTTGTATTGCCAAAATTTAACAAGTGTTTTCTTTAGATATTGTATAGGAAATGTGTAAATGTAATTAAATTAAATAAATTAGTTATGTCGAATACAAATTATTGATTTAATGAGTGCATAGATTGAAATTAAAACAGATGTTTATGAAAAAAATACAATGTAATCTTTTGGGGGACATAATTGGCAGCTGAAAATCATTAGGAATCAATTGCGATTTAGTGATTTTAGAGAACCGAAACTCTTCTTTATGTGTATTTCTCTATGACTATAACTTTATGATTAATTTTTTTCTAGTTTGTTTCTATGTTTCTGAACTCAAACGTTGAGACCGATGGAACACATTCAGAATAAGCTTTAGTGTGCTTCAGCTAAGTTTCCGCTTTTAAAGAAGTAAAGTAAAGCGGAAACTCTCCTATAAAAGACCTAACTCAGTTGTCAAAAACTAAGTGCTGAGAATGTATTAGTAAGAAAAAAAGCTTTGTGAGAACAAACACAAACCTCGTATGTGTGGTTTGTGTTTGTAATACATTCTCACCACTTAGTTTTTGACAACTGAGTTAGGTCTTTTATAGGAGAGTTTCCGCTTTACTTTACTTCTTTAAAAGCGGAAACTTCGCTGAAGCACACTATAGCTTATTCTGAATGTGTCCATCGGTCTCAACGTGCGAGAGATGGTTTGTGCGGTTCAGAAGTGTTGAATTTGACACGGGAGACAAAGATCGCACAGCCCAGCCAAAAAAGTTTGAAGATTGTTGTAAAACTCAACAAGAGCTTGCAAAATCATTGGGAGCTATTCAAGCAGCAATTTCAAAACGTTTGCGAGCAATAGGATTCATCCAAAAGCAGGGAAATTGAGTACCATACGAATTGCAGCTGAGAGAACTTGAAAGACGATTTTGCATGTACGAAATGCTGCTTGAACGCTATAAAAGAAAATCATTTTTGCACCGAATCTATACATGCGATGAACAATGGATACACTACAATAACCCGAAGAGTATGATATCGTATGTGGAGCTCGGCCAACTAGCTAAATCGACACCAAAGCCAAATATCTATGGCGCTAAGGTAATTCTTTAGTGGGAGCAAAAGGGTCCTACACAGATTTTTACAGATATGAAACAAATGACAGTTCTCAAAAAAGTAATATCGAACCGTATGGTTATTTTGATGGTTGTGGTTTGCAGAGCAAGAGAAAAAAAAAATACAGTTTTCAATACGCAACGAGTATGATATATATTTGTCCCTCTTTCCAAACCACAACCATTTTGACATTTTCTTTTGTTTGCTTTTTATTGCCATTATTATTGAAACCAGCTGATTTATATCTGTATAATTTGTTGGGTCCTACATATTATGAGCTGCTGAAATCTGGCCACACCATCACAGGAAACTTGTACCGAACACAACTGATTCGTTTGAACACCCAGACATGTTCCTATACCTTTTAAAAACTATTTAGAATGAAGTGGTTGAGAAGATTTGCCTCGCCCGCTTTCTAGTCCAGACCTTGCCCCGTCCAACTACTATTTGTTTCGATCGATGCAGAACGCTCTCTCTGGGATACGCTTCAATTTGAAACAAAGTATCCAATATTGGCTTCATTCGTTCTTGGCCTCAAAAGATGAGCAATTCTTATGGCTCGGAATCCATATGTTGCCAGAAAAATGAGAAAAGGTCATAGCTAACAATGGCCCATAATTTGAATACATTTATATTGTAAAATAAAGGCTAATAATTTGAAAATGTTATACATCCAATCATTTTTAATGTTCTTCCCATACGCCATATTTTATGTATCGCCATAAGTACGGACACAAACCATGTACAGTTAAGTTCCTTTAGATTATCAGTATTGCCGTTTACTTAAGAACAAAGAAAATGAGCTAAGCATATGTAAAGCACTTGTTTATTTATACATACATATGTACTTAGATATAAAACAAAATGTGTTATAACCTTGTTCTCTCACTTTCATACAACATTTGAATTAATATTCTTAAAGCATACCTAGGGGAGTATTTATTTAAATTAATAGCTTCTTTTGCTACTTACTAACCAGGGTGAATAAAATTCTTTAGAAAACAGTGAATGCAAACAGGATGAATGTAATTCTTTAGAAGAATACCTAACTCGACAAAAACATTGAAAGAAATGCTTATATAGTTATTTATAATATATGTACATAAACTATATACATATAATATACATGATTATGAATTAAAATTTTCAAGTGTGTTTTTCATTTTATGCACTGTTTTCGTTTGACTGTTTGTTTTTATAGTTGTCATAAAAAAAATAAAAAAATGTTTAGAAAAATAATTTGTTCAATTTTATGGATGTTGTTTACTTTTTCTTGTTGCACTGGCACATCACAGCAAATGAAATTTTAAAAAAATTTCAACAACCTTGAGTCAACAATGTCAACATTTGGTTTAAATAAACATACATATATAAATATTCTTACAAACATGTTTAAATATTAATTATTTATGAATAAACTATTATGGAGGTCAAATACTTTGCATATAAAGAGAACAAATAACACCCTTTTACACAAACGTGTAATGAATTCCTTTTTCTAGTTTTCTAAGTATGGAGAACTCGTATGAAAAAGTTTTCTAAAGTTGAGCAACAAAATAATTTAAAATTCCCATATGCAAAATAAATGGCAATGAAATAGTTTTTCTTTTTTGGAAAAAAAACAAAAGAAAATAGAGTTTAATGTTTGTACAGTGTGAAACTAAAGAAATGGAACAAATATTAGGGGGCTAATACTCCTATTCATATACGAGCGACTACTTATTCGAACGTGCGAGTCTTTCTTTATTTTTGGTGTTCTCTTATTCGATATCGAATTAAATGTATTCGATAACGATTGAGAATCATTCGAAATTTAGTTCGATTGCGAAAGTTAATAAGTTCATATGGATTCAAAATATTGAAATTAAAAACAAGTAAGAGTTATATTCGGACGTGCCGAATTTTATATACCCTTCACAAAATTATACTTTAAAATATTTTTAGGTAAACAAAATTAAAAAAAAAAATCAAAATTCTTTCTCAAAATTAAAAAAAAAAATCAAAATTCTTTCTCAAAATTAAAAAAAAATTTATTTTCAAAATTTTTAAAAACATTTTTTTTTTTAAATGTTTAAACAAAAATTTTTTAAATTTATTAGTGAAAAAAATTTATGAAAAAAATCGGGTTAAAACATATTTTTCCCGATTTTAACCCATTGTAGGTCCAAATTAGTATAGCCTATAAGGCTATATTAAGATCGTTGCAATGGACTTTGAAATATCTATCACTAAATATCCAATTGTCTATATTAATGATATAGATCAAAAATAGTCAAAAAATCGAGGTTGTCCCGGTTTTTTCCTTATATCTCAGCCGTTTGTGGGCCGATTTTGTCGATTTCAAATAGCAACCTAATTAGAAGAATTCCCGATATATTGATGTATTAATCATGTTTGTAAGTTATTTAGGTGATTTGAAAAGTTGATTTCAACCGACAGACGGACATGGCTATATCGACTCCGCTATCTATAACGATCCAGAATATATATACTTCATGGGGTCGGAAATGAAAAATGTAGAAATTACAAACGGAATGACCAACTTATATACATATACCCTTGCCACTTATGGTGAAGGGTATAAATATTAAGAAATAAATACGATCAATCCTGTCTAAAATTTTATAAGTTTTATATTATTCTCGAACGCGATAGAGTTTTGAATGTTTGCAAAATTAAAAAACCCAATTTTGCGATTAAAAATTTTAACATTAAATTGAAATCTTTTTAATATTTCTGTTTTAAATGATCGCTGATCTTTATTGTCCTCTTATTTTATGTCCACCCTGTTTATACAATGTCGTTTTTTTTTTGATTTGTTTGCCAAAACAATAGACTAAAAATAAACTAATTTCATTCACATTATTTGAGAATATAAACAACTGGACAAAGCGTATTTCTTTTGTGTTTTTTTTTTCTTCTCTCATTTATATTCCGTTTATTATATATTGTATTTGTAAAACAAGCGCAAAGATAAATAATAAATATGTAGCTACATAGTAAATGAAATTGAATTGAAAATGCAATTTTCTAGTTGTTATTTACGCCTTCTATTTGATAACGACAATTTGCTATAAAGTACACACAACAAAAGCACTATCATACATGGAAGTAGGGATGCCTTCATGTAATCGAATGTGATAGGATTGCAGGATGACATTATGGTTTAACACAACTTTACAATGTTTTGAATTTTAAAATACAGCACCGAATTTCCTCTTTCAGAGCATCTGCTCTGTTTGTTCTGGGGCCAGCGGCGTTATATGTCAAGACATCGCCAAATCGAGAATTGAATGGTTTGGCCGTTTTGCTGCAACACAAGATCACTGATGTCAACATTAGTTTGTTTACATAGCCACACTAATTAAAAATAGGCCTCATTAAGAAATTGTCGGGAATTTCTTTGTACACAGAGAAAACAGATTCGTAGTAGCAACCGGATTAGTTGCTAAACGAATGATTCGGTACTATCAGCAGAAAGTCAGTTGATAAAGAAGAATTTCGGTTGAAGCAACCAAACTTATGTTACCCCTTGTAAAATTTTGTAGGCACAACTGTAAAACACGGTCACTAAGGTACAAACATTCGATTGGCAACAAATTCGGTTGCTATCTCGAATCTGTTCGCTCTATGTACGTTTTCTTGCTAAAGTTACAAATTTGGCCATCACAAGGAATGTGAATCAAAGTTGCGGCCAAAGTTGTTGCTAATCGAATAATTAGTTTATAGCCATAGATTTATTCGGTTCTAGTAACTGATAGTCAGTTGGCAATGAATCATTTCAGCCGATTAAACATGACAAAACCGATCAGCAGCTATTATATTATAAACCCTTGAAAACGTTGAACAAATAACCCCCGTTTGAGCAGTCATAAATATATTGATTATGCGCCAATTCCGATAAAATTTGTCACAAATTAGTTCTAAGTACTCTGAAATTATACTGTAAAGTATGGCGAAAATCCCAATACAAGGTCCCCCTCAGAAAATGACTTGTACATTCATGTCTTATAATTATTAATATCATGATCAAATTAGGCATAAACAAGTTTTATATAAACCTAAATCTTTCAATCTTTCGGTTCATTCGAAAACACTTTACTGGTATTTGGATTAATTTAGCATTAAATAATTCCCTTTAATGAAATGATTTTTAAATTATCTTCCGAGAAGGTAAAAAGTCCGGGAAATTAGGAACCCTACTCATCACTAAAGACGATTTTGTTGAGAAAATGCGATCTTTTCACAAACGCTACTTGTGACCAAGAAGGTTTATGGTTACAATTTCCCAAGTTTGTATTATTTCCCCCTTAAGATAAGAAACACCCTTAATGTTATGCAATTATTTTAGATCAGTGGAATATTAATAACAATTCAAAGGGAAATTATGACTTTCTCAGAACAAGTTAAACAAAAGCAGCAAGGGAAAGCAAAAGAAGGTGAAGAGGAGCCAGCAAAACATTAGTGAGAGGAAATTGGCAAGGGAAATATTCCGGAACCAATATGATGAAAATTTCCCTAAACTTCCTTGTTACTAATTAAGTTATTTGTGTTAATATTATACAGAATTTAGTGATCTTCTTGCATTGGTATCACAGCTGCAACTCGGGCTAGACCTTGTGGGGCTTTGCACACTATTTTGCACTTAACTCCAATAGATTTTCAACTAAGAGATACTTCCGCTTGCAGTCGTCTTGTATAGGAATCGGAAGGACATTTCGAGGCTAATATCAGTGTAATGGTTAACTGCACTGGTAAGCACACAAAGCACTACAACTTTTCTTCAACAGTCTTTGAATGCCTCGCTCTTCATAAAGATTTCTAATGGTTTCACTGAGATATCGAGTACCAGATTGTGTGATCTGCTGGCTATCTGAATGCGACAAGTACTAATGACAGATACCTCTGGACTTTTGTATTTGAAGCAAACTTCACCCACTGAGTCTATTTCTTACATAGAGAATGTTGAAATGTTTAAAATACAGGGTTTTCCAACAAGATGTGTTATTTTGGTATTCAAACAAAAATGGCAATTTTTGAGATAAATGATCGGATGTTTATTTTATAATAGAGAGGAAATTATGCCGTTAATAATGAAAAACAACATCAGCCAAATGACAACCACGACCACGCTTGCAGAACCATAACCTTTTAATGAAATTTTCCATAACCAAATCACAAAGTGGCTGCCCTATGTCCTCGATAGCCTCACGAATTCTATCTTTGAGGTCTTGAATCGACGCTGGGCTGTTGGCGTAGACCTTATCTTTCACGTGGCCACAAAGGAAGAAGTCGCAAGGTGTTAAATCACAAGATCTCGGTGGCCAATTGTGATCACCTCTTCGAGAGATAAAACGGTCCGGAAACTTTTCCCGTAAAAGAGCAATGGTTTCGTTCCTTGTGTGGCACGTAGCGGCGTCTTGTTGAAAGTAAATTTTGTCCATATCAATATCATCCAACTCTGACCATAAGATACGGTGTAATGACGTTTGTGGAATGACCAATTCCAACGAACGACGAGGAATGGACAAACCTGGGTTTTCTTCAACACTTTGGGCTACAGCAGCAATATTCTCAGTTGTACTTGAGCGACGTGCACGGGTTTTATTCTTCACATCACTAACTTGTTCCAACAGCTCGAATTTTTCCACCAATTTCTGTATTGCGGTCCGACAACGTGCTTCACGACGACCGAAAAATGCTTTAGTTTTGCGAACTGTGACTGCAAGATTTTCACCATGTTTGTAGTGTAGCGTGTATCGTTCCATTTTTAGTAATGGCGTAGTTTCTACTTGTCAAATGACAAAGAATAAAAGCTTCAAAAGTAACAGCTACCGAAATACCAGGTGATTAAAAGTAACACCTCTTGTTGGAAACTCCTTTACAAATAAGTTTTTAAATAGGACCCGCCGATTTTTATATAAGAATTTTTATATCCAGCATCAAAATGATGGGGGTGTATGGATTGTTTTCGACATCCAAAGTTTAAAAACAATTAAAATAAAGGAAAAACAATTTAACAAAAATGGAATTTTTTCCATTATTTTTTAGGAATTCAAATAAGCTAACACCTGGCAAGCCCACTTGTAGGTAACACGAGTACTGTATCAAATATTTTCACTTTCTATAGAATTCCAACATTTTACATACCTTATTACTGCTGCTATCTTCAGTAAATGACATGCAATCACTAAAACCACCACCACAGTCGTCACTGGTGCAGGGGCTCTGCACCAACATAATACCACTATCTTCGCCATCACCTATTTCACATTCCTTGTCATCCGGTAAACATTTAAAATAGCCAACGGAGGCGGAAATAACGTTAGGGGTTGTAGTAAAGGTTGGCATAGCATTACTGGTCAAAATGGAGGTGCTGCTAGTGTTGGTGGTATTTATGTCGTTGGCAAGATTTTCCAAGGGATTAAGTGTAATAAGATTTTCTAAGTCTTGATTTGGCGAGGTTAATGTTAATAAATCGCTAGATTCTAAATTAAACACTAAATTGAGGTCGTTCGGAGGCGTTAAAGTTTGTTCCGTGGCCACTAAACTATTTACAATTATATAATTTTCTGTTATTTCTTGTGTTTCCTCACACGTTTCATTGTGTTTACTAATGTTATAGGTATTATTTGTGGTAATCTGTGAATTATTTAAATCCAACACTATTTCTGCACTTAAATTATTTTCTGTACAATTTTGTTGTTCATACAAATTAAAAACTTGCTCTTTATGTTGTTCTTGTAAATGTTGTAGAAATATGTCGGTTTGTAAACAAATGCCCGTACAGAACAAACAATTGAAACCGATATTTTGTATATCGGGAGATATAGTGATTTCACCACATTTGCGAAAAAATACATAATCATCGGGTTGCCAATTTATGGGAGATCCCAATAAGGCGGACATTTTTAACTATTTATGGTTTTTTGTTTTCTTTTTATAACTTAAAAATTTTCAATTACACGTTTTTAATTAGAAAATTTAACCACAATTTATTTCGTACTACACTTTTACCGTTCCGTTGTTAGTTGTTTCAATGCCGGCCGCTAACTGAATTTTATTCACCAATTTACAGTAAGTTTTCTTCAACATACGGTTAAGCTTTTTTTTGTTTTGTTTTTATTTTATTTAAGTGTTGTTGTTGATTTGTTAGTGCTGATGTGTTGTTGTTTGAATGCGTGTCTGCCTGCTTTCTCATTAAAACCCCTCAAAGTATAGAGAGAGTGAGAGTCAAGTCAGTAATAATAATGCATTTATTGTGTGTGTATGGTCACCTTAATTATAGGTTGGGGCGTCTATGGATCCTCTATGTTAAAGATCGTTGGTATGTTGAATTTTTAAGAGAGGTTAATGAATAGAAACAAATTAATATTTATCATACGTTCCCTACAGGAAAGTTATTTGAAAATATTTTTTAATAATTTATAATAAGGAGGGCGACTATATAGACTAAAATATAGAGGGGAATATACATAGATGAGAATTTTTTATATAATTTCAATTCGCATGATTTTGAAATTTGTGTGTACTTATACTTATATACATAGACACAATATACTTAGTCTATAATACAGAAGAGACTATAGATAAGAACATAGACGAGAATAAAGATGAGAATATAGACGAAACTATAAGCGAGTCTATAAGCGAATATAGGCGAGACTACAGGGGAGACTATGGACGAGAATATAGGCACGACTATAGACGAGAATATAGATGCGCCTATTGGCGAGAATATAGGCGACATTATAGGTGAGACTATAGATGAGAATATAGATGAGCATATAGGCGAGACTATAGACGAGAATATAGACAAAACTATATGCGAGAATATGGACGAGACTACAGACGAGAATATGGAAGAAACTATAGACGAGACAATAAGCGAGACTATGTATGTTCTCTGTGAACTTTTGTTTAATTTGAAATGTTTCTGTATCTTGTAAATTTGTTTAAATAAAGGAGTCTATATATGAGAATATTGAGGAGTCTATAGACTCGATTATAGTTTTGACAAAAGACTATAGAGTGGATTATAGTCTCGACTATAGATCTAGATCAAAATATATTTATAATATATGGTAGATTTAATAATCGTTTGAATTGTTACTGATGAATTGGCCTGATGATGATAGATAAGAGGTATTCCTCTTGCAAGCTGTTGGGTGATTATACAACCGCAACTGTTTAGGATTGCACAGATCAGCTGGACCAATGAATCCAAGAGGAAGAGATTTACTTTGTAATTACTTATTCCTTCATTAGAGAATCCAGTAAGTTCACTATGGAAACAACGAGTCTCGCTTGAGATTCCTGGGGCATAATTCATGCATTCGTAATTGAAAAAAAATTTCGAGTGCTTACGAGTAAAAACTCGATCGTTATCGAATGAATTTCTATATTCAATAAGGGAATCCCATAAATATATAAAACTTGCAAGTTCGAATAAGTATTCGCTCGTATACGAATACGAGAATTAGCCCCTGATGTTTACTTGTTGGGTAGCAGTATGGGATCACTCAAAAAATAATTGTTTTGGAAAAACTTTCAATGCAATCTGAACGACGAAACTTAGAACATTGCCTCCTTTGCACTGGATCTGAGTAGAAGTTTTATATATTGGTAAGTCGACGAATTGTTGAATAGCAAAAATTTAATAGATTTGAATTTGAATTGATACATTAAGCTATTTTGTAATAGATTTTAATTGAAGAAAACTTGAATGATTCAATAAGGCATTAATTCTATAAAGAAAGAATTCTTAAAGGAATGAATTCGGCACGTTTGGAGTCCTATGGAATTAACCTGAGTGGTTTTATGGAATTGTTAAGAAATAATTCCTTCGAACCTTTGATTAGAATCGATAATTAATTTCTTAATCTTAAACCGATAATTAAATCGAAATCGAGCCGGTACTTTTGGAAAAGACAAATTTAGTTATCGGTAACAGTAGCATCAAACTCTATTGACGCATTGGATGTTGCATTGAGGTTTCTAAGAAAGATCCTAGAATCCTAGAACAGGTTAAACAAAAGCAACAAGGGACGATCCCAATGCCAAAAATGTGTAGAAGATTTTAAGCCAAACATTTCTGAGAGAAAATATCATGTACAAATTACTTTTGCTAGGTCAAATAAGGTTAATATATTATACATTTTACATTGAGCTCAATTAAAAGGCCTTTCTTAAACTATGATTTGTAAAAAACTTCAAATAAGGTTTCCATTTTCAATATGTCAGGTTAGTGGTTGGATCTGCTGGTGGTAACTCACAAATAACCAAGTATAATCGACTTAGTTTTTACAAATCCACTCAACGAGACTAAGATATTAGATCATTCATTTGAAAATAACTACTAGAACCAAACTGTCGCATTAAAGAAATACAATATAGTTCCATACTCCTCAGAAAGATGGGCAGTCCAAAAAAATGTGTCTAATTACATCAAGAGCAGGACATTCACAGAGAAGATGAAAAACTGTATTCTTCTTTCCAAGATATGGAAAGAAGGTTCAAGTCTGAGTGCATACTCACCAATCGTCTAATAAGCCCTTATTCCATAAGTGTATAGTGAGTTGCTCATTATTTTTGTCACCCCTCTGAATACAGTGTGTGTAAATTTCACATGTACTGGTTCCAAACGATATCGCGATAGAACCGCACAACTCGTCAGATATAATGTGCCCTAGATCATAATGGGGAAGTTGCAAAATTCAACATGTGGATCATTAAGTCTGGACCCAGATAACTCACAGGACCGCACAACTCGTCAGATATAATGTGCCCTAGATCATAATAGGGAAGGTACAAAATCCAACATGTGGATCATTTAGTATGTAATTGCCCAGGAATCTGTGTCTCTTGCCAGTTATGACCGAGAATTCGCAGAGCAACCTTGATATAACCCTTCGGTTACAGTCTATAAGTAGCGTAGTGTGTTTTTATTAAAAGAGGTCCACTCTACATGTGTTCAAATTACGCCATCTATTTTAAAGAAAGTAAGCAGAATAAGTAGTCTCCAGTGCTCCTTACAAAAAAACCCAAAGCCAATATCATCTTACCGACTCATCATTCCCTACTACTTCCAAGGTTTAGAAATGGCGCATTTTTTTGGATATGACTTGGTCAGTATTGTTAAATGACTTTTCTTTAATTTGTTCAATACCCCTAAATATCCATATAACGGCCAAGTCCGAAGTTGTCGGGTGATGTGGTCGTTCATTGATCAGTCTATTGGTCAATAGACTATAATAGTTGGCCCTCTTCTCTTTACATTCGTTTTAGTGAAAATCAACAGAGGACCAGACATCATTAAATCGTCTGGTGGAATAATGTGGAAAGTACATACGAATTGACAAAAAAATATGCATATTAACCCTACCTCTACCAGGGTGAATGAAAAATTGTGGAAAAGTATGACCACCTAGGAAGTGTGAATGTGTGTGTGTGCACGCGTATCACAAAAACTTATTTGTATATTCTTAGAAATGAAATGATTGCATTCAATTCATACAAATGTATATTACTACATAGATACATTGTTGGTAATTGTTGGTGGAATAATGAACTTTATGTGTGTTTGCCATGAATGTTGGACGAAAAGGAGTGTAGAGCTGTGGTACGAATAAGAGTAATTTACGTTGCCACATTATTTTTAATGTTAAGGCTAAAGGATTTGAAGGTTATTCCACTCATACATAGACAGAAGCATGTTGTATGTCTGTATATTCCAAACAGATAATTGCATTTTTATTGATATTGCATTCATTATTCATGGCATTTAATGACCATTAAGAAGGTCATCAACGTTGTGTAAATGCGCGAATTTTGTTCACAAATTAAATGCTATTCAAAGTTCAAGTGGGTTGGAGCCATAAAGGATTACGTGTAACTTAATTAAAATGTTTAACATGAAGTGTTTTTTTTTATGGAGATTGCTTGAAGGGGAGTTGTTATGTTTTAATAGACAACTTCAAGCAAGTGGAAATAAGGGAAGATAAATAGTTTAATAGTGGTGTGTTGTATTGTGATTCTTAGTAGTTAAATGGAGAGAGAGCTATTGAAGAATCCTAAATGGTATTGAATAGAACAATAGTTTCTGAAGTTATTTTGAAAACATTTTACTCTGTATAAATACATACAGTCAAGGAAAAACCATTTTTTTTTTTAATTTTTTTCCCAACTTTTAGTCCATCCTGAGCATCAATTACCGCTAGCAGTCGTCGTGGTACTGATGCAACCAAGTTTTCCGCCAATTTCTATGGCTGTCCTGAACGGTGGTTGTTTTCAATTGAATCTTAATTTTTGTAGTTTCGAATTATAGTTTGTGCAGTAGATTTTATTTTTTTGGTTTTTACAATTTCTCCCTATGATTTGCTGTATACAGTAAATTTACTACGGATTTTACAATTTATAGAAAATATGCATAGTAAATTTACCACGAATTTTAGATTTTATAGTTAATATGCAAAGTAAGTTTACCACGGATATAGTAAAATCCCTGGTAGATTAACTATGTGCGTGGTAAATTTACCACGGATATAGTAAATTTACCACGAACAATTTACTACAGATGTAGTAAATTTATCACGGGTGTGGTAAATTTACTATGTTCGTAGACAAATTACTATACCCGTGGTAAGTTTACAACATCCGTAGTAAATTTACTATATTCGGAGTAAATTTACTATTCATATTTACTATATAATGTCAAATTCGTGGTAAATTTACTATGCATAGTAAATCCATGGTAAAAAATAATATCAACTTTAGGGGAAATTTACTACTAATAGTCAATTTGAGAGAAATTTACTATCAGCCCAATTATGAAGAAAAAATCCGCGGTATTTTTTTCCCCGTTTTTTACCTTTGGTATGGGTAAGTAAGGTTAAAAATAATTAAATGTATGGATAAAAACTGTTTTGTCTTAATTTGCTTTATTGAAGTCAACCTGTAATTATTTACCTAACAAAGCAACTCTGTTATTTATAATACCCTAAAATACAACCCCGTCATTAACAGCTGTTCAACACAATTGTGAATTATTGAAAAATATTTTGAAGATTTTCTATCAAAACACGCAAACTGCAGTAGTTATTTAATAATTTCTAAAAATATTCAAAGAAAAAACATGCAGAATTGTAAACAACTCCTAACATTGGCCATTAAAAGCCAACAACGTGCCATTTCCACAACAGCACCATTGGAGGGAAAACGAAATTTCCGCAAATTCTTGACATTCAATAAACGAGGCACGAGGGTGGTTAAAGAGGCGCAACGCACACAGCTCCAGCCAGCGGTGCCTATACATAAAAGAGGCGTACGCGATACTGGTATGATAGTTAATGGCAAATATGTAGAAATACCAGAAAAGATACCCGAAATTATAGTGCCCAATTTGGATGGATGTAAATTGAAGCCTTATGTATCTTACAAGGCAGCCGATGTCATACAATCGGAATTCACTAGTCTGGATTTGTTTAATGCAGTGTATTCCCAAAAAGTCATACAAGATTTTAAGGAAGGTAAACTAAAGGAAGATGGTACACCAGTGGAGGCTTCAGAAAACGAACTTTTAACGCCAGAACAGGCATTGCAGAGAGCCCGTAAAACAGGCTCAGATATCTTTTAAATGTTAAGCTTGTTGATGTTTTTCTTAAAGATACATTAAATATAATTTAAAAAATAAAATAAATAACTTACCAAATCCTTTTAGAAAGTATAAAATGTTTATTTTCTTCCGAGGACTTGCAAATTTGGGAAAGTTTTATTAAATGTCTTATTAGTAGCTATTTGAGAATTTTATTATTTATTCTGTCATAAATTTCTGACGATAAAGAAACAGTTTTCGCACCCATTTATCCTGTTTCTGGTCGGCATCACCCAAAAACTGCAAGGGAATGAATATTAGTTTAAAAAAATAAATATATTACTAGCAATAACTTACATTGGGATGAAAAATTGCCTCTTTAGTGTTTACATCCTTTAATTTATCCAAAGACATGGTAAATGTTACAGTCTCCGCCTGTAGATCTATAAAGACTTTGTCCGAAGGTAAGCTACTCTTCTCGGGAGCTTCTCTATCTCTGGTGCTAAAGAAAGATCTTGGCACAAATGTGTCCTCTTCTATGGTATCCAAAGCTTTTTGTACTTTAAAATCCATTAAGTCAATAGCTTTGGTAACTGCAGCTGTGCTGGGAGTTGTTGCTGAAGCCAGGGCACTACGTGAATTGCTTTCAGAACTAGGCGCCCTTGTCTTGCTATTACGAGAACTAGAATATTTTGAAGTGCGGCTGCTACGACTGCTGCGGCTTTCGCGCGAGCTAGAGGATGAAGTGGACGATGTGCTAGAGCTGCGGCTACGGCGACGATGTTTAGATTTCTTGGAGTGTTTGGTCTTTTTAGATTTCGATTTGTAGTGACGTGAGGAATAATAATCCCGGTCATAATCTCTATCCCTGTCCCGTTCATAGTCACGATCTCTATCGCGCTCTTTGTCCCTACTGACGCGTTCACGTTCTCGATCCCTGTCCCTTTCGCGGTCTCTATCACGATAGCGTTCTTTATCCCTGCTGCGTTCTCTATCACGAGATTTTGATCTGGTCTTATGTCGCGAACGTTGATAACTAGATGATCTTTCAGAATCTCTCATTTTATATAGTAAATATTTCGTTTACTTTTTAATTATTATTATTTTGCTCTAACTTTTCCTTTAACATTGAAACAAACATTCACAATATTAAAAATTTGCGTGGTCTTCAATCACAATAGCAGTGTTTACGTTATGTTTTACAACTGGCAATACTGATATATGACATATTATTAAAAGTATTGACAAGTTTCGTAAAGAATTGTAAAAGAGGGGAAGCATTAAGTTTTTTTTTTTTAAATATTAAATTTTTACACAATTATTGATATTTTTACATAAAAGTTTATCTCGCCTATGTTTTAACGAATTATATGTGTTTTATAGAGTTTATTTTAAAATTTAGCTTGAATTAATTATTTAATTGTTAGGTGATTCCTCTTTATCATTTTAGGTATTCCGTTTGTTGAGGCCTGTTAACACTGTTTATATTACGCCGCCATTTTTAGTTTAGTGTGTATTTGTGAAAAGAAAATCTCATAAGAAAAAGACGCGTTGCTTATAAAATTGTGAAAAATACTAAAAAAATCGGCTATAATTTCCAAAATTAACAAAATAATTGCATCATTTATATGTTACGCTAAAGCTTAACGATGAAAATCTCTAAAACAGATATAACTTTAGATTTAGATTGTTTAATTGAAGAATTATCACCGGCTCAGTTGGGTGCTTATGAAAGAGTTGCCAACGAGCATAACGCCATAAAAAATGCTCTAAAAACAGCCCTCAACGCCAACGAAGGCAAAGAACTTTTCAATGGCCAAGTGTTCCAGGCATACTCGTTTAAGGGCAAAGTGTTGCAAGAGTTAAAAGAGGCTACTTTGCCACCAAAGAAAACGCCCAAGGCTGATGAGGCACCCGCCAAGGGAGGTGGTTCTCGCACTGGACGTAAACGAGCTCCCAATTTTGTGTATCTCGAGACTTCGGATGAAGAGGATGATGACGTGCCATTGGCTAAGAGAATTGCTGTAGCTGCTGGTAAACATATTAAAACAGATTCTGGTACTCCAGCCAAGGGTAAGAAGGGAGCGGCTGCCGCGGATACTAAAGACACAACACCGACGGGTAAAGGTGGTAAGGCTCATAAGGACTCTAAGAAAGGTGTTAAAGGGGCCGTTGAAGCTCCGCCACCACCTAATTTCCGGCCTTCGGAGGATTCTGCTGTGGGTGGCTTGATTATTGGTTCTGATGGCAAGGACGGCAAAAATGCCAAGGAGAATAAGGAGACAAAACTACAGGGTAAAACCTTTCCCTCATTGGTGGTCTTGGCTAAACCTTGGCTTAAAGTCAAAGATATGTCAGCTACTCGTAATAAGCTGGATTCCAAGGTCAAGTTGGTACTGATGTTGACACCCAACAAATTTACCGAGTGGTTAATACAGGAGGGTCTGCTAAAGGCTGAACAGAAATGTGCAAATCATAAGACCACTGATTTGAAATTGGGTATGTAGAAAAGAGAAATATGAAGTTTTTTAAGGAAATTTAAAAAAAAAACTTGATTTAAATTAAGCAGGATTCTCTTAAATATATTGAAATTTTGCAACTATCGCCCTGTAATTCAGTGAATTTTTTTGTTACTAGCCAGTAAACAAAACAGTTTCAATCTGTAAAATCGTGCAATTTGCACAACATTATTTGTTCGACTATATTTGAAATCGAGAGTTTTTTAAATGGAATGAAATGTGGGTTATCATCGGAGAATTTCATTGAGAAAACGTAGTGAGTTTTAAGCAGAGTCCGAAAATAACGTTTTTTGTGTAATATCACATTTAAAATAACACTAAATCACAATTTGAGTATTTTGTTAATGTGGACTTGATGGATTTGCAGGGTTATTCAAACGGTCTGCTATTAAGTCGTATTGCTATAATGTCCTAATATATTATGCTAGTTTAAACAAATTATTGTTGTGGGATTAATTCTGACCAAAACTTGTATATCTGTCTAATATTTAAACAGACTTTTTCATTCAAAACCTGCAAATCTCTTAATAGAAAATTTATCATTCAAAATATTTCCCTAGAAATACATATTTCCAAAATATCTAATCAAATTTTTATTATTTTCTCTTCACAGGCGTTTATTCCGATGCATCTAAATTCCCCTACACCGGAGGCTATGTTTGGATTAGTGAATGTTGCCCCACACGTTTTGTATCCGTTTTTCATGGTTCCATTTTCGAAGGTGCACCCCATCCACCCTCTTGCATACTCAAGCTCATTTACCATTGGGCCTGTCAGACCAACATACAAAACGTTGTGCAATGGGTCAAAGTGGATAATGTCTATATAAAGGGTGTCTACACATGGCTAAGAGCCATTTGCACCTTGGCCGTTCATCAGAAATGTAAAAAACTTGGAGGTCCCGAGAAATACGTTGAAGTCGGTGTCATTTCATTCGGCACTACATCACAGGATGGCCAGCAGCGTCAATTGAAAGTGGAGGTACTGGGTGTTTTAGATTATGCTGAAAAAACTATACGTCTAAGAGCCGTAGAACCTTTATCCGATTCTGATCGTAATTACAAAAAACGTTTCCAAGTCATATTGGAGCCTCTGAAACGTTGGGTGTCACAGGACAGTGTTATATGTATTGATTTGACTGTAGATAAAATGACGTTATATTCGATGGGCTTTAAGAATGTGGTGCAAGCAGCTGCAACAGATAGTACAGCAAAACATACTAATTCAGCTGTCATGGACTATTTGAGACGTATTGTCCCCAGAATGTTCCAAAACACTCTGTCATTGTTGTCGCGTCAAATGATCCAGCAATTTTTGGATGAGCTGGTGTGGCGTGAACAGTTTGGTACTTATGCATTGCAGGCTTTTAATAATATAACTGGTCACATAGCCGAGCAGACCCGCATTAATTGCAATGAATCATTGACACAAAGATTGTATCATGTAAGTTTTAAAAACTGTTTTTTTTTTTTTAATAAGAAACGAATTTTCACAATATATTTCTTGTTTGTTTTAGGTGGCCACTAATCCTTTTAAGGACTGGAGTATTTTGCCCGCCAATGCTAAGGAAATACCAGCAAATACTACACCTAAACGATTAAAAAAACGTTAGTAATTTTATTAATTATAAGTAATTTACCATAATATGGCAGGGCAACAGTTGAAAAAACAAATATTATTGTTAAATAGATAGTAAGGTTTTTTAGGTAGGTTATTGTAGAAGCTAGCTATTAATACAGTTAATAGTTCAATTTTTGTTTAATAGTTTTTTATATATTGTTGAACAATTTATAGAGTTTTTTTTTTTTGTATATTTTGCCTGTTACTTAAAGTTTAAATGACATATTTCCAATTTAATTCTTTAATTATGTCTTAAATTAGCAAGTTTTTCATATGAAATGAAATAAAATTTTAAGTTTCAATTGAAATGTTAAAATAGATTACTTAGGTATTAGTCCGTCTATCTTTCAATGCTGCCTATATTTTAAACAAATGTTTTAGGAAAACTAGTTTTCAATATTCATAATTCTAATCATAGAGAAAATGTTTGTTGTTGTAGGAAAATATTTAATGAATTGTAGAAAACTTCAACATCAAGAACAAAATATCATTTTTTTAAAAAAGTAAATTTTAGCTAGATAAGGAATTTTTCAGACTAGTTTTAAATGTAAGCAAGGTAGTTTTATCCTGTTATCTGGAAAGTTGCCCATATTATTCCTATTCAAAAGCTATACAAATCCTTTATTAATGGGGAAACTAGGTGGATCTTTATATAACCTGTTGCAGACAGCATTACCCCTTCCGCAACGCACCGAAATGACTTCATGAAATTGCATAGCACAAAAACGGTTTAATATACATACACTCAGATCCAATCCTCCAACTGGAATTGGATCTTGGTTCCCCAACAGACAGCTGCATCTACCGAACGTTTTTCCCCACTTAGCACTCTTGTCACAAAAACAAGAGTGGCTCTATACATGCTGATTTGGATTTATCAAATGTTAAACAGAGCATTTTCAACTTTCACTGGGAATCAAGGGTTTGTTGAGTTCATATATACAAAGACAAAACATCGCAAGATAAAGATAGTCTTTCATGCCGCATAAAGCAGTTCTCTCACCGAACATATCATAGTTGTCTTATTATACTATGTTCATTAACGTGGCAAGTCTCACTATGCCAAAGATTGTTAACTAAGCATCAATTGTTGAGTTTATTGATACAAATCAAAACATCGCAAGATAAAACCTAAACACCGGATTATCAACTATTTCAGTACAAACAAGCGTTTGTTGATTTCAATTAATTTCAAAAAATTAATTTTTTTTTTTTTGCTAAAAATTTTTATATTAAATTTTTTTTACTAAAAATGTTTTTATTATTTTTTCCTTTAAAATATACTACTTCGATGACTACATGTAATGCTGATTGTGGCCATTGGCATTTTGGTACACACTGGTGATGCAGAAAATGCAAAAATTTAAAGTAGACCCACATGAAATTCTTAATAACTAATAGAGATCAGTACAAGTAAGAGCTTTAAAACGAGAGATTTTGAGTTTTAACCCCGCTCTCTGAAAAATTATTTCCTTTTTTCACAATGCTGGAGTATTTGTAGTATTGAATTTAATAGTGAAGTGTTATGCAGGTGCCAATCGGCCACCTGCCAATCGGCCACCTGCAATGGCATCCCCATCTTAAATTCACAGGTCAATAACGTTGCTCGTGAGTTGAATATTCACTAGTACTAGTTCTCAGTGGCTAACTAATTCGACGTAGCGCATCTAGGCCAATCAACTGCAGGTATTGCACAAAAATAAACAAAGAAAACAAAAGCAGTCGGCAGAAGAGGACGCAGTCAGTCTCGGCACAGTGTACACAGAGGTCACAATTTTGACGTTTCAAAAAGCGAAAATCAGTTTTCTAGGGCAGTTCTCATGGAATAAAAAATATATATATATTTTGGTACCTAATTTAGTGTGTATTAAAGTTAATCGTTACATGCAGCAAAAATATAAACAAAAGGCATTTCTGAGATAAAGACAGAAATATAAAATTTGGTTATCTTCTGTCTCTTGACACCTCTGTATATATTGTAGTCTCGCACGAGCTTTCATACAGGCAGATTGTGTTACGCTTGTTTTCCACCAGACAATTTTTTACCAAACTTTTTTTTGGTGAACAATTTTTTTAGGAAAAAAAATTTTTTTTTTATATATTTTTTTACCAAAATTTTTTTATTTACAAAAAAAGTTTTTAAAATTATATTTCTTTATATTTTCAAATGAATATTTTTTTCAAAAAAGAGAACCCACCCTGACAGCAAAGTTTTGCTAAAAAACATAAACGATGACTTCAAAAAATTTAATTGTTTAGCAAAATGCCAATAGATGCCAATAAACTATGTTTTATAGACTATAGAAAAGGTGGTTAGTAAAGTGACCACTAAACCGCAAAAAGCTAAAGTATACTTTATGGAGGGTATATAGATTCGGCATAGCTAAATATAGCACTGTTTCTTGTTTTTACAAAAAAAAATTTTAGTTTTACCAAATTTACTTTTTTAAAAAAAATTTATTTAAAAAAAAAAAATATTTTTTTAAAAAAAAATTCTTTTTTTAAAAAAAAAATATTTTTTTAAAAAAAAATTCATTTTTTTAAAAAAAATTTATTTTTTTAAAAAAAATTTATTTTTTAAAAAAAAAATTTTTTTTTTAAAAAAAATTTATTTTAAAAAAAAAAAATTATTTTTTTAAAAAAATTTATTTTTTTTTTGAAACCTAAAAAAATAAATTTTTTTTCTAATTTTATTAAAAAAAAAGATCAACAGAAAATTATAATAAAAAAATGGTTGGGCTTCTCTTCGAAATCCTTTATAAGAATTTTATTCGATCACTAGTAAACTAATGCTGCTACTGATTTTATAAAAAAATTGAGACTATTTTTTAAAAAAATATTTTCTAATTTTTTAAGTGAAACTGTACTGACTTACTATTAACACAGTCACCAGTACTGGTGACTTATTATACCCCAAACAATGCTATTTATCACAAATTATTACAGATATGCAACAAATGACAGTTGATGCCAATAACTATGTTTTAAATACTATAGAAAAGGTGGTTAATAAAGTGGCCCCTAAACCGCAAATAGTTAAAGTATACTTTGTGAAGTGTATATATATATGTAGAATATATATATTCGGCATATTTTTACAAAAAAAAAAAAAAATGTTTTCATCTAAATAATTTTTTTTCCACCAACATTTTTAGTTTCACCAAAATAATTTTTAAAAAAATTTGTTTAAACCTGAAAAAATTTTAATATTTTTCTAGTTTTATTAAAACATTTTCAAAAAAAAAAAAATTCAACAGAAAATTATAATAAAAAAATAACTGGTTCTCGCTATCGAAATCTTTTATAAGAATTTCATTCGATCACTAGTAAGCTAATGCTGCTACTGATTTTATAAAAAAAATCTAGACTATTTTTAAAAATATATTTTCTAATTTTTTAAGACGATTTAAAGATTCCCTGCAGGTAATGTCAATAGTGAAACTGTACTGACTTACTATTGACAAAGTCACCAGTACTGGTGAATTATTATACCCCAGAAATGCTATTTAACTGTAGACATTTAACATGTGCTTGCCATTGGAAAGGTACTTCTTTTTGACCATAAGTAGACATTGGAACCAGATACTCACTAGTACAATTTAGTAGTTCTAGTCTATCTAAGAATCTAAAAAAGAAATTTTAAAAAAAATCATTTCTAAAAGAAAATCTTACGCACTTCTCAATATTTTTAAAAATAATTTTCTAAAATAAATGTCTAAAAACCAAAAAATTTTGGTATAGGTAGGTTTTGTTTTCAGTTTGTTTTCCAAAAATTCTTTAAAATTTTAAGTTCTTCAAATACTGTTGCTCTGTTTTATTATTTATCTATTAACGTTTTAAGTCTCCTTTTAACATCTTAACTTCTTTTTTCATTTATAGATCAAGATAATATCATTGATTTCAATTAATTATTACAAATTTAGCATGTACTTCTAAAAATTTCATTAATGAGATTCTAGTTTTTATTATAATTAATGTTTTTTTTTTATTATAATTATTATTAAATAATTTTTAATGTTTTTATTACAAATAATGTACAACTTACCATCATTACCTGAATTTTACTTTAGCTGCCAAAAACACCAACAACCACGAAATATTGTTTCAATAGTTTAATGTTAAACAAAAAGCATAATTATTATTTATTTTATTTATTTTTAACTAAATATTATTATGAATAATTCAAATTTACACCAAAACTTTGTTAATAACATAATTAATTATCTTCTGTTTGTTCGTTATTTTTTTTCTTCTTATATACATATAAATAAATTTTTGTTTTTCTGGAAAAATATACAAAAATTTAGTAAATTATTTTTTTGTTGTAAACTAAACAAAAAACGTAAGTTTTTTTTTATAAATAAATTATTAAAAAACAAACCATTCATAACTAGTAATTTTATGCTTTTTGTTTAAATTAAATAAATTAGAAACAAGTAGTAATAAATTGTTAAAAAATGGCTTAAATTGTTAAAAAATTAAAGTAGCAAATATTTTAATTGTAAACTTTAAAAATCTTTCAAATTGGCCTTAATTTGCTTTTAATTTAATAATTTCTTTTCTTTAATTAACTTTCTAGCCATTAATGAGGCTGACTATGTTAATGCGGATAAGGTCAATGTGAAAAATATTAAAAAGGAAAAAAATGATGAAGATGCTCCCACCACTTCGGCCACCAGCAAAAAGAGTAAGCATAGAGCCGATGAAGATTCCAAGCACTCTAAAACCTCCAAAGCCACACCAGCTAAGGGGGCCAAAAAGGAACCCGTCTCTGCCAAAAAGGAGACCTCGACATCCTCCTCTAAGAAAACCACGGATACTAAACCCGCTAAAAAGGAGAAAGAGAAAGAAAAGGAAAAAGAGGATGATGAACTTAAGGGCTTGGAGGAGATGTACTATGGAATTCTGGATGGTCACGATGAATACTACGAAGAGTTTCCCTATAAAAAGGAGAAAAAAGAGGGTGAGGAGGAAGCAGAGGAAGACAACACACTCTATGCCACCCAAATTGAATGTCCCATTTGCGATACCGCCACAACATTTGATTCCAATGAAAAGCTGCAAACCCATTTGGTTTCACATCTCAACATCGATGGCAAAGATCACAGTTTACAGTGTTTGTTCTGTTTGGAGAAAATGGACACGGAAACTGTGTTGACCAAACACAATAACATCATGCATCCCGAGGAGACAAAATCCTCCAATTCAGCCTCTTATCGCTGTTTGATATGCCAGCAACGTTTCAATTCTTTGAACTTCTTGACGTCGCATTTGCAAAATAAACATTCTATGCTGGAATTGCCGTATTATTGCCAGGCCTGCGGCTATAGGACCTCATCGCATCGCGATGCGGTGCGTCATTTCTATGATGATCATAAACATCAGAATTTCTTGCAGTGTCCCTACTGTTTGGATGTAAGTTTAAAGTTAATTTTTTTGATCATTGATTCACCACTTCATTTTTTATATTCTGTTTAATTATATTTAGGACAGCTTATTGAAATCAATTTTCCAAAGCCATTCAAAAAACTTATGGACATATATGATACATGAATATATCTATCCGCTATGGTCCACAAAATTTGAAATTACAAGAATTTGAAAAAGAAATTAGAAAAATTGTTCCATTAATAGCAGAGTTATGAGCAACATTTTTGTTTTCTCACACAATTGTCATTAAATTTTGATCGATCAGTCAAAATTATTTTTTTTTTTTGTATGAAATCAAATTCAGATTTATTTTTATTTTCATAAAATCAAAATCAAGCCGATCGGGCCAAATAAGATTTATATTCTACTCAACAACAAAAATACAACTTTGCCTAGAATGTGCCCACAAATCAAACAAATCGGTCCATAAATATGCGATAAACAGACATTTTGCAAAACAAATTCTTCCCAAAAAAATGTTTTTTTTCTAAAACCCAAGTTTGGCAACCGATAAAAATAATACCTTTTGTTAAATTACCGTTACCGAAATAACTGTTGTTGCTGTATCAACTGTGATTACTGATTTGACAGCCCTTGGTTTTCCGTAATTGAGTTCATTGAAATCTGCAGAACTTAAAATGTTATACAATACCACCTTTATTAAATTATTTACAATTTTTGTAAATTTCATTAATAATTTAAGCCAGACCGAAATTACCGTTACCGAAATACCAGCAAATACCTTTATCAATAAAATGTCGTTACCGATATAATCGAAATTAACATTTTTGTTATCGTGTTAGCTTTTCGAATCGGAAATCCTTGCTAAAAATTACAAAAAATCACAAACAAATCGATTTCACGTTTCAACCAAAAACAAATTTTCACAAAAATGTTTTTTTTTCTAAAAACCGTTAAAAACCGTTTTTCATTAAAGACCATTTGCAATATATGTAAATCCGTTTTCCACAAAAGATGGTTTATAGAAAACTAAAATAATCGGGTTTCATTGATATTCTTACCAAAAAAAAGTTTTTCGCTATAAAATTGTTTTATACTAAAATCTAAATCTGTTTTAACTAAAAGCCGCTATTCATTAAAAATAACTTTTCCGTTTTTCGAAATTGTTTTTTTAGTTTTAAAAAATTTTTTTTTTTTGGAATTTTTTTTTTCGAAATTGTTTTTTTTAGTTTTTAATTTTTTTTTTTTGGAATTTTTAAACAATTTTTTTTTTTTATGATGTATTAGTGAAAAAAAATGTATACCAAAAAAATTTGTTTGGTTAAAAAATATTTTCCCGAATTTGACCCATTCTTGGTCCAACTTACGGTAACCGTATGTATATACACGTTGAAATGGACTTTGAAATATCTATCATTAGATATAAATATTGCCTATATTAATTACTTAGTAATCCAGATATAGATAAAAAATAGACCCAAAATCGATTTTTCCCTGGTTTTTTCTTTATATCTCAGCCATTTGTGGGCCGATTTTCCCGACCTTGTCCGTCTTCCGGAAGAAGACGGACAAGGCTATATCGACTTCGTTATCTACGACGATCCTGAATATATAAACTTTGTAGGGTCGCAAATGAAAAATGTAGAAATTAAAAACGGAATGACAAACAAATATATACCCTTGCCACTCGTGGTGAAGGGTATAAAAACTGATTTCATACCGAAAAACCCTACAACGTTTTTTCAGAAATAAAATTATTTTTTAACAAAACTTTTTTTCACAAAAAAAAAAAAAAAAACTATCTTTCAAAACCTTATTTATACCCTCACCAAGTATATAAGTTCATTCCGTTTCAGAATTCTACATTTTAAATTTGCGATCTGGATCGTTATAGACAGCAGAGTCGATATAGATATAGATGCATCAACATATGCGCTATAGTCCCGTTTAGGTTGCTATTTAAATTCGGAGAAATCGGTTCACAAATGTCTGAGATATAAGCAAAAAACTACGAGTACCTCGATTTTTGATTTTTGAAGAACGCCGTTCTCAGTGAATGTGCTTTATAAATCACTGTTCTTTTAAACAGTGACCGTCGTCACGGCTTGTTATCAATGAATGTTGAAACATATAAAAACATTAAAAGTACCTGTTACTTGCTACAGTTATTACCAGTGATTTTTTAAAAACGTTACACGTGAATGTTAAAAAATATAAAAGAACATTTATAGTATGTTGAAAAATGTGTAATGTTATCCCAATTATTTTTAAAAACGTTAACAATAAATGTTGAAAAATATGAAAGAACGACATTAAATGACCTGTTACTTGCTATATTCAGTAACAGTTGTTGCCAGTGATTTTTCAATCACGGTAGGTAAATTACAGGTATTGAACTATCGCTCATCTCTAATATGTATATCTGTATTACTGAGTCTTTAACATGACAATATGGATATCTAATAATAGACATTTCAAACCGACAATGGGTCAAAATTGGGAAAAATAATTTTTATTCCGAATTTTTTTTTCACCAAATTTTTGTTTTTTAAAAAAATTCACCAAATATTTTTTGAGAATGAAAAAAATTTTTTCAATTTTTTTTTTTTTGGTAAACAACAAAATCATTTTTTGCACAAAAATTATTTTAAATTTTTATCACAAAGAACAATTTAGTAAAGGTTATAAAAGATTTGGCACAGCCTAATATAGTTCATACTTGTTTTTAACTAAAATCCTTCTTCCTTGCTATCTTTTCAGATCTATCGCTTCTGCTATAAGGGCATCATTAATCAAAGTAATATTGAAAACTACTACATGCATTTGAGGCAGCACATGAGTAAAAAGGAAATACATCTTAAGTGTACTAAATGTTCTCTAAGTTTTGTGGATAAAGGTTAGTAATGTTTAAAAAAAATCATCTTGTAAGACATTTTCTTTAAATCTTTAAATATTTTTTATTTCTTTCCCTCCTTTAAAGGTACTTTAAAACAACACATTTCCAATCATCATCCCACTATGTTAAAACATGCTTCAAATGTACGCCCACTTTTAAGAAACTCTATGTTGATACAACAACCTAAGGTAGGTTTTAGCTGGAGGTTTTGGTTTTCAAAGAAATGTTTTAATACATTTTGTATTGTATATTTTTTTAATTATTTAGGTGCGCAGTCATCATAAGGAGCCTTTACCCTTCTCGGTGCAATCAAAATTGGGCGATTTCTTTGCCTTCATAGATGGTTCTATATGTGCTGAGTGTAATACGGAAATTATTAATGAACATCATTATATGTAAGTATTTTAAGTAGACCACTATTTTTGGGTGAAAAATTGAATAGATCAGAAAGCTGTTTTGTGCAAAAAAAACTTGTGGTTTGCATAAAACTGCTTGTGTTTTGTGAGCAGGAGGAAGAGGCACTGGTTCATTTATTATGTCTAAGAGGCAAATAGTTGTATTTAAGGCATTACATACCTGACCAGAAGCATCTCAGGGTATCGAAGGGGAAGTTATCAGAGCTGAAAGGAGTTTTTCCTATTATTTAAGCCTATCACTGTTTTTTAGGGCATCCGACCTAAACCAATGATAACTGACCAGGAGCAGCACAGGGAATCTTTAGCCAAATAGGAAGTGTTCGTTTGTTTTTATCATATAGAACTCGGGAAAAACCTGTGGCTTGCATGGAACTCTCTGAAACTTTTTGTAGCTTATGCATAATCTACTCTAATTTCTTGTGTCTAAGTACTGCATTTAGTTATATTATAGGTGTCCACAAATATCTCTGGGTCTTGGTATGGAAGTTATCTGAGCAGAAAAGTAGTTTTGCTAGTATTTAGGGCATTGCTTTCATTCATTTGCTCATAATTTGTAAATATTTTGTTCATATTTCTTTAACTTACCAGCGGCAACTTAAAGTGCAATAAGTGTAACTATAAAACTGCCTGTGAACGGGCGATGTTCCAACACACCAGCGATTGTACAGGCACTACCGGCACCAAAGATGTCATGGAAATGCCCTTGCCCAACGAAATGCATTGCATTTGTGGTTTCTCCACAGCCAACGGCAATAATATGGCTCATCATCTAGCCAGCTGTGGACAAAAATCAGCCTATCCCACTTTACAGGTGGCTCAAGAGAACACTGTCAAACGCAATATGCTGGATATGTTGGGTTTAGTTAAACGTGACGGTGAGGCAGGCACAGATGCCGAAGGTGGTAGCTCAGACCCAAATATGGATGTAGGAGGAGATGCTGAATCGTCTTCAACAGCCCTGGATGTGCCAGACACAGTAAATGCTGAGCCACAACAGCAGGAAGAAAATTTACAGGAACATCATCAAGAAGCCATGGAGGCACAACAGTCAATTGCACCCGATCAAACACCCATACCATTTGGACAAATGGATGCCACACCGGTGGAACAGCAGCAGCATGCTACTCAACACTATGCTCATATTGTGGACAATACCAGTCACTTGCAGGTGCCGGGACAAAATCAATATCATTTGGGCTTTGGCCAGGCCGAGGTCGCTCCACATACCTTAAATGCCGCCGATATAGATATGCCTCTCATCGGAGAGTTGGCTGATCCCAATCCACCGCCAACACCTCAGTTTTTGGGTGAAGTCCATACGCCCATGTTCGATGCGGTAGCCGCTGCTGAGCAGCAACATTATCATCAAATGATGCAGCAGCAACAACAACAGCAGCAGCATCATCTTCAACAACATCCCCATATTCAGCATCATCAACAGCAATGAAAATGACCCAAAACTGCCAGGGAAAGATTACCCTCTATACCGCCCTGGCAATATTACTGAAACAACTTTGCATCAATGGTAAGTTCAGTAAAAAAATTTAAAATTTTTAATTATAAAGCTAAAGGTACTACGTTCACGTTAATGAAATATTTGGCAAAAAAAAAAGAGTAACCACTCAAACATCGATATTTCTCTTTAATTAAACGAATATTATTTTATATAAGATCATTATTATATTATTTGGCGTTATTTGCTTTTATAAAAGTCATGTAATATCAAATAAGAAAGAATTGAAAATAGTGGTTACATTTTTTCCCTCAATTATTTTATCAATGTGAACGAACCATTACAACAATAATGTTTTAATATCAGCCACTTTTTTTGTTTTATTAAAATCTTATAAGACAATTTCTTATACATATAAATTATATAATAATATAAACCGAAAATATTTGCATATTTTCTTAAACCCTTAACCAGGAGAATTATTATAAAACTAACACTAAAAGTACTAAATGTTTTAAAATTAACAATACAATAACTTTTAAACATTACAATACCATATAAATTAGAAACTGTATTTGTTAAATAATAAATGGAAATACTTGAAAATTTGAGACAGTAAAAAACGAACATATTAAGAAATATACAAGCACAAATATTTAATAAAAAAAGAAATTTGTTAAAGTGGTATTAATATAAAACCTAAAAAAAATTTGTCCACTTGTCATCGTGTAAACTGAAAAGTTAATTATTTAATACTTTAAATGAATGTTTACAAAATAAAACCACATACTACAATACATTTCTTTTAACAATATTAAAATTACTATAAAATTATGATTGAATATTATAAATAGTATATTTAGAATAAAAAATAGTTTTTAAACCAACTAATAATTCTTATTTTTTGCAGAGTTTTGCTGAAACCAATTAAAAAAGCAAACAAGATTTTTGTTCTCAATAAAAAATGTGTGTTCGCATTTAAAATTTACTTTTTATAAAGAAAAATCCTTTGATTAAAAGGATTTTCTAAATAAAAAAGTAAAATAAAGCAGCAATTAATTTTTATTCTCAATAAAAGTAACAAAACTGTTATAATTTAAAACAAAACATTGACACAAATCTAAAATTAAAAGTTTAAAAACATGAAATATTAAAATTTGCAAAAGTTTATGATCTACAAAAGTTAGATTATTAAGATTCTGGAATTTTAGCTGTCTGTGTATTAATTTCTACATATATTTAAATAATCCTGGGAAAAAACTAACCTAACGTTATTGTTGAGATGATTTCTGTCTCATGCGTGAGGTATGCAAAGCTGACAATACCAAAGCTGTATCCAATTCTTTATGAGTACCCTTTTCACTATCCAAAACTATTTCGCCAGCTCTATCATGAAATCTAGCCAAGACGCGAGCGCGATAATCTATTTATAATTAAATAAAATAATATTAGTTTCATTTAAATTTCAAAACATTTTAAATTAAAACACTTACCCACACTGCTGGCCAAAGGATTGCCGGTTAATCTCAAAGTTTCCAGCAAAGGCAAACAGGCCACATTATCCACTTCCTCTAAATCATCTATGAGATTACAGCTTAAATCCAAATTAATTAAGGACAGCAATTTGCGTAGTCCCTTCATGGATTTCAATTTATTTTGAGCCAAATTTAACGTAACCAAATTACCCAACTCCAAATGCCAATCTACACACTCAGCTATAATATTTACAGAGAGATTTAATACCTGCAAATGTGGCAATTCCGCCAGATTTTTAATGGCACGCAAACGATTCTGTTCCAAGTTAAGTACTCTAATTTGTGGCACAGTTCTAATACTTTCATCAATCTGAGTCAACAGATTACCCGACAAATTCAATTCCACCATGTTACGCCACAGTGGAGAAGTAGAAGTTATGGGAAAACCTCCATTCGTGGTGGAAGTTGAAGATGTTGATCTATTTAAAGCTATGGCTTCGCCTGAGGGAATGTCTATGCTGGCATTCTTGTGCACATTGTCGCACAGTAGAACTTGATTAATGGAAGTTATGGTGGTATTGTGAACACATATCTTTTGCAGAGTAGGCTTTAACAAACCAATATCTACAATATTTTCCGTAGGCAAGGCAAAAATCTTTAAGCACTGGAGATTACGAAAAGCATTTAAATTGAATTTAAGTGTTTTGGGTATTATATTACTACGACCAATGGGAACATCTACAGCATTATAATCGCTAGCAAATGAATCATTATTTTTCACAGGCGTCACCTTAATAACCTCCAGTTGCGTGCAAAAGTCTAGGACATGAGAGAAATCATATTTCCCCCTTTGTTCTATGCTCTCGGGGGGACAGGGTAAATTTAAACGTTCACTGATGGCATAAACCTTAAAGGAGAAATTTATATGTTAGTTTTACATTATATTTGTAGTTTTATTTAATTTTGTTTTAACCTCTAAAGCTGAAAAATGATATTCCTTATTGGCACTTAATAAAGCATCACCATTTTCATTGCTTAGTTTAGCTAGATCTTGCAGTAAATATATGATATCGTATTTGTTGAAGTCTAGAAATTCCGCCAATACCCGTGGCAGTTGTATGCGAAAGAAGACCAGCAATTCCTTGAGATATTTTTCCAATTGCTCACGTCTTTGTTCGAGAAAGGCAGGATTTTTATTGCCCACAATCTGAAAGGAGGAAAGAGAAACAATTTAGGAAACAAATTTAAAGAAAACAAGTTAAACAAATTATACTTTAAAATAAAAATTAAAAATATTTTTATATTAAAAAAAATTAATTTTAAATTTTTTTTTTTTTCCAAATTTTTATTTTTTTTTTAATTTATTAGTGAAACTAAAAATTTTTTTGGTGAAAAAAACGGGTTAAAAAATATTTTCCTGATTTTGACCCATTGTAGGTTCGACTTATTAAGGCGTTATATATGTCGTTTTTATCCCAAACTTTTTTCATTCTGAATAAGAACATGTTCATAAATATTATAAAATTGTACATGACCGAATAATTAGCTTTTTTATATAAATTTGTTAATATTTTATAATAAATTGCATTACAATTGCATTACGTAATAATTTAGTTAAAATATTTTATTGAGCAATCGTTCTATATGAATCAACAAAATGTGAAACGTAAAAATATCATAAAAAATGCATTAACACTGAAACATTTCATCTGTTTCAAAAAATGCAGTCAATTTCGCGCATATTTTCTCTTTTTGTAGATGAAAATCATTGAACAATATAAAAATATAAATTAAAATTCAAAAAGTTTCCATTGTATTATGACTCACTGTATGTTTGGTGGCTTTAGATAGTTGATTTCATAATAGTGAAGGACAGGTGTTAAGGAGGACAGATGTTATATGGACTCCCCTAAATAAAAGGATTCAGAATGTATAACTTTAAATGAATATTATAGGTATTATACAAACTGAATGACTAACATCATTTGTACATTGCCCAAATTTTGACAAACATCGCTCCAAAACGGAGATATGTTGGAATAAACAGGCAATTTTAAAGGAAACGCAAAGCAGCATTCTCCCATATTACCCCAATTCCAAAATACTCTTTACCCATTTCTCCAATAGAATTCTGCTATGACATACTACTAATAATCCTGCTGACTTTACACATACATACTACTATCGGTAACAAGTTCTAAATTTATTTAATGATAAAATTATTTATTTGAAATTGAATATTTTTCAACATGATTCACAAATGTTCGCAAGGAAACCAATTGTTAAATAAGTTTGAAGGTATTATTTCTATTTTTTTTAGATAGATTTTTCCCAATTTTCTCCAAAGTGTGAAAAAAAAAATGTTGTGATAAAGAAGGAAATTTTAAACAAATGTCGAGACTACAAGAACAGAGTTTTTAATACATTACTCTTGTAGAATTTATCCTGCTGTTTAATCGTATTGAAATCATAAACAAGTCCCATAATATGCTAAAATTGTTTATAGCTAATCAAATTATCGTAAGAAATTTAACATGACTCACAAATGTTAGTTGATAAATTAATAATGTATATAAAATGTGAGCTGTTATTTATTTTTTTAAACATTTTTCAATAACAAAACAAACAACAAATTATCAAAACAGTCATTCCTGTACTTGTATAATTGTTTGTTTAATTAACATCTAATAAGAATTTACTTAAAAATTAATTAAAATAAACACTGTTTACAAAATTTGCAAGTGTATAACACTTTCAAACTGTTATACAATAGTAATAGCTTCTTTATATCATACATAACTATCCAACTTACTTTTTTCGGTGGCAATAGCTTTTTTGATATGCTGATTTCCTCCACCAACTTTTCATTAAGCTGATCAAAATCCTTATATCTACGCTCAACCAGCCAATCGACCTGGGCTACCCGCACCCTAATGTCGTAATAGATAATGCCCGTAGCCGATTCATTAAATTTGGGCACTGTTATTTCACAGTCGGAATTCTGGCGGAAATAGCAAGACATTTTTAGGCTTCCCCACACAAGAAACCTTTGCAAAGCTATTAATTAAACGACACACACACAAAATGTTAAAAACAAAGACGATTCCACGTTAAAACTTGTACCCAATTTAGGGGGCCGATTTTTTTTTGTAGGAAACACTTAAAATTGTTGAGTAAAACGTTTGTCTTCACATAAAAACACTTTAAAACTAATATTGCACTTGTTTTGTTAAATTATATTTAAAAATTTATTAAATTTTGTTTGAAATTTTACACAATTCATTGTTTTTTCCTCAACAAATTGTGAGGAAAATAATACAGCAAGAAAAAAAAAAAAAATTCACAACAACAACCACTCAATTTTGACAGCCAGCTGTTATGAATTGAACAGAGTTGCCTCTATTTTGGGCAAATGCATTGAAGACAGAAGGCTACATTGCTGCTGGCTGCAGTTGTAGTCGTGTGGCAGCTACTACTGAATTATTTTAAAGACGACAGCTAGAAAGTAAACAGCTGATTTATAATTCATTATTTTTTTTTGTTTTTACTTTAATAAAAAATAATTCCAAAGTAATTAAGATTTAAACAATTATTAATTATAACCATATATATATATGGTTATAATTAATTATGTACCTGTTATTAATTTATTACAATATGGTTATCAGAAACATCTCCTAATTAAGTAAAAAAAATATATATTTTTAAAGCTCTAAATTGATTTACATGTTGACAAAAATAGAAATTAGCCTAATTCGGGTGCAGCGGCAAAAGAAGTCGAGTGGCCGTGTAGCTGTGCTGTCGTCAAAAGAATCGTCTTCATATAAACCTGTGTATTTTTTTTTTTTTTGAAAGATTGCAGTTGGTAGCCTGCTGTCTTCAATGTGCTTAATGCAAAAAGCAATTATTTTAAAGGTCTGGTAGCTTTATTTCTAAACAGCTGTCATCCATTAACTGTTCTACTTGTTTGTGACGTTTAATATTTTTTTGTTTACAACTTACAATTTTTTTTTTTTTTTGATTTTTTGCTAAGAGGTGTTGGCGTTTTTTAAACGATTTCCCCAATTTTCCGTAAATTGAATCTTTTATTTACCAAGAAAATGATAAAAAAGTGTTAACTATTTAATAAACCATAAAGTCTTAAGCAAATTATTTACGACCATGGCATTTTTAAATGATTGTGTTATAGTGTTTGTGTCCCAGGTGAGTGTGTGTCACTGGCGGTGCTTTGTTTGGAACAAATGCCGGTTTGTTTTCGTTCTATTAATCATTTGTTTTTTTGTGTTTTTAGGTATTATTTTTTGCTGGTGGCTGGATATTCTTTGTTAAACAATTATTTAAGAATTATGAGATACGTCACATTTCAGTGCAATTGATATTTTCGGTGACATTTGCCCTGTCACTGACCATGTTTGAATTGATTATTTTTGAGATTTTGGGTGTCTTGGATTCCAGCTCGCGTTACTTTCACTGGCGTTTGGGCCTGACTTCATTGCTGTTGATGATTATTGCGGTTATACCTTTATATATTTGTTATTCCGTCATACATAGTATATCGTTTGGTAAGTGAAGGAGATATTTTTCCCAAGATTTTATCATTAATTCCTCATATTAGTATAGTTGGTTCTAACAATGCTTCTTTTAGGTGAAAATTTCACTAATTTTCCAACTTAGCAACAAAGTATTTTAAATAAAAAAGTAAGATTAAAGCCAAAAGAAGAAGTGTTTTTTAAAATGTTTTTTTTTTTTTTTGTATCTTTACACATTTGTGGCTATTTAGAGAAAATAACCTTTGACCCACATTTTAAAAATTCCCTAAATATTTCCCAAAATCCAAATTATTTTATAAAAATATCACATTTAAAAAAAATATACTGATTAAAGCAATTGTTAGGTGTGTTTTAAGATATTTTTAACTTTTACACAATATTTGTGACTTTTTAGACCAGTAACCTTTGACCCTCATGTTAAAAATTCTAAATTCCATTCTGTTCTCAACTTATTAGCATTTTATTAAGATTTCAATAATTATTTCAAATTGTATTAATTTACTTTACAAAATTTTGCAGTTTCTGAAAAATGGGTTCGTATTATGACCATCTGTTGTTGGTTTATATTCCTGTATGGCCTGTGGCGCATAGGAGAACCCTTTCCCCTGCTTAGCGTCTCCAATGGCATATTGACCATCGAACAAGGTGTGTCACGCATTAGTGTTATAGGCGTAACAGTAATGGCCATTTTATCGGGATTTGGAGCGGTCAATTGTCCCTATCAATCAATGACGTATTTCATAAGGCAAGTAAACATGCAAATTAAAGATCCTAACAAATAATTTATTAAAAACTGTAACTAAAATAACTTTAGACCAGTTTCTCAAACTGATATTATCAACTTGGAAAGAAGACTGCAATTAACCGTTGATATGTTAACGGGTAAAAAGAAGCGTGTGGCCTTGGAAATGCATCGGCGTAATAAGACCAATCAAACAAGGCCCAGGCTATGGAGTATATTAAGTTCGGCGGTGAATAGAATGGATTCGGGGGGAGAAAGTAAGTATTTAAAAAAAAATATTAAAATATTTTTTAAAAACTATAAGTATTTTAGATATCAATCAATTGCGCATGGAAATCTATGGCTTGGAAGAGCTGTTGCGCCAACTATTTTTGGAAATCAACTATTTGAAAAACATGCAGGAACGCCAAAAATGGTCCCAAACCCTACAGGGCAGATATTTTAATGTTATAGGCCATTTCTTTAGTGTCTACTGTTTGTGGAAAATATTTATTGTAAGTAAATTTTTTTCTACCTTTTAAAAATGGTATTTTTTTTAATATTTTTGTTTTGTCTCGTTAGTGCTGTGTTAATATAATATTCGATAGAGTGGGTCGCAAAGATCCTGTCACTAAAGGCCTAGAAATAGCTGTACACTGGTGTGGTTTCGATATAGATTTGGCATTTTGGAATCAACATATCTCCTTTCTGCTGGTAGGCTGTATGGTGGTTACCTCTATTAGGGGCTTATTATTAACTTTAACTAAGGTAAGCTTTTCTTTTTTAAATGTTTAAATATAATTAATTTTTTAATAATTCTCTCCTTTTTTTAGTTTTTCTATCGCATTTCCTCTAGCAAATCTTCCAATATTATAGTCTTAATTTTGGCCCAAATAATGGGCATGTACTTTTGTTCCTCCGTTTTGCTAATGCGCATGAATTTGCCCGCCGAATATCGTGTCATTATAACCGAAGTTTTGGGTAATTTACATTTCAATTTCTACCATCGTTGGTTTGATGTTATATTCCTGGTCAGCGCCTTATCCACCATTGTTGTATTGTATTTATCCCAAAAGCCCTGGAATTATGGTGATTCCTCTTTAGATTAATTATTACATTTTTTATTTATCTACAAATAAAAGTATTTTGATATACTTGTCATCTATATGCGTATGATGTGTAAATTATTATATTACAATCTAAGACCATATTCTTTAATTTTCTTTTAAAATTTTAGAATATTTTCATTTATAGATTTCTTCTGTTTGCCTAAAAAAGACTTGTTTTCTTATTACTTTTTTATATAAACTTATCTCTCTTTATCTTTATATATTTAAAAAATATAATTTATATATTTAATTTGCCTTAAATTTAAAATTTAATATATATTTTATGCACAATACCTAATTTAAACACACATATATATATATACTTTATTTATAAATATAAGTTATATTTAGTTAAATAGATAAACCTTAAAACCAAAAGAATATAAATAAATAAAACATCTTATATATTTTTGTGTAAAAATTGGTTTTGTTTTTAATTTCGTAAGGTATTATTCTTGGTTTTCTAGTTTTCGTACGAATGGAACATTAAACAATTAAATAAAATCCATCATTCACAATAGTGAAAAAAATAAAGTCGAAATCAAATAATCTAAAGATGTGATTCAAATATATATATTTGAAGATTTATCGGTTAAAAATAGCCTAGAAATACAAGTTTAGATATATTTGATGACTTGGGTAATATTTTTATATTATTTTCATTATTTTTCCCAATTGTCAAACATTAACAATTTCTATCCAAAACTGTTTGGCTTTAATTCAACTCTATAATTCAGCACAGATTTACAAAATTGATCACCATTAAATGCCATCTGTAGTTATTGGCCTTTGAATATTCAAGATAAATGCGCTTGGTTTTGAATCTATATAATTTTCATTGAAAATTGTTCGACCAAAGGCATTTTGGAGCTAAGGAGCCATTCAAATATACATATCAAAAGTTTTGTTAGTCATTTAACAATAGCATTGAAATACATTTTCTTGTAATCGTAGGTCTTTTTATAATCTTAAATTAACATTAATCGTAGCTCTTTTTATAGTCTTAATTTAGCTTTAATCGTAGGACTTTTTATAGTCATGGATTAGTTTTAATCGTAGGGGTTTTTATAATCCTAAATTAGCTTTAATCGTAGGTCATTTTATAATTCTAAATTAGCTTTAATCGTAGGTCTGTTTATAATCCTAAGTTAACTTTAATCGTAGGTCTTTTTATAATCCTAAATTAGCTTTAATCGTAGGTCTTTTTATAATTCTAAATTAGCTTTAATCGTAGGTCTTTTAATAATCCTAAAGTAGTTTTAATCGTAGGTCTTTTTATAGTCTTAGTTAAGTTTTAATAGTAGGGGTTTTTATAATCCTAAATTAGATTTAATCGTAGGTCATTTTATAATCCTAAGTTAGCTTTAATCGTAGGTCTTTTTATAATCCTAAATTAGCTTTAACGTCTTTATGTAGTCCTGGGTTAACTTTAGGTCTTTTAATTTTTTTTTACACCATATATTGCTGGCAAAAACAAGTAAAATATGGAAAGCTTTTGTTTATTAAGTAATAATTTATATGTAGTTCTGTAATTGTGTAATCAATTTAAAAGGAAATTGCAGTGGTTATTTTTTAAAAAAATTGCAAATATAATTTAATTATTTACTTTATAATATTGCCAACTGTTATTTTTTTTTACTAAAAATATGGCAATACTATAAAATAAAGGTATGGCAACTCAGTACAAAAAGTAAATAAAGTTTTTCGTGGTGAATTTGTTTGTTTACATTCAAATTGTAAAAATAATTTAAATTTTTTTAACAAAACTGATTAAAATACTTATATAAGTTAAGTTAAATGTATAAAAACAACATTTATGAGTGATTTAAATTAAATTTAGTTTGTTTTTTTTAGCATTAATCAAGAAAAAATTTGATCTTTCATTTGACATGTTGAAAGTGTGTTGAAAACGAACATATTTTCTAGTTAAGCTTAATATGTGGTGATTTTATGAAAAAAAAAATTGTGCTCCGCGAAAATTTTCGAACAAATTAGTGATTAAATGAAATTTTTTTGTTAATAAAGTCAAAATGTTATACCTGATCTTAAAAACTAACGAGTTCAGTGAAAAAACTTTTACTGCATCCAGCAAAATATGTTGTATAAATTAGCAGAATATTCGTGATATCTTTAAAAGACAATCAAGGTCAATGCAGAGGCTGCTAATGTATTTACCAAAATGCATTGTTTCGTTTTATGGTTCGGTGGAATCATCGGTACTTATTTTTTTAAGGATTATGTTTGTTTTATATGAAATCGAGTTTATTTTTGGCCAAAATACACGAACTTAATTTGCTAGACAAGTGGTTCTTAAAAGATGGTGGCACATGCCACTCATTAGAGAAAACAATAAACCTATTCCCTTCACAATTGAATCTTCGCTCCCAAATGATCAGAGTCTCACTCGACCAACGATTGTTAACATAGCTAAGGCCTTTATCAACTGTGAGTTTTTTTCTCAGTGAAGAACTTCTGCCGGCAACAATGATCTGTTGCAACAACCAACCTTGTGTACTTAGAAGGTGAGTTTTAACGTCTTTAAGTCATTTCTATTAATTTTTTTATGTATACTTAAGATATTTCAGTTACAATTTATACGAAATAGAATTAATTTAATGCAAGAAACTGCAGTTGACTTCTACCTTTGTTAATGTTAATATTTGTTCGTCTCGCGAACCTAAATTAACTATAATTATAGTTTAATTCGTCAATAATTTCCTTTATATCATGACTAGACAGTCTTTACTGTCTTACATTTTTGAAAATCAGCTAAGTCACCTTTAATAGTTTACTCTGTCAACAAGTTTTGGTATCCTTTAGACACCCCCATAGAATTTTCTTCAAATACACTAATTAATCACTTTATTATACGCATATTAGCGGTTACATCTAAATATTTCCGTTTTATATTTTGGGATTTTATTTGGTGTTTACTGTGCATAAATCATATAATTTTAACACTATTTTAATTAACTTAAAACTCTATAGAAACTAGCAACAATCTAAACGTCAATCTCACTGTTAAGGCTGCAACAAAATGAAATGGTTGTGTTAACTGTGAAAAGCAACAACATATTTCCGCTTCCGTTTAACATTAACATACACACACTCTTGACACACCGGCACACCAACAACGGCAACAGAGTGGTTATACAAAAAAAAGCCACAGTTCATTCATCATATGGCGACGTTTGGAATACATACAGCTATAGCAAACAAAATAATTATATATATAAATATAAAGAAAAAAAAACATTCAACAAAAATGTTAATTCAACACGTGATTTTTTATACATATAGCAGCAGTCCTGGTATAAAAACAAACAATGGGATATGGAAAAATATAAAAGGGGGAGACAAACATTCCAAATGGCATAAGCTAAAGTTAGTCCTGTCAGCCAACGAACTGGCAACAATAGTTTTTACCTTTCATTCATTTGTTCATTCATTGTAACCACACCATTAAACTTTACAATAATAATACAAATATTTTTGTCGATTTTGTAAGCTATAGCAGGCAAATATTAAAGCGAGAGTGGTAGACTTTTATATAGTCTCAATTTAGTATTAAACGTAGCTCTTTCTACAGTCCAATTTTGCTTTAATTCTAGGTCTTTCTAAATACTTGGATTAGCTTATATAGACTTGGAATAACTTTAATCGTAGCTCTTTATAAAATCTTTAATTGGCTTTAGTTGTAGGATTTTATATAGTCCTGGATTAGCTTTAATTGTATGTCTTTTTATAGTCTTAGTTAGATATAATCGTAGGTCTTTATATAGTATTGAATTAAATTTAATCCTAGGTTTTTATATAGACTTGGATTAATTTTAATCGTAGGTATTAATATAGTCTTGGATTTGCTTAAATCGTGAGGTTTAGTGCAGTCTTGGATTTGCTTAAGCGTAGGTCTGTACATAGTTTTGGATTAGCTTTAATCGTAGAGGTCTTTATATAGTCAGAGTTTAACTTCAATCTTAGGTCTTTATATAGTCAGAGTTTAACTTCAATCATAGGTCTTTTTTATATACTGAGAGTTTAACTTTAATCGTTGGTCTTTATATAGTCAGAGTTTAACTTAAATCGTAGGTATTTATATAGTCAGAGTTTAACCTTAATTTTGGGTCTTTATATGCTCAGAGCTTAACTTTAATCGCAGGTTATTACATAGTGAGAGTTTAACTTTAATCTTAGGTCTTTATATTGTCAGAGTTTAACTATAATCGTAGGTCTTTATATAGTCAGAGTTTAACTTTAATCGTATGTCTTTATATAGCCAGAGTTTAACTTTAATCTTAGGTCTTTATATAGTCAGAGCTTAACTTTAATTTTAGGTCTTTATATGCTCAGAGCTTAACTTTAATCGTAGGTTATTATATAGTCAGAGTTTAACTTTAATCTTAGGTCTTTATATAGTCAGAGCTTAACTTTAATCCTAGATCTTTATATAGCCAGAGTTTAACTTTAATCGTAGGTCTTTATATAGTCAGAGTTTAACTTTCATCGTAGGTCTTTATATAGTCAGAGTTTAACTTTAATCGTAGGTCTTTATATAGTCAGAGTTTAACTTTTGTCGTAGGTCTTTATATAGTCAGAATTTAACTTTAATCGTAGGTCTTTATACAGTCAGAGTTTAACTTTAATCTTAGGTCTTTATATAGTCCGAGTTTAACTTTAATCGTAGGTCTTTATATAGACTTAGTTTAACTTTATATAGTCCGAGTTTAACTTTAATCGTAGGTCTTTATATAGTCAGAGTTTAAATTTAATCGTTGGTCTTTATATAGTCCGAGTTTAACTTAGTTTAACTTTATATAGTCCGAGTTTAACTTTAATCCTAGGCCTTTATATAGTCAGAGTTTAAATTTAATCGTTGGTCTTTATATAGTCGGAGTTTAACTTTAAGTGTAGGTATATATAGGTCCTTATATAGTCAGAGTTTAAATTTAATTGTTGGTTTTTATATAGTCAGAGTTTAATTTTAATTATAGGTTTTTATTTAGTATTAGTTTAGTTTTAATCGTACGTCTTCATAAAGGTTTATCGTAAGTATGTATAAAGGTTTAGTTTGGCATTAATATATATATATTTTTTGTATACTCGGATTAGCATTAATCGTGGGTATTTATATAAGATTAGTTTTGCTTTAATCTTACATGTTATATTAGCCTAGGATTAATTTTAATCATAAGTCTTTATAAACGATTAGCTTAGCTTTAATCTTACATCTTTATAAATAAGATATCTTAGCCCTTTAATAGTTTTAGTTTGTACAGCATACCTTGAGGCTGCTTATTCTCATTTCTCCTATTTCTTTTTGTGCAGGGTATTGGCAATTCGTGTTGCTATCTTACTTCTCATCCTACCCGCCATTTGCTGTTTGTTTATCGAGGTATGTACATTTATTATTATTTTATGTACTTATTTTTTTTTCCATATTCCGTATGTATATTTTTTGTGCAAATAATTTATAAATAACATGCATGCATTGTTGAAATAAAATAGAATAAAATACCACAAATACCGCAATTACCGAAATGGGCAAAAGCATGTATTTCCATACCTATTTTTTGGTTTGTGGCCGTTCATTATTTTTTTGTTTTGCTTTTGTATTTGTTTAAAGGTTGTTATAATGGTTTAACTGTTATACACACCTTGGGTAAAAAAATATTACAAAAAAAAAAAACTATTTAAACTTTAAGTACGGGTAAAAAACTAAATAAATTGTTTAATGTAACCGAAAAAAAACTACACACACAGAAATTGCTCAAAACACTCCCTTAATTGTGTGACTGTTTTTGATGGCCAGAGCGCTGGAGTCGGGTTATGATGTCTCTATGTGTATTAAACCATCCAACATACAGTTTTTGGTCTGATGTATTCACACCATTATTGGTTACCACTCTCTGTCTGTATAGCGACTTAAATAACGTGTTAAAATGCAATAATAGTGTTTAAAAAAAAAAGGTTGATGATACTCAGGGACAGTCAATTTGAATAATATTTTGTTAAAAACACACAAATAATTTTTATATGTAGTATAATTTTGGGCTAAATTTATGTTAAATAAGATGTTAACTATCTTTTTTTAAGGTTTAACTTTAAACGAAATTTTAATGGGTTTTTTTTTTTGGAGAGAGAAAGTAAGACAAAAATAAAATGAAAATTAGTGGAAATTAGTGGGGGAGAGTGTAATCATTTAATAACGAAACTTAACAAAGAGTAATGATTGAAGCTTATACTAATTATTAATACCAGTGGTTTAAGCTGTACTTAGACTATGTCAGACCAACGATTAAAGTGAAACTAAGACCATATAAATATCATCAACTAAAGCTGAACCAAGACTTTATAAATACCTTCAATTAAAGCTAAACTAAGACTATATGAAGTCCTTCAATTAGAGCTAAACTAGGACTTTATAAAGTCAATCCAATTCAAGCTAAGCAAAGACTATAAAGTTCTGCGTTTATATCTCAACTTAGACTATATAAAGACCTTCAAGGAATGCTGAACTAAGACAATAAATACCTTAAATTTAAGCTAAACTAAGACTGTATAAAGTCCTAAGTTTTAAGCTAAACAAAGACTATATAAAGACCTTCAACTGAAGCTAAACTTAGACTATATAAAGACCTATGATTAAAGTTAATCTAAGACTTTCAGACCTTTAGAAGAATTACCAATAAAGCTTAACTAAACCTATATAAAGACCGACGATTATAGCTAATCCAAGAATATAAAAATATGTAAGATTAAAGTTAAACCAAACATTTATAAGGACCAATGATTAAAGCTATACCAAACTTTTATAAGAACCTACGATTAAAGCTAAACCAAACATTTATAAGGATCTATGATTAAAGTTAAACCAAACTCTGACTACATAAAGACCTACGATTAAAGTTAAACTCGGACTATATAAAGTTAAACTAAGTCTATATAAAGACCTACGATTAAAGTTAAACTAGGACTATTTAAAGACCTACAATTAAAGTTAAACTCTAACTATATAAAGACCTACGATTAAAGTTAAACTAAGACTATATTAACCCCTACGATTAAAATTAAACTAAGACTATATAAAGACCTAGGATTAAAGTTAAACTCGGACTATATAAAGTTAAACTAAGTCTATAAAGACCTACGATTAAAGTTAAACTCGGACTATATAAAGTTAAACTAAGTCTATATAAAGACCTACTATTGAAGTTAAACTAGGACTACATAAAGACCTAGGATTAAAGTTAAACTAAGACTATACAAACCCCTACGATTAAAATTAAACCAAGACTATATAAAGACCTAGGATTAAAGTTAAACTAAGACTATTTAAAAACCTACGATTAAAGTTAAACTCTAACAATATAAAGACCTACGATTAAAGTTAAACTCGGACTATATAAAGACCTACGATTAAAGTTAAACTAAGACTATATAAAGACCTACGATTAAAGTTAAACTCGGACTATATAAAGACCTACGATTAAAGTTAAGCTCGGACTATATAAAGACCTATGATTAATGTTAAACTCGGACTATATAAAGACCTACGATTAAAGTTAAACTCGGACTATATAAAGACCTACGATTAAAGTTAAACTCCGACTATATAAAAACCTACGATTAAAGTTAAACTCGGACTCTGTAAAGGCCTACGATTCAAGTTAAACTTGGACTATATAAAGACCTACGATTAAAGTTAAACTCGGACTATATAAAGACCTACGATTAAAGTTAAACTCGGACTATATAAAGACCTACGATTAAAGTTAAACTCGCACTATATTAAGACCTACGATTAAAGTTAAGCTCGGACTATATAAAGACTTGCGATTAAAGTTAAACTCGTACTATATAAAGACCTACAATTAAAGTTAAACTCGGACTACATAAAGACCTACGATTAAAGTTAAACTAAAACTATATAAAGACCTACGATTAAAGTTAAACTCGGACTATATAAAGACCTAGAATTAAAGTTAAACTCGGACTACATAAAGACCTACGATTAAAGTTAAACTCTGACTATATAAAAACCTACGATTAAAGAGGATTAGAACTATGACCTACGATTAAAGAGGATTAGAAATTATTTTTCTTTAAGTGAACATTTATTTCTTGGGGTTTAACTTTAACACAAAATCCATTTACTTTCTATGAATATTCATATCTACAAAAACAATTTTTTTTTGTAGCTTAAGTTCTAGCTAGATTTTTAAATTTGTTCTTGCCTATTTTCAGGCTTAAATTTAAAAGTAATTCAATTTATTTTCCCATGCCAACAAAATATCATACATTCTGTTTTATTTGAATGTATTTCTGTTCTAAAACGATTTGACTGAGAGTGTAAAAAACGAACATAAAGATTAAAAACATGGAACACAGTGGGTTGAAAAAAGGAAACTTTGAAATTTTGAAAAATAATGAAGAAAAAATGAATTGTTTTTTGCTGTGATTGAGTGTGATATGATTAAGTTTAACAAAAGTTTGTAATCCGTAAAATCATTTAGAAATTTTGTTTAAAAATTACACAAAAATATTTAAAAGGCGGTGCTAAACAAGTCCTATCAAATTTTCTTTCCTTTCAAAAATTGATTTTTATGATTCTTGCTTTAATTGTAAATTTAGACTTTTTCAAACCATTGTATCCATATCAGATTTTTTAATTTTTTTTTTTTTTTGGGGAGAAACTTTTTGTTTGTAGATTAGAAAGGTTTATGTGTGTAAAGTTGTGCAATTGCTACAGACAAATGTAGAGATATCTAAACATTTAAAATTGTTTAAATGTGGGCAAGTGTATATATATATATATATTTCTATACATACATGTATGTATGAGAGTGTGTGTGTTTACTATAAGGTTACATGAATGACAGCTTTCAGACATTTCCTGCCATCAAACGAGAAAAAAAAGAATGTAGAAAATCGGTATAAAATCAGGAAAAAAAAACTAAAAAAGACCTTAACATCCTTACACACATGCATACCTTTACACTCAAATGAATATTTATACTGGTATATACATATGTATTATATGTATCTGTATGAGCCTTTATCAGTATGTGTTTTTAATTCATGTTTTTTTGTTGTATATAAATGAAATTGTATCTATATATTTTAGTACATACAGACATACTACATTGAAACATATTTGTGGTTGTTGGATTTTGTTTTCTATTTTTGTTTGCTAAGTTTCTTTACTCTATTCCCTCACTCTCATATTCGGTGTGTGTATTTGCTTGTTTGTGGTGGTATTGTCATTGTCATTCTCTACCATCAATTTGCATGATGTAACGATTGTTAATAACATACATTTAGGCGCACGTATGAACTAAAAAACAATTGCATATGTTGCTTTCTTCTTTTGGGTATGTTTTCAAAGCAAAAACATACAATAATAACATGTTTTAGCTATAAAATGTTAAGAAAGAACATGTTTATCATAAACATAATAGAGTATTTTAAGAAATTATGTATTTAATTTTAATCTATATAAATATATAAATGTCTTTGTAAGTTTGTTTGTTTATTTGTTTGTTTATTTGTTTGTTTGTTTGTTTGTTTGTTTGAGCATCACGCCTAAACGGCTGAACCGATTTTATTGAAATTTGGAACGTAGATAGATCCTTACTTGGAAGCGTCAATAGGCTATAAATTTTTTCAATACTTGGACCAGAAAGGGATAAAAAGGGGGAAAACGGGTAAAATTGGTACCTTTAGTTTTTAAACAATAATTACTAAACTGCTGAACCGATTTTTACATCGACAGGGGCAGCGAAGCGCACCGGGTCAATCTAGTATTTTATAATTTTGAAACAATACTACAGGTTTTTAGTTTTTCATACAAAATTAAGATTAAATTAAAAAATGGAAACATATGTTATTCGTTTTAGTAGATATTGGCAGGATTTGATAAATAATGGAAAAGTATATATAAAAACTTGCTAATTTTGTTAAATTAAATTCGAAACTTTGAACTCCAAATGCGATTTTCAAAAACCATTTGATTCATAGTTTACTTTCTAGTAAACTAATGTCACTACTAACTACAGATTAAGCCTTTTTTATATAAAAGTATTAATATTTAATTTATATAGATTTTTGTTAGTATAACAAATTATCCCAGTTAGAAGTGCTGCTCTGGCGATCTAAATAGTTTCAAAATTTCATCACTTTTTGTATACTTCATGCAAGTGTCCATAAGTTAACATGTATGGATGTGTACACCGACAGATATACTCGCATAAATAGTACATCATGTATGCATGTTGTGACACACTATCTGTTTATCATCCACTATATGCATGTCATAGAATTTATGGTTTAGACCAGGCAAAACCTATGCAACAGTGTGGCCATTTTGCTATATTATCTACAAGAATAAAATTCGACTTTGATTGAAACTAAGCCTATATAAAGATCTACGTTTAAAGCTAATCGAAGGCTATAGTAAGGCCAACAATTAAAGCTAAACTACAACAACAAACTAGGATTATATAAAGACCTACGATTAAGGCTAAACTAAGACCATGGAAATGCCAATAATTAGAGCCATGACTAAAACTGAACTAAGACTATATAAAGACCAACGATTAAAGCTAAACTAAGACTATAGGAAAACCAACGGTTAAAGCTAAACTAAGACTATGGAAAGACCAACGATTAAGGCAAAACTAAGACTATTGAAAGACCAACGATTAAAGCTAAACTAAGACTATAGAAAGACCAACTATTAAGGCTAAACTAAGACTACAGAAAGACCAACTATTAAAGCTAAACTCAGACTATATAAAGACCACGTTTAAGGCTAAACTAAGACTATAGGAAGACCAACGATTAAAGCTAAACTCAGACTATATAAAGACCACGTTTAACGCTAAACTAAGACTATAGAAAGACCAACTATTAAGGTTAAACTAAGACTATAGAAAGACCAACGATTAAAGCTAAACTCAGACTATATAAAGACCACGCTTAGGGCTAAACTAAGACTATAGAAAGGCCAACGGTTAACGCTAAACTAAGACTATAGAAAGACCAACTATTAAGGCTAAACTAAGACTATAGAAAGACCAACGATTAAAGCTAAACTCAGACTATATAAAGACCACGTTTAAGGCTAAACTAAGACTATAGAAAGACCAACGATTAAAGCTACAGTAAAACTATAAAAATACCAACGATTAAAGCTAAACTAAGACTATATACATACCACGTTTACCTTTGATTAAAGGGTTTATATAGTCTAAGATATAATACTATATAAATACCACGTTTAAGGCTAAACTAAGACTATAGAAAGACCATCGATTAAAGCTAAACTCAGACTATAGAAGGACCAACTATTAAGGCTAAACTAAGACTATAGAAAGACCAACGATTAAAGCTAAACTCAGACTATAGAAGGACCAACTATTAAGGCTAAACTAAGACTATAGGAAGACCAACGATTAAGGCTAAACTAAGACTATAGAAAGACCAACGATTAAAGTTAAACTCAGACTATATAAAGACCACGTTTAAGGCTAAACTAAGACTATAGTAAAACCAACGATTAAAGCTAAACTTAGACTATATAAAGACCACGTTTAAAGCTAAACTAAGACTATAGAAAGGCCAACTATTAAGGCTAAACTAAGACTATAGAAAGACCAACTATTAAGGCTAAACTCAGACTATAGAAAGACCAACGATTAAAGCTAAACTCAGACTATATAAAGACCACGTTTAAGGCTAAACTAAGACTATAGAAAGACCAACGATTAAAGCTACACTAAAACTATAAAAATACCAACGATTAAGCTAAACTAAGACTATATAAATACCACGTTTAAGGCTAAACTAAGACTATAGAAAGACCATCGATTAAAGCTACACTAAGACTATAGAAAGACCAACTATTAAGGCTTAACTAAGACTATAGAAAGAACTAAACTAAGACTATAGAAAGACCAACGATTAAAGCTAAACTCAGACTATAGAAGGACCAACTATTAAGGCTAAACTAAGACTATAGGAAGACCAACGATTAAACCTTAACTAAGACTATAGAAAGACCAACTATTAAGGCTAAACTAAGACTATAGAAAGACCAACGATTAAATCTAAACTCAGACTATAGAAGGACCAACTATTAAGGCTAAACTAAGACTATAGGAAGACCAACGATTAAAGCTAAACTCAGACTATATAAAGACCACGTTTAACGCTAAACTAAGACTATAGAAAGTCCAACGATTAAAGCTAAACTAAGACTATAGAAGGACCAACGATTAAATCTAAACTAAGACTATATAAAGACCAACGATTAAAGCTAAACTAAGACTATAGAAAGACCAACGATTAAAGCATAACTCAGACTATATAAAGACCACGTTTAAGGCTAAACTAAGACTATAGAAACCCCAACGATTAAAGCTAAACTAAGACTATAGAAAGACCAACTATTAAGGCTAAACTAAGACTATATAAAGACCAACGATTAAAGCTAAACTCAGACTATATAAAGACCACGCTTAAGGCTAAACAAAGACTATAGAAAGACCAACGATTAAAGCTAAACTCAGACTATATAAAGACCAAGTTTAAGGCTAAACTAAGACTATAGAAAGCTCAACGATTAAAGCTAAACTAAGACTATAGAAAGAACAACGATTAAAGCTAAACTAAGACTATATAAAGACCAACGATTAAAGCTAAACTCAGACTATATAAAGACCACGCTTAAGGCTAAACTAAGACTATAGAAAGACCAACGATTAAAGTTAACCTAAGACTATATAAAGACCACGTTTAAAGCTAAACTAAGACTATAGAAAGACCAACGATTAAAGCTAAACTAAGACTAAATAAAGACCACGTAAGGCTAAACTAAGACTATAGAAAGACCAACAATTAAAGCTAAACTAAGACTATAGATGAACAACGATTAAAGCTAAACTAAGACTATAGAAAGACCAACGATTAAAGCTACACTAAGACTATAGAAAGACCAACGATTAAGGCTAAACTAAGACTATAGAAAGACCAACGATTAAAGCTAAACTCAGACTATAGAAGGACCAACTAAGACTATAGAAAGACCAACGATTAAAGCTACACTAAGACTATAGAAAGACCAACGATTAAAGCTAAACTAAGACTATAGAAAGACCAACGATTAAAGCTATGCTAAGACTATATGAAGACCCACGAGTAAAGCTAAACTAAGACTACAGAAAAGCCAGCGATTTACCCTAAACTAAGACTACAGAAAGATGAACGATTAAAGCTAAACTAAGGCTATAGAAAGACCACGATTAACTCTATAACTCTTAGTTTAGCTTTAATCGTAGCTGTTTATACAGTTTTAGTTTAGCTTGGATTAAAGCTGAACTATGACTATATAAATACACTAAATTAAAGCTAAACTAAGACTATATAAACCCTTTTATCAAAGGTAAACTAAGGCTATATAAAGAACTACGATTAAATCTTAGATTTCGTTTATAAGACTATATAAAGAACTACGATTAAAGAACTACGATTAAAGCTAAACTAGACTAAGGACTGAAATCGTAAAATTCTTAACACACGTTTTTTATTAAAACTTTTAAGCCAAGTATTATTTGATTTTTTTTTTGATATGAAGTTACCTTTGTAAAGCATGTCAGTTATTATGTTTAATGTCAATTATGTTCATTTGTTGTTAATCTGATTAAAATGAGTGACCAGAAAAAAGTGCGTACAAAAATAATTAAATATTTTCAACCAAACCCAAATTGGTCCTACAAAAAGTTGGCCAAATAATCAAAGGTCTGTCGTCAATTTGATTCCAATGTTATTAAACAGTATCGCGAGAACTTGTCCGTTTATCGAAAACTTGGTTCATTTAGAAGGAATGGTCCACATGATCTTTCTAAAGGCAAAAAAATAGAAAGGATTTTCAAAAGAGTTCCCAACACCTCCGGTAGGAGAGCAGCCCGGTTAGGTCAGTACTCGGACTATTTGGTACGAAAAGTTAAAGCCAATGCAGGTTTAAAAGCATACAAGGCTCAAAAAGTTCCTAACAGGAACTGTGCTAAAAATTTGGAGGCCAAAGACAGAGCACGGAATTGTATGTTAAAAATTTTTCGATCTCAGTCCTTATATAAAAATCTACTGTTATAGTTAAACTACGACTATATAAAGACATTGGCCCATAATCATAGTCAAAAATAAAGTATATTTTAAGAGAAATAAAGTCGTCTTTACTTAAGAGTGGACTTTGGGTCTACCATAGACAAGTTAAAGTATACTTCTGACGTTAAAGTCGACTGTAAATATAAAACTAGCTGAAGTTGTTTTTAACTCATTTAACAACAGCATCAGCTGTTCTTCGCCATGTAAAAAAGTTCGACAAAAAGTCAAAAATGTTTAAATTGCAAGATATTGACAGAGATTTTGCAATTATTGAATATTGAATCAATAACATTAGTACCAAAATAGAATACATTTGATATTAATCTTTCCTTTTCTATTTTTCCACCACAAACTGTTTTTTCTTTAGCTTCCCGGTTACATTTATTGTTTTCACTTTTAGTATTTTTTTTTTAAATTTTCTAAGTCAGCTTTTCAGCGATGCCACTTGTCTATATTTTGTTGTATATTGTATGAAAACATTTTTTACATTAGAGGTGACACCCAGTTAAAGTCGGTTCAATTTAAAACATACTTTAATTTTGACTATAGTTAGAAAATAATAAAAAGCGGGTTTTTATTTTAAAGTTGTTTTTAAAAAGAACCGACTTTATTGTTTGACTATGATTATGGGCCATTGGCTTAATGTTAAACTTAGACTTGTGGTAGTGTTCGAAATGAAAACATTTTGAAAATACATGTGATCACGGGTTATCGTCGTTTTACCATTTAGAACTTTATTTTACGATTTATAGCCACTGTTTCAGATTTTCTTATTGAAAATTTCTTGTTTTCGCAAAAATTAGAAGTATTCACACATTACCATCCTTTATGGAATTTATTCACATTTTTAGATTTTAGCAGATCACAACAAAATAGTTTTGTCCACACTGACACTCATCCTTAATTTCACATTCACATGACAATAGACCCTAACACTTGTTTGCAGTTGGTGCGTTTTTTTGTTGGCATTTGATAGCCGTTTCTGTGTAATCGCTCTAGTTTGAGTCTACAGAAATGTTGTTTTTTTTTGTGGCTGTTCTTTATGTCGGACAAAACACAGTGGTGACGGTTAATTTCATCAGTACACAAGTTGGGGTAGCAATAGAAAATCAATAAAGGTATTAAAAGAGAAGTTCAGCTTTCAGAGTAGAGATTGCAAATAAAACAAATTTTAAATTAAGAGTGAGCTACCGTAAGCCATTTATAAATACTATGAGTTTTGAATTATTTTCTTCCTCGGGGAAATACATTTTTACACTTTGAAATATAACCTGCCAGTCTATTTTATACTGGGTGGTTACAAGTTTGTTATTTTGTAACCTTGGTGTCTCCTTCTCTATAATTATCATGCGTGCATGGAGATAATTAAAACATTTTTAACATTTACATTTTAATTATTCCCACTGTTCAGTGTTTTTGAATTGTCTACAGTACTAGTACCATGTTGTATTTTGGTTGTTGTCGTAACATAATCAAACATGTTGTCTTCAGTTAAAGATTTTTATGTTGTTGTTAAATGTTTCTTTAAAATGGATACATACTTTCAAATCTATACACAAATGTGTAGATACCCTGTAGATTTAGAGGTAGAAATTGTCCACATTACACAACTACTTATTTACATTTCTAATGTAAAGTTATGCAGAGACTAGTTACCTCTGCATTACCCTTCACCCACAAAATCGCCAGTTCGGTAAAACACAAGTTAAATCTGTAACTAAGTTATTTCTGAGCATAAAATCTGGCATGAGTTTATGAATGCGAGTTCGAGCAAAGCTGTCAAATGATCCCCTCGAAATGACATGCTGAGTTGGTGGGTAATTAATAGTTTTTTGTGTAACGCTTTAAACTAGTTCCTTCAACACCATTGAATTGGATACATACAAATTGTGTGTGTATTTATGAGTTTGCTAGCAAACCCGGTTCGCTTCGCTACACCAATTATAGTAAAACTATGAAAAGATTTTATTAAACATTATTTGTTTTTATTTAGGAATATTCCATAATTTTTGCTTTTGCTATCAACAGTGTAAAAGTATTTGCCTGCGATAAAACGTAGTAAACCCCATTGTTCTGATCACCCTTTTTAGAATATAAAGAAGACTAAAGGTAAAGTATCAATAATTACGCCTTTTGTATTCTCATTATCTCTATTTCATGTTCCTTGGTCCATTATTATCAAAAATGCGCAGAACGAAAATGTTTGATTTAAACTTCACTCTGATGCATATCAGCTAAATTTTATGTTTATAAGTTCAATAATATCTAATATTAAAAAAGTACCATTACGAGAAAAAGTACCAATTTCCCTATTCATTCTTGAACACTCACAAGTTTGAATTTTCAAAATATTCCATTTCGGTATAAAACATGAGTGATCACAGATTGAGCTAATATTATTGATTGATAACAGATGATGGTCCTTTAATCTCTAGGACCTCTATATAATTAGATTTTTGATTTTTCATAAAATTTTCGACTTTTGAGTGATCATAGATGATCGTCCTTTAAGCTCTAGGACCTCTATTTAACGAAATAGATTTTTCGTACAATTTTCGACTTTTGGTGAAAAATATGAGTGATCAAAGATGATCGTCCTTTCAGCTCTACGACCTCTAGGAAGAAATATGAGTGATTTTAGGTTTTTCATAAAATTTTCGAATTTTCGCGAAAAATATGAGTGATCATAGATGATCGTCCTTTAAGCTCTAGGACTCTATTTAACGAAATAGATTTTTCGTACAATTTTCGTCTTTTGGTGAAAAATATGAGTGATCATAGATGATCGTCCTTTAAGCTCTATTTAACGAAATAGATTTTTCGTACAATTTTCGACTTTTGGTGAAAAATATGAGTGATCACAGATGATCGTCCTTTCAGCTCTAGGACCTCTATTTAACGAAATAGATTTTTCGTACAATTTTCGACTTTTGGTGAAAAATATGAGTGATCATAGATGATCGTCCTTTAAGCTCTAGGACCTCTATTTAACGAAATAGATTTTTCGTACAATTTTCGACTTTTGGTGAAAAATATGAGTGATCATAGATGATCGTCCTTTAAGCTCTAGGATCTCTAGGACGAAATATGAGTGATTTTAGGTTTTTCATAAAATTTTCGAATTTTCGCGAAAAATATGAGTGATCACAAGATGATCGTCATTTAAGTTTAGGCCCTCTATTTAACAAAATATGAGCGATTTTAGATTTTATATAAAATTTTCGATTTTTGGTGAAAAATATGATCACAGATGATTATCATTTAAGCTCTAGGACCACTATTTATGGAAATATGAGTGAACACAGGTTCTAAGCTGTAGGACCTCCATTTAAGGAAATATGAGTGATTTTAGATTTTTCATAAAATTTTCGATTTTTGGTGAAAAATATAATATACCTTTTGACATTTGGGCTGGGCGATGTTGAATCAGCCAGTCACTCAGTAACGTTAATCTTTTATATACATATATAGATACAGATGGCTTGAATGTACTTGTACATCTTTTCATATACTCATACTATTTTGGTATCATAACAAGATTTTTTTGGTTAATAAATGGGTTTTGTAAGTTAAAGTGGTGAAATTATTGGGATAATTTGGCCAGCAAAATGGTTTTTGTTAAGAGAAAAGAAAGTTATGTGGGTAACTATTGCTATAGGCAGAAGGTTTTTAATTGTTCATTGGATTTTAATTGAGTTTTTATACCGTTCACCTTCGTGATATATAAGTTGGTCATTCCGTTTGTAATTTCCACAATATAATTTTCTGACCCTATAAAGTATCTATATTCTGGATCCTGTCTGTCTGTTGAAATCAATTTTCTGAAGACCCTAAATAACTTACAAACATGATTGATACATCAATATGTCGGGAATTCTTCCGGCTCGGTTGTTATTTAAAATCGAGAAAATCAGCCCACAAATGGCTGAAATATAAGGAAAAAACCGGGCCAACCTCGATTTTTGGCCTATTTTTGATCTATATCTAGATTACTAAATCATTAATATAGTCCATAAAGTCCATTGCAACGATCTATTAAGGCTATATAGTAATTTGGACCTACAATGGGTCAAAATCGGGAAAAATATTTTTTAAACCGATTTTTTTTTGTACCAAAAAAATTTTTTTGTCATAAATTTTTTTCACTACAAAATTTAAAAAAAAATTTTAAAAATATAAAAAAAAATTGAAAAAAATTATTATTTTGAAAAAAATTTTGAAATTTTTTTTTTAAATTTGTTAAATGTAAAATTGTTTAAAGCTTTAACAGAAAGAATTTTAATACTATTATCTATTTATAACTGATAAAATTCGTTATTATCACATTGAACAGGTTTCATGAAACCAAATTTCATATAATTTTTTAAAACTTATTTTCTATATAAAATTTACTACTTACTTAAATCCAGATTATCACCCATTTATAATATGTTACACAATTTTATTTTTTTTTCTTCTTAATTGCTTTTTAAAATTTTTATATTTTTTCACAAATTAATTTCTTTTTTTAAAGCATGTCATTTATTTTTCCCAAATTTCATATTTATTGTGTTTATATTTTTTTAATTAAAAAAAAAACATTTTCACCAACGTTTCATATTGTTTTCATATTTTGATTGTAAATTGCTTTAACCCTTTTTTTGTTGTCTTTTATGTTTGTTGAATAAATTCATATTCAACAAAAAATTAATATTCCACATACATCATGTTAAAAAAATAAAAAAATAATAAATAAATGTAAATCCTTGAGGACAATGAATTGAAGTCAATTTCCTACAAATAAACTCCATTAAAATACAGAGAAAGACAAAAACATACATTGCTACACGTTAACAAACAGAGATAGGGAGAAGGAAAAATATAAATAAATAGCAAAACACTTTCAAACAATATGGAAGATTGTATTACTTACATACACACATACTAATGTAACACTAAATGAAAATAACAACAACAATTACATTACACTCTCCTAAAATGATAAGAATGTAAAACATCACAGAGAATTCTAGAGACACACATCTTTACAAACCTGGGTTTGTTTATGAAAACAAAGAAAGGAACGGTATAAAGCAGGGCTGGTACATTTAAATGTTGAAGTGTTATAGAACAAGTTTCTTCTAGAAAAGAAGACAGTAGAATTTTCCTTCCCTGTTGTTTATACTGCAAATGTAGGGATGTTTGTACGTGAGAGTACATCTAATATCCATTTAAGTTAAACACTTACTCACATACTCTAGTAAATGTTTCGTTATACTGTTACAATAATAACAACAGCAGCAGCAGCAACAACAACAATATTTATAACATACTCAATATATTTATATTAAAATATAAATATTTGTATGCATTGTTTGTGTGTGTGTTTTGAGTAAGTCTTAATATAAAGTAGATTTTGTTAGTGACATCATGTCCCTTATTTATCTTGTTGTTGTTCTTGTTCTCGTTGATTTCACACATTGTTAGTAAACGAAGATAAAAGAAAAACTCATATACAAGTAATAACAAAGTGTCCATGTACAAACATGCTCAAAAACCTAATATTCAATCGTGGTAATGGTCAAGGTAATCAAAATAAATGAGCCCAACCAACTTGAGAGTTCATTGTTTTGGAAGTAATTGTATGGAATAGATATAGAAATAATAAAAATTTGTTTTATTTTTTTATTATTAAAACAATGAACACTTAAAGCAGGGCTATGCTGGAAAAAAACTAATGGAAATAAATTTGAAAAGTTTTTTAAAAAAATTGAAAGTTTCATATTCCAGAATTAGACTCAAGTGAGCTGTTTAAGGTTTAGTCCTTATTTTCTATAGATTATAAAATTTAAGTTTCAGGTTTCAGCAGGATATATTGTTTTTTTTTATAGATATGTGGATGTTAATAACGAAACCAAAAAAAGTGTCGCCCACTTCCACAATAGCCCTACTACTGATGACCATCAGCAATAATCTTTTCTGTTTTTGCTGTTTTAATGTTTTAATATGAAACCCACAGACACACAAGAAAAACTACCAGAAATTACTTCCAAATAAAATAAAAACGAAAGATGTCAATATGAAGACAAAAAAGTTTTATCGAAAAGAAAATTTATATAAACAAAATAAAGTTAATAGTGGGTAATAAATAACAAATACAAAAAAAAAAGGGATAATTTGGGGTGAATAAAATATCAAAAATATAAGAAGCAACAACAACAAAAAAACTACACAATAAATAAAAGAAATACCAAGAAATCCGGTCAATGGTGATAAATGAAACACAAAACAAATCAATGGCCATGAAAAGCTACAAAAAAAAAATATAAATTTCAAAGAAAAATTACAAAAATTTCTTGAAAAAAAAAAAAAAAACAATTTGGAAATTGACAAAGTTTTGGTTATCAAATAAAGAGACAAATGTTGTCATCACGACAGATATAAAGTCTTTGTAAAAAAGGTTTCTTATAGAAAACAGTCTTTATAAAAGACAGATTTCTTATAAGACAGTTTTCTTATATAGAAAACAGTGTTTATAAAAGACAGTTTTCTTATATAGAAAACAGTCTTTGTAAAAGACAGTTTTCTTATATAGAAAACAGTCTTTGTAAAAGACAGTTTTCTTATATAGAAAACAGTCTTTGTAAAAGACAGTTTTCTTATATAGAAAACAGTTTTTGTAAAAGACAGTTTTCTTATATAGAAAACAGTCTTTGTAAAAGACAGTTTTCTTATATAGAAAACAGTCTTTGTAAAAGACAGTTTTCTTATATAGAAAACAGTCTTTGTAAAAGACAGTTTTCTTATATAGAAAACAGTCTTTGTAAAAGACAGTTTTCTTATATAGAAAACAGTCTTTGTAAAAGTCAGTTTTCTTATATAGAAAACAGTCTTTGTAAAAGACAGTTTTCTTATATAGAAAACAGTCTTTGTGAAAGACAGTTTTCTTATATAGAAAACAGTCTTTGTGAAAGACAGTTTTCTTATATAGAAAACAGTCTTTGTGAAAGACAGTTTTCTTATATAGAAAACAGTCTTTGTGAAAGACAGTTTTCTTATATAGAAAACAGTCTTTGTAAAAGACAGTTTTCTTATATAGAAAACAGTCTTTGTAAAAGACAGTTTTCTTATATAGAAATCAGTCTTTGTAAAATACAGTTTTCTTATATAGAAAACAGTCTTTGTATAAGACAGTTTTCTATATAGAAAACAGTCTTTGTATAAGACAGTTTTCTATATAGAAAACAGTCTTTGTATAAGACAGTTTTCTATATAGAAAACAGTCTTTGTACAAGACAGTTTTCTATACAGAAAACAGTCTTTGTAATAAACAGTCTTTCCTGGACAGTTTTCTTATAGAAAACAGTCTTTATTGGACAGTTTTCTTATAGAAAACAATATTTATTGGACAGCTTTCTTATAGAAAACAGTCTTTGTTGGATAGTTTTGTTATAGAAAACTGTCTTTGTAAGACAGTTTTCTTATAAGACATTTATTTCATTTAATGATTTTATTTTTAAATTTTCTTATAAATTCACATTTATTTTCCTTTAAGATTTCTATTTTTTTATTGCCACTGCCATAAATATTTCAATTGACAGGTGTCAAATTTATTCAGGTTGGAACTTTTCAACAGCCACGTCAATTTATTTTTTATAACTTAAGGGTCATGTGGTTTGTGCCTTTAAGTTGAAAATAACAACTTTTTTTCGGCTCTTTTGAGTGTGTTTATTTGAAATGTGTTAAACTTAAAGCAACAGAAATATATTTTAGGTTTTTTTTCTTACTTTCCTTTCAACCCTTAAGGCTGTTACGGAATGTGTCTGCTACGTACTAACATTGCTCTTGACTACCTTCTCTCCCTACTACTAAAAGCAATTTTATGTTGTTCACGCTCCCTTAGGAAAGTTTATATTTTACGTCTTTAGTTGGTTTGTATGTTTTTTTTTTCTCTACTTCCCATGTTTTTTTTCTCCAATTCTTATCATTTATATGTATATAAGTTTTATTTGTTCAAAGCTTCCTTGAGAGTCAGGAAAAAAAACAGTTTTTTGGGGAAACACAAAAAGAAAAAAAACAATAAGGAACTCAAAAAAATAATATTAGATTAAAGAGACACCAACAAAACGGAAGTTAAGTTAGTAAGGAAAATATGCAAAAACCCAACGCCCAAAAGTAGACTCCAGTATTTGTAGCAAAATCATTTACATTGAATTATCGTACAAACATACAGGATTTCTTTAAATGTAAATGTGTGTATTTACACACACATTAAAGCAGAGTGTGTAGAAATTGTTATTGGTTAAAGTAAAGGACACTGTGTGTGTGTTTTATTAAATATGGTAATATGATCCTATATATTGCTTAGGTCTAAAACTTACTTACATATGTATGTTAGTTTGTAGCAGAGTATGTATTACAAAATTGAAATGGCTTATAACCTTTAGAGTCTCTAAAATATGACACTATAACTGATTTGAATTTCAAATTACCAAATAGTCTTAAACAAAATTTTGATGTCTTTATACGTACGGGCAAAGGTGCGATAAATAATGCCAACTATATAGATGTTGTAAATAGAAGTTATTTTTTTAGAGTCGTTAAACCTAAATATAAAAATAAAACAGGGAAAATGTCTTACAAAGACTGTTTTCTATAGGAAAACTGTATTACAAAGACTGTTTTCTATAGGAAAACTGTCTTATAAAGACTGTTTTCTATAGGAAAACTGTCTTATAAAGACTGTTTTCTATAGGAAAACTGTCTTATAAAGACTGTTTTCTATAAGAAAACTGTCTTACAAAGACTGTTTTCTATAAGAAAACTTTCTTACAAAGACTGTTTTCTATAAGAAAACTTTCTTACAAAGACTGTTTTCTATAAGAAAACTGTCTTACAAAGACTGTTTTCTATAAGAAAACTGTCTTACAAAGACTGTTTTCTATATAAGAAAACTGTCTTATAAAGACTGTTTTCTATAGGAAAACTGTCTTATAAAGACTGTTTTCTATAGGAAAACTGTCTTATAAAGACTGTTTTCTATAGGAAAAATGTCTTATAAAGACAGTTTTCTATAGGAAAACTGTCTTATAAAGACTGTTTTCTATAGGAAAACTGTCTTATAAAGACTGTTTTCTATAAGAAAACTGTCTTATAAAGACTATTTTCTATAAGAAAACTGTCTTACAAAGACTATTTTCTATAAGAAAACTGTCTTACAAAGACTGTTTTCTATAAGAAAACTGTCTTACAAAGACTGTTTTCTATAAGAAAACTGTCTTACAAAGACTGTTTTCTATAAGAAAACTGTCTTACAAAGACTGTTTTCTATAAGAAAACTGTCTTACAAAGACTGTTTTCTATAAGAAAACTGTCTTACAAAGACTGTTTTCTATAAGAAAACTGTCTTACAAAGACTGTTTTCTATAAGAAAACTGTCTTACAAAGACTGTTTTCTATAAGAAAACTGTCTTACAAAGACTGTTTTCTATAAGAAAACTGTCTTACAAAGACTGTTTTCTATAAGAAAACTGTCTTACAAAGACTGTTTTCTATAAGAAAACTGTCTTACAAAGACTGTTTTCTATAAGAAAACTGTCTTACAAAGACTGTTTTCTATAAGAAAACTGTCTTACAAAGACTGTTTTCTATATAAGAAAACTGTCTTATAAAGACTGTTTTCTATAGGAAAACTGTCTTATAAAGACTGTTTTCTATAGGAAAACTGTCTTATAAAGACTGTTTTCTATACAGAAAACTGTCTTATACAAAGACTGATTTCTATATAGAAAACTGTCTTATACAATGACTGTTTTCTATATAGAAAACTGTCTTATACAAAGACTGTTTTCTATATAGAAAACTGTCTTATACAAAGACTGTTTTCTATATAGAAAACTGTCTTATACATAGACTATTTTCTATATAGAAAACTGTCTTATACAAAGACGGTTTTCTATATAGAAAACGGTCTTATACAAAGACGGTTTTCTATATAGAAAACGGTCTTATACAAAGACTGTTTTCTATATAGAAAACTGTCTTAACAAAGACTGTGTTCCATATAGAAAGCTGTCTTACAAAGACTGTTTTCTATAAGAAAACTGTTTTTTGGAAGTTCTTTTTTATACTGGTTTAGTATATTTTAGTTGGTCACATTTTTCTCTTTTTTATTTTGCCTTGTATTATCGGTGGTCATGTCTATTTGGACAAGAGTTCAACGTGTTTGTGGTTCTTTTCTTTTCATTTCTATTCTATTCATTTCTCTTCTCTTCTATTCTCTTTCTTTTTTTTGGGTCTTTTAAACAATTTCCTTTTAACTTAATAATTGCTGAAGAATTTGTTTTTCAAGCTAAAATAACATCCAGAACAAGTATATAATAGCCATATATTAAACATTACCCTACTATAAAGACAATAGAATGTATGGAAATTTCTGCTTTCATTCTGTTTATGATTTCATATTAAATATCTTCCCGTAGCTTTACAACATTTGTGTCGATTTGGGTGCGTGTGGCTATTTGATTTTGCTATTAATATTAACCTTAAACTCTTGCTTTCCGCTAGCTGTTCCTTTTCATGTGGCCCCTTTTTTGTTTTTAATAATTTCTTTGTATCAATTTCATTGAAAGGTTTTTTGTCCGTTCTTTCATTCCCACAAACATTTCAATATCAATTCATTAAGGCTGGTTTTTCGCCATATGTTGACCTTCAGGCACAGTAAACATTAAAATCCCCCCCAAAAAAAAAAAAGATGAAGAAAAATGTTAAAAATGCCATAGTTTATCAAGAATGATTAGTTTTTAGGGAGTGTATGTAACACAAAAACATCTATAGAGACAACAAACCATAAAATATTGCCAAAAAAAAAACTAAGGCTTTTAGCCCAGGGGGGGTTTAAAGGTGAAATGTATGAAACTTTATCCTACAACTATATAATATTATAAGGTTAGTAACTGGAATTTAGTTCTTTTTGGTTAAACTATATTTAAATATTCAAGAACAAAAACAAATATAGAAACTTTCCAAGAATTAAGTTTTCGGAAAAACAGAAAAATAGCAACTAGAATTAATTCATACTTCTTTAACTTAATAAAATTCTGTGTAAAAATTATATTTTTGTGTGTTTAAATTTCATATTTTTATGTTTTAAAAACCCCAAAGAAGGAAAATGTAAATAAAATATAAAAAACTGTCTATAAAAAATATAGATTATCCTCAAAAATATAAAAAGAAACCTAAAAAAAAAGAACATTTAATGGCTCTAAGATTTATACCAATGTGTAATAGGATAATAAAAAAACAGGAATTTAAATAGGCTTATGAAGAATTTGCACATGATTTTAACTAAATTTAAAGTATACTTTAAGGGTTTGCTAAATAAATTCTAAGCTGTAATGAAAATGTTAAATGACTACTAAAAAAGTGTCTTCCAAAGATACTTTTCTATATAGAAAAGTGTCTTCCAAAGATACTTTTCTATATAGAAAAGTGTCTTCCAAAGATACTTTTCTATATAGAAAAGTGTCTTCCAAAGATACTGTTCTATAGAAAAGTGTCTTCCTAAGATACTTTTCTATAGAAAAGTGTCTTCCTAAGATACTTTTCTATAGAAAAGTGTCTTCCTAAGATACTTTTCTATAGAAAAGTGTCTTCCTAAGATACTTTTCTATAGAAAAGTGTCTTCCTAAGATACTGTTCTATAGAAAAGTGTCTTCCTAAGATACTTTTCTATAGAAAAGTGTCTTCCTAAGATACTTTTCTATAGAAAAGTGTCTTCCTAAGATACTTTTCTATAGAAAAGTGTCTTCCAAAGATACTTTTGTATAGAAAAGTGTCTTCCAAAGAAACTTTTCTATATAGAAAAGTGTCTTCCAAAGATATATAGAAAAGTGTCTTCCAAAGATACTTTTCTATATAGAAAAGCGTCTTCCAAAGATACTTTTCTATATAGAAAAGTGTCTTCCAAAGATACTTTTCTATATAGAAAAGTGTCTTCAAAAGATACTTTTCTATATAGAAAAGTGTCTTCCAAAGATACTTTTCTATAGAAAAGTGTCTTCCAAAGATACTTTTCTATAGAAAAGTGTCTTCCAAAGATACTTTTCTATAGAAAAGTGTCTTCCAAAGATACTTTTCTATAGAAAAGTGTCTTCCAAAGATACTTTTCTATAGAAAAGTGTCTTCCAAAGATACTTTTCTATAGAAAAGTGTCTTCCAAAGATACTTTTCTATAGAAAAGTGTCTTCCAAAGATACTTTTCTATAGAAAAGTGTCTTCCAAAGATACTTTTCTATAGAAAAGTGTCTTCCAAAGATACTTTTCTATAGAAAAGTGTCTTCCAAAGATACTTTTCTATAGAAAAGTGTCTTCCAAAGATACTTTTCTATAGAAAAGTGTCTTCCAAAGATACTTTTCTATAGAAAAGTGTCTTCCAAAGATACTTTTCTATAGAAAAGTGTCTTCCAAAGATACTTTTCTATAGAAAAGTGTCTTCCAAAGATACTTTTCTATAGAAAAGTGTCTTCCAAAGATACTTTTCTATAGAAAAGTGTCTTCCAAAGATACTTTTCTATAGAGAAGTGTCTTCCAAAGATACTTTTCTATAGAAAAGTGTCTTCCAAAGATACTTTTCTATAGAAAAGTGTCTTCCAAAGATACTTTTCTATAGAAAAGTGTCTTCCAAAGATACTTTTCTATAGAAAAGTGTCTTCCAAAGATACTTTTCTATAGAAAAGTGTCTTCCAAAGATACTTTTCTATACAAAAGTGTCTTCCAAGGAGACTATTCTATAGTAATTTTGTAATTTTTAAAAACTTTTGTAATTTTGAAAAAGATTACGTATAAGTATTGAATTGTTTAAACAATTTATATTACTAATACGCCTTCAATCAAAAAGCATCTGATGCTATTTTGAAGTAATTTAATTTTTGATTTTCTGGTTTGATTATTCAATATAAAGGTTCTATGGTAAAATTAAATCTTTAAAAAATATATAATTTAGCAAAATTGTTGGTTGCATAAATAAATATTTGCATAACTATGCCTTCAATGAAAAACTGTGAATATTGTGAATTATTTATATTTACTTTGTCTGTTAATATATTTTAATAAATAAATAATAAAGAAAAAAAACATAACATCATCATGTTATAAAATACTTAAAATATTACAAATATGAAATTCATTCACATGTTAAGTGGGTTACATTGAATTATTCTCCCATAAACAAACGCACACACATAAAGAGACACTCATAATAACGGTAAATAAAAGAAATGGATGATGATACAAAGCAACTATTTTACATACATACTAGTGTACACACATGTGTGTATGCCTGAATACTCTTAGGAGAGTAAAAAAAATGTTTGAGTGTATTTATTTGTTAGTGTGTGTGTGTAAGCTTGTTTTTTTATGAATTTTTTATGCATACAATATGCTTGTTTGTTTATAATTGTATTATAAAAAGATTTTTTTATTAAATATTAAATATAATCAGTAGGTTTTTGTTTCTTTAGATTTAATAAAATTAAATTAATAAGAGATTTAAACGCTTTTAACATATGTAGGTTTTAAAATTTAAAGAAAATTTAAAGATGAAAGACAAAAGGCCTGAAAAATCTATGTTACTGAAAAGTGTGTTTCATGGACACTATTCTATAGAAAATTGTATTCTACTATTTTTCTAGAGCAAAATGTCCTCCAAAGACACTATTCTGTAGGAAAGGAATATCATTCAGTTTAGAGTTAGTAAAAATAGAGCACTTAACAAGAAAACAACGCATTTTCATTGTTGAACAACATCTGGAAGATACTTTTCTATAGAAAAGTATCTTTGGAAGACACTTTCCTATAGAAAAGTATCTTTGGAAGACACTTTTCTATAGAAAAGTATCTTTGGAAGACACTTTTCTATAGAAAAGTATCTTTGGAAGACACTTTTCTATAGAAAAGTATCTTTGAAAGACACTTTTCTATAGAAAAGTATCTTTGGAAGACAATTTTCTATAGAAAAGTATCTTTGGAAGACAATTTTCTATAGAAAAGTATCTTTGGAAGACACTTTTCTATAGAAAAGTATCTTTGGAGGACACTTTTCTATAGAAAAGTATCTTTGGAAGACACTTTTCTATAGAAAAGTATCTTTGGAAAACACTTTTCTATAGAAAAGTATCTTTGGAAGACACTTTTCTATAGAAAAGTATCTTTGGAAGACACTTTTCTATAGAAAAGTATCTTTGGAAGACACTTTTCTATAGAAAAGTATCTTTGGAAGACACTTTTCCATAGAAAAGTATCTTTGGAAGACACTTTTCTATAGAAAAGTATCTTTGGAAGACACTTTTCTATAGAAAAGTAGCTTTGGAAGACACTTTTCTATAGAAAAGTATCTTTGGAAGACACTTTTCTATAGAAAAGTATCTTTGGAAGACACTTTTCTATAGAAAAGTATCTTTGGAAGACACTTTTCTATAGAAAAGTATCTTTGGAAGACACTTTTCTATAGAAAATTATCTTTGGAAGACAGTTTTCTATAGAAAAGTATCTTTGGAAGACATTTTTCTATAGAAAAGTATCTTTGGAATACACTTTTCTATAGAATAGAGTCTTTGGAAGACACTTATAAGCATTAAAATAATTATAACATTTAAATTACTCATACGAATATTTCCATTATTTTAGCAAATAGTTAAATTTTGTTGGCCGGTGTAATATGTGGACGAGTATGAGTATTAATGTTTAATATTTGTTTACATATTTGTATATGAATATATGAATACACATACATATTTACATAAAAATACCGGCATAAATATAAATATAAATACATAAATGTTAATATGAAAACAAAAAATACATAATTTCATTATAGTTGTATACAGATTTATATGATATTTGCTATACATAAACATAAATACATACAATTATTTATATATACACAGTATGTATATAGACATTTACCTTATGCTTCGATACCGCCTAGACCATTTTATATAAATACCAACTCATGTTTGTAGGATGTGTTTATATACTTTATATTTTATACATGTATACACACATGTATGTATCTATGTATTTACACAACTTTTTATGGTTGTTAGTGTTCTATATATGTATATATTTTCCTATATAAATATATATATATGTATGAATGTATGAATGTATGTATGTATGTATATATCTGTGCGTGTGGCTGTATATACAACAATAAAATTAAAAAATACCTACATATTTGCTGTATTTTTATTTTGGGATGCCGGCAGCCAGACACAATAAAAAAATATACATGAGAAAAAAAAGAAGTTATAAAGCGGCTATGGTGAAACATAGATTCCTCAAAACCAGATTCCCGTAAAACTTATAAACAAGGCTAGATGCTGGCCAGAATTCTGTCTAGAAATACAGCCAGTTACTGGCCATATTTCTGTCTAGAAATAAGGCCAGTGGCTGGCCATATTTCTGTCTAGAAATAAGGCCAGTGGCTGGCCATATTTCTGTCTAGAAATAAGGCCAGTGGCTGGCCATATTTCTGTCTAGAAATAAGGCCAGTGGCTGGCCATATTTCTGTCTAGAAATAAGGCCAGTGGCTGGCCATATTTCTGTCTAGAAATAAGGCCAGTGGCTGGCCATATTTCTGTCTAGAAATAAGGCCAGTGGCTGGCCATATTTCTGTCTAGAAATAAGGCCAGTGGCTGGCCATATTTCTGTCTAGAAATAAGGCCAGTGGCTGGCCATATTTCTGTCTAGAAATAAGGCCAGTGGCTGGCCATATTTCTGTCTAGAAATAAGGCCAGTGGCTGGCCATATTTCTGTCTAGAAATAAGGCCAGTGGCTGGCCATATTTCTGTCTAGAAATAAGGCCAGGGGCTGGCCATATTTCTGTCTAGAAATAAGGCCAGTGGCTGGCCATATTTCTGTCTAGAAATAAGGCCAGTGGCTGGCCATATTTCTGTCTAGAAATACCGCCAGTTACTGGCCATATTTCTGTCTAGAAATACCGCCAGTTACTGGCCATATTTCTGTCTAGAAATACAGCCAGTTACTGGCCATATTTCTGTCTAGAAATACAGCCAGTTACTGGCCATATTTCTGTCTAGAAATACAGAAATAAGGCCAGTGGCTGGCCATATTTCTGTCTAGAAATAAGGCCAGTGGCTGGCCATATTTCTGTCTAGAAATAAGGCCAGTGGCTGGCCATATTTCTGTCTAGAAATAAGGCCAGTGGCTGGCCATATTTCTGTCTAGAAATAAGGCCAGTGGCTGGCCATATTTCTGTCTAGAAATAAGGCCAGTGGCTGGCCATATTTCTGTCTAGAAATAAGGCCAGTGGCTGGCCATATTTCTGTCTAGAAATAAGGCCAGTGGCTGGCCATATTTCTGTCTAGAAATAAGGCCAGTGGCTGGTCATAGAAATACAGCCAGTTACTGGCCATATTTCTGTCTAGAAATAAGGCCAGTTACTGGCCATATTTCTGTCTAGAAATACAGCCAGTTACTGGCCATATTTCTGTCTAGAAATACAGCCAGTTACTGGCCATATTTCTGTCTAGAAATACAGCCAGTTACTGGCCATATTTCTGTCTAGAAATAAGGCCAGTGGCTGGCCGTATTTCTGTCTAGAAATAAGGCCAGTGGCTGGACATATTTCTGTCTAGAAATAAGGCCAGTGGCTGGCCGTATTTCTGTCTAGAAATAAGGCCAGTGGCTGGACATATTTCTGTCTAGAAATAAGGCCAGTGGCTGGCCGTATTTCTGTCTAGAAATAAGGCCAGTGGCTGGACATATTTCTGTCTAGAAATAAGGCCAGTGGCTGGACATATTTCTGTCTAGAAATAAGGCCAGTGGCCGGCCATATTTCTGTCTACAAATAAATCCCAAAAATGTTTAATGTTACCAATTTAATAATAAACTCACCATTACCATCCTTTTTTGATAATATTTATAAAAAAAGAAGCAGCAGCATTACTCAGACATATTGGAGATTCCTCTTAATACTCGTTTAGTTGTTATATTTTTAGTAAATAGACACTCACACATACATATATATGAATATATATGTATGTATACTGTCTGTATATAGAAAAAAGTAACGAAAATAAAAATTATTTTAATAATGCTCGCATTTAGTGTGTGCACTTTACACACACACACCAGATAGTTGTGTGTATCACAGGGACAGTGTGAAAAGAGTTCAAAATATTAAAACAGTTTTGAGGCCTTGTTAAAAAATATGTATTTATAGTTTGAAGTACCTTTTGAATTGTTTAAAATTCATGTTTTCTTTATTTAAAATACAATTTTTATTTGAAAAATAATGAATACTAAATAGAGTTCATACATAACCCTATCGTTCCAAAATCTGTATATTTCTTATGAATTATTTTCCAAATTAAATAACATTGAATTTCTTTTAACCACTGTCTCTGTGTGTCATTGTTAACCTTGTACCGTTAGTTTAGTTTTATTTTACTCTTCATCTCATACTCTCTCACTATCTCCTGCTCTCTCTCTTAAGTTTTTCATCCCTTTAAATAATAACAATTAACTAATATGACCCGGGTTTTTGGTTACTCTTGCTTGTGTTGAGCATTTCTTACTACAAATTGATTTGAAATCATTATTTTTAATAATGTTTAGAGTAAATGAGTCCTTAAAATATTTATTAATAAACTTAAAGTGATTTTTTTTAACAAATTTTAATTTGAACCTGATTAAAATTAATGTTATTGCTTTGACTTTATTAAAACAAATTAATTCGTTTTAATATTACTTTTTATTGTTCGATGTTTATTTTAAGGGCAAACAAGTGTTTAATTTAAAAATCTCTTTATGTCAGAAATATACTACAGCCAGGTAGAAAATATAAACATTTTAACTTGCTATTTGTAATTTCTAAATATCTAAAAAATCTGTACTAAAAAAAGTTTAACAAAATACTACTAAGTGCACTAAAATCTTCTATAATATCTCGTAAAATAACAATTTTCCTAGAAAAATTTAGAATAATTACGGAAATTTTTGAAATTTTTATTCTAATAAAGAATATTTAAGACAAATAAAAAAATTCATTAAAATCTAGGTCGTAATGATATAAAGTAAAAATTTCCCTTGGAGGGAAATTTTTTTATCAAGGGAAATTTTTGCAAATTTAATGGCAAAATAATACATTTAATGGATTTAAAAATTTGCATTAAAATTCAGGTCGGCAATGTGTGAAATAAATATTTCCCTTCAAGGGAATTTTTTTTTACCCAGGGAAATTTTTGAAAATTTTATGGCGAAATAATATATTAAATGAATTTAAAAATTTGCACTAAAATTTAGGTCAATATTACGTAACATAAAAATTTCCCTTCGAGGGAAATTTTTTTAGCTAAGGAAAATTTTTTTAAATTTTATGGCAAAATAATATATTTAATGAATTTAAAAATTTGCATTAAGATTTAGGTCGATATAATGTAAAATAAAAATTTCCCTTCAAGGGAAATTTTTTCATTCCGGGGAAATTTTCATAAATTATATGTTAATAAAAAATATATAATGAAAATAAAAATATACATTAAAATTTAGGTCAATATTAAGTAACATAAAAATTTCCCTTCGAGGGAAATTTTTTTACCAAAGGAAATTTTTAAAAATTTTATGGCGAAATAATATATTTAATGAATTTGAAAATTTACATTAAAATTTAGGTTAATATTACGTAACATAAAAATTTCCCTTTGAGGGAAATTTTTTCATTCCGGGGAAATTTTCGAAAATTGTATGTTAATAAAAAATATATAATGGAAATAAAAATATGCATTAAAATTTAGGTCAATATTAAGTAACATAAAAATTTCCCTTCGAGGGAAATTTTTTTCACCAAGGGAAATTTTTGAAAATTGTATGGCAAAATAATATATTTAATGAATTTAAAAATTTGCATTAAGATTTAGGTCGATATTGTGCAAAATAGAAATTTCCCTTTAAGGGAAATTTTTTCATTCCAGGCAAATTTTTGAAAATTGTATGTTAATAATATATACAGAATGAAAATAAAAATATACATTAAAATTTAGGTCAATATTATGTAACATAAAAATTTCCCTGTTAAGGATTTATTTTACTAAGGGAAATTTTTGAAATTTTTATTTTAGTAAAAAATATTTAGGAAAACTAAAAAACGCATTGAACTCTAGGTCGTAATGTTATTAAATAAAAAATTCCCTTTTTTTAACATGAAAAATTTTTAAACATTTGATGACAAAAAGATAAATTTAATGAATTTATCACAATATCTTATAAAACTTTTATATTGTAGGGTATTTAAATATTCGTCACAGCTACCGTAAACTTTTCCATTTATTTTGCTTTAATCATCAAAATTGCTGTTAACCAAGTCTTGGGTGCTCTTATTTAGAGAGACTTACACTTACACAAGGGGAGAGTAAATAAAACACATTGTAAAGGAATCTCTTTTAAACCGTTATAAATTCTCTTGTTTCAAAGTAGCGGTGTTTGATGTTGATATTGGTAATTGTGTGTATGTGTATACTATACGAGTATTGAGAGAGCATAACTGTTTATTTGAGTAAGTGTGAGTGAGAGTGTATGTGTGCTTAAAGGTTATCCTGTGGGAAATTTTCTTTGCAAACATTTAGTTTATTTTTAGCCGTTAACAAGTAGAGTATAGACGCTTTTTATTACTACAAACAAAATAATACAAAAGAAAAAAAAAGATTTTCTTTAACTGGTTGTATTACCACTACTACTACCAACACTTTGTCTGTCCTTTTAAATAAAACGGTTTCTAATTTCAAACTAAAACCTTGTTTTTTTATAATAAAAACAAAATTACTAAAGGATTAACAAAAAACAAATAATTATAACAGTGGAGTTTTGTTTAAAGGTGACATTAAAAATACAAAAAAAGAAAACAAAACAAGAATTGATTAAACAATTTCATAGAAAAATAAATAAAGTAAAACGTTGCCTAGGTAAATTATAGATAATTTGTAAAAGATAAACAAGAAGAATTAAAATAAATTAAAAAAATAAAAAATTAAAGAGAAAAAAATTTGAAAAAAAGAAATTATTAAAAAAAAATTAAAGAAATTTAAAAAAAATATTATAAAAAAAAGGTTTCTTGCTAAATAAAATTTGAAATATGGGTTGTAATACTAGTAAGGAATTAAAAACCAAAGAAGGTTCCACCACCGGCGTTAATGGTTCGTCCCAAAATGATGATAATAACACTTGTGAACAGAACACAAATAATGAAGATGCCCAACAACAAAAGGGTGCGGTTTCCGGCGAACAACAAACCACACAGACCACCTCAAACAACTCAGCCAACCATACGAATCATTCGAAAACAAATTCCATCATCTCGAATGGTGGTGGTGGTGGTGGCGCCGTTAGCGGTGATGCCAGCCACAATCAATCCTCGAAATCCTCGGTCAATTCAAAACAATCCACGGTATCGCCGGCCAAGGAGAATGGCTCATTGCTGAAACATCAAATACAATCATACAATAAGGCCGAATTAACGGAATTCAAAGATATGGATGATGGTGAAGATGAAGGTGAGTGAGTCATATTTCAAGTCAGTAACAAGAAAGCCAATAAAGAAAGTTAAATCTCCTTTAACATTTACATTTAAGTTTTGTTCTATTTAATTTAATTTCATTTCTTTTTTTTAATAAATTCTAGTTTTTAAGTTAATCCTAATGAAACGTTTAAAGTGTGTTTGTGTTGTCTAAAAAAGGTGTGTTTTTTTAGGGAGTTTCCTTTTTTTTCTATTTTGAAAAACATTATTTTTATAGTTTTTTTTTTTTTTGAGAAATTTCCAATTCTAACCGCACACAAAGTGTTTTTGTCAGTTGCTACAGTTTCGTTTATACTTATCCTTAAGGGATTATTTGATGATGTATTATTTAATGAGCACAGTGCAAAAAAAGAAAAAAAGCTGAAAACTGAAAACACTGTAACATACTTTAGGGCTTTTTAATTTTCTATATTATTATTATTTCAAAATTGAAATAATAAAAAAAGAACGCCACAGCCAGCCAGTAACAGGGACATACAAGTCATTCATTTAATGGGATTAAAATTTTATAGATTTAGCACAATAAAAACTCAACAAAAGACATTTTAAAAAACAATTTATCAAATTAAAAGGATTGACCTTTTAATTTTAAAGAAATTTCTTAAAAACTTAACAGAGTTTGGAAAACTGAAAAAGAAATTATAGAAATTTAAGAAGAAAAATGTTATTTTGGTTGTTTTTGGAAACAAAATGTACTATTTTTAAAAGGTACTTTAAACTAAAGTACTTTTTAGAAAATGTATTTTATATTAAACTATTATTTTCAAAAGGTACTTTATATCAATGTACTTTTTTAAAAAGGTACTTTATATTAAACTACTTTTTTAAAAGGTACTTTATATTAAAGCACTTTTTTTTAAAAGTTACTTTATATTAAAGTACTTTTTTAAAAGGTACTTTATATTAAAGTACTTTTTAGAAAAGGTACCTTATGTTAAACTACTTTTTTAAAAGGTACTTTATATTAAAGTACTTTTTAGAAAAGGTACCTTATGTTAAACTACTTTTTTAAAAGGTACTTTATATTAAAGTACTTTTTAGAAAAGGTACCTTATGTTAAACTACTTCTTTAAAAGGTACTTTATATTAAAGTACTTTTTAGAAAAGGTACTTATGTTAAACTACTTTTTAGAAAATGTACTTTATGTTGAAGTACTTTTTGGAAAAGGTACTTTTATATTTTTTGAAAAAGGTACTTTATATTAAAGTACTTTTTTATAAAATCTACCTTATGTTAAACTACTTTTTAGAAAATGTACTTTATGTTGAAGTACTTTTTGGAAAAAGTACTTTTGCATTTTTTGAAAACCGTACTATTTATTAAAGTACCTTTCACAAAAATAAGTTATTTTATTGAAAGGGTTCTATATATTGAAGTACCTTTCACAAAAGGTCCTTTTAAGAAAAGGTACTTTATATTTAAATACTTTTTAGAAAAGTTAAAATACTTTTTAGAAAAGTTAAAATACTTTTTGGAAAAAGTACCTTCTGCTAAAGTATTTTTTGGAAAAAGTAATTTGTATTAAAGTACTTTTAGAACATAGTACCTTAACAAAACTTCAAATACGCTATGATTACGAACATTTAAATTGTTTCTTTTTTGTTAAACATTTCGTTTACACGATTTTTGAATCAATAAAATTTGGTACCAAAAAAAGTACATTTTGCAAAAAAAGGTGAAAATTGTTAAAAAAAATGTCTTTGACACGAAAAAGTACAAAAATAATTTTGGTAGAAAAAAAGTACTTTTGTGCAAAAAGTCTTAGAATGTGACAACAATTACAAATATGTATTTTGCACAATAACGCTAAAACAAGTTAACAATTTAACAAAATCATCAAATTAAATTTATTAGATTAAGATATTGAAACACTGCAAAATAAATAAAATGATTGGTTAGTAGCAAAAAAAGTACTTTTTGTACAAACAACATGAAAATGTATCAAACATTTAAAGAAATTGAAAAAAAAATAAATGAAACCGAACTTTGGTCTATATATAATCATAGTACCAAAAATAGAACCAAGTAGAAAATGTTTATCTATCTATATATATAAAAGTCAATGTGTGTTTTTATGTATATTTGTTTGTTTGTTTGTTTGGACTTTATAGACGGCTAAACGGCTGAACCGATTTTCATGAAATCTTCACAATGTCTTCCCGTATCTCTGGAAGGAACTATAGGCTACTTTTTATTTTGAAATTTTACGTGGGCGATGTGCCACGCCCATTTATACAACATTACCTCCTATTTCAAGTCAAAAACAAAATGCGTATATTTCAAAAAGTATATCAGCTAGAGTTCCCAAATTTTGTACAAGGAACTTTAGTTTCAATATAAATATTTTGGACAAAAATGGGCAGACCAGCAATAGTGGGCGTGGCACCTCCCATAATAAGTAAATACTAAAATCTGAATGTCAGGAAAACTATAACACCTAGAGTTCCTAATTTTTGTACAAGTAACTTTAGTTTCAATATAAATGTTTTGGAAAAAAAGTGGGCGGACCAACTGAAGTGGGCGTGGTACCTCCCATATGAAGTAAATACTAAAATCTGAATGTCAGGAAAACTATAACACCAAGAGTTCCCAAATTTTGTACAAGTAACTTTAGTTTCAATATGAATGTTATGAACAAAAATTGGGCGGAACAGCAAAAGTGGGCGTGGGACCTTCTATATGAAGTAAATACTAAAATCTGAATGTGAAATAAACTATATGAGCTAGAGTTCCCAAATTTTGTACAAATAACTTTAGTATCAATATGAATGTTTTGAACGAAAATGGGTGGACCACCGAAAGTGGGTGTGGCACCCCCCATACGTAGTAAATACTAAAATCTGAAATTCTAAGAAACTATAACAGCTAAAATTACCAAATTAAATACAAGTAACTTTAACTTCAATACAAATGTTTTTAACAAAAATGGGCGGACCAACTAAAGTGGGCGTGGTACCTCCCATATGAAGTAAATACTAAATGTGATGTAAACTATAAGAGCTAGAGTTCCTAAATTTTGTACAAGTAACTTTAGTTTCAATATGAATATTTTGGATAAAAACGGGCGGTTCAGCAATAGTGGGCGTGACACCACCCATATGAAGTAAATACTAATATCCTAATATCTGGGAAACTATAACAGCTAAAATACCCAAATTTAGAACAAGTAACTTTAGATTTAATATAAATATTTAGGACAAAAATGGGTGGACCTGCAAAAGTGGGCGTGGTGCCTTCCATATGAATTAAATACCAAAATTTGCATATCATGGAAACTATAAAAGCTAGAGTTTCCAAATTTTCCACAAGTTACATTAGTTTCAACATGAATATTTTGGCCAAAAATGGGTGGACCAGCAAAAGTGGGCGGGTCACCTCCCATATGTAGTAAATACTAAAATCTGCGTACCAAGGAAACAGCTAGAGTTTCCAATTTTTTTACAAGTAATAAGAAATAATATTAAAGAAACAATGTATATTTTAATTACTAAATAAATATTTTTTTTAAACCTTTACTTAATATGCATTTTACTTCGAGGGGGTAGCGAAGCGCACCGGGTATTAGCTAGTTTGATATAAAATGAATTGAACGAAAAATATAAATGAAATCTGTTATATTAAGATATTGAAGTTTCCATTTAATAATAATTATTTCACAATCAATTTATATCTGATTTTATTAATAATAAATTAGACTTTCTAAATATTTATTTAAATGATGGTCATGTCATAAGAAATTTTGCAGTTAATGGCCTTCAATATGGAACAAGTTTTGAAAAACACTTTTAATTTCTGTGCTCAGAAAAATTAACTAAAATTTGGCTTTGGACTATGATTTTAAATTAATAATAGTGGATTTTATTCAGAATTTAACTAATTTCTATACTCAGAAATTTTTAACCAATAAAAGTTGTTTTTATTAAGAAATTATTAAGAAATAGTACCAAAGGTACTTTACCTTTTTACAAAAATGCTAAAAATGAGACAAAAAATTCTATGAAATTAAAAATAAAAATCAAAGAAAATAATAAAACTGTGAAAAATAACGATAAAAATACTTTTAAGCTGAAAAAATCTTTGTACCAAAAAAGGTACTTTTTTCAAAAAAGTTAAAATATATGAAATGCTTTAAAATTATGTTTATTTTAAACAAAAAGTATTAAATGATTAATAAAATGAAATTTGGAGTGAAAAAAAAAATTTAGTACCAAAAAAGTACTTTAATATTTTTGTATAATTGTTAGTACCAATTAAGATAGGTGTGATCAAAATATTGGTACCAAATTAAGTATCATATTGGTACCAAATGAAGTTTTATAAATTTATTAAAACAAAGTTTTTTAGTATCTTTTATAATTGGTATTAAAAAGGGAACTTGGTACTTTTTATATCCAGCACTATAAGTAGCAAGGGTATTTATTAAAGTACTTTTTTTTTAAAGAGTACATTATTTAGAAAAGAAGTTTGGTAGCAAAAAAGTACCTTAATAAAATCCATAAACTTTAAATAGGCTTTGATGTGACTTTGAGAAATTCAAATATGAACAGATTTCTTTTCAGAAATGCAAAATTTTTAATTTACATACATTCTAAATTAGTACCAAAAAAGTACTTTTACAGAAACATACATAAAATAGGCTATTAATAAAAAATACAAATATGAATAGAAGGTCGGTTACATGGTTTTTGGGCCCAAAAAAACTAAAAAGTACCTTTTTTGAAAATAACAAAAACAGTACCATATAAAATAAATACGAAGAAAAGTTCGAATATGAATACTTTTTTTGAAAGGTACTATAAAGTACTAGTAAATTACTTTTTTTGAAAGGTACTATATATTAAAATACTTTTTTTTTTAAAAGGTACCTTATATTAAAGTACTTTTTTGAAAAAGTTACTTTATATTTTCAATACTAAACAAAAATTATCAAAAATCTTTTTCGGACCAAAAAATTTTTTGGTACAAAAATAGTACTTTTATATAAAAATTGTTAAAAATGTGCAAAAAATTCAAATAAAACACTTCTTTAAAATTAGCTATGACTTTCAACAATTCAAAAATCAATAGATATCTTGATAAAAATACTAAAGATTACGTTAATATGGTTTTTGGGTTAATAAAAAAATTAGTACCAAAAAAGTACTTTTGTACAAAATAGCTGAAAATGCAGCAAATATTTAAAATTATTGATATAAATTGCAAAAACGTAAAAATAAACAAAACTTTCTTGTTAAAACTGCTAACAATTACGCTTATATGCTTTTTGGGTAAATAAAAATATTAGTACCAAAAAAGTACTTTTATACAAAATATCAAAGAATGCAGCAAATATTTAAAATTATTAATATAAATTGCAATATCGTAAAAATAAAAATAAACATAACTTATCAAAAATGGTTTTTGGGCCAAAAAATTAGTTCGTACCAAAATAGTAATTTTGTATAAACATTTTTAAAAGTGTGCAAAAAATTCAAATAAAACACTTCTTTAAAATTTTCTATGACTTCCAACAATTCAAGAATCAATATATTTCTTGTTAAAACTGCTAAAAATTACGTTTATATGCTTTTTGGATAAATAAAAAAATTTGGTACTAAAAAGTACTTTTATACAAAATATCAAAAAATTCAGCAAATATTTAAAATTATTAATATAAATTGCAATAACGCAAAAATAAAAATAAACAAACTTATCATACTTTTTTTTGAAAGGTACTATATAGTAAAGTACTTTTTTAAAAGATTCTTTATATTAAAGTGCTTTTTTTAAAAGGTACCTTGTATTAAAATACGTTTTTTAAACAGTTTCTTTATATGTTATAATAACAAACAAAACTTATCAAAAATGGGACCAAAAAAAAAAAAAAAAAATTGTTCGTACCAAAATAGTACTTTTATATAAAAATTGGTAAAAATGTGGAAATTATTCAACTAAACCACTTCTTTAAAATTAGCTATGACTTTCAACAATTCAAAAATCAATAGATTTCTTGTTAAAACTGCTAAAAATTACATTTATATGCTTTTTGGGTAAATAAGCAAACTAGTACCAAAAAAGTACTTTTGTACAAAATAGTTAAAAATTCAGCAAATATTTAAAATTATTACTATAAATGGCAAAAACGTAAAAATAAAAATTATAGGCTATAAAATTACCTCATAAGTGGCAAAGACATTATTTGCTATTACCTCATTTAATCTTGAAGGCATAGAATCAACTAGAGATATAAAAGTATCGAGAGATATTTTTTACCATTCTGTTTTTAATATTGTTGCTAAATCTTTAAAATTTAAAGGGTTTTTCTTCATTACTTCCCGATCTACAGGCTCCCATAGATTTTCTAAGGGGTTGAGATCGGTATATTGTGGCTGCCACTCCAAAAACTTCCACATTGTTGTTGTTTATCAAGTTGCTTGCTAAGCCACTTGTGTGCTTAGGGTCATTGTCGTGTTGAAATATACTACCTGGGGCCATTCTTTCACAAAGATGGTGTAGCATATGTTGTTGCAGTATCTCACAGTATTTAATGGCATTCATATTTCCTTAATTTTTTGTTATAGAACCAACACCATCATGGAAGAAAGCTTCTAATTAAAATATAAATGAGCTACGTTTTATATTATATGAATCTGAAATAAAGGCTCTTATATATGACAAAATATACTTTTTTAGTTAAGAAAATAGGGAAAATCTCTTCCAGATATTCAACTATATATCAAACGCTATCGAATATAAAGAAAACAAATATAAAATAGGGACATAGTCATCAAAAATTTAATATATTTAACTATTTGCGGTTAGTGGTCACTTTTCTAACCACCTTTTCTATAGTCTTTAAAACATAGTTTATTGGCCATATATTGGCATTTTTCTAAACAATTAAAGATTTAAAAGACATCGTTTGTGATTTTTTTTGCAAAACTTTGCCCTCAGGGTGCTCAGGTTAGATAAATATATTAATTTGAAAATATTGTAAGCCGCATTTCACAAACTCAATAAAAAAAGCACACAGTGTTTATTGTTTCATCGAATTCTGTGTTACTTTAGGTTTGGTTAGGTAATCAGGCAGCCGTCCAAAACCTTAGTCTCGTACAGCTCACTTGGGGCCAATGATCGTTCCCTTTGTGGTACCTGAAGAGAAAATAGAAACAGAAAGAAAAGAGAAATATAAGTAAAAGAAAAGGAAAATCTATAGATTGAGTCAGAGTGAAGATTGCAAGAGAAAAGTAGAAATTTGAGGAGTAAGATGAGAAATGGTCATGGCACAGTTGCTGAGTCACTATGAGGTGCAATTTGCATGTTCGGTCTTATCAACCACCTGCTTCCCCTAATAAAGGCGTCTATGCACCTTCACAGATAACGGAGAGGTTACTAAAGGATCGCTCACCCAGTGCCGGTCAATTACAAAAGAAGTGTAGGATGGTATCTTTCTCCTCCTCATTCTGACAACTTCTGCAAAAGTCGTGATAAAGTAGCCCAAGTCTTGCAGCATGGGCACCGAAAGTGCAATGCCCAGTGAACATCGCCACCATATTGCTAAGTCGTATTCGTTGTAATCGAAGTAGATACGACGTGCGCTTACATCCTCGTAATGGCACAGGTGGATTCATTACCCCAGCTTGTTTGTCCCGCCAAGTAGTCAGCAATACAATTGCCTTCATTATCTCGGTGTCAACGTACCCAAGTGAGTACAACTGTCTAATGTCTCGCCATCTCATTTAAGGATGTCCGCAATTCCAGGACTATATTCGATCCCCCTTTTTGGGACACCTATCAGGGATTTGATTGCGGCTTTACTGTCAGTATATATACGGATATCTCTACCAGATACCCTGTAATATTTGAGCCAGTTGAGCCTCGACCTGAAGAATGCTGCATCCATTTGGGAGTCTAAAGGACATTCTTATCCCAAATTCAGGAATGTATACACCATTGCCCTCTCTATCCCCCTTTTTGGACCCATTTTCGTATAGATGGATAGCCTCATTGTATCAAGGAAGAGACCATTAACAGGTTCCATACTGGATGGGATTGAGAAACCGATGTTCCTCAGGAATAAGGATTTGGGGGTGCAGTAATCAGGATGATTAGAATGATTTTGAATACTTCCTATTATGCAAGAATGTCCGTAGGATCTATAATTTCATGCGTTGCAGGCGTTGAGACTAAAGGCCGTGTTCAGTGCTAACTTACTGGCCATTAGATCTACTGGTACAAACGTATTTCGGTATTAAGGTACTTTTTATAATAAAATGTAATATGTACCTAATTAGTACCAAAGTACCTTTGGATATGTCATAATAAAGCATTTGCTTAAAAAGTACCAAAAGTACCTAAAACGTACCAAGGTACTTTTGGGTATATGGTAGTAGAACATTTGCTCAAAAAGTACCAAAGTACTTTTTTGTAAGTATTTTTTTTATTTTAAGGAAATTTAGTTATATTTAACATTCTTTAAGATGAAATTAATTTTGGTACTAAAAATAAGTACTTTTTTTATATCCAATATTCAAATATTTTTTTATTTTTCTTTTGTCTATTTTAATTCCTTTCAATTTATTTATTGTCTGCAAATTTTCAAGTCATTCCCATGTAACTGTCTAAGTCTCCTCCGCTTTGCACTAACATTAATATAATATTCTGTTTGTTTTACAACTCTGCAAAATATACAGCAGCAAATGTCACATTAATTTTGATTTTAATTTGAGTTTATACTCCATGGTAGACAAAACAGGCGGCGCCATTTCCATTACACAATAATTACATTTTTATTTCACTTCTAAAACATTTTCATTTAAATTGAGCTGCTTTTTTGCTTTAGCTAAAAGGATTCATATAACTGTATTGTATATAAATAAGTAGCAAATGCATTAATTTTTAATTTTGGAAAGAGTTATAAGACTTTGTCGATATGTAAGTTTAATGTAATTTCCTTAAAACATCAAAAGCATAAATTTGTGGGTAAATATTGTGGTTTTCACGCAATTTCCATAAAATTTATGTTTGTTTTTAAACAAACGCATAAATGATATGATGTGCCATATAAATGTATTTATTTCAGTTGTATCAATCATAATTTTGGCATTTTATTTAGTTTTTTTGTTAAATTTTCGTTGAATATTTCATTCACCAACCTCCCCCACGGCTCACAAATAAATAAATAAAACAAAAGTTGTATACATTGCCTTGGGGGGGGGGGGGGAGGGGGCTTCTGGGTGGTTGTGTTAAGGAATGAATTCATAAAAATTCCTTTGCATAAAGAAATACCACACACTTTGGCATTTGACAATAAATTTTAGTGAATGATAGCTGATTTCGTTGAGAATTTAATAGAATTTTATATTATCTACAAAAATTAAGGACATTTCATGGGAAATTTTCAAATTAAATGCCATCAATGTTGAAAGAAATTTTGGAAAAAATCTAATTTTCTTGCTGAGAAAAAGTAACTAGAGTGGCATTTGATAAACAATTCAAGTGAATCTAGGATGATTTTTTAAATAATAAATTAGTATTTTAGAATTATTATCGAAATGATAGTTTTATTTCATAAGAAATTTTGTTATTAATTGAACAATTTTGAAAAAAAAAATATATTTTTGCCGATTTTGACCCATTGTAGGTCCGACTTACTTTGGTCTTATATACGCCATTGCAAAGGTATTTGAAATATTTGTTATTGGTTATCACTATTGTCTATATTAATGACTTATCTATATTAATGACTTAGTAATCCAGATATAGATAAAATATAGATACAAATCGAGGTTGTCATGTTTCTCAGCCATTTGGGGGCCGATTGTCTAGATTTTAAATAGCAATCGAGCCGGGAGAATTCGAGATATATTGATGAATAAATCATGAATGTAATTTATTTGGAGGCTACGGAAAGTTGATTTCAACATACATACGGTCAGGTGGACAGACGGACATGGCTATATCGGCTACGCTATCTATAACGATCCAGAATATATATATTCTTTGTAGGGTCGCAAATGAAAAATGCAGAAATGACAAATGGAATGACAAACCTATGTATACCCTTGTCACTCATGGTGAAGGGAATAACAAGAAAGATTGCTATAATAATCTGTGCCGGATTGCTATAAAATTGCCGAATAGCAATCCAAATTTATTATTTCATATTTGATAATTTATTTTTAAATTTGCGTGTTAAAGCTTTCACAAAATCTTTAGAATGAAATCATTACTTTACAAATGGCGATCAGAAAAAGATGGAGTGAAGTTAGCATCATTACCATTATCATCAACCGTGTGCAGTGTTACCAGACGCGATCATAATAATCTCGGCCGAACTGACTTTGCAATCGACCCAATTGCACTAAGGGGCTCACTTCAATCCATCCCTTCCTCAGACTTATAATCTAACTCCACATTTTCCAAATACTCATAATCGGTACACCACTCGTCAGTGTTGCCTTCTAAGTCCAACTCGTAATCATTCGCATTCACAGTGGGTTCCAGCTATCTCTTTTAGCGTGTCGAATCAATTATACCGCGGTTTTTCAAGGCCTAAAACCGAAACCGAAAATTATTCTTCGGTTTTTACAACAAGCTTTTTCATCCAATTATTCATTCAATATTTCTAAAAACAGGTCGATAAAAATATCTTAAGATTTGTTAATTTTTTTTTTAAATTGTATTACAATAATTGTTTCAGGTTATGTAGCAGGCTTCCTTTCGCAGGCTAGGCAAGGAAACCTGTCAATAAAGCATGATACAACATACTGATCTACGAGTATTTCCTGACAATTAAACTTCAAATGAATGTTTATTTACTTAATTAAAAAAAAAAAAATTCAAATGTTTGTATTAGTTATTTTGTATTAGTTATTTTTGACAAGGTGCTCTTCGCCACCCCAATTGGAAGAAAGAAATATTACTATTAAGTCTCCCTTTGTGAATTAATACTAATTCAGGAAGACATGTCTATAGTTTAATGTTTATTGATTCATTGTAATGTGGATTCTAGCTCATTCTAAACGTATTATTAGAATAAAAACAGTACCATAAAGACCCACATTTTGTATTCCCACTCAGCATCATGAATGTCTAATTTCATATTTCTGTGTCCATTACTATAGAAACTACAAAAGAAAGGTACCACTATAATCACATTTTTGCGATTTCTAACTCATTTTCAATTTTAAAGTTTATTATTATAAAATATTCAAAAAGTACTTTTACAATGAAGAAATAGTACCATTGATTATACCTTTTGAATTCGCATTCACTAAACCATTAATGTTTAATTTCGTGTACTATTAGTTGGAATAAAGTACCTGCAAGTCCCTTTTTTATATTCTAACTCAGTCTGGATCATGTGTGTCTAATTTCCTGCTTATAGGTTCATTATTAAAGAAATTTCAATAATAGTTTCTGTTACCTCAATATCATTATGCCATCTATTCTTGATTCTTTCTTTACTGAGAAGCATATCAGCCAACTTTAATGTATATAAGCTAACTAATTTAATATATTAAAAAGGTACCATTAAAAGAAAAAGTACCAATTTTCCTTTATCCTCTTGAACACTGGTCAACTTTGAACTTTAAATTTGTTTAGCAGTTCCTATATTATCAACTGATTTAACAGTTAATAAATTATCACAAAACCAAACCGAAGTGCAACCGATCGGTTTTAAATTTTTTAAAACCGAAACCGCGGTTTTGAAATTCTTCGGTTTTTTGGAAGAAGCCTTGTGACTCCGGCCATGGTACTCTGAACTATATTTCTGCTTACAACTCATCCATTTGAGGGCCGATTTTCATGATTTTAAATAGCAATTTAAAAAAAATACAAGTTATTTGGAGCCTTCGGAAAGTTGATTTCAACACACAGACGGACATGCCTATATCGGCTAGCAGATTTTATTCAGCATAAAAATGTATTTCATATTATTTATACAAATTTATAATTAAATGCCACCAAAATTTCAATAATTATTTTGCTCAGTATATATAACACAACTTTGACTTTGGACAATGAATTTATATTGGGTGTATGACTTAAAAATGCGGCATTTTGTCAAATTGTTAGCTTTTATTTTAAAACATTTGTATAATATAAATATATTCAAAGTATTGGCCATTGTTAGCTATGAGCCAAAAGAACTGCTCCTCTTTTGAGGCCAAGAACGAATCAAGCCAATATCGTAAACTCTTTTACAAAGTGAAGCGTATGCCAGAGAGAGCAGTCTGCATCGATCGAAACAAATAGTAGACAGAGGGGACATGGTCAGGACTATAAGGCGGGTGAGGCAAAAGTTCCCCACTATTTCTTTGTAAATAGTTTTTAACAGGTATTGCAAAATGTGGCCGATAGTTGTCATGACGGAATATTACGGTTTCATGTCTGGCCGCATATTCTGACCATTTTTCGGCCAATTCTCGCTTCAAACGAATCAGTTGCGTTCAGTACAGGTTCCCTGTAATGCCGTGGCCAGATTTCAGCAGTTCATAAGGACTGAGATCGAAAAAACCTTAACACACGTTTTTCATTAAAAGTTTTAACCCAAGTATTTTTTGATTTATTTTTGATCAAGTTACCTTTGTAAAGCATGTCAGTTATTATGTTTAATGTCAATTATGTTCATTTGTTGTTAATCTGATTAAAATGAGTGACGAGAAAATAGTGCGTGCTAAAATTATTAAATATTTTCAAAAAAAAAAAAAACCCAACTTGGTTCTACAAAAAGTTGGTCAAACAATCAAAGATCTGCCCTCAAACTGATTCCAATGTTATTAAACAGTATCGGGAGAACTTGTCCGTTGATATAAAACCTGGTTCAGGTAGGAAGAATGGTCCACATGATGTTTCTAAAGCATAATGAATAGAAAGCATTTTCAAAAGAGCTCCCAACACATCCGGTAGGAAAGCATCCGGTTAGCTCACTACTTGGACTATTTGGTACGAAAAGTTAAAACCAATGCTGGTATAAAAACATACAAGACTCAAAAAATTCCTGACAGGAACTCTGCTAAAAATTTAGAGGCCAAAGACAGAGCACGGAAATTGAAGTCAAATATTATTAAAAAAAATATACCTGCTGCATAATGGATGACGAAACGTACGTATGTACAATATTTTTATGTTGCTAATGCTCGAGGGAATGTTGTAGAAAAGTTTAGGACACAAAAGCAGACAAATTTTCCCAAAAACTTCTTTGCATGGCAAGCAATAGTAGTTGCGGCAAAAGATGCCAAAAATTTGATACAAAGGGCTCTATAAATACCGAAATTTACATCAAGAAATGTTAACAAAAGAGGATGCTTCCATTCATAACACTTCTTCATATGTCCACTTATTTTTGGCCGGATTTTTCATCCTGTCACTATGGTAAGCAAGACTTGAGCAGTACAAGAACAATTATGTGGTATTTGTACCAAGAGATGCAAATTTCCCCAACTGCCTTTAGCTAAGGCCAGTGGAGAGATATTAGGCTCTTGTTAAAAGAGAATAGAAGAGCACTAAAAAGGTTTTCAAAAGTGTGGTAGATTTTAAACAGAAATGGACTACGTGTTCGAAAAAAGTGACAAAAAGCACTATAATAAACCTTAATGGAAGGATTTCCGGAAAAGGTTCCTAAATTCATCCCTATTGATTGATAGATACACAGAGAAAACAGATTCGTGATACCTTAGTAACCGAATTTTACAGTTGCGGCTACAAAATTTTAGAAGGGGTAACGAAATTTTGGTTGCTTCAACCGAAATTCTTTTTTATCAACTGACTTTCTGTTGATAGAACGGAAAAATTCTATGTGTGCAACCGAATCATTCGATTGGCAACAAATTCGGTTGCTATCACGAATCTGTTTTCTCTGTGCAGGATCCAAATACAGAGCATTACATTAGCGATATGGATATTTGGCTTTGGTATCGATTCGGCTAGTTGGCCGGGCTTCAAATACGATCTCTTACGCTTCGGGTTATCGTAATGGATTTATTTTCCATCGCAAGTAATGATTGGTGCAAAACTGATTTTCTACAATATTGTCAAAATTGTACAAAATTGTCTTTCAAGAGTCTCTCGGCTTCAATTCGTATTGTACCCAATTACCCTGCTTTTGGATGAATCCTGTTGCTCACAAACATTTTGAAATTGCTGCTTGTGTAGTTCTCAATGATTTTTCAAGCTCTTGCCGAGTTTGACATAGAGTAATGCCACCAATTCTTGGTCTACAAACTATTTTTGGATGGCCTGGGCGATCTTTGCCTTCCGTGTCAAAATCACCACTTCAGAACCGCACAAACCATCTCTCTTACGTTGAAACTGATGGAACACAATCAGCATAAACTTTGCTGGGCAATCAGTGTGCTTCAGCGGCACTTTTTTTAAATAAAAGAAGTAAAGCCAAACTTCCCGCATATGACGCTTTGTTGGCACATAATTCGACATTTTTGAAGCAGAAAAAACACAATATAATGTTCAATAACTTAGTCAGAATAAATGGCAGATAGGTACCCTTCAAAATTACATAAAAGTTATTAAAAACAAAAACCGCGTTTAAATACGCCATTTATTGTAAATCCCCCGTGATTAGTTTTTCCATTTTTCAAAAGCTCATGCTATTGTTTTTCCAATAACGTAAAAAATATTTAAATTGTTACTAATTTGTATTTATATTTAAAATTTCCTTTTTTTTAAATCTCAAAAATTTCATTATAATGATTTCTTTTATATTATAAATTTAGTTAAAAGTATTTGTCTTATAACTATACTTCATTAATTTTCCTAATGTATGATTCGTGCTATAAAATCTTGCTAGTTTGACTGTTTGTAGTCCTTTTATTTCATTTACTTATAATATAAATTCCTTTTAATTCATTTCGTTTGCAAAATAAAACAAATAGCAAAACGTATACTTAATATTTTTTACACTTAGAGCCAGTTTTTGACTTCGTATTTAAATATTAATTATATTTAAGTTCTATTTAAATACGAAAATGGGTTTCTCAGTGCTTTTTTAAATGATACTTAAGTGGCCAACTTTGGCCATTTAAATTCTATTTAAGTTTCATAAACTACCATATGTTTTTAACAGCTGTCTTTTGTTGTCTGTTTTTTTTTCACTCTATTGTAGCGCTGTATTTTTTTACGGCATCTAACAAAAACTACACTTCCGATGCGGTGAAGTTTGGGGCTTCATTTGTGCATTTTCCTACATATATTTTATTGTTTAATAACCTTTTTTTTTCTTATTTGGCAAAATATATCAATTTTTGTTTTGCTTGAACAGCTGTGTTATACAAAACTATCGATAATTTTTTGATATTTAGTAGTGCTACCACACTTTTATCTTATTTAAATAAGAAAAATTATATTGCACTGAAAAACTCAAACTGTATTTAAATACCATTTAAATTTAAGTAAAAATTAACTAAATACGTATTTAAATACGAAGTCAAAAACTGGGCATTAAACATTAAAAATAAATTTATTGCTCATACGTCTTAGGGTACGTAATATATTTTTGTTTTGGTACAAATCTCCCAGTTGCTCTCTCTCTCACTCTCTCATTCTTAGTATGAATTGCTAAGAACAAGCTAAACACAGCATTCATTTTGGAAGGAATTTGTTGTTGTTGTGTGTTTGTTTCTTTAGCATTTTGCTTAGTAAAAGTGTGTTTATTTGTGTATTATTTTGTTTGGTGATTTCCTTGTAACAATTACTTTTGCCTATAATTCATTTCTTTGCAAATGATTATATATTCATTTTTGAATTATTATTTATCACCATCCAACACCATTTTATCAGCTCACCCAACAATTCATTGTATTTAATGAGGCTTAAGGGCACCATTAACAGTTAAAATGTTAATAAATTTTATTACTAAAAATGCTGGAAATATGTAAGAAAAAAATGGGGAAAATTTCTTGTAAGGAAATGAATATTTCAATGATTGTTGTTAAGCATTAGGGCATTAATTAAACGTTAATAATATGCCTAAAAATGATAAATTTAATATGAATTTTATCTTTAGAATACTTGAGTTTAACTTGTTTAAGATATTTACAATTAATGGGGGGCATTTGAGTTTAAGTTTAGGCTTTTATTATTAATGGCATGATTTAATAGGATATTTAGTTTATGTTATTAATGTCTTTCTTAAACAGAGTAAAAATTAAAGCAACAACAATCAAAATTTAGATAAGACAATTGGAACTTCGTTACGGAACGATTTGGTCAAATATTGCCAACTCAGTAACAGCAGTTTCTAATGGAAGTTCCTTCCGTAGAGAAGAACTTTCAATGGCAACAACTGAAACAGTAAAAACTCCAACAATATGCTTGCTTATAAACATTACAACATTAAATAAGTTATGTTACTATGTTTTCTTTAAAAATTTAAAATTTCTTAGAGGTTGTCTTATACTTTAGTTTATAACTTTTTTTCTTTTGAATCAATTGAGCTTATTTTCAATAGCAAACAACCTAGGATAATGATAAACATTTTGAGAGAATCTTAGTAAGTTTGGTTTAATATTTCGGATGTGAGCGTGATTTACACTAACAGCAAAAACTAAATCAAGTTAGAATGCCTTGTTATAACAATAACAATCAAAACTAAAAAAACATAATTGCTTATAAACATTAAACTAAGCTATAGTTACCATGTTTTAGAATGTTTTCATTAAAACCATACCAAAATTTGTTGGATGTTGTCTTCTATTTCGGCTTATAAATTTTATTCTTTTAAACCAATTGTGCTGATTTTCAATAGCAAACAACCTAAAATAATGATAAACTTTTTAGGAGAATCTTAGTAATTTTGGTTTAATATTTTGGATGTGAGCGTGATTTACACTAACTGACAAAACTAATTCCTGTTAGAATGACCTATTACAACAACAACCAACACTACAACAAAATAATTGTTTATGAACATTAAACTAAGCTATAGTTACCATGTTTTAGAATATTTGCATTTAAACAATACTACATTTTTTTTTCGAAGTTGTCTCCTATTTTGGTTTTTAACTTTTTTTCTTTTGAACCAATTGTGCTGATTTTTAATAGCAAACTGCCTAGGACAATGGTTAAAATTTTTAATGGATCTTATTAAATTCGGTTTGGTATTTTGGGCATGAGCGTGATTTACACTAACGGCCAAAACTAAATAAAGTTAGAATGACCTTTTACAATAAAAACTACAAACAACATGCTTGCTTATAAACATTACAACATTAAGCAATGTTGTAGTAATAATGCTGTTAATTCTTTCTGTTAAAAATATTAAATTTGTTTCAGTTTCTCTTATATTTTGGTTTATGCAATAACAAGTTTTCTGTTAAACCAATTTTTCTGATTTTAAATAGCAAACTACTTAGGACTATGCTTAACATTTTCCATGAATTTTATTAAATTCGGTGTGATACTTTGGATGTGAGCGTGATTTACACTAACAGCCAAAACTACATAAAGTTAGATTGACCTGTTACAACAACAACAAAAATTGTCAAAACTACAACAACAAGCCTGCTTAAAAACAAAAAAAAAAAAAAATTAAATTAAGTTTTATTAGCAATTGTTTTTGTTGTTTCGATGTTGTTTCTTGTTTCTTTTTTTGGTTTATAACTTTTTTTCTTTTCAATCAATTTTTCTGATTTTCAATAGCAAACTGCCTAAAACAATGATAAACATTTTCAAGGAATCTTATTATATTCGGTTTGATATTTTGCTCGTGAGCGTGATTTACACTAACAGCCAAAACTAAATAAAGTTAGAATGACCTGTTACAACAACAAAAATTGTCAAAACTGCAACAACAAACATCTTTATAAACAAAAAAAAAAAAAAATAAATTAAGTTTTATTAGCAATTGTTTTTGTTGTTTCGTCGTGTTTCCTGTTTTGGTTTATAACTTTTTTTCTTTTGAATCAATTTTGCTGATTTTCAATAGCAAACTGCCTAAAGCAATGATAAATATTTCCAATGAATTTTATTCAATTCTGTTTGATATAATGGATATGAGCACGATTTACACTAACGGCCAAATCTAAATTAAGTTAGAATGTAATAAAAATCATGAATATATAAAACTTCTAAGTTCCTAGATGAATAGTTCTTAGGGAAACGACAAATGTTTAAGTTTGTATCCTCATTTATCATTAAATAACAATTTTATTTGAAGGCTTGTTTGTTTTAAAAACTAATCTTCAAAACACAAAAGAAATCATGTGTAAAAAGCCATTGATAAATTATCATTCTGCATTACTTTATTTCCTTGTTGTTTTTTAGTCATTCATTCTAAATATTTCTTTCTTTCTTTGTTTACTTAATATTATTTATGATATTTCTATTTCTATTTTGTGTTTTGTGTCTTTAGCAAAAGCATCATATCATCACAAATAGTTTTCTGACAATGCCAATGCTATTTTGTATAATTTTTCTAAACAAATCATGTTTCTAACATTAATGTTCTTTCGATGACATAGAGGTGTTTAGAAGACAAATGTTTTTCTTGGGGTTGGAGGTTTTCTTTTTTTTTTTGTTTTGGAAAGGGGAGGTTCTTGTGAGTGTCAGTTTTGGTTTCTTTTTCTTTATTTTGTTTAAGATAGCTAATGGTTAACTCATCATATACAATTTATTATTGTGTTTAGGTTATTTGAAGTTTTTATTAAGACTTGTATATTGTCTAAGGAGTTTGATAAATATTTATAAGTGATTTATTTGTATATATGTTTTAACTAATGTTGTGAAAGACATTGTTAAAGAAATGATGTAGTTTTGTTTTAAGGGGAGAAAGGTTTTAGAAAAATAACAATAAAACAAACAAATTTAGATTACATTGATATATTTCATTGGAAAAAGTTGATAAAATTAACTAACCTAGAGGCTAATAAAAAATTTTATATTAAAGAATTTTATTAGGTTTTCTTAATTACTATCTACCAATTTCAAATAATATTAAATTTATTAACAATAAATTTATTTTTAATAATATTTAAAATTTTGAATTTTTTAAAAAGTAGAAAGTTTGTTGGTAATTTAAAAAAATATATATTTAAGAATTTTAGTAGATTTTATATAATTTAAAAGGTCTTAATAATAGCTATCCAATAATATGAAATAATGTTAAAATTATTAATAATTACTATATTTTTGACAATTCCAAAAATTTACTCTTTTTGAACAAAAATTTAGCCAATTTTGAAGGTTAAATAAAAAAGTATCTGATAAAGAATTCAATTAAATTTAGAGATTTTTTAGTAGTTCAAGCTAATTGCTATAAAATGATGTAAAAAATTGTCATAGTTATTTAATAAAATTAAATATTTTTTTAATATAAAAAATATAAATTTTTTTTAGGAAAAAAATTAAAATTTTTTTAATAATCAACCAAGGTTTTATTAAGATGTTTGCAATTATTTTATAATTAAATTTAGTTTATTTTGCAAATATAAATTTATTTTTTTACATATTTGCTAAAATTTTTTTAAAGAAAATTGAAAAATTACCAAAGTTTGAAGGTTAATTATTAAAATATATATTAAGGAATTCCATTAGTTTTTCTATACTTTAAAAGCTCCTGTTTATAACTACACAATCATATAAATGAATGCCAATTTTATTAACAATTACTATATTTTTTGTTAAAAATTACATGGTTATTATTGTTAGCAAGAGTTCAAAAAGTTACCAAAGTTTAATGGTGTATTAAAAAAATATATATTAAGGAATTTCATTAGTTTTTTATTTAAATTAGAATCTTATGCCAATAGCTATAATATAGCACAAAATAATGTTAATTTTATTAACAATAACAAGACTTATGTTAATAAACAAAATGTAAATTTTTGGTACAAAAAAAAAAAAAAAAAAAAAAAAAAAAAAAACAAGAGTTCAAAATTTTCTAAAAAATTATTTATTTTCTTACTTAAATTACATTTCAAACGCTTATCAAAACAAAAACAAGGCTATTTTTTATTATTTGCGAAAAAAATTTCCTTAAACAAATTTGAAAATGACCAAAGTTTTATGTGTTATTAAAAAATATATATATTAAAGGAATTAATAAGTTTTTCTATTTTTTAGTAGACCCTGTAGAGGTCTATCAAATGATAGAAAATAAAGTTAGATTTAGTGACTGTAATTACATTTTTTTTAATATCAAAAATTTAAATTCTTAAAAAAAAACTAAAATCTAAAAATTATCATAATAATCATTTGTTTTATGATATAAAAACATTGAGAATTATATTTTATTATAAGAAAATTGTATGTTTCATTATAAATGTTTATAGTGCTTCTATTTCTGTTATAAATTCCTTAAAATTATTATCCTAATAAATATAGCAAAACGTATACTTAATATATTTAAACTAGAAATATTAAACATACATTTATTGCTCATACGTCTAGGGGTATGCTAAACATATTTGCTTTTGGTACTCCTAACAACTTTACATCTTTTTCTCTCTCTCTTTATCTCTCATTTGAAATGTCTTTAATTTTAATGTTCATGACAATATTTCTCAAATATGTGGGTTTTTTGTTTAAAAATATAAAATCCTTAAAGAAAATTTAAAAATTTCCTAAAGTTTTCAGATAAATTAAAAAATATATATTAATGAATTTAGTTACATTTTCGATTTTTCAAAAGCTTTTGAAATTAGCTATCAAATGGTATAAAATAATGTACAACTTATTAACAATTTATATATTTTAACCTATGAATACAATGGACACATTTGTTATGTAGAATTGAAAATATTAGCAAAGATTGCTGATAAATTTAAAGAAAACATATATTAAAGAATTAGTTATTGGGTGTATGTATGACTTACAAATTAGGGATTTACAATAGATGGTGTAGCTTTTGAACGCGGTTTTTGTTTTTAATAACTTATATGTCGAATTTTGTGCCAACAAAACGTCATATGGGGGAAGTTTTGCTTTAGTTCTTTAATTTGAAAAAAGTGACGCTGAATTACACCGATTACTCACCAGAGCTTATGGTGAGTGTGTTCCATCAGTTTCAACGTAAGAGAGATGGTTTTTGCGGTTCAGAAGTGGTGATTTTAACACGGAAGACAAAGAACGCCCAGGCCAGCCAAAAAAGTTTGAAGACCAAGAATTGAAGGCATTACTCCATGATCATTGTTATAAAACTCATCAAGAGCTTGCAAAATCATTGGGATCATCCAATCATCCATCATCCAAAAGCAAGGGAATAGGGTACCATACGAATTGAAGTTGAGTGACCATGAAAGACGATTTTGCATGTCCGAAGTGATGTTTGAACGCTATAAAAGAAAAGGTCATAGCTAACAATGGCCATTACAAATGTTTAAAAAAATATATAAATGTATTGTAATTATAAAACGTATGAGTAATATTAATTACAGACTTCTTTGTATTAATATTACTCATACGTCTTTGTTGAGTTTAATATTAATTTAAAGTTTTTTCATAGTTTTAGTAAATAATTTTTCAAACTTTTGTTTTTATTTTAACTCTTTAAGTGAGTGTGCAAAAGAGTAATAATAATTTATTAAAAAATTGTCTTTATTGTCTTGGAAAAAAAAAAACAGCAATAGTAATAAGTTCAATGACTTTTATTTATGTGCATTCTATGTGCGAGTAATAGTTTCTTTGTTTGCCAACAACTTTCCTTGCCTTGCTTTACCCTCATCATGCCAACCATATTTTGCTTGCAAAAATTTATCTTGTTTGTTGTTTTATTAAAAAAAAAAAAAAATACATGTTTCTTTATACAAAAATTGCCTTTTACAGTGAGATATTGAATAAAAAGACTTAAACTAACAAACATAGGGACTGATTTGATAAAATGAACGGAAAGTCTAAATAGAAAATTTTTATGAAAATTATGTTTTTTTTTAAGCTTATCCCAGAGAGAGCATTCTGCAACGATCAAAACAAATATTAATCGGCGGGGTCACGGGTCTAAAACTTCCCAACCACTTCATTCTATATACTTTTTAACAGGTATTGCAACATGTTGCCTAGCGTTGTCATGATGGAATATTACAGTTTCATATCTGGGAGTTTTTCGGCCAATGCTCGCTTCAAATGAATATGTTGCATTTGGTACACGTTCCCTGTAATGGTCTGGCCAGACTTCAGCAGCTCATAATAGATAGGACCTTTTTGCTCCAACCAAATATAGAGCACCATGGATATTTGACTTTGGAGTCGCTTCGGCTGGTTGGCCAGGCTTCACATACGATTTCTTACGCTTTGGGTTAGAAGTGGATCAATTTTCCAGCTATAAAATGATTCTAAATAATTTACAACTTATTAATAATTACAGATTTTTGTTTATGAATAACAGGGACACTTCCTTAAGAAAAGTAGAACAGTTTAACAAAGTTTGAGGGTTAATTAAAATAAATATATATTAAAGAATTTAAGATGTTTTTTCAGTTTTTAAAAGCTCTTGTTGATGGCTATAAATTAATAAAGGAAAATGTTAAATTTAATTACTCTAAACATATTTTCGATAATATTTAAAATTTGCATTTTTGGTACCAAAAAAAAAAAAAAAAGATTTTACAAAAATTAACTAAATTTTAAATTAAAATGCAGTTTAAACTTTCCAAACCACTTCATTCTAAATGCTTTTTAACAGGTATTGCACCACATGGCCGAGCGATGTCATGATGGAATATTACAGGTTCATGTCTGGCTGCATAATCTGGATGTTTTTCGACCAATGCTCGCTTCAAACGAATCAGTTGCATTCGGTACAAGTTCACTGTGATGGTCTGGTCAGATTTCAGCAGCACATAATAGATAAAACCCTTTTGCTCCCTCCAAATACAGAGCATTACCTTAGCGTCATGGATATTTGGCTTTGGTGTCGATTCGGCTGGAGTTGGCCGGGCTTTATATACTATCTCTTACGCTTTGGGTTAGAAGTGGATCAATTTTCCATCGTCAGTAATGATTCGCAATAATGATTGTCTTTTATAGCGTTCAAGCAGCATTTCAGACATACAAAATTGCCTTTCAAGGTCTCTAAGCTTCAATTCGTATGGTACGCAGTTTCCCTGCTGCTCAATGATTTTGCAAGCTCTTGTTGATTGAGTTTGACAACAATATTCAAGGTCTCTAAGCTTCAATTCGTATCGTACCAATTTTCCCTGCTTTTTAATGAATCCTGCTGCTCAATGATTTTGCTAGCTCTTGGTGAGTTCGACAACAATCTTCATGGAGTAGTGCCTCTAATTCTTAATATTCAAACTTTTTTGACCTGTTCTAAGCGTCTTCTTTGTCTTCCGTGTCAAAAAGCTTTGGTGAGCACTCGGTGTAATTCAGCGGCACTTTTTTCTTCAAATTAAAGAAGTAAAGCGAAACTTCCCGCACAAAACCGGGCACAAAATTCGTCATTTTCAAAGCAAATCAAAAAGTTTGTTGTTTACACTATAATGTTTAATAACTAAGTGAGAATAATGGATCGATTATGGATGGCAACCGAACTTCAGTTGCGTTGCCAGAGGGCAACTGGTTGCCAGTTTTTCAACAGAAATGATAGCTGCTAGTTGCCATCTGTAATACCATTTAGGCAACTGACAACGCAACTGAAGTTCGGTTGTCATCCATAATCGACCCATAAATGTCAGATATGAACCGTTCAAAATGACATATAAGTTATTAAAAACAAAATCCGCGTTCAAACTATATGACATCTATTATAAATCCTGCCTTTTTAAGTCATACTTTAATAAGAATTTTCAAAATGTTCAAAAATATGCTTAAAGTTAATAAACGTAGTATTATTTGATTTCGTTTTATAGCTATTAGGAAGACCTTTGAAAATGTGAAGAAACTAACCCTGAAACATGCCACTGTCTCTAGAACAGTGGTCGGCACTTATAGCCAGCATGTTAGAATATTTGACTAAAAACCCCGAATGCCAACGAAGTTTATACAAATTATTTAATAAGAATCACAATGAATAGCAGATCAGATTAAAATAGAGAAATAATGTTCTCTTTATGCCGACCACTATGTGTCACATAAACTTAAGAGTTTTTCTACACTATAATTTCTTTCCTTTTCCCCTATAAAATCATACCACTATTAATGTTGAAGTAAGCTTCCTTTAAATTTCTTTCATTATTTCTATAACTACTATTTATTTGTCATTGCTTTAAAGGTTTTTTTTTTTTTTTTGTAAATATTTGGATTAATTCCAAGAAATAAAAATCCATGTAAATCTTTTACTGATTTGTTTGCCATTTTGCGAGAGCAAGACTTTTTTTTTATATCAATAAATCTATAATTGTATTTGTTTTACATTTAAATCTTTTGCTATAAAGACTTTTTCTTTTAGAAATTTTAAAGGAAATTAAAAGACAAAAAAATAAATATGTTTTCAAGTAAAAAAGCAAAGAACTAATAAATGCTGCTTAAATTACCCTTAAAATAAACATACTTTTCTCTGAATATTCGTAATTTTTTGCTGATTCTACGGAAAAAGCAATTGGGTACACAAGAAATTTGCATTCTAGCAATAAAAATATAAGTAGGAGAATGTATTTAAGGTTTTTATGATTAGAAATTTGCTGGAAAATGTAAAAAAAATTTAAGATTTTTTATTGGTTTAATAGACGGATGGTATATGTTTTGAACGCAGTTTTTGTTTTTCATTTTGAAGGGTACATATTCTCACTTAGTTTTTCAATATTTTAGTGTAAACAACAAAGTTTTTTTTGCTTCGAAAATGTCGAATTTTGTGCCAACCAAGCTTTAATTTGAAAAAAAGTGCGGCTGAAGCACACTGATTGCTTACCGAAGATTATGGTGAATGTGTTCCAGCGGTTTCAACGTAGGAGATATGATTTGGGCGGTTCAGAAGTATTGATTTTGACACGAAAGACAAAGAAGACGCCCAGGTCAGGTCAAAAATGTTTGTGAACCAAGAACTGGAGGCATAACTCCATGAAGATTGTTGTCAAACTCAACAAGAGCTTGCAATTTAAAAACGTTTGGAAGTAGCAGGATTCATCCAAAAGCAGGGAAATTAGGTACTATTCGAATTGAAGCCGAGAGAATCATTTTTGCACCGAATCATTATTTGCGATGAAAAATGGATCCATTACTAACCCAAAGCGTAAGAGATTGTATGAAAAGCCCGGCCAAATAGCCGAATCGACACCAAATGCTCTGTATTTGGTGGGAGCAAAAGGGTCCTCTCTATTATGAGCTGCTGAAATCAGGCCAGACCATCTCAGGGAACCTGTACCGAATGCAACTGATTCGTTTGAAGCGAGTATTAGCCGAAAAACGCCCAGAATATGCGGACAGACATGAAACTGTAATATTCCATCATGACATCGCTCGGACATATTGAGCAATACCTGTTAAAAAGTATTTAGAATGAAGTGGTTGGAAAGTGTTACCTCTCTCGCTTTATAGCCTAGACCGTGCTTCGTCCGACTACTATTTGTTTTGATCAATGCACAACGCCCTCTCTGGCATACGCTTCAGTTTGGAATAGAGTATCCGAAACTGGCTGGTTTCGATCTTGGCCTTCTTTGAGCACTTCTTTTGGCTCGAAATCCATATGTTGCCAGAAATATGGGAAAAGTTCATAGCTAACAATGGCTAATACTTTGAATAAATTTATATGGTACAAATGTTTCAAAATAAAAGCTAAAAATTTGAAAAAAATCCTGCATTTTTAAGTCATGCACCCAATAATAAAATTCCTTAAAATGTATTTTTTTAATTAAGTCTCAAACATTGGCAATTTTTCATGTTTTTGAAAGAAAATTTGTTTAAATGACAAAAATAATAAGGTTATTTTATAATCAGCCCAATTATGAATAAAAAATTCCCCGGGAGATTGTTCGCCGGGAGATTTTTCCCATTGAATTTGAATAGGAAAAATGGGAAAAGGGAAAAAACAAACGGGGTATTATTATTCATAATTGGGCTGAATATTTAACTAAAAAATTTAACTTTATACTCTTTAAACTCCATATTAATTTAAAATTTAGTTAATTTTTATAAAATCTTTATTTTTTTTTGTACCAAAAATTAAAATTTTAAATATTATCGAAAATATGTTTAGAGTAAATAAATTTAAAATTTTTCTTTATTATTTTATAGCCATCAACAAGAGCTGTTAAAAACTGAAAAAACATCTTAAATCCTTTAATATATATTTTTTTAATTAACCCTCAAACTTTGTTAAACTGTTTTACTTTTCTTAAAGAAGTGTCCATGTTATTCATAAACAAAAATCTGTAATTATTAATAAGTTGTAAATTATTTAGTATCATGTTATAGCTACTAATAGCAGCTTTTGAAAAATCAAAAATGTAACTAAATTCTTTAATAGTTATATTTTTAAATTCTTTAGCAAACTTTGATAATTCTTCTTTTCACTCTTCTAAGCAAAAGTGTCCATGTTACTTATAGAGAAAAATATAGTAATTTGTTATAAGTTGTACATTATTTTATATCACTTTATAGCTAATAGCAAAAGCTATTGGAAAAGTGGAAATGTAATGAAATTCTTTAATGTAGATTTTTTTAGTTTTTGAAATTCATTAAAGAAATTTTGGCAATATCATACATTTTAAATGAGAGATGAAGAGAGAGAGAGAGATAGATAGAGAGAAATAGAGAGAGATAGATATAAAGAGAGAGAAAGATGTAGAGTTGTTAGGAGTACCAAAAGCAAAAGTGTTTATCATACCCCTAGACGTATGAGCAATAAATTTATGTTTAATATTTCTGGTTTAAAAATATTAAGTATACGTTTCACTATTTTTATTTGGAAATTAATTTTAGGGAATTTATATTTGATATAGAAGGGCTATAAAAGTTTATAAAGAAACATAAAATTTTCTTATATAAATTCTGAATGTTTTTATATCATAAAACATAAGATTCTTATGACGTTTTAGAAATTTTAGTTTTTTTAAGAAAAATTTAAATTTTTCAATATTAAAAAAAATATAATTACAGTCACTAAGTGTAACATTATTTTCTATCATTTGATAGACCTTAACATGGTCTATTAAAAATTTGAAAAACCAATTAATTTCTTTAATATACATTTTTTTAATTAATCATCAAACTTTGGTAATTTTCCAACTTTTTTTAAAGAATTTTTTTGCAAATAATATAAAAATTGCCTTGTATATGTTTTGATAAGCGTTTGAAATGTAATTTAAGTAAGAAAATAAATAATTTTTGGGAAAATTGTGAAATCTAGATTTTTTTTGTACTAGAAATATAAATTTTATTTATTAATTTAAGTCTTATTTTCGTAAAAATATTTAACATTATTTTATATTATTTTAAAGCTATTGATATAAGATACTAAAATAAATAAAAAACTAATGAAATTTCTTAATATATATTTTTTAATAAATCATTAAACTTTGGTAACTTTTTAAACTCTTGCTAACATAACAACAATGTAATTTATAACAAAAAATATAGTAATTGTTAATAAAATTGGCATTATTTTATATGATTGTAAAGTTATAAACAGGAGCTTTTAAAATATAGCAAAAGTTATAAAATTCCTTAATATATATTTTAATAATTATCTTTCAAGCATTGATAATTTTTTTATTTACTTACAAAAAATTTTGCAAAAATGTAAAAAAAATAAAATTATATTTGCAAAATAAACTAAATTTGATTATAAAATAATTGTTTTCCCAGCATTTAAATAAAACAATTGTTGATTATTAAAAAATTTTTAACTTTTTTCCTAACAAAAATTTATATTTTTTATTTTTTTTAAAAAAATAGATAATTTTATTTAATAACTATATTATTATTATTTTATATAATTTTATAGCAATTAGCTGGAACTACTAAAAAATCGCTAAATTAATTAAATTCTTTATCAGATACTTTTTTATTTAACCTTCAAAATTAGATAAATTTTTGTTCAAAAAGACTAAATTTTTGGAATTATCAAAAATATAGTAATTATTAATAATTTTAACATTATTTTACATTATTGGATAGCTATTATTAAGACCTTTTAAAATATACAAAATCTAATAAAATTCTTTATTATATATTTTGTTAAATTACCAACAAACTTTCTACTTTTTAAAAAATTAAAAATTTTAAATATTATTAAAAATAAATTTATTGTTAATTTAACATTATTTTAAATTGTTAGATAGTTATTAGCATAAGCTATTAAAGTTTTGAAAACCTAATAAAATTCTTTAATATAAAATTTTTTATTAGCCTCAAGGTTGGTTAATTTTTTCAAGTTTTTCCAATGAAATATATCAATTTAATTTAAATTTGTTTGTTTTATTGTTATTTTTCTGAAACATTTCTCCCCTTAAAACAAATCTACTTAATTTCTGTAACAATGCCTTGCACAACATTGGCTTAAACATATATACAAATAAATCACTTATAAATATTTATCAAACTCCCCAGCCATATACATATAAAAGTCTTAATAAAAACTTCAGAAAACCTAAACACAATAATAAATTGTGTATGATGAGTTAACCATTAGCTAACTTAAACAAAGTAAAAAAGAATCCAAATCTGACACTCACAGAACCCTCCACTTTCTAAGTATAATATACTTCCAAATGTTTTTTATATCATAATAAGAATGATTATTATGAAACTTTTTAAATATTAGTTTTTTTTTAAAAAGAAAAATGTGTAAATATTCACGGAAATGAATGATGTTTCAAAATTTTAGCATTATAAAATTTAAAACAGTGTTGTTATTATTCTGATTGTTATTTTGAATTTTAATTGAATCGTAAATTACAGAGGACAGGGTAATGTATGGAATAGAAAATGGAGCAAATATCATCCACGACTTTGATGGCACATACGCACTCTTTGGGCCAAAATTTTCCATCAATACTTTGCATAGAGGTGGCTGGATTTCGTAGATGCAGCTTTAAATTTCCTTAAATAACCCCATAGAAAGAAACCAAATGGTGTTAAATCACACGATCTTGAAAGCCAATTTCTATCACCGATATAAGAGTCATTGAATTGTTTAATTACATGCATATGGCATCGACTTGTTGTGGTATCAACAAGTCGACATCAATATCTTCTAATTTAGGCAGAAAGAACTCGATATAATATCGCGATTTTCGATTATTTCGTTTAGAATTTATTTTATAAACAGTCTGTTAATGGATGATTTATGTTTGAAAACTTATTGTTTCTTTCTTTTTTTAAGGAGTTGTCTTCCAAAACACATGAGTCACTTTGTTAAGAATAGAGTTGTTTGTTTTTTACAAAATTTTATGGCAAAATTATGATAATTTCATTATACAAATTAATAAACCAAATTACACATGTGAAAAAAAAAAAACAAAATAATTTTTCAATAAACAAGCCCCTAAAAATAAACAATTCACATACTATTACAATAATATTTAGATACTGCTAAAAAAAGAGGCTTAAAAAGACTAAATAATTTAAAATAAACCTAATAAATAATTGGTGACAAAATACCAGCCTTTATATATTTTTAGTTGATAGAAGGGGTGTGAAAAATTGTTTTTTTTTAAGGCAAAACGACAAAAACAATTGTAAAACAATGTAAAAATAACAACAAATACAACAACTTGCCTGCTTGTTTGTTCATGTTGTATAATTAAATGTTGAAAAAAGCAGCAAATAAAAAAACCCGACTTTAATGTCTTTATATCATGTAATTTAACAATAACAAGTGTATAAACTACAACAATAACAGTTAAGCAATAAACATTATTGTTGTTATTGCGGGGGGAAATATAAAAATAAACAAAAATGAAAGAAGTCTAATAAAAAACAAAAAAATGACAGAAAGACACCAAGAAGAAGAAGATAAAGCAAATGAAAATCCAAAAAGTGGCTTCATTAGCATTTGTTGACATGGTCACTTAAGCTTAGCAGCAGCAACAACAACAGCAATTCTAATAATAAAAACAAACAGAAACACAAACAACAACAATGTAAACACAATGACCAAACAAAGCTTATATACACACAAACACACACACACACACCTACTTATCCTACACCCAATAATATTAATACTTACACTCTCCCTGTGTGGCTCGCTCTCCCTTTCGTGCTCCCACTAAAATATGTAAACAAAGCAAACAAATGTTGCCAAATCGTTTTAAATGGATTTCAGGCTGCCATATGATACAGCTATAATAAAAAATGGTAAAAATATTAGATTTTTTCAAATATTTTTGGAAAAATAAAGGTATTTAAATAGTATTTATAGAGTACTTAAGCATTTACAGCCTTATCTATTGTTTTGGACAGTTTTTGTTAAAAAATGTTTTAAATTTAAGGGGTTTTATTTGAATTTTTAAAAATCTTTGTTTAAAAAAAAATTAACAATATAAAATTATTAGATTTTTTCAAATATTTTTAGAAAAATAAAGGTATTTAGTTAATATTTATAGAGTACTTAAGCATTTACAGCATTATGTGTGGTTTTGAAGAGTTTTTGTTAAAAAATCTTTCAAATTTAAGGGGTTTTGTTTTAATTTTTATGATTTTTCGTTTAAATAAAACTAAAAATATAAAATTTTTGGAAATATTTCTATAAAAAATAGAGACATTTTGTAATTATTTATTTTTATATATTGTTTCAAAGGGTTTTAGTTGATACTCTGTTAAATTTAGGAGGTTTTCTTTGAATTTTTCCAAATGTTTGTTTAAAATCGAGATATTTTGTAGTGAATAGAAAAATTTACAAACCTGAACTCATTAAATTAAACATTAATTAAATAAGTTTGAGGGTTAATTTCATTAAATATTTATTTTTAGCTTTATTTTTTGGGATAATTAGTTAAGTTTTATTGATTTATTGCAAACATATGAATCTGAAACTTAATATTTTTAAAAATATTAGATTTTCGGTGTTTTATTAAAGATAGAGAATTTTTGTAGAGAATCTGATAAATTCTAGGGTTTTTATTTGAATTTTTATAACTTTTTCTATAAATTTTTGATTTTTTCTATTGCATAGAGAAGTGTATAAACTTTAAAGCATTAAATTAAACAATAATTGCTTTATGATGTTTTGGTTGTTAAAAATCTGTTTAATTTAAAATGTTTTTTCTAACATTTACAACGCTAAGACACCGATTGTGAATTGGGCAATTATTTAGAGGAATTTTGCATGGTTTAAAAATGCGTGATTTACAATAGATGGCGCACATTGGTTGAGGTTTATAGAATGACCGTCTAAAAATAGAAGAAGTCGAAGGACAATGAAACTTGGCACATAGGTATTTTTGTTTGAATCAAGAAAAGGATGGAAAAATCAAAATGCCCACCTCCCATACAAAGTGAAAATTAAATTTTGACCTACGGCATTGTTTTTTGGCACAAAATCATTTGTGTGAAATTTGAAAAATATCCGCCCACTTTTACGCCCACTTCCCATACAACTTGTATTGAAAAAGTGACATAACTTCCTTGATTTTTAATGCATCAACTCAATTTTTACAAAAAATAAATATTATAATTGTAGAATGGGCTTCTGAAAATATATACCTGATCTGCCCACTTTACGCCCATCGACTCCAATATTTTGATTTGCAACTTTGAGCAAAATCTATTTATAAATGAGTCTAAAGACAATAAATGATTATACATTACGTCCAATTCTTCGCGAATAATGTAATCTAAAGGCTCTATAGTCTTTATTCCTCGCTTCCTGAGCTTGCTCGGACAGCATACCTGATACAAATAATCAATTAAAATGTAAAAAAAATCTTGCCAATGTAATGTAAATTAGCATATCAATAATATTAGAAATTTATACTCAAACTCAGAAATTTAAATCAAAAACTGTATATTATTGTTAGTACTAAATATATTACTTATTAAGCTCTAACGGAAAAGATTTAGTGCAATAAAGAGAGCAATACATAATGTGTAGTTGTTATTGCTTGCAACAACATAATAAATGAATGATAACACAGAATGACTACACCATTTCCAATTGTATTTCAGAAGTTTCTAATTGTATTTCAGAAATTTCCAATTGAATTTCAGAAATTTCTAATTATATTTTAGAAAATTCCAATTGAATTTCAGAACTTTCTAATTATATTTCAGAATATTCCAATTATATTTCAGAAGATTCCATTTATATTTCACAACTTTCTAATTGTATTTCAGAACTTTCTAATTGTATTTCAGAATTGTATTTCAGATATTTCCATTTGTATTTCAGAAGTTTTAATTTATACTTAAAAAGTTTCTAATTGTATTTCAGAAATTTCCATTTATATTTCAGAAAATTCTAATAGCAATACCAATGGAAATTTCTGAAATACAAATAGAAAATATAAATGGAAACTTCTGAAATTCAATTGGAAATTTCTGAAATACAATTAGAAACTTCTGAAATACAATTGGAAATGGTGTAGTAAATATATTACATTATGTAGTAATTTTAAACAGTAAAGAATTATGGCAACAACAACAGGCTTGAACGAAAATTCATGTTTTGTTACTTTATCACTTTATAGTTTTTACTGTTTTTTTTTTTTTTGGAAAGTAGTAGATACGAGCTTTTGAATTTTTAACTTTTAGCTGAGACTTCAAGCTGTAATTTGACACCTTTCGTTAAACATCGCTTCACAGCGCTAAAACCATGCAGTCCACTGAAGTTGATGAACATTGAAATTTTGATCTTGGTTATATTTTGTTCTACGAAATTTTTTATATGCCACTTTTTCCTACTTTTTTTAATACAAATCTCAGCTATGACAATTGTTTTTTACGAAAATATACAACAAAGTCAAATCATAAGTTTATTGTGATTGTACAAAAAAATTTAATATACAGTAAATTTGCATGCCATTTTAAACAAGTGAACATATATGAACTTCGAGCTTGTCTGTCCAAACAAATAATAAATATATCAGCCTAATATTCAGATAACTGACAACAAAATACTAAAAACTTATCGAAATCGGCGAACATGAAAAAATGAATTTCGGACACAATATGAATTTATTCAAAGTATTGGCAACATATGGATTTCGAGCCAAAAGTACTGCTCATCTTTTGAGGTCAAGAACGAATCAAGCCAATATCGGATAGTCAGTTCCAAATTACTCCGGCTCGGTTGCTATTTATAATCGACACAATCGGTCCACAAATGGCTGAGATATAAGGAAAAAACCAGGACAACCTCTATTTTTTACCTATTTTTTTTATCTACATCTGAATTACTACGTTATTAATGTAAACAATATGGATATCTAATGATAGATATTTCAAAGTCATATGCAACGACGTATATATGGCCATAGTAAGTTGGAAATACAATGGGTAAAAATCGGGAAAAATATTGTTAAAACCGAAAAATTTTGAAAAAATAAAAAAAAAAAAATTTTGAAAAAAATAAAAAAAAAATTTTGAAAAAAATTAAAAAAAAAATTTGAAAAATTTTGAAAAAAAAAAAATTAAAAAAAAAATGTTTGTCATAAATTGTTTTTTATTAATAAATAAAAAAAAAATTGGAAAAAAATTTTGAAAAAATTAAAAAAAAAATTTACCTTAAAATATTAAAAAATTTTATTTTAAAGCATAATTTGGTGAAGGGTATATAATATTCTTCACAGCCGAATATAACTTTCTTACTTGTTTTTTCTTTAATTGCCTTAAAAATAAGTTTTTAAGGGTTATTTTTTTTGGATTTTTGAAAATTAATTTTTTAAAATTTTGATTTTTTGTATCGAGTTGTTACGAAATTGTATATCAATATGGAAAGGAATAAGGAAAGCTTGCAACATTTACTTGCCAACTTCTACTTATCAGCAATGAAGATATCGCGCTGTTATTAACATTATTTATAAGTATGACAACATTAACTGTGAAGCAGCTTTAGAAGATCTAGGAGATCATTGTAGAAATATAACATTCGAGTTTTTTCCGTTAGATTATTCATAAGACTTCTAGAAGATGGCGCAGTGTATATAACTAGTAACAGCAAGTTGTTGGTCAGTGTATCGTAGGCGCTGTTATAGTTAACATCAACTGTATTACCAGTGTGGTTTTAAAGTGTGTAGTATAAGTGTGTGTATTAAAAGAGAGTAACTATTTAAATAGTTGTGTATAATTTAATAAATAAAGAGTTGTTATACATTTTAAACTACTGATCACTTTTATTTGCAATTACAAGAATCCGGTTTATTTATCGAAAATAAACCAGCATTTTTAAAAAGGATAAAAAACTTAATAATATTTAAAACACTCCCGTTATTTTCAAAGTGGCGCATATTTGCCATTTACCACATTTTTGTTTTCAAAACTTCCTGATTTTAGTAGGTTTCCGTATGTATCTGGCATCTCTACAAAAACAAAAACCTAAAACAAATACTGACCGACTAGCAGGTGACAAAGAATTCGTAAAAGGGATTTATTTATTGTAACAATCGAACTAAAAAACATTTGTTGAAATAAAAAAAAAAAATAACAACAAAATCATCAAGGCGGGTTTTTGTTATATTTCCTGGGAAAATAAATAACAACAAAAAGTGTACAAATCCCCCCAAAGAATTTAAAAACCGATTAGGTTTTAAGATATTTCTATTTTAATTAAAATGTTTTATAACTAACGGGCTTTTTTCATGTCTGTCTCTTATCTCTGCTTTGGTTTTAAAGGTTTACAAAAGTTAATGAAAAAATGTTGTGCGCAAAAAGCTGCCAAATGGTTTAGTGATGTCAACGTCTATAATGGTGAAAAAGTGGTTAAAACTTTTTTTTTTTGGATTTTAAGTTAAAACCACAAGAAAGTGTTAAATAATTTTAATTAAATTTGGATCAACAAAATGTAGGTTTTGTTTTAACATTTGGTGGCTGAAGTGTGATAATATGACAAAAAACTTAATAAATAAAGATTTAATAAAAAAAAAAATAAAAACAATTCTTAAAATTTCCTAAAAGTATTTTAAAGCTTATGATTTTTTTTCAGTTAAAATTAATATATTCAAGATTAATGAGTGTTTTTTGTTAAGTTTTCTTTTTTAGAAGAAATATATTGCAGCCATCTTTGATTTGCTCGTTTTTGTAAAAAACCAAATTTATTGTTAGTCTATCTAGGCTTCCCTAGAGTGAGTTGAGATTATTTATGCAAGTTTCTTCTTTATTTTTTTGCTGCTAAAAGTGCCGTCGTTTTCCAAGGATTTGTTTTTTTTTTTTTTTTTAAATAGAGTGTTTAATTTAGCTTCTTTTATTTTGTTTTCTGGTACTCTAAAAAAGCCACTCAAGATGCAAAATAAAAATACTTTTAGAAGAGTTTTCTTGTTGTTAGTCATTGAAGTAAATGCAGAGTATAAAGAATTGGAAAATTAATTTTATAAATTTTTTATTTGGGAAGCATTTGAAAGCAGCAAACTCAATATTTAAAGACATGCTACAATGGGGCAATAAATAATTCATACATTTTCATTGAATTGTGAAATTTTGAGGTTTAGAGAATGATGTTAAAAAGCAAAACAGATTTATTGTATTTATAAAATTTTTTGACTTTAAAAAGATTTTCGAAAATTCGAATATAATTTCGAAAATCTTTTTAAAGTCAAAAAATTTTTTAAGTACAATAAATCTGTTTTGCTTGTTAATTAATATTGAACTACAGATTTATTATGGTTTTTATTAATTTTTAAACATTTAAAGACATTTTCGAAAATTCGAACTAAATTTCGAAGTTGTTTATTTTGTCATAAATTTGAGTATCATACAAATTATTGATTTTTATAATTTTTACCAATTTTTTTTGTTAATTTAGAGCATTTTAAGGCATTTTCGAAAATTCGAACTTAATTTCGAATTTTTTGTTTTTGCTAAAATATTGTTATTTAACGCTTTTTATAATAAAATTAATAAAATCTTTAGATTTACTATGGTTTTTAACAACTTCTGGAGTTTTTATAATATTTAAAACATTTTCGAAAATTCGAACTTAATTTCGAATTTTTTGTTTATGCTAAAATGCTTTTTAATTACTAAATTAAGGAAATCAATAGATTTGTTAAATGTTTACCAATTTGTTTGCAATTTTACACAATTTCGAAATTTCGAACTTATTTTCGAAAGTGTTTGTTGTGCTTGAAAGAGCAAAATTAATACTTTTTTATAATAAAATTAATAAAATCGATAATTTTTTTTAAGTTTTTAACAATTTTAGACATTTTAAATTATTTTCGAAAATTCGAACTTAATTTCGAACTTAAGTATTATTCCGTAAATTATGGTTTAAGGCAAAATAATAACAAACATTATTGATTTTTTCAATTTTTTCTCATTTTATAGCATTTTAACGCATTTTCGAAAATTCGAACTTAATTTCGAATTTTTTGTTTTTGCTAAAATTTTGTTAATTAACGCTTTTTTATAATAAAATTATTAAAATCTATAGATTTATATAGTTTTAAGAATCTTTTTGGACATTTTAAGCATTTTCGAAAATTCGAACTTAATTTCGAAGTTGTTGTTTATGCTTAAATAGTGTTATTTAAAGCGTTTTAATAATAATATTAATAAAAACCATATTTTTTTATAGTTTTTATAGTTTTTAATAACAAATATTATTGATTTTTTTTTGTCTCATTTTATAGCATTTTAACGCATTTTCGAAAATTCGAACTTAATTTCGAAGTTGTTGTTTATGCTGAAATAGTGTTTTTAGAAATTTTTGGATATTTTAAGCAATTTCGAAAATTCGAACTGAATTTCGAAGTTGTGTTTTATACCGTAAATTATGGTTTATTATTTACAAACATTATTGATTTTTTTCATTTGTTCTCGTTTTATAGCATTTTAACACATTTTCGAAAATTCGAACTTAATTTCGAATTTGTTGTTTAGGCTTAAATAGTGTTATTTATAGTTTTTTAATAATAAAATAAATAAAATCTAAAAATTTATTATAGTTTTTAGAAACTTTTTGGACATTTTAAAACAATTTAGAAAATTCGAACATAATTTCGAAGTTGTGTTTGTACCATAAATTATTGTTTAAGGCTTATTATTTACAAAAATTATTGATTTTTTTCTTTTTGGCTCATTTTATAGCATTTTAACGCATTTTCGAAAATTCGAACTCAATTTCGAATTTTTTGTTTTTGGTAAAAAGTCGAGTTTTTAACGCTTTATAATAATAAATGTAATACAATTTTGAGATTTATTAAACATTTTACCAATATTTTGACATTTCAACAGATTTTCGAAAATTCGAACATAATTTCGAATTTGTTAATTATTCTAAAAATGCATTATTTAAGGCTTTTTTATAATAAAAATAATAAAATCTTTAGATTAGAAATGGTTTAGAAATGGTTTTCGAAAATTCGAACTTAACTTCGAATTCGGTTTAAATGCAGAATCATATTCGTTAAGGCTTTTTAATAATGAAAATTATAGATTTTTTAAAGCTTTTTAATTTTTTTTTGTCATTTTATAGATTTTCGAAAATTTCGAATTTCGAAATTAAGTTCGAAATTTAATAATGAAAATTATAGATTTTTTAAAGCTTTTTATTTGTTTTTGTCATTTTATAGATTTTCGAAAATTCGAACTTAATTTCGAATTTCGTTTTTATATCGAAAAGTGTTGTTTAAAGCTCATTAATTACTAAACTATTAAAATCTATGATTTTTTTGTAAGATTTCACCAATTTCTTGTAATTTTTTACATTTTTGAAAATTCGAACTTTATTTCGAATTTCGTGGTTATTCCAAATTTTGTTATTTGTTGCCTTTTAATAAATTTAGTAGTAATGTTTTGAGATTTATGGTAGCCAATTTTTACCATTTTATAACATTAGAAAACTTTTTCGAAAATTCGAATTTAATTTCGAATTTATTTTGTATTGTGAAAAATATTTTTTATGTCTGGTTAATAATAATAATGATAAAGTCCATGAATTTGTTAAAGTTTTTGCCAATTTTTTTCATTATTTTCGACAATTCGAACTTAATTTCGAAATTATTTTTTATGCGGAAAAATATTTTGTATGTCTTGTTTATTTCCTAATTTGTTGTATTTAATAATTTCTTATTTTAACCAAAATATTGTGAACATAATTCGTTATAGCCTTAAAAAATCGTTCAGGCTGTTTTGATTTCACCATTTTGTTAAGAAAAAATCTTTGCAAATTTGATTATTCTTGTTTGGAATAATTTTTGCTTCATTTATACGCTGTTTTTGTTTTATTTTTTTTTGTTTCTCGTTTCAAAATTTTCCTTTACACAGTAATTGTTGTTATTGTTTTTGTTGCTCATATTGTTGTTGTTAACAAAACAACAATTACTCCATCATGCTGCTGGGTTCATACGGTGATTTTAAAATGTATGTGTAAGAGAGCGTAACTGTATGAGCGAGTGTGTGTGTGATTTTTTTGTAAACAACTTTTTTTGTTACTGGTTTTACGTAGTAGACAAAATGGCTGTTAAAATGGCGCCACTTGTTTAAACTTTTGTATTTTTAGCAAAATGTTTTTTTTTTTTTTTTTTTCAAAATTCTATAACGAACTCTGACGACATCATACCGCTAGTCAGCCACAGCTCTGTACAGTTATTTGCTGGTTTTCTACTATTGTATGAAAATTTGTGTTTCATGCCACAAAAAAAAAAAAAAGGAAAAATCATTTTTATACAATTAAGTTTATTAAATGAATAGAAGAAAAAACTTTATTTTTTTTTACATATATAAAAACAACAACTGAATACATATACACAAACCAAATTGTCAAAATAAAACAACCAAGAAAAACCAAAGTTTACACAGAAATTGTTTTAGAGGATGTGGGGGAGGGTACATGAGTCTGCTTTAGAGATATTGGGTGGGAGAGTGAGTGTTTATGCCGAAGTGAGTTTAAACAAAAAAAGTGCTACAAAAGTACACAGCAGCATTTTTACCAGGCTCATGTCTTTAATTCAAAAACTTTTGCTGTCTACGTTTCCGCATCATACAAAAAACCCAGGGAAAAACTTATAAAACTGCACGAAAAACTGAAGAGAAAGAGAAGTAAAGACAAGAAAATTTAAACATCTTTAGCTGTTGTATTTTTGGCAGTTTTTTTTCTTTCTAGCTATTCCTTTTATATACAGACATTTGTTTAGCCAAGTATAAGAAACAGGCAAAATTTTCATTTTGCTAAAGAAAAATAAAAATAAACTTTTTTTAAAAAAGATGAAAAAAGTGTAAACAAAAGAGTTGAAAAGTTTAACAAAAATTTAAAGTTTATTTCCTTAAGGCGAATCGTAGCTAGACAGACATAAGCATAATATTTATTTTTCGGTTTAAATAAATGAAAAATATAACAGTATTGTTTCTACCTTTAAGAAAAGTAACCCCATAAATATTTAAACAAATAACATTAAAATGAATAAATTGTAAATAATGATCATTTCGAAAATCAATTTAACTTAATTTTTTCCAACTCTACACACATATTACTTAAGAAAATCCAACAATATATTAAGTTTCTCTAATATTGAACATCGTTAATATAAAAAAATAAGGAAACCCTTAAACTTTATTATTTTTATTAAAAAACAAGCCTTAAATGATAGTTTTTGGCATAAAAAACAAATTCGAAATTAAGTTCGAATTTTCGAAAATCACTTTAAATCTTAAAAAAATTATAAAAACTCTAATAAATCTTAAGATTATATTACTTTAATTATAAAAAATCTTTAAATAACACATTTTTAGCATAATCAGCAAATTCGAAATTAAGTTCGAATTTTCGAAAATCACTATTAACGTAAAAAAATTGCTAAAAACTATAATGAATCTTAATATTATATTACTTTAATTATAAAAAATCATTAAATAACACATTTTTAGTATAATCAGCAAATTCGAAATTAAGTTCGAATTTTCGAAGATGCAAAAGTAAACTAAAAAATGTCTAAAAACTTAAAAAAACTATTGATTTTCATATGTTTATCATTAACAAGTTTTAACCAATGTTTTTCGTAGCAAAACACAATTTCGAAAATAAGTTCGAATTTTCGAAAATTTTTCAAATGATCAAAAATGGTTCAAAATCTTTAATATATCTAAAGATTTTATTATTTTTATTATAAACAAGCATACAACAATATTTTTCGGCATATTAAAAAAATTCGAAATTAAGTTCGAATTTTCGAAAATGCTGCAATCTTATGAAATGGCTTAAAAGTGATAAAAAATTTAATAAATCTAAAAATTGTGTTACTATTAGTATTAAAAAGCTGTAAATAACACTTATTCAGCACAATAAACAAATTCGAAAATAAGTTTGAATTTTCGAAATTGTTCTCAAATGTTATAAAATGACAAAAACTTGCTAAAAACTGTAATAAATCTTAAGATTTTATTATTTTTGATATAAAAAAGAGATAAAATTTATTTTTATCATAAACAACATATTCGAAATTAAGTTCGAATTTTCGAAGATGCATAATATTACAAAAAATGGGTAGTAATTAAAAAAACAATATATTTTCATAGTTTTATCATTAAAAAACTATAAACAATATTATTCGGCATAAAACGCAATTTCGAAATTAAGTTCGAATTTTCGAAATTGTCCTCAAATGTTATAAAATGACAAAAACTATAAGAAATCTTAAGATTTTATTCATTTCATTCCAAAAAATCGTTCAATAACCCATTTTTTAGCATAAACAACAAATTCGAAATTAAGTTCGAATTCTCGAAAATACATAATATCACAAAAAATTTGTAAAAACTTGCAAAAAAAACAATAGATTTTCATGGATTTATCATTAACAATATTTTTCGGCATAAAACGCAATTTCGAAATTAAGTTCGAATTTTCGAAAATGCCCTTAAATGTTACAAAATCTCACAAAATTGGTATAAACTAAATTAAAGCGATAAAATTTATAAAATTTAGTGTTACAAAGCGTTAAATAGATATTTTTAAGTATAATCAGCAAATTCGACGTTAAGTTCAAATTTTCGAAAATTTCTGCAAAAGTTGAAAAATTACAAAATCTTGCTTAAAACAATAATAAATCTTAAGATTTTATTATTTTTATTCTAAAAAAGATTTAAATAATAAATTTTTAGCATAAACAACAAATTCGAAATTAAGTTCGAATTTTCGAAGATGCATAATATCGCAAAAAAATTGGTAAAAACTTACAAAAAAATAGATTTTCATGGATTTATCAAGCTTTAAACAATGTTTTTCGGCATAAAACGCAATTTCGAAATTAAGTTCAAATTTTCGAAAAATTCTCCAAAAGCTGCAAAATTACAAAAACTTAGTGAAAACTATAATAATTCTATTTATTTTATCAATTTAAGGCCTTAAATAACAGTGTTTCTGCCTATAAAACAAATTCGAAATTATATTCGAATTTTCGAAAACAACTTTAAATGTTATCAAATTAAAAAAAGTTGCTGAAAACCAAAGATTTTATTATTTCTATTAAGAAAAAGCGTTAAATAACAATTTTTTTTAGCATAATCAGCAAATTCGAAATTAAGTTCGAATTTTCGAAGTCAAAAAAATTACAAAAAATTGGAAAATATTTTAAAAAGCATTAAACACATTTTTAGCAAAATCGATAAATTCGAAATTATGTTCGAATTTTCGAAAATATTCTGAAATATTATAAAATTTTCAAAAAAATTCAAAAACCATCATAACAATTCAAAAGATATTACAATATAAAATTTTGAAGTAACATATTTTGCATGATAAGCTAATTTGAAAGTTGTTTTCCTTCTTTTTCATGTCAATTTGTTTGCTTGGTTCATGCTTTCTTGTTTTGTTCGGCCAATTTTATTTAGCTCGTGCAAAGTTTATTTAACATAAAAAGCATTGTTCATCGGACACAAGTTCACTGCACTAATTGTCAATGTTAAGGACACTGCTTTGAAGACGACTACTACATAGAGATATTTTTCTATGATAAGAGAACAAAGACAATGAATGCTTTCTCAGAATGAAGTTAATTGTTAGAGTCGAGAGTAATTATTTAATTAAATTTTGTCCCAAACAAATTAGTTTTGTATATTAAATGAAAGTAAAAGGAAAAATTAAACATTACAAGCAATTAGGTATAATAACAATTAACTTGATTTCGAAATTGGTTTTGAATAGGAAAAAATATATGTATAAACAAGATAGAACGTATGTTAAATGTTGTTAAGCAATTAAGATTAAAGAAATTTAAAATTCTTTAGGAATAAAAAAAAATACTTTTTTTTAATAATTTTTTTTAAACAATTTTAATGAAATTTCGAAAATTCGAACTTAATTTCGAATTTTTCCTTATGCAAAAATATTGTTATTTATTTATAGTTTTGATTAATAAAAGTAATACAATTTACAGATTTATTATAATTTTTGTTAACATTCCAAGACATTTTCGAAAATTCGAACTTAATTTCGAAGTTGGTTTTTATGCCTAAAAATATATTTTGAACATTCCAAGGTATTTTCGAAAATTCGAAGTTAATTTCGAATTTAGTTTTTCAACCGAAAAATATGCTTTATATTTTATTAATAATAAAAACAACAAAATTATGTGATTTATTGTAATTTTTACCAAGTTTATGTTATTGTATGGCATATGAAACCATTTTCGAAAATTCGAACTTAATTTCGAATTTATTGTTTATACTAAAAAAGTGTTATTTAGTGGTTTTCATCAATAAAAATAATAAAATCTAGAGTTATTTTATAGCTTTCGCAATTTTTTAACATATCAAGACATTTTCGAAAATTCGAACTTAATTTCGAAATTATTTTTTATGCCGCAAAATATTATTTTCTTACAGAAATAATATGTTTTGTTGCTTTCTTATAATTTTTAAAAAATTTTATCGTCTTTTGGCTCTTTTTCAAAAATTCGAACTTAATTCTGAATTTATTGTTTGAACAAAAAAGAGTTATTTAAAACTTTTTAATAATAAATGTAATAAAATTAGCGGATTTATTATAATTTATGCAATTTTTTTGTAATTTGTTTAACATTCCAAGGTATTTTCGAAAATTCGAAGTTAATTTCGAAATTCTTTTTAATCCGAAAAGTACGCTTTATGTTTTATTAATAATAAAAACCACAAAATTATGTGATTTATTGTAATTTTTACCAAGTTTTTGTTAATTCGAACTTAATTTCGAATTTGCTGATTATGCTAAAAAAGTGTTATTTAGTGGTTTTCAACAATAAAAGTAATAGAATCTCGAGGTTTTTTATAAGTTTTGCAATTTTTTAACATATCAAGACATTTTCGAAAATTCGAACTTAATTTCGAAATGATTTTTTATGCCGAAAAATATTATTTTCTTACAGTAATAATATATTTTGTTGCTTTCTAATAATTTTTTAAGTTTTTTTTATCGTATTTTGGCTCATTTTCGAAAATTCGAACTTAATTTCGAATTCTTTGTTTGGGCAAAAAAATGTTATGTAACTTATTTTAATAATAAAAATAATAAAGTTAGTGAATTTATTATAATTTATGAATTTTTTTTTTTTAATTTGTTTAACATTCCAGGTATTTTCGAAAATTCGAAGTTAATTTCGAAATTGTTTTTAAACCGAAAAATATGCCTTATGATTTATTAATAATAAAAACAACAAAATTATGTGATTTATTGTAATTTTTACCAAGTTTTTGTTATTTTATGGCTATTTTCGAAAATTCGAACTTAATTTCGAATTTGCTGATTATGCTAAAAATATGTTATTTAATAATTTTTCATAATTAAAGTAATATAATTTTAAGATTTATTATAGTTTTTAGCAAAGTTTTTAACATTTAAAGTGATTTTCGAAAATTCGATCTTAATTTCGAAATAATTTTTTATGCCGTAAAATATTATTTTCTTAAAGTAATAATATATTTTGTTGCTTTCTAATCATTTTAAAAATTTTTTATCGTCTAATTTCGAATTCATTGTTTAGGCAAAAAAATGTTATTTATCTCTTTTTAATAAAAAACTTAGTGGTTGTATTATTATTTTGCATTTTTTTCTAATTTGTTTAACGTTCTAAGGCATTTTCGAAAATTCGAACTTAATTTCGAATTACTTTTTTACGCCGAAAAATTGATTTTAAGTCTTGGTAAAAGATTTTTAGATTTAAAGATTTTTTTAAATTTTTTGTAATTTTCGAAAATTCGAACTTAATTTCGAATTTGCTGATTATGCTAAAAATATGTTATTTAATGATTTTTTATAATTAAAGTAATATAATCTTAAGATTTATTATGGTTTTTTAGCTTTCTTTTAATATTTAAAGTGATTTTCGAAAATTCGAACTTAATTTCGAATGTGCTTGATTATGCAAAAAAGTGTTTTTAACGCTTATGCAGGTTAAAAATTTATTTTTATAGCATCAGAACAGATTTTCGAAAATTCGAACTTAATTTCGAATATGCTGATTTTGCTTAAAAGGTGTTATTTAAAGATTTTTTATAATTAAAGTAATATAATCTTAGTTATTATAGTTTTTAGCAATTTTTTTTACATATAAAGAAATTTTCGAAAATTCGAACTTAATTTCGAATTTATTTTTTTTCCAAAAAAATATTGTTTAAGTCTTGTTAATAATGAAAATAATAAAATTTAGAGACATATTGTAATTTTTACAAATTTTTTTTGTCATTTTCAAAAATTCGAACTTATTTTCGAATTTTTAAAAATGCTGAAAAATTTTTATTTTTTAAGTTTGGACAAAAAAAATAACAAAATTCATAATGAACTCAAATAATTAAACATGTTTGGGCCATTTTCGAAATTTCGAACTTAAATTCGAATTTTTAAAAATGCTGGAAAAAAGAGATTTTTTAAAGTTTGGTCTAAAAAATAACAAAATTCATAAAGAACTCAAATAATTTAAACATGTTTAATTACCATTTTCCATTTACCAAACTATTTTCGAAAATTCGTACTTAAATTCGAATTTTGGTGGTATTAAAAAATCACATATCTAATAAAGAGCGCACAAAATTAAACTTTTGAAATTATCCTAAAACTTGTTATTTTGAAATTTTCTTGAATATAACCAGGAAACTCTAGATTTTTGTGCATATATCACAAATTTTGGATTTTCGAATTTATATGGAATTAAATTAAATTATATGGAATTCCTGGAATTAATAATTCCCTGAGAATTATTTACACATTTGTATAAGAAATTATGAAATTTTAGTCTTAAAATCTAAAGCATAAAAATTTAGCACTCTCCCCTAGACGTATGCTTTATATATTTTTTGTTAAAAGAGAGAGAAAAGAGCCTTTTAATTACTCATACGTCTAAGTGATTTTGTATAATAAACCTAAAAACTTTCTACGAAATAATTAGCAACTGCATTCACAATTGCTCAAAAAACACACACAACCAAACAAACAAACACACGCTTCAAAGGCAGTTTTATTTAAAGCCAAAAAACACTTTAACAAAGCTTTTTTTATGAGGCGGTTTATACTACTTTTTTAAATGCTTATTTCCTATATGTAAAAAAATATTTGCAAACTTACTGCTCATTTTGTTTATAGTATTTTTTTTATATATATTTTTTGTACAATTGTAGGTTTTTAATTAATATAAATGCATATGTGTATATATGCCAACATTTTTACTTTTGTTTATTTTTTTCTGTACACATATACATATAAATATTTTTTGCTATTCTTGTTATATTAAGTATTTGTTTTGTATTTATTTTTTTTATTCTCTCTCCACTTTATTTTGTTTCCCTTCAACCTATTGTTGTTGTATATATTTGTATGTAAAATAACCTAAAAAAAACCAACAACAACAACAACAATAATGAATATAAATAAAAATAAAATATATAAATATTATGCTGCACTTGCTAATAATGCACTTCAACCGTAAATTGCGTTTTAATTTTTGTGTACTTTTTTTTTGGTTGGTGAAAACCTAAAGAGGATGAAACGGAAGTGGAAATTCATATACCCCACCACCATCATCATCATGGCAGTAAAAAAATACGTCGAAATCCTTTAAAAAATTTGGATCTAGATTTTAAATTTGATGTTAATTCATTTTAGCCAACACAAGCCACTACAACTACTACTACTACTAATAATATAAATAATAATATTAATATTACTACTACATCAACATTAATTTCTACTACTACTACTACTCCTACAACAAGAACAGCGACAGCCTTAACAATAATTGGTGTGTGTGAGTTTTAGAATTTCAATTCTAGTTTCTCTCTCTCTTTCTCTTACTCATTGTTATAACTTTGTTTTATAATCTAGCATTTAATGCTTACTTAAACTTTTTTCTAATAAATAATTTTCAACACAGCATGCAAATTTTAAAGAAATTTTTAAAAATAAAAAGAGTTTCAGTTTTACATATAAATCATGATTTAATAAATTATTATTACTCCTATTTTTCATTATGTTTCACAGTTCTAAAAAAAAAATAGTAGTAGTATTTTATTTTCGTGCATATTTAATACATCAATAGTTCTGTTATAGATAGATACTACGAGATACAAAATGTTTTCTACAGACACTTTGCTATAGAAAAGTGTCTTCCAGAAGATACTTTTCTATATAGAAAAGTGTCTTCCAGAAGATACTTTTCTATATAGAAAAGTGTCTTCCAGAAGATACTTTTCTATATAGAAAAGTGTCTTCCAGAAGATACTTTTCTATATAGAAAAGTGTCTTCCAGAAGATACTTTTCTATATAGAAAAGTGTCTTCCAGAAGATACTTTTCTATATAGAAAAGTGTCTTCCAGAAGATACTTTTCTATATAGAAAAGTGTCTTCCAGAAGATACTTTTCTATATAGAAAAGTGTCTTCCAGAAGATACTTTTCTATATAGAAAAGTGTCTTCCAGAAGATACTTTTCTATATAGAAAAGTGTCTTCCAGAAGATACTTTTCTATATAGAAAAGTGTCTTCCAGAAGATACTTTTCTATATAGAAAAGTGTCTTCCAAAGATACTTTTCTATATAGAAAAAAGTGTCTTCCAAAGATACTTTTCTATATAGAAAAAAGTGTCTTCCAAAGATACTTTTCTATATAGAAAAGTGTATTCCAAAGATACTTTTCTATATAGAAAACAGTGTCTTCCAAAGATACTTTTCTATATAGAAAAGTGTCTTCCAAAGATACTTTTCTATATAGAAAAAAGTGTCTTCCAAAGATACTTTTCTATATAGAAAAAAGTGTCTTCCAAAGATACTTTTCTATATAGAAAAAAGTGTCTTCCAAAGATACTTTTCTATATAGAAAAAAGTGTCTTCCAAAGATACTTTTCTATATAGAAAAGTGTCTTCCAAAGATACTTTTCTATATAGAAAAGTGTCTTCCAAAGATACTTTTCTATATAGAAAAGTGTCTTCCAAAGATACTTTTCTATATAGAAAAGTGTCTTCTAAAGATACTTTTCTATATAGAAAAGTGTCGTCTAAAGATACTTTTTTATATAGAAAAAAGTGTCTTCCAGAAGATACTTTTCTATATAGAAAATTGTCTTCCAGAAGATACTTTTCTATATAGAAAAAAGTGTCTTCCAAAGATACTTTTCTATATAGAAAAGTGTCTTCCAGAAGATACTTTTCTATATAGAAAAGTGTCTTCCAGAAGATACTTTTCTATATAGAAAAGTGTCTTGCAGAAGATACTTTTCTATATAGAAAAGTGTCTTCCAGAAGATACTTTTCTATATAGAAAAGTGTCTTCCAGAAGATACTTTTCTATATAGAAAAGTGTCTTCCAGAAGATACTTTTCTATATAGAAAAGTGTCTTCCAGAAGATACTTTTTTATATAGAAAAGTGTCTTGCAGAAGATACTTTTCTATATAGAAAAGTGTCTTCCAGAAGATACTTTTCTATATAGAAAAGTGTCTTCCAGAAGATACTTTTCTATATAGAAAAGTGTCTTCCAGAAGATACTTTTCTATATAGAAAAGTGTCTTCCAGAAGATACTTTTCTATATAGAAAAGTGTCTTCCAGAAAATACTTTTCTATATAGAAAAGTGTCTTCCAGAAGATACTTTTCTATATAGAAAAGTGTCTTCCAGAAGATACTTTTCTATATAGAAAAGTGTCTTGCAGAAGATACTTTTTTATATAGAAAAAAGTGTCTTCCAGAAGATACTTTTCTATATAGAAAATTGTCTTCCAGAAGATACTTTTCTATATAGAAAAGTGTCTTCCAGAAGATACTTTTCTATATAGAAAAGTGTCTTCCAGAAGATACTTTTCTATATAGAAAAGTGTCTTCCAGAAGATACTTTTCTATATAGAAAAGTGTCTTCCAGAAGAAGAAAAGTATCTTTGGAAGACACTTTTTTCTATATAGAAAAGTATCTTCTGGAAGACACTTTTCTATATAGAAAAGTATCTTCTGGAAGACAATTTTCTATATAGAAAAGTATCTTCTGGAAGACACTTTTCTATATAGAAAAGTATCTTCTGGAAGACACTTTTCTATATAGAAAAGTATTTTCTGGAAGACACTTTTCTATATAGAAAAGTATCTTCTGGAAGACACTTTTCTATATAGAAAAAAAGAAGATACTTTTCTATATAGAAAAGTGTCTTGCAGAAGATACTTTTTTATATAGAAAAAAATGTCTTCCAGAAGATACTTTTCTATATAGAAAATTGTCTTCCAGAAGATACTTTTCTATATAGAAAAGTGTCTTCCAGAAGATACTTTTCTATATAGAAAAAAGTGTCTTCCAAAGATACTTTTCTATATAGAAAAAAGTGTCTTCCAAAGATACTTTTCTATATAGAAAAAAGTGTCTTCCAAAGATACTTTTCTATATAGAAAAAAGTGTCTTCCAAAGATACTTTTCTATATAGAAAAAAGTGTCTTCCAAAGATACTTTTCTATATAGAAAAAAGTGTCTTCCAAAGATACTTTTCTATATAGAAAAGTGTATTCCAAAGATACTTTTCTATATAGAAAACAGTGTCTTCCAAAGATACGTTTCTATATAGAAAAGTGTCTTCCAAAGATACTTTTCTATATAGAAAAAAGTGTCTTCCAAAGATACTTTTCTATATAGAAAAAAGTGTCTTCCAAAGATACTTTTCTATATAGAAAAGTGTCTTCCAAAGATACTTTTCTATATAGAAAAGTGTCTTCCAAAGATACTTTTCTATATAGAAAAGTGTCTTCCAAAGATACTTTTCTATATAGAAAAGTGTCTTCCAAAGATACTTTTCTATATAGAAAAGTGTCATCCAAAGATACTTTTCTATATAGAAAAGTGTCTTCCAAAGATACTTTTCTATATAGAAAAGTGTCTTCCAAAGATACTGTGTCTTCTATTATGACTATTTTGCACTGTAACAAACTTAATGCTGTATTAAATATGAATTTTATTAAATGAACTGAAAAAAACTGAAACTGTAAGTAAAAAAAAAAAAATAGTTAATTTCTATGGCATGATTTTTTTCGATTAGTGATCTATTTTGTTTGTTTTTCTTAGCTTTTCTAACATAATTTTTTTGTCATTAAAACCATTATAAAACCTAAGAAATATAAAGTAACATTTTACCTTAAAATTGGCTTATAAAAAAATGTTTAAATTTTATTTGAAAATTACAACTAGTGTTGCCATAATAAAACACATTTTAACACTCGATTTTACACTCTCTTTAAAACTCATTTCCTTAGAAACAAAATAAAAGCTTTTATTATAAAAAAGTTCTTAAACTTTTTCTCTCCATACTAAATATACAAACAAACAATAACACACACCATAATCAACATTCACCATTCAAAGAACTCTTCTCAAATCTCATAACACATTTTTGGTTTTAATGAAATTCTGTACTAAAAGTTGTAGTAATTTAAATAAAAAAAAAAAAAAAAACTGTGTGAAAACTTTTCTAAAACTAAACTTTAACAAATTGGCTTATCTCACAAAATTTGTTTCATTTCATAAGTGTTTTTTTGGAAACTTTGTTGAAATTGTGTTGGAAAACTGTTCTAAAATATATAGTACTACATAGTTGTTTTGTAAACCTATTCTATTACACCATTGGCTTATTATCTAACAAACATATAAATTAGAATTTGTGTTAACTGTTCTATTACGAATTGGCTTTTTAACTAACAAAACTGCAGAATCAAAATTTGTTACCCCTAATCTTTATAAATTGGCTTATTATCTAACAAAAATAAAAATAAACTAAAAGTTGTTTCAATTGATGTTGTGTCTATGAGATATGGTGTTGTATTTGATTAACGTTATATATTAAAACACAAAAGTATTAAATCAATAATTTATTTTTTATATGCTTTTTTAATTACAGGTAAATAATTTAGTAAATCTATTAAATTAAATGTAAAGAGTCTCTAAAACAGGTATTTATAACATTTTAAGTGATTATAACAGTTATGTTAAGAAAGCTTTTGCTTTATTAACAGAGTTATATTGAAAAATAAACGTTATTAAAATGTTGTTGTAACATAACGGTGGAAAGCTTAAAGCTAAAAAGCTTTAAGGACGTTTTAAGTTTAATTATATTTTAACCAAAGTTATCTACTTTCTATCAGGAGACAAAAGCTTTTGTCTCATTAAATTTACATTTCAGGAGTCCAAAGTTTTACTTTAACTAAATAGAGAATTTGTTTTTCTTTTCATTCATAAAAAGCCCTGTAGGAATGTATAATAAATAACATTTTGTTATTTACCTTAAGAAACTAGTCAGCTAGTCACAGATTGAAGAGAAAAGCAAATAACAGTTTTTGAAAAGAAATTTTTAAAGCAGTAAATCATTTTTACTACATACCTTTGATAAAGAATCATATAACAATTTGAAAAACTGATCCTCTTAAAATATTTTTTTAATTTTTTAAAATGTGAATTTGTTTTTAAATTAACAATATAGCTTTTTAGAAACACATTAACTAGATTTTGTATATATACTAAATTAATTATATTGAATTTTTTCTTAAAAAAAAAAATTTTAATTTATTAACATTAAAAATTTAGCTATTAATATTAACAATAAAGCGGGCAAATTTAAGTTGTTTTAAACCTTAAAGTCTTGGCTTTTATTACCTTTTTCCTCTTTATTATTATCTCGTTTCAAATAAAAGTTATATCAATTTTTCTTACATAACCTTTGAATTAATATTAATCATACGTCTAGGTGTAACAAAATGTTTATTTTGTTATTTTTGCTATTTAGCTTAAAATTTTTTAAAGTTTTTTAATAAAAATATATAGGTTTCTAAAATGTTCGTAAGTTATGGCTAAAATAAATAAATTTTTTTAAATTGAAAATAAATTTTTTTGGAAAATAAGTTTGGAAATTTTTTATTTTTTTTTCAATATTTTTAAACAGATTTTATATCTGCTATACGTATTTGCATATTTTCAACCTTATTAGTTGGGATATTCCAAACATTTTTTTTCACTGATGGTGGAAATTTTCGACTGCATCTCTGAGAACAAGTGGCTAAGCAGACATATGTCATCTAAGTCCGCCAACCGTCCTTGTAAGACCCACATAATACTTCTCTTATGATGGCTTGTTGCCTTCTGCATCACAGCATCGAGGACGCAGTTAGAAAGAAACCACCTTTTCTTTCTAACTGCGTCCTTGTCTAACTCAAGTTTTTACTATGATTTTGTTGGTCAACTCAACATTTTCCAGACTGGCTTTCGCTCATTTCTGAGTGATGGGAGAATTGTTGTCGATTTACCAAGCTTAACAATGTTATGCCTCTCCAGTTCTATCTATTGGTCCAATCACTTTTTTTTTGAAGAATTATAATGACTCCATCAGACAGATCGGCAGGCAAAGATGATTCATAAACCCAAAATGCTTTAGTAATGAGTCCAGCAGTCGTAAACTGGTTATTCGCAATTCTCAAGAGATATTATCCAAACCAGGAGATTTTGTTGGTTTGGGAAACCTTATCGCTAATTTCACTTATTTCAAGGAAATCAGTAGAGAAGTCACCATTTGGCGTATGTAAAGCATATCCGCAAATGGGTTGACTTTGAGCAGTAGATGTTGATAGCATACCGGATGAAAGCCTTCCCATAGTGTAATTTGTTGAGTGTTCGATGTTATAAAGTCTCCCACATCGTTTTTTAAAGGCTTTCCGGAGATTTTTTGTTCATCAGCCTTGTGAATAGACGAAGGGATAACTAAAAAAGGAACAATATACATTTTTTTAAATTTGTTACCAAATCAAAAATTTATTTCCTAAGAATTTTTTCCAAACTTACTTTTTTTATTTAATATTTACTAACATTGAAAATTTAGTTTTTTATATTAAAAATAAAGTTTAGAAATATTATTTCAAAGCTTAAAGTCTTGGCTATAATCCACTTTTTAATTTCTATTATTATCTAATTTTAAATAAAAGTTATAACAATTTTTGTAACTTAACCTTAAAATTAATATTAATCATACGTCCTGGTGTTTCAAAAATTTTCATTTTGTAATTTTTGAGGTTTTGCTTAAAATTTGGAAAGTTTTATAATGAAAATTAACTATTTAACGAAAATATGTTTTAGTTACAAAGGAACAACATACTTTTTTGAAATTTTTTTTTTTAATTTGTTACCAAAGCAAAAATTATAAAATTTATTTCCTAAGAATTTTCTTAATTTTGTTTAAAAGTAAGAAGATTTACAAAAAACTCTTTTCTCTAAACGAAATAATGTTAAAACTTGAAAACTATTAAATATTCCAATCAAATCTTTAAAATTTTTTCCAAACTTTTTTATTTAATATTTATTAACATTGAAAATTTAGCTTTTTATATTAAAAATAAAGTTTAGAAATATAGTTTATTTCAAAGCTTAAAGTCTCGGCTTTTATTAACTTTTTAATTTGTATTATTATCTCAATTTAAATAAAAGTTATAACAATTTATTTTATAAAACCTTACAATTAATATTAATCATACGTCCTGGTGTTTCAAAAAATTTTTATATTGTTAATTTTGAGGTTTTACTTAAAATTGTTTAAAGTTTTATAATGAAAATTAACTATTTAACTAAAATATGTTTTAGTTACAAAGGAACAACATACTTTTTTGAAATAATTTTTAAAATTTGTTACCAAATCAAAATATATAAAATTTATTTCCTAAGAATTTTCTTAATTTTGTTTAAAACTAAGAAGCTTTAAAAAAACTGTTTTTGTAAACGAAATAATGTTAAAACTTGAAAACAATTAAATATTCCAATCAAATCTTTAAAATTTTTTTCAAACTTTTTTATTTAATATTTATTAACATTGAAAATTTAGCTTTTTATATTAAAAATAAAGTTTGAAAATTTAGTTTATTTCAAACCCTAAAGTCTTGGCTTTAATTAACTTTTTAAATTATATTATTATCTCAATTTAAATAAAAGTTATAACAATTTTTGTAACTTAACCTAAAAATTAATATTAATCATACATCCTGGTGTTTCAAAATTTTAATTTTGTTATTTTTAAGGTTTTGTTTAAAATTTTTTAAAGTTTTATAATGAAAATTAACTATTTAACTAAAATATTTTTTAGTTACAAAGGAACAACATACTTTTTAGAAATAATTTTTAAAATTTGTTACCAAATCAAAAATTTTAACATTTATTTCATAAGAATTTTCTTAGAATATTTACAAAAAAAGTATTTTTCTAACCGAAATACTGTTAACACTTGAAAAGACTTGTTATTCCAAACAAATATTAAAAAAAAATTCCAAACTTATTTTTTTTTATTTAATATTTATTAACATTGAAAATTTAGCTTTTTATATTAAAAATAAAGCCTAGAAATGTAGTTTGTTTCAAAGCTTAAAGTCTTGGCTTTAATTTCCTTTTTAATTTATATTATTATCTCAATTTAAATAAAAGTTATAACAATTTTTGTAACTTAACCTTAAAATTAATATTAATCATACGTCCTGGTGTTTCAAAATTTTAATTTTGTTATTTTTGAGGTTTTGCTTAAAATTTTTAAAATTTTTATAATAAAAATCTAAAGGCTTTCTAAAATGTCTAAAGGCTATTAACTATATTAAGAAATTTAAAAAATTTTAAAGTAAAATTTTTTAAAATTATTTATTTTTTTAATATCAAATATTTCAATAATTTTGAAATGAAAATACTTGCCTATTATAACGGGTTGTACTGTTAAAAAAAGCTCATGTTTAATGCATAACTAAAGCTTTTGACTCTCTCATTCTCCCTGTTTTTTTTGTTGTATTATCTATAAAGCTTTCATTCTCCTTTTTAAAAAAAGCTTAATTCATACTCAAACTTTCTATGGTTAGTAAACAGGTTTGTTCCCAATAAAAAATAGTTACTCTCCCTTGATTTTTATTGTGTTTTTCTTTGCTTGAGCTGCTAACTTGCCTGGCTGCCTGCACACACACACATTTTCTTTTAGGCCTTTAATAACGTGTTTCCCATACAACAACGAGTAGAGGTGCATGGCACAGTACCTTTTTTCCGCACAGTTGGAAACATCGTCATCAAAGTGTTTTAATATGTATGGAAAACAAAACAAAAACACAGTTGTGTCGTTTGCGCTTGTCTTTTAAAACGATAAAAATAAAAAAAGGGAAAAAATAAAAGCAAAACAACTTTTAAAATATTTTGGTACGAAACGAATGCAGAAGCGTTCATAACAAAACTGGCAGAGTGAACGGAACGAGGCCATACACGCTATTAAAAGCAAATCAAACGTTGACCGAGTAACACGGTAAGCTGCAGCTTAAACGGTTAGAGACAAAAATTAATACAAAATATTCTGAATTAAAAAATAAAAAAATAGATTAAAAATATTGCAAATAGAAGTGTTTATTTTTGAATTTACACAAAACGCAAAGAAAAGCTTTATTTATTAAAACCATAAATTAGAAATTTTAATTGTTGTGTTTAAAAAAAAAATTCCCCATAAAGACGCCTTACATTGTTAATTGTATAGAAAAAAAGCTTTAATTAATATTTTGCCAGGAATTTTTGTAACAAACAAATCAAACCGGTAACGGAAATTAAAACTCATTTACTTGTCTTGCTTCAATTGTGTGCGTGTGTGTGTGCTACTTCTGGTTCCTGTTGTCTCTCACACTCATTTGCTGCTGCCAGCCCAAGATCTTTTCAGTATTGATTTGAAAATCGTTTGAAGTGCGTGTTCTATAGCCAAGGTACGTTAATTCAAATCTTTCTTATTTTTAATATAAATCAAATATTTACCCAAGAAATATTTATGAATTTTAGTGTGTAAAGTAAGCAATATGTTATTTTGTTCTAAGTGTACAAGTTTGGGGTTGGGTCTTTTATTAATTGAGTTTGTATATCTGTTGTGTTGGCAATACAAGATTTCTGTTTATTTTATTAATATCTCTGAAGGTGCTTTATGTAATCATCATTATTAGTGTTAACAAAATTAATTGATTTTCAGTGAAAGATTTTTTTGTTGAAAGTTTTAAGCAAATATTGTAGCTGCACAAAGAAAACCTATTAAGGGTGTAGACATTTACTGTGATTAATGGAAATTAATTAATGATAGGTTTCTTTTGGGGGAAAAAACTAACAAAAGAAGGGACTGGTAGTTTTAAAAAAACAAATTAAAAAGGTTAGCAGGCGTAAAAAGTTTGGAAAAGATTGGTTAAATGAAAGAAAGAAAGGAAGATAAACTGCAGATCGAAACACTGTTAAAACAGTACAACACTTTGTTATTTTAAAAATTTTCAAAATAAATTAAGTTTTCTTAAAATCGTAAATGTTTTAAAATTCAAAATTTTTGTACTAATATTGCAAATAAAGCTTGTTAACTGATCTTGTATTAAACCTATAAGTCTTGGCTTTTATTAACTTTTTAATTTATATTATTAGCTGTATTTAAAGAAAAGTTATAACAATTTTTCTAACTTAACTTAAGAATTAATATTAATCATACGTCTAGGTGTTACAAAATTTTTATTTTGATATTTTTGAGGTTTTACTAAAAAAAATTTTAAAATTTTATAATTAAGATCTATAGACTTTTAAAATGTCCATAAACCATACAAACATAAGTTTGTTAATTTTAAAATATTTTTTTTTTAAGAAAATTTGAGTCTGTCAAGAAAGGCAATAAGATAAACTGAAGATCTTTTTCTTATTAGAATACTGTTAAAACGGTACAATACTTTGTTATTTTAAACAAATATTTTAAAAAATTTCCAAAAAAATTTAATTTTTTAAAATTTTAAATGTTTTAAAATTCAAAATGTTTGTACTAATATTACAAATTAAGCCTGTAGATTGATATTGTTCCAAACCTTAAAGTCTTGGCTTTTAGTATCTTTTTAAATTATATTATTAGCTGCCTTTAAAGAAAAGTTATAACAAGTTTTGTAACTTAACTTTGGAATTAATATTAATCATACGCTTAGGTGTTACAAAATGTTTATTTTCATATTTTTGTTATTTTACTTGAAATTTTTGAAATTTTTTTAATAAAAATGTATTATTTAACTAAATTAGATTTTAGTTATAAAATAACAAAATAAATTTTTGTAAAAATAATGAAAATTTAGTTTTTAGTTTCTTAAAAATGTTGAGTCTTAGAAAAAGTTTAATAATTTTTAGAATTTTGAAGAGATTTTATTAGAAAATGTGTGGTTTTAAGAGAAATAGAATATTATTTGAAAAACTGTAAAGACATATATGTGACTTTAAAGAAAAACTTTAAAAAATTTCACCTAAATACGGAAAAAAGTAAAAGTTAGGTTTAACAATTCAAACATTTTAAGAAAATTTTAATATTTTCATTAAATTTTTATATAATTGAAAAGTTAGGTTTTTCTTGTTTCTAAAATAGTTTAGACATGTTAAACTGTTCAAAAATTCTGTAAAAAAACTATGGTTAAAACTTTTTAAAGCCTGACAAAACTTTGTCTTATTAATCAATTATTTAATTTTTTTCCACATTCAAAATTTGGCTACTAATATTGCAAATAAAGCCTGTTACTTGATATTGTATTAAACCTAGAAGTCTTGGCTTTTATTAACTTTTTAATTTATATTATTATCAGCCTTTAAAGAAAAGTTATAACAATTTTTCTAACTTAACTTTAGAATTAATATTAATCATACGTCTAGGTGTTCAAAATTTTTATTTTGTTATTTTTGTAGTTTTACTAAAAAAAATTTCACATTTTATTATAAAAATCTATAGGCTTCTAAAATGTCCATAAATCATATAAACAAATTTTGTTAATTTTGAAAACAAACTTTTTTTGGAAAGGAAATTTTAATTTTTTTTTTTTTATTTTCAAAAAAAAAAAAAAAAAAAAATATTTCCATTAAGTAGTTTTAAAATCGATCGAATGTAATAAAAAATCTGTCCCTGATTTTTTATTACGCACTCTTGGTATAAACGGTATATTAGTATTTCCTTTAAGTAATCTTGCCGCAATATATCTTCAATTAGTGTGTCAATAGTAATGAAAGATGAAGTAGTTTTTTCTGCATTTTGAAGTTGCCTGTCTCACAAAGAACTTGCCAGAAATTTTCTATACAAATAAAAGCTTGAGGAGCTGAAAGCCTTCTTCCTAAAACTGTGGCATAGAAATGTTCACTTCACGCAGAGAAAAAATATTGTTGTACATGTTTACTGTAACCATTTCAATATTTTTCAAGTTTTTTAACATTAATATGGTCATTGTAAAGATAAAGTTAAGATTCGCTATAAATATTTACTACAATCATATATATGATTGCGACAATCATGTTAATCTTAACTTGAACATATTATGGTTACCACAATCATATAAACAATTATAAACAATGTTGAAAAACTTGGTAAAATGTTTTAATGGAATGCTAAAGTCTGCTTTAACTCAACTTTCATCAAACAGATAATTATTATTTTCAAATGTCTTTTGCATGCAGAAAATATAAGCTATTGAATTGTATATATCTTATTATATTTACATAAACTTTACAATAATTTTTCATACAGTATAAAATAACTTTTATTTTTTACCCCTTTTATCGCGTTTGACTTCTTTTCTTAACAAGTTTTTCTATAAAAGCTTATAAATTTATTGAGAAAAAGTTAAAGACAATTTTGTTGTTAATACATTTACAATACATTCGTACAAATCTCTTGAAAATTGTAAAACTTATGCGTATTTAACCTTACACCTTACTTTTACTTGCCATGTTGACACCTAAAAGTATGCCATGAAATAAAACAGAATATCATATAAAAGTAAGTTTTGCCGTAGGTAAAATGAAAAATTGTCAATAACTTTAACAATTTTCAAGAGATTTTAATGAAATTGATTTTGTTTTATAGGAAATAAAATAAAGTTTTAAATTGTTTTAAAAATAATACAACATCTTTAAGAAAAAATTAAAGAAAATTGGTAACAAAGTGGAAAAATCCAAAAAGTAATGGGTAAACAAATCAGAAATTTTAAAAAATCTTAAATAATTTCTAAGCAGCTTACAAATTGTATATGTTTAAAAAGCTTTTATCTAAAACAGTTTCATTATGATAAATAGAGTAAATATTTAGAGAGTTTTTTTTTCAAAATAACTTTGAAATGTTTAGGTTAGGAAAAATTTAAATAACTTATGCCATTTAGTAATGATTTTAATGAAAGATATTTTGTTTTATTAAGAACACAATACTCTTCAAAATTAATAAAAGAAATGTATGTGGATTTGAAGAAAAAGTTTAAAAAAATTACACTCAAAGTTAAAAAATTAAAAATCTAAGTTTAAACAAATCATACATTTTAGGAAAATCTTAACTAGGGAATATATAATATTACGAATCATTAAATATGTGCAGTTTTAATATGATAATAATCAAATATGCCAAAAATAGAATAATAATTTAAGCGTTTTTTACTTTGTGTTCAATTTTTTATTAATATTTCCATGAAAGCATTTATATTTCTTTATGAAATATTAAAGACAATTTTGTTGTGAATATTTCCACATATCACTTTCTTTAATCGAGTGAAAATTACAGAAGTTATACTAATTTAATCTAACACCTTACTTTAGCTTGTCGTACTATCCTCATAATGCCACCCAAAAGTATGCTTTGAAATAAAACAGAAAATCATATTGAAGTAAAATTTTTTTTTTTTTTTTACAATTTTCAAGGAATTTTAATGAAATTTGTTTCGTTTTCTAGAAAATAAAATGCAGTTTTTAACTGCTTTAAAAATTATAGGTCTTCTTTAAGGAAAAAATTATGAAAATTGGTCTCAAAGTTGAAAAATCCAAAAAGTTAGGGTAAACAATTCGGAAATATTAAGAAAATCTTTAGTAATTTTTAAGGTTTTCATAAAATTTGTAATTGATTGAAAAACTAAATGTTGATATTATCTGAAACAGTTTGATTTTTTTAATAAAATAAAAAGTAATCTTCAATAATATATAAAGAAATATGTAGGCCTTTTGAAAAATCAAAAAAGTAAAAAAAAATTCTTGAAATTTTAAGAAAATCTTAACTGTTTTACAAAATTATTAAAACGATAACTATATACAGTTCTAGTACAACTTTAATAAGAAAATAAGACAAAAGTAAGAAAATTTATATCATATATGAGATTTTTTGACTTTGTGTTCTTTTTTTTAATAATTTTTCTATGGAAGCATTTATGTTTATTTAAAAAATATTAAAGACAATTTTGTTGTAAATATTTCCTTTTTTGATTTTTCTTAATCGAGTGAAAATTGTAGAATTTATACAACTTTACTCTAACTACTTAATTTTTGTTGTCATACAGTTTTCTTATGAATCCTTGAAAGTATGCAATGAAAGTCATATTAAACTATTTCTTGTAGTTGGTTTCTGAGAAATTTGTGGTAAACTTGGGATAAAGTGGCGTAAAATTTACAATTTTCAAGGGATTTTAATGAAAATTGTTTTGTTTTATTAAGAAGAAAATAATCTTCAATAAGATATAAAGAAGTATGTAGGCCTTTATAGAAAAAAGTTAAAATTTTTTAAGTCTAATTTTAAAAATCTAAAATGTAAAAAAAAATCTTAAAATTTTAAGTAAATCTTAACTATTTATTTAAAAAAATTACTAAAACGATAATTATATACAGTTCTAATATAACTATAATAAGAAAATATGACAAAAGTAAGAAAATTTTAATTATTTCAGTGATTTTTCTACTTTGAGTTATTTTTCTGATAAATTTTTCTATGAAAGTATTTAAATTTATTTATAAAATATTAGAGACAATTTTGTTGTAAATATTTCCTTTTTTGACTTTTCATAATCGAGCGAAAATTGTAGAATTTATACAACTTTACTCTAACCACTTCATTTATATTGTCATACAATTTTCTTATGAACACCTGAAAGTATGCAATGAAAATCATATAAAACTATTTTTTGTAGTAGTTTTGTCAGAAATTTGTGGTAAACTTGAGATAAAGTTGCATAAAATTTACAATTTTCAAAGGATTTTAATGAAAATTGTTTTGTTTTATTAAAAACAAAATAGTCTTCAAAATGTATAATGAAATATAAAGGCCTTTAAAGAAAAAAGTGAAAAAATGTAAACCCAAAATTTAAAAATCTAAAAAATAAGGATAAACAAATCATAAATTTAAAGAAAATTTTAACTATTATAAAAGATAGAAATTATGTCTATAATAAGAAAATATGACGAAAAAAAGAAAATTTTAATTTTTGACTTTGAGTTTTTTTTTTAATAATTTTTCCATGGAAGCATTTAAGTTTATTTATAAAAAATTAAAGACAATTTTGTTTTAATTATTTCCTTTTTTGATTTTTCTTAATCGAGTGAAAATTGTAGAATTTATACAACTTTACTCTAACCACTTCATTTACAGTGTCATACTATTTTCATATGAACACCTAAAATTATGCAATGAAAATCATATAAGACTATTTTTTGTAGTAGGTTCGTGAGAAATTTGTGGTAAACTTGGGATAAACTGGCATAAAATTTACAATTTTCAAGAGATTTTAATGAAAATTGTTTTGTTTTATTAAGAAAAAAATTGTCTTCAAAATATATAATGAAATATGTACGCCTTTAAAGAAAAAAGTAAAAAAAATTACACTCAAAATTGAAAAATCGAAAAAGTAAGGATAAACAAATCATAAATTTAAAGAAAATTTTAACTATTATAAAAGATAGAAATTATGTCTATAATAAGAAAATATGACGAAAAAAAGAAAATTTTAATTTTTGACTTTAAGTTTTTTTTTTTGATTCATTTTTCTATAAAAGTATTTTAATTTATTTATAAAATATTAAAGACAATTTTGTTGTAAATATTTCCTTTTTTGACTTTTCTTAATCGAGTGAAAATTGTAGAGTTTATACAAATTTTCCCAACCACTTCATTTATATTGTCATACAATTTTCTTATGAATCCTTGAAAGTATGCAATGAAAGTCATATAAAACAATTTTGTGTAGTAGGTTTCTGAGAAATTTGTGGTAAACTTGGGATAAAATGGCATAAAATATAGAATTTTCAATGGATTTTAATGAAAATAGTTTTTGTTTTATTAAGAACAAAATAGTCTTCAATAATATATAAAGAAGTATGTAGGCCTTTAATGAAAAAAGTTAATTTTTTAAGTCAAATTTGAAAAATCAAAAAAGTAAAAAAAAAAAATCATGAAATTTTAAGGAAATCTTAACTAATTGTTTTACAAAATTATTAAAACGATAACTATATACAGTTCTAGTACAACTTTAATAAGAAAATATGACAAAAATAAGAAAATTTTATTATTTTATGTGATTTTTTGACTTTGTGTTCTTTTTTTAAATAATTTTTCCATTAAATCATTTAAATTCATTTTAGAAATTTTAAAGACAATTTTGTTGTAAATATTTCCTTTTTTGACTTTTCATAATCGAACGAAAATTGTAGAATTGATACAACTTTACTCTAACCACTTCATTTATATTGTCATAGAATTTTCTTATGAACACCTGATAGTATGCAATGAAAATCATATAAAACTATTTTTTGTAGTAGGTTTGTGAGAAATTTGTGGTAAACTTGAGATAAAGTGGCATAAAATTTACAATTTTCAAGGGATTTTAATGAAAATTGTTTTGTTTTATTAAAAACAAAATAGTATTCAAAATATATAATGAAATATAAAGGCCTTTAAAGAAAAAAGTGAAAAAATTTAAACCCAAAATTTAAAAATCTAAAAAATAAGGATAAACAAATCATAAATTTAAAGAAAATTTTAACTATTATAAAAGATAGAAATTATGTCTATAATAAGAAAATATGACGAAAAAAAGAAAATTTTAATTTTTGACTTTAAGTTTTTTTTTTATTTGATTAATTTTTCTATAAAAGTATTTTAATTTATTTATAAAATATTAAAGACAATTTTGTTGTAAATATTTCCTTTTTTGACTTTTCTTAATCGAGTGAAAATTGTAGAGTTTATACAAATTTTCCCAACCACTTCATTTATATTGTCATACAATTTTCTTATGAATCCTTGAAAGTATGCAATGAAAGTCATATAAAACAATTTTGTGTAGTAGGTTTCTGAGAAATTTGTGGTAAACTTGGGATAAAATGGCATAAAATATAGAATTTTCAATGGATTTTAATGAAAATAGTTTTTGTTTTATTAAAAACAAAATAGTCTTCAAAATATATAATGAAATATGTAGGCCTTTAAAGAAAAAAGTTAAAATTTGTTGAGTCAAATTTGAAAAATCAAAAAAGCAAAAAAAAAAATCTTAAAATTTTAAGAAAATCTTAACTAATTATTTTACAAAATTACTAAAATGATAATAATGTATAACTATATTAAGAAAATAAGACAAAAATAAGAAAATTTAAATTTTTTATTATTTTTACTTTGTGTTCTTTTTTTGATAAATCTTTCTATGAAAGCATTTAAATTTATATTAATAATTTTAAAGACAATTTTGTTGTAAATATTTCCCTTTTTGATTTTTCTTAATCGACTGGAAATTGTAGAATTTATACAACTTTTCTCGCAGCACTTCATTTATGATGACATACAATTTTCTTATGAACACCTGAATGTAGGCAATGAAAATCATATAAAACTATTTTGTGTAGTAGGTTTGTGAGAAATTTGTGGTAAGCTTGGGATAAAGTAGCATAAAATTTAGAATTTTCAAGGGATTTTAATGAAAATTGTTTTGTTTTATTTAAAACAAAATATTAAAATTTAAAAAAATAAGAAAAAAAAAATTTTAACATTTTAGGAAAATCTGTATTATTTTCTTATATTTTTAAAAAGTGTGTTTATAATTAGCAAGATTTGATGTTTTTCTTTCTAAAAAAGTTTGAAAAGTTTAAATTGTTGAACAATTTTATTGAGTTATTGCTTTAATAGAAAAAAAAAACTTTAAGTGTTCTTTAATCAATCCCTGTATTTGTACTTACTTTAAGTAATTTTAATATTCATATATATAAAGTGGACTTAGCGTTTTTACTTTCCATGCTATTGTTATAAATTTCCAAGTTTTTGCATTTTTATATTTAACCATTTGGTGTAAACCTTCTTATGCCTTTTAGTAAAATTATTTGTCAGCAATTTTAACTCCTACATTTATGCACCCTTTATTTCCTCTTTCTCCACAATGTACTCCACAATTTCATTTCTCTCAACACACACCAATAGTTCCGTTAACTGCTCCATATAAGTATACTGTACTTAGTTATATTTTTTTTTTTAACAATTTTGTTTCCGTTATAAATTTTCGAACATTTCATAGGGTAAAGACCAACAAATATACTTGCTTATGTATGTAATATTTATATATAGGCTACAGTATAGAATAATAATAGCTGTATTAAATAAGTTTCAAACAGCCTAAAAGCATACTTCATTAATTCAGCGAAACTGTATGTTTCCGCTAAAACAAACTATTAAACCCCCAAAAAGGAGGCCAAATTTCCTAAACACACCAACCAAAATAATAAAAAAAAAACTCCTTATAATACAAAACAGAAATTTAAAATGTACAAAATAAAGCCATAAATTTTGTAGAATATAAAAGAAATTGCAAGTTTTCTTTTAGGTTTTAAGGGAAATATGTTTAAGCAAAAGGCAAACTCCCCGGGTAAACATATATAAAAAAAAAACTAAACCTGCATTCTTTTGCCAATTAGTTTTAATTTTCTTACAACATTTAGTTATTTTGTTTGGGACACACAGCAATAATGTTTTCTTTACATTTTCTAAGGCTAAAATTTAATTTAGTGTGTCGCTGCTTACAAGTCACGTAGAAAATTGTGCTGTGTTTTGGAAGGGACACAAAATAAAAAAATAACAAAAAATTGGATAGCAATAAAAAAAATTTTTTTAACACTTTTTCCAAAAGTCCCTGTGTGTGTCTTTGTTAAAATGGCCGCAAAATTCGTTTAAATCTAATTAAGTTAATAGGATTTTATTTTCATTTATTTGCTCCAATGAATGTTTTCGATGTGAACCTAATGAACTGTAGTTTGATGACAACCTTGATTTAGACACATTGTTGTAGTAACAAAACAAAAAGTATTCAAACATTTTATACAGCTATTTTAAAAATAAACTGGTCAGACACAAAATGCCAACTATTAATTGTGAGTGTTAGTGTAGGATTTATATTAGATTTTAAGGATTTTTGTAAGGGGTTAGAGGGAGTTTAAAACGTTTATGAGTGATATATAGAAAACCCCACCTTAGTTTGAGTTTTTATTTTATGGTGGCTATTAGATTTAATTTAAAATCAATATGTGAATTTTTAAAAGGTTAACAAATTGGCAGTAATACTTGGAAAATAAAACAAATGTTATAGACATATAACAGAAGCTAAATGAAGTAGTAAAAAATCATAAAATTTTCAAAGGAAAATTATTTTGAAAAAATGTGGTTCAAGGACAATTTTCCTTAATTTACTTGAAAATTATATAAAACAAATAAAATGTTTAATGTGAACATTTTTAATATGACACATTTGAAAAAAAATTATTTTTTTCTTAAATTTTCGACTTTGTCTCCTTTTTTTGCATAATTTTTCTATAAAAACATTTATATGTATTTGAAAAATCTTAGAGACAATTTTGTTGTGAATATTTCCACATTTCACTTTTTTTAATCGAGTGAAAATTACAGAAGTTACACTAATTTAACCTAACACCTTATTTTAGCTTGCCATACCATCTAGACACCTAAAAGTATGCCTTGATTTAAAAAAGAAAATCATATTGAAGTAAATTTTACTGTGGGTTAAATGAAAAAGTTTAATAACTTTTACAATTTCCAAGGGATTTCAATGAAATTTATTTTGTTTAATAGAAAATAAAATACAGTTTTAAACTGTTTTAAAAATTATATAACATCTTTAAGAAAAAATTAAAGAAACTTTATATCAAAGTTGAAAAATCGAAAAAGTAAGGTTAAACAAATCAGAAATTTTATGAAAATCTAAACTAATTTCTAAAATTTGTTTATGTTTAAAAAGCTTTTATCTAAAACAGTTTGATTATGTTAAATAGAGTAAATATTTTGAGAGTTGTTTTTCAAAATATCCTTGAGATGTTTAGGTTTGGAATAATTTTAATAACTTTTGCCATATAGTAATGATTTTAATGAACGATATTTTGATTTATTAAAAACACAACATTCTTCAAAACTTAGTAAAGAAATATATGTGTCTTTGAAGAAAAAGGTTAAAAAAATTACACTCAAAGTTAAAAAATTAAAAATCTAAGTTTAAACAAATCATTAAACATTTTAGGAAAATCTTTACTAATGAATATATAATATTACGAATCATTAAATATGTTCATTTTTAATATGAGTTCAAGTTTTTAAGAATTTTTCTATGAAAGCATTTATATTTCTTTTTAAAATATTAAAGACAATTTTGTTGTGAATATTTCCACATTTCACTTTTTTAAATCGAGTGAAAATTACAGAAGTTATACTAATTTAACCGAACTCCTTATTTTAGCTTGCCATACCATCTAGACACCTAAAAGTATGCCTTGAAATAAAGCAGAAAATCATATTGAAGTAAATTTTACTGTGGATTAAGTGAAAAAGTTTAATAACTTTTACAATTTTCAGGGGATTTCAATGAAATTTATTTTGTTTTATAGAAAATAAAATACAGTTTTAAACTGCTTTAAATATTATATAACATCTTTAAGGAAAATTGGTGTTAACGTTGAAAAATCGAAAAAGTAAGGTAAACAAATCAGACATTTTAAGAAAATCTTAACTAATTTTTAAGCAGCTTATAAAATTTGTATTTGTTTGAAAAACTAAATGTTGCTTTTATCTGAAACAGTTTGATTATTTTCAATAAAGTAAATATCCTAAAAATTTAGAGATTTATAAAAATTTTAATAATTTATACAATTTTAAAGAGATTTTCAAGAAAAATACTTTGTTTTATTCCAAACAAATTAGTCTTCAATAATACATAAAGAAATATGTAGGCCTTTAAGGGAAAAACTTAAAATTTTTTGAGTCAAATTTGAAAAATCAAAAAAAGTAAAAAAAAAAAATTCAAAAATTTTAACAAATCTTAATTAACTATTTTACAAAATTAATAAAACGATAACCATATACAGTTCTAATATAACTATAATATGAAAATAAGACAAAACTAAGAAAATTTTAATAATTTAAAACATTTTTCGACTTTGTGTTCTTTTTTTCATAAATTTTTCTATGAAAGCATTTAAATTTATATTAATAATTTTAAAGACAATATTGTTGTAAATATTTACCTTTTTGATTTTTCTTAATCGAGCAAAAATTATAGAATTTATACAACTTTACTCTAACCACTTCATTTATGTTGTCATACAATTTTCTTATGAACACCTGAAAGTATGCAATAAAAATCATATAAAACTATTTTTTGTAGTAGGTTTGTGAGAAATTTGTGGTAAACTAGAGATCAAATGGCATAAAATTTACAATTTTCAAGGGATTTTAAGGAAAATTATCTTGTTTTATTTAAAACAAAATATTACTTAAAAATACATAAAGAAATGAAAGTGACTTTGTAGAAAAAAGTTAAGAAATTTGCTCTCAAAGTAAACATTTCTAGCAGTAACAGTTTTAAGCTTTTAATTACCTTTTTCCTTTTTTATATTACTTCTTACTATTGCTCTGCTTCCCCCAACAATTGATTGCTATTTATACCATTTGATTGGGCACAATCATTGTGAGGAAATATTGGCATTAAATACAAACAAAAAAAAAAAAAAAAAAAATGCAATAGAAAATTCTCTAACTAAGTTAGATTTTCAAACATTTGATTGTGGCCAATTTTTCTTTTTCTGTCATATTTTTTTGTTTCTTTCATTCATCCGGCTCTAATAAATCCTTCAATTGTTTTTTCTATTTCATATTGAATGGTTTTGTTTCAATTCTCATGGTTTTTATTGTAGTTTTCTCTTAGAGACACACAAGTATTTGTGTGTATCTTTGTATGAAAGCGTGGTAGTATAAAGTATCCATGAAATAAAGTGATAAAGCATGATTTAACTCGATTCAAGTGTAATAACAATAATTTTCATGCTCATAATCGTGCTCGTCATCAGCATCATCATGTTCTTATTCAATTTTTTCCCCAGTTTTTTTTTTTATTTCTTCTATTTTTTTTTTACTATTGGCTTGTAATATAATCGTAGTTCTTTACATCAGTGCTCTTCTTGAGCACTATGTCAGTATTTATCGATTGAGGGAAGGTTAAAGCTTTAGACCCAGTTGTAACGCAATTTGAACATTTACACAAATACACACATTGATTGTAAGTAGCATGCAACCAAAAAGTGTTAAGTAGGTTTGATAAAAAGTTAAGTGCCTTGTAAGTAGTTTCGTTAGAAGGCTCCCCTCCCTGAGTGCCTTCTGTTTGTTACAGCTGTTGTTTTGTGTTTCATATTCATTTGTTAGGTTTTAGTTTTACTTTGGGAAAAACCCATATATATTTTTTTGCTGATTATACAATTATTTATAATGACTATGTATGTTTTGGAGAGTAGGTTGTAAAAATGGGAGGATTTTACTTATATAACTCTTATATAGAAAGAATGGTTTAAGGAAATTTACATAAAGAAATTATAAAAAACAAAACTTTTGTAGGGCAGAGTTTAGAAAGAGATTGTGGAAGCCATAGGCTTCTCACATGGCTCAGTGGTTTATATTTTGAATGATCAGTTGGGTATGAGGAAGCTTTAGCAAGATGGGTGCTGCTTTTGCTCACAATCGTGTGACAACTTCTCAGGAGTTTTTGACGTTGTTCAACCTCAGTATGGACAAGTTTTTGCGCCGTTTCGTAAGCGTGCATGAAACACGGAACCACCACAAACACACCAGAGACCAAACAGCAGGTGAAGTTGGACAAATTGTAAAGATCTCAAAGGAGACTATGTTGACAAATACATTTTATATAAAATACCTAAACTTTCAAATACACACAGCAAAAATATATATATTTTTGCTTTTCTTAATATAATATAAAAAATTTTAAAACGGAAACGGAAATCGATTAATGTAAGCAAAACGGAAGTCATGCTGAAACACATTAAGTAATGTGTAAGAATTTTTGAAATCTACACAAATATTTTATGCATTAATAGCAAGTAGAAGAAACATTAACAACAAACCAATTAAAATTGCTTGTTTGCACAGAATTTTAATTACAAAAAAATCAAAACAAAACAAGCAAAGACATGATTTAACAGGAATTTTTAGTAGGAATTTTAATAAAGTTTAATGAAATTTTAAACAATTGATAGAAATTGTTATAAACTAAAATATTTTTCTAAGAAATCTTATTAAATTATAGTTTTAAAAGAATTTTCAAAGATTACAAAATTCTCTTCAAAATTATAACAATTTAAATACATATCTTGAAAGCTTGAAAAATATGTATGGATTTTTTTTTTTTTTATTCTTTAATATAAAACATTTGAAAAATATTTGTTTTGTTTTACCGATTAATTGAACGAAAATTTATTCGAGTATACGACGAATAATTTTTTATTCGATTAATGGGTGAAGAAATTTTTCGAATAAATAATATCGATTAATCTTAAATGAAAAATTACATTTATTCGTGAAAAATATGCATTGATTAAACGAATAATTTGTATTCAAATATTTGAGTTGGCGCTTATTCGATAAATATTGATAACATATTATTATTGGAATAACATTGTTTTTTCTCCGATTAATCGAATAAAAATTTATTCGACTAATCGATTATTCGACAAATATAATTGGTTTATTTTTTTCATTCTTTAATGAAAAAAATTATTCATTTAAAACAAATTATTCGAAGTTTTATTCGAATAATAATTTGTATGTGAGTATTAAAAAAATGTATTATTGTTAATACAAACATATTGATAACATATTATTATTGGAATAACATTGTTTTTTCTCCGATTAATCGAATAAAAATTTATTCGACTAATCGATTATTCGACAAATATAATTGGTTTATTTTTTCATTCTTTAATGAAAAAAATTATTCATTTAAAACAAATTATTCGAAGTTTTATTCGAATAATAATTTGTATGTGAGTATTAAAAAAATGTATTATTGTTAATACAAACATTATTTTATAAGAAAAATATTAGTTTTTTTCCCACCGATTAATCGAATAAAAATTTATTCGAATAATATTAATCATAATTTTTTTTACTAAATGAAAAGACTGTATCCATTCGGAAAAAATTTTAATTCAATTTTTGTTCGAATAATTTTTATTCGAATAATTTTTATTCGAATAAAAATTTGTTTGAAAATTTGTGAAAAATATGCACCGATTAAACAAATAATTTGCATGTATTCCAATATTTGAGTTTGCGCTTATTCGATAAATATTGAATACATATTTTCATTGGAAGAACATTTTTTTTATACGATTAATCGAATAAAAATTTATTTGATTGAACGATTAATCGAAAAATATCAATGGTCTATTTTTTATTCTTAAATGAAAAAAAAAAAAAAAAATTAATTTAAAACAAATTATTCGAATTTTTATTCGAATAATAATTTGTATTTGAGAATTCAAAAAATGTATTACTGTTAAAAAAAAAAATGTTTTTCATTCGTATAATATTATTTTTTTTTTCCACCGAATAAAAATTTATTCGAGTATATATTTATTCGAATAATATGAATCGTAAATTTTTTTATACCTAAATGAAAAATCTTTATCCATTCCAAATAAATTTTCATCGATTTACTTAAATGAAATAAATTGATTCATTTAAAACAAATTATTCGAATTTTTATTCGAATAATAATTTTTATTTAAGAATTAAAAAAAAAATAATCAAACAAATTTTTTCATTCGGATAAATTTTTTTTTTTTCACCGATTAATCGAATACAAATTTAGTCGAGTATTTATTTATTTATTCGAATAATATTATTCGTGAATTTTTTTTATTCCTAAATGAAAACACATTCGCAAAAAAATGTTCATCGATTGACCGAATAATTTTTATTCTTTAATGAATAAAAGTTATTAATTTAAAACAAATTATTCGAATTTGTATTTATTTTTTTTTTAATAAATATTTTATTTATTTATCTTCAATTTATATAACCAAGCCTTAGGGGCCATTAATGGCTAATAAAAGCTACTAAATAAAATAATTAAATATATTAACTTTTAACAAAAATAGTACAAATAAAAAATAATATAAACAAGTAATTAAAAAATTTTCTTAACAATTTTTCTTTTTAAGCAAACATTTAAATAAATATATAGTTAAGTAAAGTATATAGTTATCAGACCTTTTTTTAAAGAAAAAATATCATTAAGATATATGTAATAACAAAACAAAAATTATAATGCTTCAATGTAAATATCTTTTAAAATTTGAGGAATAGTTAAAGATTTATTATATTTATTATATTTGTATTTGAGTATTCAAAAAATATTGATAAGATATTGTATTATTGATAATTAAAAATAATATTTTCATTTAAATAAAATAATTTTTTTCCAACGATTAATCGAATAAAAATTTATTCGAATAATATTAATTGTAATTTTTTTTATTCCTAAATTAAAACCCATTAGAAAAAAAAAAGTTCATCGATTAACCGAATAATCTTTAATGAAAAAAAGTTATTTATTTCAAACAAATTATTCGAATTTTTATTAAAATTTTAATTTGTATTTGAGTATTCATAAAATATTGATAAGATATTGTATTAAAAAATTATTCGAGTATTTATTTATTCGAATAATATTAATCGTAAATTTTTCTTATTCCTAAATGAAAAACTGTAACCAATTAGATTTCATCGATTAACCGAACTATTTTAATTCTTAAATGAAAAAAAATTATTTAAACAAATTATTCGAATTTTTGTTCGAATAATAATTTGTATTATTTGAGTATTAAAAAAAATTATTATTGTTAATCAAAAAAATTTGTTCATTCGAATAATTTTTTTTTACCGATTAATCGAATAAAAATTTATTCGAGTATTTATTTATTCGAATATTATTAATCGTATTTTTTTTTTATTTCCAAATGAAAACACATTCGAAAAAAAATTTTCATCGATTAAGTTTAATATTTAAATGAAAAAAAAAAATACTAATTTAAAACAAATTATTCGGATTTTTATTCGAATAATAATTTGTATTTCAGTATAAGATATTGTATTATTGTTAATTAAAAAAAAATTTCATTCGACTAAAATGTGTGTTTTCACCGATTTATCGAATAAAAATTTATTCGATCATTTATTTATTCGAATAATATTAATCGTAACATTTTTTATTCCTAAATGAAAAAACTGTACCCATTCTAAATAATTTTTCATCGATTAACCGAATAATTTTTATTCGAATAAAAATTTATTTGACTAGCCTATTCTATATAAATTATTGAAAATTTTAAATTAAATCTCTCTCTTTCTTAAATTTTTGGGAAAATGTCCAAATTGTGAAATATTTTTTTTATCAAATTGAAATTTACTCTCTGATTCTCTGATAATGGAATTTATTACTTGACCGTTTTTTTTACCCTAAACTAAGAGTGGCAAGGGTTTATATAAGTTTGTCATTGCGTTTTTAATTTCTACATTTTTTATTTACGATCTCTTAAAGTATATATATTCTGGATCGTTATAGATAGCGGAACCCATATAGCCACTTTAGCCTGGCCATCTGTATGTTGAAATCAGTTTTCCGAATCCACCGAATAACTTAAATATATGATTGATACATCAATTTATTCTTTACAGTTCAACTTAGTTTTCTATATAAAATTTAGAAAATCGGTCTACAAATGGCTGAGATATAAGCAAAAAACTGAGACTACCTCAAATTTAAAAAAAAAAAATTCAACAAACATTTTTTTTCATTTAAATTTTTAAAGTAACAATTCGATTAATATATTATTTTTTGAAAGACAATACAAAAATTAAAACCAAACTAAATTTCTTATTATATATTTTTTTAATTTGTCTTAAAACTTGCTATAAATTTGTCCTTTTTCTATATATTCAAACCCCCTATGTTACAAATTAAATTATATATATTTCTAATTTTATATTCATTACGTGCTTAAACGCTATCGAACAATTTCAACGAAAAAAAGGATTATTTTATTTTATTTTCGTTTTCCTTTCCAAATATTGACTTGACTCATTGATTGCATTTTGGTCTTTTTTTCGATTGGCAAAATTGTTTTTTTACAATTTAATTTCTTTTCTTTGTTTACTTTTTTTGTCTCAAGACAATTTTCCTTGTGTTTACTTATATTTTTATGGTTGTTTATTTTTAATCCACCACAATGATTCTTTAGTAGAGAAAACCCTGTAGAAAACCATACAGCACAAGTTTGCGTGTCTAAAATCAAGGGGAGGCCCACCATAATTTTCAAAACTACCGGAAATACGAAAAAAAAAAAACAATTGATTGTTTTTTTTTTTTTTTATATGACAGTAAATAATGAAAGAGATTTTGAAACGATTTGTCTATAAAGTTAACAAAAGAAATAATAAAAACTTTAATTAGAAAATGTATAGGAAATTGGATAATTGATTTAATTAGACAACAAGAAGAGAATTTTAATTTAATGTTTTTAAAAAAAAAAACCTTCAAACCAGAAATTTCTTAAGAAATATTTGCTATAAATTGGTAAAAATTGTTTTACCTTTTTTACCAAGAACTCTTGTTGTTTTGTTTGTATCTTCTGTGTATGTGTTTTTTTTTTTTTTTTTTTTGTTTGTAATAATGGTTTTCTGAAAGGTTTTCCATTAAACAAATCCAGGTCACATTCATTTGAAACACCTTTAACTCCTGCTGTGTTTGTGTGTGCTAAATGTACAGCCTTCTTGCACAATATGCTGGCAACATTAAATCAGAGTAAGAGTTATAAAATCTTTTTTCTGGCTTTTTATTTGCATTTGCCATAAATCAAAGATTGTGTGGAGCTGGTGTTTTCGATTTGGTTGGGGGGTTGTTGTCTAAGATGTTATAAAAATGAGGAAAATATATTAATTTGTGGGGAAAAAGCCATAAATCTTAATAACAAAAACAGGGAAATAAATTAAATTTATGTTAACAGTTATAGCTCTTCAAATATAAGGTTTTATTAAAACCTTAACACAGTGATACCTACCTTAAAGGTTTAGAAGGAATTAATTATATTTTTACTTGTAAGATTTTATAGACGAATTAGTGTAGGCACTAAAAATTATGTTTTTTATATAATTTGAGTTCGTTGGCTTTACTTAAGATATAATATAGATGATACACCGTTTTAAAAATGTAAAAGTTATTTAAGTTTGTTTAAACCTCAACATAAGTTTTTAAGTAGTTTTTAACACCATTTAACAAGTTGAAACTGTTCTAACAAACAAGCGAAACGTAGTTTTTCAATCACAAACCAATTTTGTAACAATATTAGAAATAAGTAAAGATTTTCTTAACATTTTCAATTTTCTTACTTTGAGACCAATATTCTTAACTTTTTTCTTCAAACATCCACATATTTCTTATATTATTTAAAAGAATATTCTATTTCAAATAAAACAATACCATTTTCATTAAAATCCTTTGAAAATTGTAGATTTTATGTCATTTTTCTTGAAGCTTGCCCTAAATTGTTCATATGATTTTTCTGCTTTATTTCATTGCATACTTTTAGGTGTGTATATGAAAATTTTTATAACAACCTACATGAAGTAGTTAGCAAAAAGTTGTATAAATTCTGCAATTTTGAGCCGATTTAAGAAATTTAAAAAGGGTTTTATTCACAACAAAATTGTCTTTAATATTTTTGATATAAATAAAAATGTTTTTATAGAAAAATGAATAAAAAAAGGAAAGCAAAGTGGAAAAAGAAAGAAAAAATTTAATATTTATTGTTTATTGTTTTTCTAATAATTTGTTATTGTAGTAGTATTAAACGTGTTTAAATTTATTGTTTAAGTAATTTTATATTAATTGGTCAAGATTTTCTTAAAATTTCTGACATCATTTTTTTATTTTAAAATTTTTTTTAAGGGCCCTAATGTTTCTGTATATACCTTTAAAGATTGTTTAGTTCTTAATAAAACAATATATCATTTATTAAAATTTCTTCCAAATTAAAAAAGTTATTGCAATTTTTCTAAACCTCTATACTCTTGAAGAAATATTTTTTTAACGATTTTATTTTAAAAAAACCTTAAAAACTCAATTTTTTTCCTTGATAATAAACATTTCCTATCTTGTATATTCTAATAAAGTTACTTTTAAGGTCAATTTAGCTGAAACACTAAAAATGTTGTTTAATTTTTCATGTTTTATTTAATGCTAACAAGATTGCTTGTTAGCATAATGTAAGGCTGTTAAAACAATTATTCATGGTATAGCAAAATTTTAGATTTAACAAGAATGTAATTAAATCATTTTAATGTCTCACTTAAGACAAATAACAAGGAATTATAGAAAACCTAGCAAATTTGTAAAGAATGCTAATGAATTCTAAAGCATACCTTGGGGAGCAGAAAATTATTATTAAAGCAGAGCTAAAGGGGGATTAGCTATAAACTATAAGATATATTAAACCTAGTTTTGTAAAATATAAGAAATAACTGAAAGAAATATTAAAATTTCAAAATTATTTCCAAAATAAATCATGACTATTGCCTAACGTTTTGTTATACTAATGAGGCCAATTATACAAACATAGTTCTTTGTTAGATTATTTATTAATCTAACTCTTATTTTACATTTATATATTTCTATATTTCAATACAAATAATTATTTAAATTATATTTAAATTCTTGTTAATTGAAAGCATAAATCCCTGTAAAATTTTGTTTTTGCCTTAATCTTTTCAACACCATTTTACCAAAGAATTTAACCATTAAACCACTAATATCCTTTTGGCCCCTTCCCTCTCCCCCAACAAAAAATCTCTGTTACTTGCTTTTCCTCATGTTGTGATTTAAAATATACATACATTATATTTTTTGTTCTTGTCGATTGTCGTTCCTGTTAAAACCGCAATGTCACGCAAAATGAATTAAGTTTAATTTGTGTAAGAAAAGCTTTTTTTTTTAATTCTTCTCCATTTTCTGTTTTCGTTTTTGGTATTTGTGGCAGAACTTTTGCATACTTTTAAGCGCTAAACAAAAATGGAAAAGAAAAACAATGGATAATTAAAATAATTCTTTTGGGGTTTTATGGCCACCATTACCACCACTGAAATCCCTAAAAAAATATTGATAAATGGCGAATTTTATAAAAAGAAAAACAAGTAAATTAAGCGGGTTTATTTAAAAAAAGAGATGATTTTAAATCAGGGGATTTTGTGAATTTCATTTTTTATTTTGCACTTTGTTTTTTTTCAGTGTATATTCATACACATGTTTTGGTTTAGTTGTGTAATGCTCATGTCGTTGTTTTAATTCTGTTGTTATTGTTATTTTTTGCATTAATTTACAATCCTTTTTGTTGTTTATGGGGTTTTTGCAGAGTCATGTCCAATCATGCTTAATATGAAATAAACAGTGATTGCATTTGAAATATGTATAAATTTTACGAAAATAACAAACAATATAACATTCTCAATCGGTTTTATAAAGAACTAAAATGTGGCTTTTTAATCATAAACAAATTTTGTAAAATTATATAAAACATTTTTCAACTTTGACACCTGATTTTTAATTTTTTTTTCTTCTAAAATGTCAAATTTTTTTTAATATATTAAAACAATATTTTATTTTGAATCGAATACAACAAATTTCATTAAAATCGCTTGAAAACTTAAGAAGTTATTACATGTTTTCTAAATTCTACTCTTCAAAATTAATTATGTATGATTTTCTGCTGAATTTTATAGCATGCTTTTAGGTGTACATATGAAAATTGCATGGCAACATAAAGAGGTTAGAGTAAAGTTAAATAAAAGCTACAATTTTCATCGGAATTGAAAAAACTAAATTATTGCGAATAAGTAATACATTTTTTAAAATGTTTGATTAATTTAACATTTGCCCAATTTTCAATTTTGAGGCCTGATTTTTAATTTTTTTTCTTCTAAGACATCTCAATTTATTTTAATATATTAAAACAATATTTTATTTTGAATCGAATACAACAAATTTCATTAAAATCGCTGAAAAACTAAAGAAGTTATTAAAGTTTTTCTAAATCCTACTCATACTCTTTGGCTTTGTGTTTAATTCTATAGCATGCTTTTAGGTGTCCATAAGAAAATAGCATGACAACTAAAGAGGTTAGAGTAAAGTTAAATAAATTATACAATTTTCATCGGAATTGAAAAAACTAAATGTTGTTGCACTCTCAATAAATATAACTTTCAAAACTCGTGTATAAATTTTTATAATTTCATAAGAAAATTAATAAAGAATGAAAATAAATGTCGAAATATTGGGGTAAAATTTTAAAATTTCAGACATTCGGAAAAATGTTTTATAAATAAGTAAAATTTACATATTTCAGACATTATTTGCAAAATTATATATAACAATTGGTGCAGTTATAATTAAATGTTTATGCTTGTAAAGCTTAATTTCATAAGTAATTATCTTCTTAATATTTTTCAACTTTGTAGACAGTTTTTTAAGGTTTTTTCTTGGAAGACAAATATATATTTTTTAATAATTTCAAAGAATATTCTATTTAGAAGCAATTAAATCCAAATTTATAAAAATCGCTTGAAAAATGTAGAAGTTATGAAACTTTTTCTAAATTTCATTAGTAATTATCTTCTTAATATTTTCCAACTTTGTAGCCAGCTATTTACTTCGAAGACAGATATATATTTTTCGATAATTTCAAAGAATATTCTTTTTGGAAGCAAATAAAGTAAAATTTATAAAAATCGCTTGGAAATTGTAAAAGTTATGAAAGTTTTTCTAAACCCTATATAAAAAATACTTTATATGATTTTCTGTTTTCTTTTATAGCCTACTTTTAGGTGTCTATATGAAAATTGTATGACCATGTGAAGCAAGTAGAGTAATACTAAATAAATTCTACAATCTTTAACAGATTTCAAAAACTTTATTGTTGCTACGTTCTTAAAGAAAGTGTCTTCAAAATTTAGGATATAAATTAAAATGTTTTCATAGGAAAATTAATAAAGAAAGGAAGTCAAAGTTGAAAAATGTAAAAATATAAAAAAAAATTTTGAGATTTCTAAATGTTTATTTGAACAGACACACGGACATGGAAACAGTAGAAATTACAAACGGAATGACAAACCCTTGCTACTCATAGTGAAGGGTATAAAAATCGGTCAAGAGATAAATTTTGTCATCAGATAATCAGAGAAAATTTTAATTTAATAAAAAAAAATTTTACAATTTGGACATTTTCCCAAAAATTTAAGTAAAAGAGAGCTGATTTTATTTAACATTTTCACTAATATATGTCGAATAGGCAACTAATCAAATAGATTTTTATTCGAATAAAAATTATTCGGTTAATCGATAAAAATTTTTTTAGAATGGAAACAGTTTTTTCATTTACGAATAAAAAATGTTACGATTAATATTATTCGAATAAATTTTTATTCGATTAATCGGTGAAAAAAACTAAAATTGTTTTTAATTAACAATAATACAATACCTTATCAATATTTTTTGAATACTCTAATACAAATTATTAGTCGAATAAAAATTCGAATAATACGTTTTAAATAAATATTTTTTTTTCATTAAAGAATAAAAATTATTCGGTTAAAGGATGAAATTTTTTTTCGAATAGATACAGTGTTTTCATTTAGGAATAAAAAAAAAATTTACGATTAATATTATTCGAATAAATAAATACTCGAATAAATTTTTAATCGAATAATCGGTGAAAAAAAAAAAATATTTTTATTCGAATGAAAGTTTTTTTTAATTAACAATAATACAATATCTTATGAATAGGTTTTGAATACTCAAATACAAATTAGTATTCGAATAAAAATTGGAATAATTTTTTTTTATCATTTAAGAATTAAAATTATTCTATTAAATGTGTTTTCATTTAGGAATAAAAAAAATTCACGATTATTATTCGAATAAATAAATACTCGAATAAATTTTTATTCGATTAATCGGTGGAAAAAAACAAATTTTATTCGAGTGAAAAAATTTGTTTAATTAACAAAAATACAATATCTGATCAATATTTTTTGAATACTCTAATACGATGGTGCCCAAGCCCTATACTCTTGGTGCTCATTTGTTTTTGTAAATGGTCTTAGCTATAGGCTGTGTGTTTCTATACTCAATACAGCACTCAGCACTAGCAATATGAAATACACAAATAACTTTTTCTTGTTAGTTTTTTTTGTCGTTCTTCACTGTATACACGCAAGTGGAAAGCAACAACACTTTCGTATGCTTTGCTGGTAAACATTGACGACAGCGATCATCAATGTAGATTTTGTTTTTGTTTATAGTATGGTATTGTTTAAAAAAGTGTGTATTTTTTTCTTTATTATTTGTATGTTTTGGTTTTTACAACAAAAAAAATTGCATAAAAATTAGTTTTTCTTTAAATGTATTGATGTTTGCTCTTCTATAAGGAACTTTTGGGCACCCCTGCTCTAATACAAATTATTATTCGAATAAAAATTCCAATAATTTGTTTTAAATTAATACCTTTTTTCTATTAAGAATAACAATTTTTCGGTTAATCGATTAACATTTTATTCGAATGTGTTTTCATTTAGAAATAAAAAAAATTACAATTATTCTGCGAATAAATTTATATTCGATTAATATGTGGTAAAAAATTTTATTCGAATGAAAAAATATTTTTTATTTAATAATAATACATTTTTTGAATAGTCAAATTATTATTTGAATAGAAATTCCTATAATTTATTTTAAATGATTCATTTTTTTCATTTAAGAATATAAAATATACCACTAATATTTGTCGAATAAGCGAACACTGGATTACATTTTTATTTGATTAGTCGAACAAACAAAATTTTCATCCAATGAAAATATGTAATCAATATTTATCAAAAAAGCGAAAACTCGAATATTGGAATACAAATTATTCGTTTAATCGATGAACATTTTTCACGAATAAATATAATTTTTCATTTAAGATTAAAAATTAGCTCAATCGATATTATTTATTCGAAAATTTTTTTCACTTATTAATCGAATAAAAAATTATTCGTGGAATACTCGATTAAATTTTAGTTCAATTAATCGGTAAAGCAAAACAAATATTTTTCAAATGTTTAAAGAATATTTATAGTTAAGAATAAAAACAAATTCATAAATAATGTTTATTTAAATTGTTATAATTTTTTAAGGGATTTTTGTATTAAATATTTTAAAATTCTTTTAAATTAGCTTAAAGCTATAATTTAATAACATTTCTTAGAAAAAAGATTTAATTTTATAACAATTTCTATCAATTGTTTAAAATTTAATTAAAGTTTATTAAAATTCCTTATTAAACTGCCTGTTAAATCGTGTTTAAGCTTGTTTTGTTTTGCTTTTTTTTTAATAATTAAAATTCTGTGTAAACAAGCAATTTTAATTGGTTTGTTGTTAATGCTTCTTCTACTTGCTATTAATGCAGAAAATATTTGTGTAGATTTCAAAAATTCTTTTACATTACTTAATGTGTTTCAGCACGACTTCCGTTTTGCTTACATTAATCGAATTCCGTTTCCGTTTTAAAATCGTTTATATTATATTATGAAAAAATATATTTTTGCTGTAAGTATTTGTAGGTTTATGTTTTATTTATAAAAAATGTATAAAAAAAAAACATTTCTTGTATTATTATTATTACATTATTAAGGTCATTTGTTCTTTTGTCAAGAGTTTTTTTTATAAAAGAAACTGAAATATTTGTTTAAAGGTTTGTTATTTCCTTTATATAAAATAAAATGAAATAAAAGAAAACAATATAAATGTGTTTATACAATACATATTTATTTATGTATGAATATGCCAACAATATGTGCGTGCATGTTTGAAAATACATATTTAAATAATATATGTGTTTGTATGATGACAGTTATTTTTATTATGAAATGTTATCTTTCCGTTATATTGTATGTTAACAAATGTCATATTTGGAACACAAACAAAACAAATTCAACATCATAATAATAAATATTTTCTGATAATGACCAAAATCATAAAAAAAATAATCGAAACAACAATGATATTCAAAAAAAAGAAACAATGAAACTGAGTATAATTTTATTATCTTTCTGGGTAATAATCACGCAAAAGGATTTTCCAATATGAGAACCATTGAACAGCAACTTTAGTTTCAATACACGAACACACGCACAGCTTTTATGTGAACAACCAAATTCTGTATCTGTTATTTAATGAGGTACAGTGTTATGAACAGACAAAAATTCAGATCTATTCAATTGTATAGAACCTTTAATATTCTTGTTTAATTGCTAAAAAAAATGTATGAAGATCAATAAAGCACAATTTAAAATGTCGAATAATCCTAAAAAATACAGTTTTTTTGTGAACACAGGATTAAAATTTAGTTTACGAATTTTTGTTCAGTTTCTTTTATAAAAATTATTCGATTATCCGATGAGAATTTGTTCGAAAAAATGTCACATTCCTATAAAGCAGAGAAATTACATACAACTTTTGTAAAAACATTTGAAATTTGTGATGATTTTTTTTTTTAAATTATTGATTTTTTATCTTTTCTTTCGATTTTTCAATTTTGAGGTCTGATGGTTAAACATTTTTCTTTGAAGTCATATAGATTTTTTTACATATTTGGAAAACATAATTTGTTTTTTATCAAACAAAACAACTTTCATAAAAATCGCTTGAAAACTGTAATAGTTATTGAACTTTTCCTACTCGTACATTCTATATAAAAATATGTACTTATATGATTCGTAGCATACTTTTAGGTGTTGATATGTATTTTAAAGTAGGGTCTTAGAGTAAAGTTAAATATGTTCCACAATTTTCATCCGATTTGATAAAATTAAGTGTTGTTGTATTTATAACAAAAATGTCTTTAATTTTAGGTATATAAATTAAAAGGCTTTCATTGGAGAAAATCTATAAAGAAAAGCAGTAAAAATAAAAAAATATGAATTTTTTTTAATTTACTAGGATTTTCATTCGAGTACAAATTATTCGATTAATTGAACAGTTTTACGATTAAGTTTTTTTAAAAATAAAAAATTTGTTTATTCGAATAAAAATTATTCGGTTAATCGTTGAAATTTATTTCGAATGAATAAATTGTTTGATTTAGGACAAATTAAAAGTACCTTTAATATTTGTCAAATATGCGAATAAACAAGGGGTTTCATTCGAATAAAAATTATTCGATTAACAGTATTTCGATCAATATATGTCGTATAAATTTTTATAAAATTTTTATGAGAATAAAAATTATTCGATTAACCGATGAAATTTATTTCAAAGAGATTACTCGAATAAATTTTTATTCGAATAAAAATTATTTGATTAATCGATGAAATTTATTTCAAATGAATAAACAACGGTTTGATTTAGGAAGAATAAAATTAAATCTCTAATATTTGTCGAATATGCTAATAAACTAGGGGTTTCATTCGACTACAAATTATTCGATTTAATTTTTTTTAAGAAAAAAAAATTAGTTCAACAATATATGTCATATAAGCAAATATTCGAATAAACTTTTAGTCGAATAAAAACTATTCGATAAATCGAAAAACATTTTTTTTTGAATGGCTACAGTTTTTTCATTTAAAAATAAAAAAATTTTACGATTAATATTATTCGAATAAATAAATACTCGAATAAATTTTTATTCGACTAATCGGTGGAGAAAAACTTATTTTATTTGAATGAACTTTTTTTTTAATTAGCAATAATACAATATCTTATCAATATTTTTTTAATACTCAAATAGAAATTATATACTAATAAAAATTCGAATAATTTGTTTTAATTTAATTATTTTTTTACATTTAAGAATTTAAATTATTCGGTTAAACGATGTACATTTTTTTCGAATGAACACAGTTGTTTCATTTAGGAATAAAGAAATTATGATTATTATTCGAATAAATAAATACTCGAATAAATTTTTTTTCGATTAATCGGTGAAAAAATACTAATTTTATTTGAATGAACTTTTTTTTTAAATTAACAATATTTATCAATATTTTAGGAATACTCAATTACGAATTAAAATTCGAATAATAATTCGAATCATTTGTTTTAAATGAATAATTTTTTTCATTTAAGAAAAAGTAATAAGCAAATACTTAAATACATTGTTATTTGATTAATCTGAGAAAGAAAAATGTTCTTCCAATGAAAATATGTAATCAATATTTGTCAAATAAGCGAAATCTCGAATTCGAATTTCTATTCGAATAATAATTTGTATTTAAGTATTCACAAAATATTGTATTATGGTTAATTTAAAAAAAGTTGTTCATTCGTATAAAATTAGTTTTTTTTCCATCGATTAATCGAATAAAAATTTATTAGAGTTTTTATTTATTCGAGTAATACTAATTGTAAAATTTTTTATTCTAAATAAGAAACTGTAGCCATTCGAAAAAAATGTTTTTAGATTAATCGAATAATTTTTATTCGAATACAAATTTATTCGAGTATTTGCTATTGTACTATTGTTAATTAATAGAGGTTTTTCATTCGAATAAAATTAATTTTTTTTCATTAAATAATCGAATAAAAATGTATTCGATAATTATTTATTCGAATAACATTGATCTTAAAAGTTGTTATTCCTAAATTAAAATTTTATTCAGATAAAATTATTTTTTTCCATCGATTAATCGAATACAAATTTATTCGAGTATTTATTTATTCGAATAATATTAATCGTAAAAGTTGTTATTCCTAAATAAAATTTTTATTCAGATAAAATTAGTATTTTCCATCGATTAATCGAATAAAAATTTATTCGAAAAAAATATATTTTTCTTCCAATGAAAATATGTAATCATTATTAATCGAATAAGCGAAAACTCAAATTCGAATTTTTATTCGCATAATAATTTGTATTTGAGTATTCAGAAAATATTGGTAAGATATTGTATTATTGTTAATTGAAAAAAGTTGTTCATTCGAATAAATTTAGTTTTTTTCCATCGATTAATCGAATAAAAATTTATTCAAGCTTTTATTTATTCGGATAATATTAATCGTAAAATTTTTTATTCCTAAATAAAGAAACTGTAGCCATTCGAAAAAATATTTTTCGATTAATCGAATAATTTTTATTCGAATAAACATTTATTCGAATACATATTTGTTAACTGATTATGTATTCCTTAGTCAAACAAATTAATTCAATTGAAAAAATGTACATCGATTATTCGAATAATTTGTATTCTAACACAAATTTATTCGTTTAATTTTTTATTCGACAAGTATTAATAAAACGTTTTTTTCTTCTTAAACCAAAAAAATAAAAAATAATTTAATAATAAATAAAAACAAATTCACATATTCACAATCGAATACAAATTTATTCGAGAAATGTTCGAGTAAATGCATAAGTTTTACTTTTTATTTTTAAACCAAAAAAAATATTCATTTAATAAAAAAAATAAATTCATCGATTAATCGAATACAAATTTATTCTAGAAATGTTCGAGTAATTCCTAAAGCTTTAATTCTTAATTCTTAAATCAAAAATCTTTTTTTATTCGAAAATATTTTCATGCTTTAATCGAATAGATTTTATACGTTTAAAATTTATAAGAATATTCCCTTATTCGTTTAATCGTTGCACATTTTTCATAAATATAATTTTTCATTTTTGATTAAAAATTAGATCAATCGATATTATTTATTCAAACAATTTTTTCGACGATTAATCGAATAAAAAATTATTCGTGAAAAACTCGAATAAATTTTCTTTCAATTAATCGGTAAAAAACAAATATTGTGCGAATGTATAACATTTTTTATTTAAGAATAAAAAATAAAAAAATCATAAATAATTGACAAATAATCGATATTTGTCGAATAAGCGAAAACTCGAATATTTTAATACAAATTATACGTTTAATTGATGCACAATTTTCACAAATAAATATAATTTTTCATTTAAGATTAAAAATAAGATCAAGCGATATTATTTATTCGAATTTACTCGAATAAATTATAGTTCGAATATATAATATTATTTTATTAAAGAATAATAAATAAAAAAAATTCAGAAAAAATTGACAAATAATCGAATAATTTTTTTCAAAATTATGTGTTGAAAGAAAAATATTTAAGAAAAATCCGTTGAAAATCTGAACATGTTTGTAATTACATAATAAATTTAACAAGAATCAATTAAAACTCGACTAAGAAATGGCATTAAAGAATTAAAATTATTTACTTTATTAATATTCTATGAAAACGTTAATAATTCTTAACAAAAAATTAAACTCAGTTGTATGGTGAATACAACAAGATTTCATTTATGAAATTCCGATGAAAATTGTAAAACTTATAAGATCTTTAACAACTTGCTTTATGTTGTCCAACAATTTTCATATGTACCCCCAAAAGTATGCCATGAAATAAAACAAAAAAAATCATATAAAAGTAGTTTGTACAGTAGGTATGTGGAAAATTAGTGGGAAGGTTCTATAAGAAGTTTAATAACTTTTTTAATTTACAGCCTATTTTAATAAAAGAGGTGTTATTTTATTTGGAAGAAAATATGCTCTATATTTAAATAATTAAATATTGTTGTCTTTGAAGAAAAAATTCCAAAAACTAAGCTCAAAGTTAGAAAATTTAAAAAATGAATGTAAACATATTAAAAACTTTAAAATTTTGTTACTAATTTATTTTATTATAAATGTTCCTTTTTAAAAATATTGAATTGTGTAAAAAATATTTGAGATATATTATTTTTCATCAGAAGAACTGTAAATTTTTAAGTATGTTTGTAACAGAAAGTATCTTGGGTACAATTTTCCTTAATTTCTTAAATACTGCTGTTGTGTACTATAATTATTAAGGAAAATATATAAACATTTTGTTTTATATTTTCTGTTCCTTTCATTGTTCCTTACAACCCTTGGCTGTTTCTTTTTTTTTTTTTTTTGCGAAACACAGTTTTATAAATATTTGAACATTTATTTCCAACTCAGTGCGATAACACGGTGTCTTGAGCTCCTACAGAAACAAGTAACCTTGAGTGTCGAATACAGTTTATCATGCATACATTAACTGTTAAAATAAATATGGCTGTAAGGAGAAGGAAATGAAAACAACACCCAACGAAAAACGAGCAGAGAATGAAGCAGGTTTCTTTTAGTTAACAACAAAAAAAAACATAAACAAGAACGAACATGGTTAGATTTCAAAGCATTTGAGTATATGTTTTTGTTTGTAAAATAATATACATTTTAATAAATTCTCATCAAGTTAAAGTTGTCTTAAAGCACCATTGAAACTGATTAAGATGTGAAAATAAAACTCAAATATTCTGAGAGGGATAGAAGATTTTACTGTAAACCAAGAAACTTATATAAATTCATTTAGTTGAGAGGTGTTGAAGTAAATGTTTTTCTTTTTTTTCTTTTTTTTTTTAGCTAAGTATGTCAAGAGATCAGATATTTATTTTAATTATGATTTAGAGAAAATAAAAATTATTTTAGTTTAACAGTTGTTGTATTAGTTTTAATTGGTAGATTTTCCTTTTTATTCGTTTTCTTGTCTTTAATTAAATACAGAATTATGGTGTAATTAAAGGTGGAATAGAAAGAAGTAAGCTGATTTTCTTGTGGGAAAATAGAACTCTTGTTATTGCTTTTAATTCCATTGGTTGTAATATCTGTTTTCTTTTTTCATAATTATAGTCGAGTTTAGTTTACTAAGGGGACTTAAGGATTCAAAGCAGTGGTCGGCATTTCTAAACATAAGGATGAACATTATTGATTATTTAATTGAAAACAGCACTAATGTTAAGGGAATTCATAACAATTATGAAGTAAGTAACCAAAATAACAATAAATAAATTTTCTCTTTATGCCGACCACTGTTTTTGTAATAATATTAAAATTTAAGAATTTTTTCTAGATTTTCCAACTTTGGCAGAATTTTTCTACAAAATGTTCTTCTTTATGACTAATATTTGAAACAATATTCTGAAAGACTGATATTTTCTGAATGAAATTAGCTATTTTACTCTTATATTATTGGTCAAATTCTCAAATTGTGAAACTTTTTCCGAAAGACTTCATATATTTTCCGGCAGCATTACGCGCTCTTAACGAATCCTAGAGTTTACATTTCATAACAGATTTGAGTATTTAAAAAGGCAATGGATAGACAAAAAATAGGGCTTTTAAATGATATATAAATTTTCTCTTTGAGCCGACCACTGATTTAAAGGTAGAAATGCTCAAATAAGGAAATTTTTTTCTAAAAAATTCATCCCTTTTCACACCGACATTTCGCAATTCCTAGAACTAATATTTCTTAATAGTTGTTGATGTTTTTAAAAGGCTATGGATAGAAAAATAATAGGTAGTTTCAATAATACATAAAGTTGTATGTATAAAAATATGTAAAAGCTTTTCTAATAATCAAAATTTTTTGTTTGTTATTTTTTTCAAAATTTTTTCACTTTGACAGTAATTTTCTACAAAATTTTCTTTGTAAGGACTAATATTTGAGACTGCATTCCGAAAGCCTGATTTAATCTAAATAAAATCAGTTATTTTACATTTAAATTATTAATTAAATGACTAAGATGTGCAACTTGTTCCTATTAAACTCTATATTTTTTCTAATAACACCTCGCGCACTTAATAACTACTAGCACTTATATTAGTTAAGAGATTTTTATATTTCAAATAGCTAGGGAAAGGAAAATAATAAGGCTTTTTAAAAATATAAAAATGTTTAGATAAGAACATCAAAAATGCAGCAGATTTTTTAATATTATTAATTTATTTGCTATATTTTTCTAAACTTTTCAAATTTAACTTTAATTTATTACAAAATGTTCTGCGTAACAGTGAAATTATTCTACAAATATTAACCTGGAGTAGATTTTAGGTATTTCTTCTTTATAGCTTGAATAAGTTCTAAAAAATTCTAAAAAAAAACTCTCAAAATTTTGAGTTATTCTAAAATGAACTGTTTATGAAAAGGTTGTTGTACAAATCTAGTTATATTTCTTTTGTTTCCACCTAGACTTTTATTTGTTTAACAGGTTTTGGAAAGCACACAATTTCGGCTTTCTAATGGTATACAATTCATTGTGACTGCTTCAAATATTGCAAATAATTTTTTAAAAAATATCTAATTTTTTTTTATTTTTTACACATTTTTCAACATTAACCACGTTTCTTTATAAATTTTTCTATGAAATCATTAAAAATATTTTACAAAATAAAAAAGACATTTTTATTGTGAATACAACAACATATAACACTTTAAAATCAGTTGAAAATTAAAGAATTTATGCAACATTACTCTAACCAACTACTTTTACTTAAGCTACAATTTTCTTGTGGGTGCCTAAAAGTATGCAACGATAAGCTTAAACGAGTATATTTTACAGTAGATGGGCTAAAAATGTCTGGTAAAGCTTTGGAAAAAGTTGAATAACTTTTACAATTTTCAAACGATTTTAATAAAAGATGTTTTGTTTTGTTTAAAACAAAATATACTTTAAATATATGGTAAAAAATATATTTGTCTGCAAAGAAAAAAATAAAAAATCTAACTTCAAAGTTTAAAATTTGATAATGTTAAGATAAATGAGTAAAACTTTTTATGGAAATTGTTGGAGACACTTTCACATTTAACAACTTGTTCTATAAGTTTTATTTCATAACATTAGTTCATTGAAATATTACTATTTCATGTTTTAAATAATTTTCATTTTTTATTATTCTTACTTTGACTTCTTAAATAAATATATCTTACTTTTTAATATTTTATAAAAATATAATTTGTTTCAATACAAACCCCCAACAAATTGGCGACGAGGATATGGCTCAAGATTCAAAAATCATAGAACTGTTAGAGATGCAAAGCAAACTTCTTGCATGCCTAACGCAAGGAAATGCTTCAAACATCAATCAAGATCTACTAATGGAAAAATTATCTAATAGCATAACAGAATTTTGTTACGACCAAACAAATTTTTCAACATTCAATAATTGGTATGCTCGCTATGAAGATATTTTTCTTGTAGAAGGCAAGGATTTGGACGATGCTGCTCGTGTGAGACTTCTTATGCGAAAACTCAACGCAATCGCATATGGACAGTATTCTGCATACATTCTACCAAAAAAATCCAAGGGATGTAACATTTACAGAATCAGTTAAAATCTTGAAGGATATGTATGGAATACAAGATTCAATTTTTAGTATTCGTTACAAATGCCTACAAACAGTCAAGATGCCACAAGAAGATTTGATATCATATGGAGCTCGTGTCAACAAATTGTGTGAAAATTTTAAATTATCTGAGATGAACGCAGATGAATTTAAATGTTTACTCTTTGTTTGTGGTCTACAATCTCATGCAGACTCTGATGTTCGAATGAGATGTCTTTCTGCTTTAGAAGATGATTCTAACCAAAATATAAATAAGCTTATTACCAGTGCTCAACGATTGTTAAACTTAAAACATGATACAGCAATGGTGGAACTTAATACACAATCATCTGTAAATGCAATCAACTCTAATTCAAATCCAAAAGATGACTTGAAAGATAAGACGAAACCAAAAACACCGTGTTGGAACTGCGGTGCCATGCACTATTCCAAATATTGCAACTATGCTAAACATATGTGTACGCAATGTAAAAACGTGGGCCACAAAGAAGGTTACTGCAAAAATCAGAAATCAACAAATAAGTTCAATAATGGGAAGAAAAAAAAATATATCACGAATCAAAAATATACAAAAGCACAATCCAACGTTGTTCAAATCAACCGGATCTCATATGAATCAAGAAGAAAATTTGTCACAGTCAACATCAATTCTTCTTCATCACCATCAACAATTTTTGATGTAAAAATGCAAGTCGATACTGCATCAGATGTGTCGATTATAGGCAAAACATTATGGCATAAAATGGGCAATCCAGGCACAAAACTTTCTAATCGTTATGTCACAAGCGCTTCGAAGGATCAAATCAAACTCATTGCCGAGTTTCCATGTCAAGTTCGGCTTCAAGGTGATGTAAAACTTTGTAAATTATTTGTTGTAGACATTGATACTCTCTCAATTTTTGGTTCAGATTGGCTTGATATTTTTGGATTATGGGACAAACCATTAAACACTGTATGTTCTCAAATAAAGGACAATGAAATAGACATTATTCTATACAATATCAAAACCGAATATGCAGACATTTTTCAAGATTCACCTTCAAAATGTACCAAAACTCAAGTGCAGTTACAACTGAAACCAAACGCTAAACCAGTTTTTCGTGTTAAGAGACCTGTAGCTTATGCTATGCTTTCTTTAATTGAGGATGAGTTACAACGATTAGAAACATTAGGTATAATCACTCCTGTTGATTATGCAGAGTGGGCAGCACCCATTGTAGCAGTTAAGAAACCTAATGGGAAAGTTAGAATTTGTGGAGACTATTCATCAGGTTTAAACGATAGTCTTGAACCACATATGTATCCATTACATCGACCTGAAGACTTATATGCTAAAGTAGGAAACAGCTGCTTATTTACACATATTGACTTGTCAGATGCTTATTTGCAAACAGAAGTTACGTCGGACTCAGCAAAACTTCTCACTATCAATACTCACAAAGGCTTGTATACATTCAATCGTCTAGCCCCAGGTGTAAAAAGTGCTCCAGGTGCTTTTCAACAATTAATGGACACCATGTTAATGGGTATAGACGATACAGCAGCCTACATAGATGACATTATCATTGGTGGCACAACAGTGGAAAAACACATTGAGAACGTAAAGAAAGTACTTCAACGTCTTCGTGAGTATAGTTTTCATATCAAATTTGAAAAATGTAAATTTTTTGCAAAAGAGGTAAAATACCTTGGAAACATCATGTCTTCATCGGGTCTACGTCCTGATATGTCAAAGATCAAAGCAATTTTAGATTTACCACCACCATCAAATATATCTGAGCTTAGATCATTTCTTGGATCTATAAACTATTATGGAAAATATGTCAAAAATATGACAAATTTAAGAACTCCTCTTGACAGTCTTCTTCAAGACAATACCAAATATGAATGGTCAAATGAATGTCAGAAATCATTTCAAAAATTTAAGGACATTTTAAATTCAGAGCTTCTTTTAACTCACTACAACCCTGATCTGCCAATCAAAGTTGCAGCAGATGCCTCAGGAAAAGGAATTGGAGCGTATATATGTCACATTTTTCAAGACAATTCTGAGAAGGTAATTGAACATGCTTCCCGTACTCTCACTCCTGCGGAGAAAAATTATTCTCAAATAGAAAAAGAAGCACTAGGTCTTGTATATGCTGTAAAAAAATTTCATAAGTACATCTATGGAAGAGAATTTATCTTGTGTACAGACCATAAACCGCTTTTAACAATTTTTGGAAGTAAAAAAGGTATTCCAGTTTATGCTGCAAACCGATTGCAAAGGTGGGCACTTACTCTAATGATGTACAATTTCAAGATTCAGTACATAAATACCAACGATTTTGGATGTGTCGATATGCTTTCAAGACTAATCGATTCCGAATTAAAACCAGATGAAGAAATTGTTATTGCATGTACGACATTTGAGGAAAATTGCACAGCAATTCTCATGGATCATTTCAATCAACTACCTATAACGTTTAACATGGTTAAACAATCAACTCAAAAATGTCAAATACTTCAATCAGTTATTCAATCACTCCAAAATGGATGGAAGTCAAATCAAAACCCGGAACTGACTCAATTCTATTCCAGAAGAGAAAAATTATCTGTAATTCAAGATTGTTTAATGTATAATGACAGAATAGTTATCCCCACAAATCTAAGAGAAAGGATAATGAAACAATTACATCGTGGACACCCCGGAAAAGAACGTATGAAAGCATTGGCTAGAAGTCATGTTTATTGGCCGGGAATAGATGAAGATGTTGCAATTTATGTAAGAAGCTGTCATAAATGTGCCGTTTCTTCATCAACACCAGTGAAACACACATTACAATCTTGGCCGTTGGCAACAAAACCAATGGAACGTTTACATATAGATATAGCAGGACCATGCAATGCTAATTATTATTTCGTAATAATCGACGCATACTCAAAATGGCCAGAAATTTTTCAAATCTCAAACATTACATCTTCAACGATTATAGCAAAACTCTCAGAAATGTTTGCCAGATATGGAGATTGTGATTCAATTGTGTCAGACAATGGTACACAATTTGTCAGCGCACAATTCAATCAATTTATAAAATCTCGTGGTATCACACATATAAAAACTGCACCATATCATCCACAATCAAATGGCCAAGCTGAAAGGTTTGTAAGAACACTAAAACAGGCTTTACAGAAACTTAAGGATGAGGGAAATAGCCATGAGATACTTGAAATATTCCTTCAGACTTATCGTTCAACACCAAGGGATAATTCCAAATCTCCAGCAGAATTATTTCTTCAACGAAAAATAAAAACAACGTTAGACTTATTAAAACCACAGCTTTCAGTTTCCCCAACTCAACGTGATATTACAATGGAACAACAATTTAATATCAAACATGGAGCCAAAGAGAGAAATTTTAAAGCAAAAGATCCTGTTTATGCACAGGTGTATAAAAGCAATAACATGGTGTGGGTTCCAGGAACAATCGTGGAAAAATTAGGAAATGTTAATTATAATGTTAACGTATACAACAACAACAAAACAAGATTAATAAGATCCCATATCAACCAACTTAAAAGAAGATATGAAGGCAATAATTTAAACCAGTCAGATGCAGTACAATTTATGTTAGAGTTATTTAATATCAAACCAACATCTCAACCGCTTCTAGAGACACCAGTAGCAGAAAATTCGATTTCATTAACTCCTGAAAGACAAGTTGAAGCAAATACAACTCCATGTACTCCTGATAATCAATTACGTTCACCGCTCACATTTAGCACTCCAATGGCTGAATCTCCGATGATAATTTCAAGGCCAAAGCGAAATTGTAAACCTCCAGACAGATTTGGTTTTCCAAATTAATTAAAAAAAAAAAAAAAAAAAGAGGAGATGTTGGAGACACTTTCACATTTAACAACTTGTTCTATAAGTTTTATTTCATAACATTAGTTCATTGAAATATTACTATTTCATGTTTTAAATAATTTTCATTTTTTATTATTCTTACTTTGACTTCTTAAATAAATATATCTTACTTTTTAATATTTTATAAAAATATAATTTGTTTCAATACAAACCCCCAACAGAAATCTTTATTTATTTCTTAAAAAACTTTTGGATGATTAAGAAAATACATTATAATACTTTATAAATTAGTTTTTAAAAGGCTATGTAAAGTAGAGTACACGCTGTTTAGTGTTTAGAGCTTAAACGTTTAATATCCTATTTAATTTAAAAACAAAATAAAATATAAAATATATTTGTCTGTCAAGAAAAAAGTTAGAAAATCTGATTTTAAAGTTGAAAAGTTAAAGAAATGATAAACAAATTTATAATTTTAAAAAAGTCTTTATTTTAACACAGTGTCATGAAACAACACAAATTTTAAATTTATCCAAGTTTATCCCACCTCCTCCCCAGCTGTCTACAGCAGTTGTGTGTCAAAAAAAAAAGTTTATAAAAATTGATTATTTAATAATCTGTTTCTATAAAAATGTCCTAACTAGTAATTAAAGTCGTACTAAACACTGACTTCCTTTATTGTCAACTTAACATGACTGGTGACTTTCAGTTTTTTTTTTCTTCTTTCAAATCCTCACACGTATATGGTTTAAACTGTCAACAAGAGGACATTTAATGGCAGCACGTTTTAGCAAACATAATTGTTTGTTATTTTAGTTTTTTTTTTTTTATGGCCAATAATTTTTTATAGAAATAAAAAAAAATATATATTAATACTAAAAACTCGTGCTAAGTAAATAAAAGGCATAATAAAATAAATTGAAATGCTTAGTACAAAGTACAAACTAATGGAAATATTAATCTCTGCAGACTTTTTTTCTCTAGAGGCTTTAAATTTTTTACATATTTATTTAAATCTCTGGATAATGAATGCATTATGTTACAAGATAAACATGTGAACATTGCCAGTTTATTAAGTGTAAGGTAGTTTTGCTTAAAATAACATTTTTCTGAGGTACTTTTGTTTTAAAGTACTTTTTAAATGGAACTTTTGCTTAAAAGTACCTTTAATTTGGTACTTTTTGTGGAAATTTACAATATTAATAAATTATAATAAGAATCTTCAACATAAATAGCAATTTGCTTAAAAAATAAAGAATTTGGAAAAAAGTACCTTAAATTTATTGGTTTTTCCAATTTTGCCCCATTTTGTACCTCTTAAAATTTAAAATCGTCAGAAATTTCTTATTGGAAATTATCTTTATTGCCATGGGAACCTATGTGTAAGATTTCGTTGAAATTGGTTAATATATTTTATTTTTAAACCAAATTCCCTTTTTTACCCATTTAAAGTACTTTTTTTGTTTTCAAATATATTTCTACATAATGAATTCTTTATATTACTAAATGAACTTGGGGACATTTCGAGTTTAATAAAGTACTTTTTTTGAGGTACTTTTATTTAAAGTACTTTTTTACTAGGAACTTTTTATTAAAAGTTCATTTAATTGGTACTTTTTGTGGAAATTTAGAATATCAATAATTTGCAATAAGAATATTTAATATAAGTAACAATTTGCTTAAAAAATAAAGAGTTTGGAAAAAAGTATCTTAAATTTATTGGTTTTTCCAATTTTGCCTCATTCTGTACCTCTTAAAATTTAAAATCGTCAGAAATTTCTTATTGGAAATTATCTTTATTGCCATGGGAACCTATGTGTAAGATTTCGTTGAAATTGGTTAATATATTTTATTTTTAAACCAAATTCCCTTTTTTACCCATTTAAAGTACTTTTTTTTGATTTCAAATAAATCTCGAGATAATGAGTGGTTAATGATGCTAAATGAACTTGGGGACATTGCGAGTTTAATTAAGTACTTTTTTTGAGGTACTTTTATTTAAAGTACTTTTTTATTAGAAATTTTTTTATTAAAAGTACCTTTATTTAGTACTTTTTGTGGAAATTTCGAATATCAATAAAATGAAATTAGAATATTTAACATAAATAGCAATTTGCTTAAAAAATAAAGAGTTTGAAAAAAAGTACCTAAAATAATTTTATTTTCCTAAATTTTGCCTTTTTTTTACCTCTTAAAGTTTGAAATCTCCAAAACGTTATAATTAGAAATTAACTTTATTGGCAAGGGAACCGTACTACAAGATTTTGTTAAAATTGGTTAATATATATTTAATTTTTAAACCAAATTCCCTTTTTTACCCATTTAAAGTACTTTTTTGTTTTCAAAGAAATATCTACATAATAAATGCTTTCAAGTTGCTAAATGAACTCGTGGTTATTGCAACATTAATAAATTGTGGGTATTTTTGCTTAAAGGTACTTTTTTTGAGGTACTTTTATATAAAAGTACTTTTTTTAAAAGGTACTTTTTATTGGATTCTTTTTGTGGAAATTTTTAAAACTAATAAACTATATTAAGAATATTTAACATAAATAGCCATTTGTTTAAGAAATATAGAGTTTGAAAAAAGTACTTTTAATTTATTGGTCTTCTCCTAAATTTGCCTCATTTTGAACGTTTTAAAGATTGTAAACACCAAACATTACTTAATAGATCATATTTGTATTGTCCAGGGAATCTAACTGTAAGATTTCATTTAAATTTCTTTATATATTTTTGGTTAAAACAAAATTCCCTTTTTTACCCTTTTCAGGTACTTTTTGAAATTTTTACAATTAATCTAGATAATGATAGCTTTGTGTTGTAATATGATTTTGTAAACATTAATAGTCTGATATTTTTGCTTAAAAGTACTTTTGGCAGGGTACTTTTGTTTAAAAGTACGTTTTTCTTGTGTACTTTACCTTAAAAGTACTTTTTATTAAGAACTTTTTATTGAAATTAGGAACATTTTTAAATGAGCATTATAATATTTATTAAAATTAGAAATTTGTTTAAGAATTATAAATTTTGAAAAAAGTACTTTAAATTAATTTGCCTCAATTTTTCCGTTTTAAAGTTTGTAAACACCAAACATTAATTAATAGATCATATTTGTATTGTCCAGGTAATCTTACTGTAACATTTCGTTTAAATTTCTTTATATATTTTTAGTTAAAACCAATTCCCTTTTTTACCCTTTTTAGGTACTTTTTTTTAGATTTTGATAATAAATCTAGATAATGAGTGCTTTATGTTCTAATATTATTTTGTAAACATTAGTAGTTTGATATTTTAGCTTAAAAGTACTTTTGACTGGGTACTTTTGTTTAAAAGTACTTTTTTCTTGGGTTGTTTTGCGCAAAAGTACTTTTTATTAAGTACTTTTTATTGAAATTAGAAAAATTTTTAAATTATAATAAGTATATTTAACATAATTAGCTATTTGTTTAAGAATTAAAGATTTTGAATAAAAGTACCTTAACTTAATTGGTTTTGGTAGATTTTGCCTAATTTGTTCCCTCTTAAAAATTTAAATCGCAAAATATTTCTTAGTAGCTGTTGCAAAGGAACGTTTTGGAAGGATTTCCTTGTAATTGCTTTATATATTTTTAGTAAAAACCAAATTCCCTTTTTTACCCTTTTTAGGTACTTTTTTTAAATTTTGATAATAACTCCAGATAATGAAAGCTTTATGTTGTAATATGATTTTGTTAACATTATTAGTTTGATATTTTTGCTAAAAAGTACTTTTGACTGGGTACTTTTGTTCAAAAGTACTTTTTTCTTGGGTTGTTTTGCGCAAAAGTACTTTTTTCTTGGTTACTTTTTAATGAAATTTTTAAATTATAATAAGAATAATTAACATAATTAAAAATTTGTTAAGGAATTATGGAGTTTGAAAAAAAGTACCTTAAAATACTTGGTTTTGGTAGATTTTTCTTAAATTTTTCTGTCTTAAAGTTTGAAATCGTAAAATATTTCTTATTAGATGTTTTGTTCGTTAGCAAAAGATCGTTTTGGAAAGATTTCGTTTAAAGAGCTTTATATATTTTTATATAAAATCAAATTCCCTTTTTTACCCTTTTTAGGTACTTTTTTGAAATCTTTAGATAATGAATATTTTAAGTTGCAGTAGGAACTTGTAGACATTTCTAGTTTTATATTTTGTGGTACTTTTTTGTAAAAAGTACTTTTTTGTGGGTACTTTTGTTTAACTTGAGTTTTACTTGGGGAAATTTTATACTTTTTCTATAAATTTTGTTTTCTTTTTTTGTTGTACTTTTACTTCATTTAAATATTTTTAAATGTATTTGTTTCTCATTTTTCCCCAATTGTATGTATTTAACCTAATTTTTTTTTTTTTTTTGTTTTATTTTGCAAAACTATTTATTATTCTTATTGTTGTTTTGCAGTTGTCATACGTAAAATATAATCAATAATAAAACCATTATTTACAATAATTTCCATATTTTTTTAAGCAATTTAGTTCTTTTTTTTTTCTGCCATAGTTTATGTCAGTTAGTGTGTTTTCAGCCCGAGTATTTAACATTTTGAGTGTGAGTCATTTATTTTGGCCCCAGGTGTGTGTTATTTTTTGTTCTTTTTTAGATAACAATTTATAAAAATAATGTTTATTTCTGTTCGTTTTTTAACATGAAGCTAAAAAGCTGAAGTTTGTTGTAGCAAACTGAAATGAAACTATTAATATTAACGAGGTGATTTGAAGATGGCATGAGTTATAATAGAATTTTTAGGTGAAAATTAATGTTGGTGTATAAAAAAAGAAAAGTTTTATTTTCTTGCTACCTTTCTTGGCTTTTCTTTAATAGTTGCACTTACAAGGTGATTTACAATATTGTTTAAATTTATTTGGGCTATATTTATGTAAATTTCCTTAGGCAGTTTGCTTAAAAAAAGGTTTAATAGCAAAACACATCCATCATTTAAAGGATGAATGATTAAATTGAGGGTAAATATAATAAAATTTGTTTCTTTTAATTTGAATTGTTTGGCTTCATATTGCTTAAGAAATGTCCCAAATCTATTAACAAAACTCTTAACTATTAGTTAACAAATATACAGGTTAAAAGGTCATAAAGATATCTATTTCCTCTAAACTCTTATATATTAACATTTTGGTTAAAGAAATTCTCTGCTTTCCATGAATATTCACCAGCATAGAGGTAAAGAATTTTAGTTTTTGCATAATTTAAAACCATTAAACACTAGAGCCATTGTAGGTCATTTAAGCAAAAAAGCAGAGAACAGAAAACTTTGAATATTTTGTTAGGAATTCTTAACAAAATAGTATTTTTTTTTTTTGGTTTGGTATTTTAGATTAACCAAATATTTCGTGTAATAGTTTAAATATGAAAAACTTTTAAAACTCGTTTCCTTTTATAACCAGCCCTAACATATGCTTTACCTTTTTCCTTTAAGCCCTTACCCCTATCGTTATACTTTTATTTTAAGTAATCTGAAAACTGCTTTAATTTTATTAATTATACCCTCAGTCCTTAAGGTATGCTTTATATTTTTGCATAAATTTTAACTCTTGTATAGGCTATACAATTTTCTGTTGTTTTCTGCCAAATATTAATGGCTTCAGTTTTAAAAATTAATCACATTTTCCATCCCATATGAATATTCAACCTGCAAAAATTTTATACATATGTATATAGAAAATGTCTGCAAATGTATGCGTTTGAGAGCACAATATATTTTTCAATTTATTTTAGGTTTAAAAAGCTTTATTATTAAGTCATGTGTGAAATTGAAACTTTCAATTAAAACAACAATTTTGTTATATATTTTTTTTTTTTGATTTTGATATAAATAAAAATTATTCACAGGTAAAATCATAAAATTCAACAAAAATGTTAATTAAAATTAATGTTTTATATATAAACTTATAGTTATGGAATTTAAAACTAAAACTACAATATAAAACAAAGAAATATTGTGTATTAAACATAAAAGTATTTTAAATTAATTTTTGTACAATGAGTTTTTAAGTAATATGTCTTAAAAGTACTTTTTTTGCTGCATACTTTTGCTTAAAAGTACTTTTTCTTGTTTTCTTTATGTTGAAATTTCGCAAATTAATAAATTTTAATAAGAATCTTCAACATAAATAACAATTTACTTAAGAAATTTAGAGTTTGTAAAAAAGTACCTTAAATTAATTGAATTTACCCTATTTTTATCTCTTTTTAAACCCTTAAATTATGAAAATACAAAAACTTTCTTAGTAAAAATTAAATTTATTGCCCAGCAAAGCTAACTGTATGATTTGGTTTAAATAAATTCATATATTTCCATAAAATAACACAAATTTCCTTTTTACCCCTTTTTAGGTACTTTTTTAATTTTCATAATTTAATCCAATATCCAATAATTTATTTTACAATATGACATAGTGCTCATTCCCAGTTTAATAAATTTTGGGTACTTTTGTTTAAAAGTACTTTTTTATTAGGTACTTTGTACTTTTGCTTAAAAGTACTTTTTATAAGGTACTTTTTTTTGTTGAATTTTAAAAAAATAACAATTACAATAAGTTTATTTAACATAAATAGAAATTTACTTAAGAAATATTGAGTTTGAAAAAAAAGTACCTTACCCTATTTTTACCTCTATTTATTCCCTTTAAGTATGAAAATGCAAAAACTTTCTTAATAAAAATTAAATTTTTGCCATGCAAACCTAACTGTATGATTTGGTTTAAATAAATTCATATATTTCCATAAAAAAACACAAATTTCCTTTTTACCCCTTTTTTGGTACTTTTTTAATTTTCATAATTTAATTCAATATCCAATAATTTATGTTGCAATATGACCTTGTAAACATTTCCAGTTTAATAAATTTTGGGTAATTTTGTTTTTTATTAGGTACTTAGTACTTTTGCTTAAAAGTACTTTTTATAAGGCACTTTTTTTTTTTGTTGAATTTCAAAAAAATAAGATTATTTAACATAAATAGCAAATTGCTTAAGAAATATTGAGTTTGAAAAAAGTACCTTACCCTATTTTTGCTTCTATTTATCCCCTTAAATTATGAAAATGCAAAAACTTTCTTAATAAAAATTTAATTTATTGCCCTGCATAGCTAACTGTATCATTTGGTTTAAATAAATTCATATATTTGCATTAAAACACAAATTTTCTTTTTAACCCTTTTAGGTACTTTTTTAATTTTCATAATTTTATTTAGCAATGTGATATTGAGCACATTTGCAGTTTAATAAATATTGGGTATTTTTGTTTAAAAGTACTTTTTTATTAGGTGTTTTGTACTTTTGCTTAAAAGTACTTTTTATTAGGTACTTTTTTTTTGTTGAATTTTAAAAAATAACAATTACAATAAGATTATTTAACATAAATAGCAATTTGCTTAAGAAATATTTAGTTTGAACAAAAAATACCTTGCCCTATTTTTGCCTCTGTTTATCCCCCTAAATTATGAAAATGCAAAAACTTTCTTAATAAAAATTAAATTTATTGCTATGCAAAGCTAACTGTATGATTTTGTTTAAATAAATTCATATATTTGCATTAAAAAACCAAATTTAATTTTTACCCCTTTTTAGGTACTTTTTTTTAATTTTAATAATTTAATCCAGATAATGAATGCTTTATGTTGCAATATGATATTGAGCACATTTGCAGTTTAATACAATAAATTTTGGGTACTTTTGTTTAAAAGTACATTTTTCCCAAGTACTTTTGCTTAAAAGTACTTTTTATAAAGGTACTTTTTTTTCTTGAAATTAACAAAAAATAATAACTACAATAAAAATATTTAATATAAATAGCAATTTGCTTAAAAGATATGAAGTTTGAAAAAATGTACCTTAAATTAATTTGGTGTCCCCTATTTTGGCCTCATTTACTAACTCTTAAAGTTTGAAATCTTTATAAATTTCTTATCAGAACATTCATTTATTGCCAAGGAAATCAAACTTTAAGATTATGTTTACATAGATTCATATATTTTTACTAAAGAACAATTTCCCGTGTTTACCCCTTTCCGGTACTTTTTTAAAATTTAATAATTTAATCTAAATAATGAATACTTTATGCTCCAATATACACTAAAGGAAATTTCCAGATTAATACATTTCAAAAGTACTTTTTATTAGGTATTTTTTGTTGCAATTTAGAAAATTATAGAAATCTGCTTAAGAAATATACACCCCTATCGGCAATAACATGTGAAATTTATGTTCCCGTGAATATCGTAATATTCCCATGAAGTTTTCATTCACAATAGTTTATTTTGTTCGTAACAGCTGTTTATTGTTTACAAAATTCCATCTGAACATTTTCACGTCAACAAAATTGATGAACGAGAAATTGGAAAAGGCAACATATTTCATGTGAAATATTGATTCGCGATAGGGGTGATGGAGTTTGAAAAAACTGCCTTAAATTAATTGCTTTTCCCCAGTTCTTCCCCAAAGAAAAAAACTCTACGTTTGAAATCGCCAGAAATTTCTTACTAGAACTTAGCTTTTTATCCAAACCGCCTAGCTGTAAGATTTCGTTTAAATTTCTTTATTATGTTGCTGTATTTAACTTCTATACACTTATTGTTTAATATTTTGTTGGTACTATTACTTAAAGGTACTTTTGATTTAATGTGGAAATTACCCCTTTTGAGTATTGTTTTTTAATGAGAATGTTTAATGTTTTTCTTAATTTTTTGTTTAAAGAAAAAAAGATTTTTCTGTTTTGTTCATATTGTTGGTCATGTTTGTATGTTCCCTTAACGGCATTGAAAACGGAAATCTAAAAATTTCTTACTTCATTTTTTTGATTCCTCTCTTTAAGCTTAAATTGATTTCCATTTATACTCTCTGGATACTTCCTGCTGCTGGCAGGGGTTTTTGTTAGCAAACTAGCAGGATTTTTTCTTTTTTTTTTTAAGACTTTTTCTTTACAATTACTCTTTGCTATTGAAATTTATTTAAATTAAACCAACAACTACCGGTTGTTAATGTTAAACTAATGATGGCAATAGCACAGGTAGGTGTGCTACAAAATAAACCAATTGAGTAGGGGTAATTGGCAGGATTTTCTAGCTTTAGAAGTTTTCTAGGCAGCATAAAAGGGGAGAAAACAAGTGTACAATTCAAGCCTAACAGTTTCTAGTGAATGTCATTTGTGAGAAAAACAAGCATAATGAATGTAAACAACGGATGCTATTGTGAATGATTTGTCTAATTGACAATAGCAGTGTTGTTAGTAGTAATTGTTATGCTTGAATTGCACAATTATTTACATGAAACCAATATATGAAAAAAATCTTGGAATTGTAATTAAATTATGTGTTTTTATCAATCTATTCCCTTTCTTTGCACATTTGGATTAAACATAATTGTCTGCTTTTGTCCAAAAAGATTTTAAGCTCTTCCAATCTTTATTTGTCATTTATCAATTACCAAAAAATCTCTTTTTCAATTTCCATTAGATGCTTTTTCTTTCGACATTGCTTTTTTGGCTCTCAAACAAACTACATACGTAATTGAAATGCACTTAGCAAAATTCGCTTAGTTGTATAAAATAGCACCGCTGCCATTGATTTTAGCAGCAATACCAATTTCAATACACCCCATGCAGGCCATTATCAATATTACTTTAGATGTCAACACAATGCATCCCATCCATCACGAGAGAGTGTTGGATTGTGTGTATGTGTGTGTGTTTGGGGAGCATAAATATTTACATTCAATAGCAGAAAAAATAAAAGATTTTGAATGATTTTTGCACGTAAAATATTAAAAATGATGACATTTATTATATAACTAAACTAAAGGGGAGAGAGGGAGGGGAAGCAGATTGTTTAAACATATGGGATATGTACATATGTGGAATTTGGATGCATGATAGGGTTAGCCATAAAAATTTCAATTAAATCATTATATTAAATAAACATAAAGTTATGTTGTGGTTTATTTCATTAAACCAAGAACATTCTTAGTAATTCTGCTTAATTCGTAAAATATTTTAGCAAACTGAAAGTAGCTTTAGGTAAATTTATTGTCAGCATTTGTTTGCAGATGACTTTCAACATATCAGTTTCAAGTGAATGACATTTGTAAGAAAAAGCAGCAAAGACAATACAGCATATAAACAACTACTGCTATTGTGAATGTAAAGCTACGTTACACGGTTGTCAGAAAATGTTCAATAAATGCTTAACAACCATATGTTTCAACTTAAGTTCTCATGGTTGTGTTAGCCATTTTCTGAGCATGTTTCTGACAATCTGACAACCGTGTATACGTAGCTTTACGAATCTTTATTGTGTAAACTTGTTTTTCTTTAGTTAAATTAAAATCATTGCTCATTGGATAGCTAATGATGGACATCTTAAAGACCTATTCAGCGACATATATAATGCCATAGTAATCCGGACCGACAATGGGTCACAATAGGAAAAAATATTTTAACAAGATTTTTTTTCACCAAACATTTTTTTTTCGCTAATAAAATTATGTTTTCAATCTTTAGCTTAAAGTATATTTTGGTGAAAGGGGTATATAAGATTCTATACAGCCTAATATAGCTCTATTACTTGTTATTACTACTGACTCCTTTACCAAGTATTTTGTGATATCAGTTCCAAGTGAATGTCAACAGAACATAAACAACTACTGCTATTGTGAATGAAGCAGCTGTTTACTGTGAAAACTAGTTTTTCTTTAAGCAAATTTTTAAGCTTTATATTTGTTTCACATGGAAAATTTATATTTTAAAAGAGCTACAATATAGTGATATTAAATTAACCTTAATTTCTTATTCTAGTTATTTATTTTCAAACTTTTTGTTTCAAACTATTTTATTTTTGTAAGTTTAAACAAATCTTGGCAAAAATAAAGGTTGTTTGGTTCATCCTTCAATAATTTACTTAAGCATAGTGGGCTATGTTGAAATATCAATAAAAAAGAAGATTATATACTTTCACCGTGTAACAAACTTTAATACTTTTGGTAATTCTAATGATTTTTACTTTCAATGTTAATAATTTCTTTTAATTTTACTTTAAAATAGTGATAAATTTAGTTAGTTTCATTCCTATAGTCCCATTGTGCAACCTACATGTGTGTTTACACATTTTAATCTACATAAAGTGAATATTTTATAGGAGTAAATTGAATTAAAACGCTCGTAATTTAATTTGAAATATAAAATTGTTTATAATGCATGTTTTATGCTATTTCTTTCACTCTTTTCTGATACAGACATATAAAAATTGTACTGAAACAAGGATATAAAATGTCATTAAATATATAATACATACAGAAAGTTTTTATGTTTTGTAGCACTGTTGTGCAAATATTTAATTAAACTACATAACTATTTTTTTGTTTGTTTCAAATGAAACAATATGACAGAATAATGAAAGAATTTGTTTAATTAAAATGAGTTAAAGTTTATTTGTATAGGGATTAAGTGTTAATATAGGAAATATTTATAAAAAAAGTTTAAAAATAATTGCCATTACTTTTTGTATGTATTAAAATTTATCACATTTTTAATACAAATTATAAATTCATCGTATGAATTGTTGAATTGCTTTTCAAAACTTTTTAAAAATTTCATGTTTTTTTTTATACATTTGCATTTTTCGCGCATAATATTTTACGTGACAGTCATTACTAGTTGATGACTGTTTTCAACATGCACTTACCAGTGATTTTAATCACTGCACAAATCACAGAGTGCACATTAGGAGGTCCTCGAAATAAACAGCAGATAAAGTTGATTAAAATGGTTACATAGAAAATGTGAAAAATAAACAATAGTCTAATAGAAGGTTATTAGTTTCACGTGAATTCCAAGACGTGAGAAAAAGAAGCCAAAGCTTACGACATGTAAACAACTATTGCTATTGTGAATTAAACAAAAATTACATGCCGTCAGCTCTGGTTTGTTTCGACGATGGCAAGGATTTAACAATATTGAAATGATAAAGGCTTTTAATTGTCTCTCGACTCTTGTTTACAATGTTGTTACAGCAAAAATACATAGAAAATGTGAAAAATAAACAATTGTCTAATAGAAGGATATCAGTTTCAAGTGAATGCCAAGACGAAAGAAACTATTGCTATTGTGAATTAAACAAACATTACATGCCGTTAGCTCTGATTTCTTTCGACGATGTCAAAGATTTAACAATATTGAAATGACTCTCGACTCTTGTTCACAATGTTGTTTCACTAATGCAGTATTTAGAGTGAAGTGTTTTACAACATAACAGATTTTGTTTATGTGAAATGTGAAAACTATTCACCCCTATCGCAAAACAATATTTCTCATGTTAATATGTTCCTGTCTATACCTGATAAATTTTTATCATGATAAACATCAAAATGGTTGTCAAGATAAAAAATTATGAGGTATAGTCTCCATTTATTAGTATTATTGCTTCGTTATAACAAAATTGTTAGTGCTTTTGCTCAGACAACTTTGTTTTGACAACAAATGTCGTTAATTGTTATGATAATAATTTGTCAAGTACAGACATGAGATAAACAGTAAACAGCTGTTACGAACCAAATCAACTATTGTGAATGAAAAGTTCATGGGAATATCACGATAGCAATTTTCTCATCGAGGGAAATGGTTATTTCATGGGAACATAAATTTCACATGTTATTGCCGATAGGGGCGATAATTAAACTAAAGTCCATTCACAATAGCAATATTTGTTAGCAGGCTTCATTGCTTCTTATAATGTTTCTTGCAAATTGCCTTTACTCGAAACGGTTAGGCTTGTATATGGCAATTATTGTTGTGATTTTTACATTTGTAGTCTAAAAATTTGGATGTAAAGAAAACTTTTTTTTTAAAAAAAATTTTGTGAACAAATTTTTAAATAACCGTTTAAAAGCTTACTGTACGAAACAAATGTAAAAATGATAATTACACTAAAGAAAAACAAATTTACACCTAAAACATTTGCTTCATTCACAATAGCTGCACCAGTAAAACAAGATTTTAATGTCTTTGCTGCTTTTTCTCACAAATGGTATTCACTGGAAACCGTTAGGCTTAAATTCTCATTTTGTTTATTCTGTATGAATTTGAGATAATTAATAACTTTAATTAAATAAATATTAAAAAAATCTTCAAAATTTTTATAAAAATGTGTTTTTAAAATTTTTAGTTTTTCTTTTGAAACATTTATACAATGTAAATTTATTCAAAGTATTGGCCATTGTCAGCTATGACCACTTCAATCTAAATACTTTTTAACTAGTATTGCATCTTGTGCCCGAGCGTTGTCATGATGGAATATTACGGTTTCATGTATGACCGCATATTCTGGGCATTTTTCGGCCAATTCTGGCTTCAAACGATTTAGTTGCTTTCAGTACAGGTTCCCTATGATAGTCTGGTCAGATTGCATCAGCTCATAATAGATAGGACCCTTTTGTTCCCACCAAATACAGGGCATTACCTTTAGCGCCATGGATATTTGGCTTTAGTGTCGATTCAGCTGGTTAAGCGGGCTTCACATACGATCTCTTACGCTTCGGGTTGTCGTAATGGATCCATTTTTCATCGCAAGTAAAAATTCAATGCAGAAATAGTTTTCTTTTATAGCATTCAAGCAGCATATCGGACATGCAAAATCATCTTTCAGGGTCTCTCGGCTGCTCGCAAACTATTTGAAATTGCTGCTTGAGTAGCCTCCAATTCTTAGTCTTCAAACATTTTTTTGGGTCGTCCTGGGCGATCTTTGTCTTCTGTGTCAAAATCACCATCTTTCTTACGTTGAAACTGATAAAACACATTCACCATAAGCTTTGGTGAGCAAACGGTGTTTTTCAGCGCCACTTTTTTTTCTCAAATTAAAGAAGTAAAGCAAAACTTCCCGCATATAACGCTTTGTAGGCACAAAATTCAACATATTCGAAGCAAAAAAAAAACGTTGTTGTTTACACTATAATGTTTAACAACTAAGTGAGAATAAATGACAGATATTTACTCTTCAAAATAACATATAAGTTATTAAAAACCAAAAACCGCGTTCAAAAGATATCAGATCTATGGTAAATCTAGCATTTTTAAGTCAATGTTACCAGTTTCCCTTTTGTTCTTTAATACTGTCAAAGCTTCTTTTAATTTCAACGTCTAAGATATAAAATCCTAGAATAAACCTAAATTTTTATTCTAGTTGATATTTTTTTGTAGATTTTTTGGTCCTTCCTAATCTACATGCGTTTTTTAATGTCCTGTACATGTTTCTTTTAAGCACTCTACATGTTAGTGTTTGCAAATACATGCATCACTTCTCTCACTTCCCAAAGTAGAAATAAAATCTTAACGATGTCATCTTTTACAATTTAAAGTTGGCTGTGATAGTGGCAGTGAAGACAAGAAACTTAATAACCCAGCATAAAATTCATTTTCAAAATAAACTACAACATAACTATAAAATTGCTTAAATAAGTCTTTATAACTATAAACAAAATCAGTAAAAATGCCAAAGAATCTTATAAACAAAAGTCAGCAAGTTATTAGAGATCATTTGTCTATTCAAATTTGACAGTAAATTACTTACAAAAACTTTTAAAATTATAAAAAAATGGGTAAATTTTCCAATTAATGTTACAAGCAATTGCCTAAAACCAAAGACAGAAAAAACCAGTGGACCTGAAATTTAGAAAGCTATTAGAGAACATTTGTGTATTAAAATACATTTATTGAAGTAATTAAAGCATAATGTCTTGAGATAGCGATCTACTGGAGTTATTATCATAAGTATATTGGTTTGCTGGGATATGTGTGTTGTTTGCCTGGTTAAATGTATTCATTTGCCATTCTATATTCGCGTGGCTCTCCACTTTAAATTCAGCAACAACAACAGCAACAATAAGAATAACAATCACAACAATGAATGAATATATTAATAAGAGAACAATAACAACAACCACAATACTGAAAAGAAAAGAAAATAAACAAACAAATAGTGTAAACAAAGAGGGAGAGAGCGACTAAATAGAAGAGCAAGGATTACAAGGGCTAAAGAAAATCACAGTGGGGAGAAATAGGAAAATAAATGAAAATAACATAGCGTTATCATTACATTGCATCCTTCTAACATTTTAAGCGAAATATTAATAATTGTTAGCTTTTATGTATTGTTAAAAGTAAATTTCGGTTTTTTTGTAATATTACACAATAAAAAGCAAAGCAATCATGTTGCTGTATAAATTTTTCATATAAATGTATAAATTTTTTTTCATAATTTATTTACAAATTCATTAATAATTTTTCTTTATTTTGTATATTTTTTTTTGTTTTGCCCGGCCATTTAGTCTATTAAAAGGTTAAATGAATTATTTAAAATAAAAGCCATACAAAAAGGAAAAAATATAAATGTTTTGTTTTCAGTTTAAATGCCGCTTCCTTTTCCAGCTAAAAATTTTCCTCTGTTCCTATATTCTTTTGTATTTTTTCGCTTTTTCTAAACATTTTTCAATCCTTTGTGATGTGGAACTATTATGAAACTGTTTTTGATGGTGGAAAATATGTGAGCAAAACAACATACCGCCTAAGGTTATAGTTATAGTTGTAGTCAGGTATAAAGCGAAATTGTTTTGGCGAAAGCAAAAAAAAAAAAAATAAACAATTCTTAATAAACTATGCTTTATATCAGCTTTTTTTTTTTTGTCATATTTTCCTTCAAACAAGTCATTTATGTAGAAATTTCTACTGTTTTTTTTTTTTTTCAAAACAACCTAAATATGTCAGCATGTTTTTATTAGAAAATAGGAAACATTTTTTGCATTTACCTTGAATACAGTAATAGTAAAGGGAAAATTTGATGGCAAAGGCAAGCAATGAGAATAAAATAAACCTGAAAATCCCTTAAAGGAAATAATTTTATGGTAAAAATATAATTAACGTTTAAAATACAAAACTATTTTATTCAGATTTCGAATAAAATTTTACAAATTCTTTAGTTTAATTCTATCTTTTATTTATTTTAATAATTTGTTTTGAAATAGTTTTAAATTAAGATGTAATGTTTTGTAAAATTAACAATTTTGGTTATTTTAATCATTAATGAAGATTACTTTGCTAAACAATTGTGAAAATTTTAATTTAACCTAAAGAAAAACTAAGTTACGCAGTAAATATTTCTTTCATTCACAATAGCTTAATTGTTTACATTTTGTATTGATTTTGCTGCTTTTTCCTACATATGACATTCACCGGAAACTGTTAGTATTGTATAAGACAATTGTAGACTCCTTTCTTATATAAAATTAACGATGTTGGTTATTTCAATCATTATTAACGATTACATTGCGAAAAAAATGTGAAAACAAATTTATATAGTAAACATTTCTTTTATTCACAATAGCTGTAAATGTTTACATTGTATAGCTGCTTTTTTATACAAATGACATTCACTTGAAACTGTTAGGCTTGTATAAGACAATTGTTGATTTTCTCTCTTGGACAATTGTTTACTATGTGAACAATTTATTTAAATTTTGGTTTAGATTATTTGCAGTGACATTTAGGATATATTCTAGTGAAAGCTCCTAGTTTTCACATTTACCTAAAAAAGGCAATAAAACCAAAGTGTGCTATATATCTTTAGAAAAAAATTTTATTTAATAATGGTAACAGCATAGATCTTAAATACAATTCTTTATTCTACCTTTTCTATTACTAATTTTACAAATTTCTTTTATATCTTTACAGGTATGTTTATAAATTTAATCTTGCAACTTTAAAAAATACAGAAATTGAAAATATGTAAGTACTAGAAACAGTGATTGCTGTTCAACGTTAAACCCACTTTATTATAAACAAAGAATTTTGTAAATTGTAAGTCAAGTCCCATATTTTATATGAAGCGTTCATATTCACCCCTATCGTGAGTCAATATTTCACATGAAATATGTTCCCTTTTCCCATATTTCGTTCATGAATTTTGTTCACGTGAAAAAATTCCCCATGTTGTGAAATTTTTAGATGGAATTTTGTAAACAATAGACAGCTGTTACGAACAAAATCAACTATTGTGAATGAAAAGTTCATGAGAATTGCACGATAGCAATTTCCCCTTCGAGGGAAATGGATATTTCATGGGAACATAAATTTCACATGTTTTTCACGATAGGGGTGATTAAGTCGCCTTCAAAGGCATTTATGGTTAGCTGCCGTTGAAGAAGAGCGATGGCTATGGAATCAAAGTTGGATAATAGCCGATGCCGACATATTTTGAAGTTCATAAGCCGCCACAAGCATATGAATTTTATTAAAAACAGCTGAAAAATTTTCTAAATTTTAAGTCATGTCCCATATTTTTTATAAAGGATTCAGATTTAGTCGCCTCCAAAGGCATCTATGGTTAGCCGCCGTTGAAAATTCTATAACGACTTTGTTATCTTTGTACTGTACTCTCACATTTTGTGTCTCATACTCTCAACATAATTGCCAGACCTTATGAAAATAAATAACTTTAGTAAACAATAACGATTGTGATGATTCACAATAGCAATGTTAATACAATGAAAATCATGATGAGTAGATTGAATATGAATGCAAAAATATATAATTCGTGTACCGAATTAGATATCAATAAAAATTGCATGGAATATAATTGCAAAAACAAATTTAAATATAAGATAAACAAAATCTAATTAAAAAAATCATGTTTTTTTTATAAATTTTTTTACTTAAAAATTCCAGATTTACAATGGATGGTGTACCTTTTGAACGCCGTTTTTTTTTAATAACCTATATGTTAAATATCTGTCATTTATTCTCGCTTAGTTATTGAACATTATAGAGTAAACAACAAAGTTTTTTTTTTGCTTCAAAAATTTCGAACTTTGAGCTTTACTTCTTTAATTTGAAAAAAAGTGCCGCTGAAGCACGCCTATTACCCACCAAAGCTTATGGTGAATGTGATTTATCAGTTGTAACGTGCGAGATATGTTTGTTTGGTTCAGAAGTAGGCCAGCCAAAAAAGATTGAAGACCATGAATTGGAGGCATTACTACATGAAGATTGTTGTAAAATTCAATAACAGCTTACAAAATCATTGGGAGCTACTCAAGCAACAATTTCATAAAGTTTGGGAGCAGCAGGATTCATCCAAAAGCGAATTGAAGCCGAGAGACCTTGAAAGAAAATTTGTCATATCCGAAATGATGCTTGAACGCTATAAAAGAAAATCATTTTTGCACTGAATCATTACTTGCGATGAAAAATTAGTCCATTACAAATCGACACCAAAGCCCAATGTCCAATGCGCTAAGGTAATGCTCTGTATTTGGTGGGAGCAAAAGGGTCCTATCTATTATGAGCTGCTGAAATCTGACCAAACCATCACAGGGAAACTATAACGAATGCAAATGATTCATTTGAAGGGAGCATTGGCCGAAAACGCCCAGAATATTCGGCCAGACATGAAACCGTAATATTCCATCATGACAACACTCGGCCACATGTTGCAATACCTGTTAAAAAGTATTTAGAATGAAGTGGTTGTGAAGTTTTGCCTCCTTATGAACCTTTCGTTGTGAAATTTTTAGATGGAATTTTTGTAAACAATAAACAGCTGTTACGAACAAAATAAACTATTGTGAATGAAAAGTTCATGGGAATATTACGATAGCAAGCAATCTTCCCTTTTCCGAGGGAAATTTCACATGTTTTTCACGATAGGGGTGAATGTTGCTTAAAATTATGATAAATAATCAAATCTGGTAACACTGCTTGCTGTTCTCTCATATTTGATCACTCATGCTCTTAAACATTCTTTATCAAAACAAAGTACTTTAGTAAACAAACAGCAAGTGCAATTATTCACAATAACAGGTTAATAAAGAGGTAAATCACAATAAACAGCTAAAGTAAATGGAAAAATAGAACAAAACTTAAATATTTCAAATGAAACAAATAGATATACATTTATTTCAGGCACGGTTTCATGTCAATTATTTGGAGGGGAAAATAAAGTAAAATTCATTTTATATTTTTCGTTTTTTTATATTAAAACTTTACGGTTATTTAAATAGATATCAATAAATTAACATGGGAAAATCAACGATGAAATAGATTTTTATCAAATTGTATACTCTAACTTGTGTAAAATCTCTGTATTGTAAAAGAAATTTAAAAAATCTTATTTCAGCTTTCATATTAAACATTTATTTTGTTAATTTATCTTAGATAATCTCATATTTCTGGGTAACAAAACCTCAAACCTCAAATTATGGTCAGCAATGTCTTAATAATAAAACTTTTTAGTTTTTCTTTAATTAATTTTTCAATTTCTTTTTAAAGTTTTTAAGTCTCTACTCTTGATAGCTAAACCTAATTTTAAAAAACTTTTTTCTTTAATTTAAAAGAAGAAAAAAAAGAAAGCTCTTTTTTCTTTAATTTAAAACAAGAAAGAAAAGAAATTATACAAAAACTTTATTTAAATAAGATTTTATTTTTGATGTTTTTCTATAACATTTTGTTTGCCTAAACACCACATTCAAAGACCACGTTTGACTTGATTTCGAGTCAATAAAATAAATAAATGTTGAATAATATAGAAGAAAAAAGAAAAAAAAAAACTTATTTAAACTTAAAATCAAAATGCACGTACAGAGAAACTCGTACTCTGTGAACGAGTATTAAAACAGCATGAATGATGCATGAAATATGCAATCAAGCATGCCGGAAAATGCAAAAAGCATTAGGCAATGACAATGAACAAGAGAGAGAAAGAGAAAGGAACTAACTCTCGTAGTTAGGAGAGTATAGAGTTGGATATACATACATAAATACTCTAGGGTATAAATGTATAAATGTGTATGAAATGAACAAAAAATTTACTTTGTAGCTGAATAAATGAACTAAAAGAATATTTAGAATAAAATAAAAACTATAGAACAACTTCCTTTGGAAAACATAAGAATATATAGAGACATATAACTATTTGTATTTCATTTATTAGAAAGGTTCCATTTGAGAAAATATTGTGCCTGTTATTAAAGCAAACATTACCAAACTATTTCTAGGTAATGCAAACAGTGTATAGAAATCATTATAAATTTTGAGTAAATGTAACTTAAAACATATTATATTTAAATTTTAGTTGAGGGGCCATATTAATACATATAAATTTTATTATATGCAAGTGTCTATATATTTCAATACAGACATTTATCTTGATTATCGATAAACTAAAAGTTTATGTAAATTTTACGTGCTGGAATTTATAATCCATGTAAATTTATTTAATAGAGTTACTAACAAAAGTGTTCAATTCTTATAAACAATATAACACACAATATTTGCATAGAAAATATAGATAGAGAGAGGGAACAAAGGTAACTTACATCTATGAAACATTAAAGGAGATGAAAAATAGAGCAGGCTGATAAAAATATTAACTACAAATGATGAATAAAATGATTTTCTTAGTAGATTTAGTTGCGTCCTTTCGCATGTCAATGTAAATCAGGCACGCTTCTAAAATACTATAAAATCACATATTAAGTTTTTATTTTGAAACTAAGCCAAAGGAACTGCTCATCTTTTGAGGCCAAGAACGAATAAAACCACTTCGGATACTCTGTTCTGAAGTGATGCATATCCCAGAGAGAGCGATCGAGGTCTAGACAATAAAACCGGTGAGGCAAAACTACCCAACCACTTCATTCTAAATAGTTTTTAACAGGTATTGCAACATGTGGCCGAGCGAGGACTTCATGTCTGGCCGCATATTCTGGGCGTTTTTCGGCCAATGCTCGCTTCAAACGAATCATTTGCATTCGTTACAGTTTCCCTGTGATGGTCTGGTCAGATTTCAGCAGCTCACAATAGATAGGACCCTTTTGCTCCCACCAAATACAGAACATTACCTTAGCACCTTGGACATTTGGCTTTGGTGTAGATTCAGCTGGTTAAGCGGGCTTCACATACGATCTCTTATACTTCGAGAGTTATTGTAATGGATCCATTTTTCATCCCAATTCAATGCAAAGATTGTTTTCTTTTATAGCGTTCAAGCATCATTTCGGATATGAAAAATTGTCTTTCAAGGTCTCTCGGCCTCAATTCGCTTTTGGATGAATCCTGCTGCTCACAAACTTTTTGAAATTGCTGCTTGAGTAGCTCCCAATGATTTTGCAAGCTCTTGTTGAGTTTGACAACAATCTTCATGGAGTAATGCTTCCAATTCTTGATCTTCAAACTTTTTTGACCTGGCCTGGGCGTCTTCTTTGTCTTCTGAACCGCACAAACCATTTCATGCACGTTTAAACCGATTAAACACATTCACCATAAGCTTTGGTGAGTAATTAGTGTGCTTCAGCGTCACTTTTTTTAAATTAAAGAAGTAAATCAAATTCTGTGTGTGTAAATCACGCTTGCATTAAATATACTGAAATAAAATAAATAAGATTAACGTAAAATGATTATCATTGTCTTAGGTAAATTGGTATTGAAAATCAGTAAAATCGGTTTAATAGAAAAAAAGTTATAAACCAAAATCTGAAGCAACCTAAAAAAAAAAAATTATTTTAAATACAGCTTTTTTGGGGTTTTTTGCTTAGTTTGTTGTTGTTATGTACAAAAGCGAGCATAGTGTTGTATTTTCTACACTATTTAAGTTAAAAACAGGGATTTGAAATAAGGGGACCACTTATATTTTGAAGATTATCAGCTGTCATTTATGACTGCGAATCCACAGTTTAATGTATATTTTTGTTACATTGAATGCTGGTGAATATGAGAATGGATGTTATCCAGCTCTATATTGTAATTGATATAGAAAAACTGAAAGACACAAATATTTTATATTTTATACACAATTTGTTTGTTCCACCCTGCATTGTGGTTATGGTAATATTTTTATTGTAATGTAATACTTTGTACAATTTTATTATACAACAATATATTTGCATTTATTTATTGCTTTCAATCAAATATTCTAATCATTTATTCTAATTCAATTATCTGGCTATAAAAATAATTTCAACTATTGTTGTGTCTTGACCTTGTAAATAGATTTTCAAATAATCCTCCAGAGATATATTTTCTAAAAGATTTCTCTTTTTTCTCTCTCTTTCTCTCACTCAATAGAAATCTCTACAAACCAAAAACTATTAAGTAAATTAGTTTTGCCATATGATTTCTAATTCATAAATGTTAAACAAAAACTACTTTTATAGAATATAACCCACAAGCTATACCTTCAGGTTAACAAAACAAAAGCTAATTTTCTCTTATTATTACACACAAAATTTATGTGACTATCTGTCTATCTAGCTTTATATCTGACTATCTGTCTTTCTTGGGGTTTTTTTTTTTTTTTGTGGGTATCATAGAGGGTTTTTGTACTAGATTTACATTATGAAATCTCTAGTGTCACAAGTCTAAGCTACTAATAGCTGTGTTATTATATTAAATATACTTATAGTTCGTTTTACTTTAGCTAGATGTATGGCTGGCTAGATTGTGTGACTGTCAGGCAATTTCCAAAAGTACTCATTTATATTCATATTGTGCAAGCATATGTTGCCATTTTATATACATTTTGTCAAAATGTGTATGACTTTATTATGGCTTATGGCAAGAGATAATTTTCTTTTGGCGAATAATATTAGGAGCATATAAAGTAAGTTTTTTTAAATTTTGAGACTTTTGTACTATAAATTATACGAATCAGTTTAATCGATTAAAATATTCGAATCTTTTTACTGGATTTTGTTGAAAATTATTGAATATTTTAAGAAAATTAGGATAAACTTTTAAAAATCAATATAAATAAATCGAATAAATTTAATCGAATAAATTAAATCGATTAAATTATTCGAATATTTGTTTTCAATTTTGTTAGAAATAAGTGATTATTAAATTAAAATTTTTTAGTCGAATAAATATAATCGATTAAAATATTCGAATATTTGTATTCGATAATTAAAATTGTTCACTAATAAATTTATTCGAATCTTTGTATTCGATTTTGTTTAAAATTATTAATTAACTTAGGCGAATAAATATATTATAAACGAATAAAATTAATTGATTAAATTATTCGAATATTTGTATTCGGTTTTGTTTAAAATGTTTGATTATTAAATAAAAATTGTAATTAACTTAAGCAAAAAAATATATGTATATTTTAAACGATAAATTTAATCGATTAAAAATTTCGAATCTAAATCTTTTATTCATAAATTTATTCGATTCAAATATTCAGATCTTTGTATACGATTTTGTTTAAAATTATGGATTGACTTAAATGAATAAATGTATTTTAAACGAATAAAATTAATCGATTAAATTATTCGAATATTTGTATTCAGTTTTGTTTAAAATTACTGACCATCAATACAAAATTTTTATGAAATTGAACAAAAGAATATAATTCAAACGAATAAATTTAATCGATTAAATTATTCGAATATTTTGTTTAAAATTTTGGATTGTTAAATGAAAATTGTAATTAACTTAAGCGAATGAATTTAATTTAAACGAATAAATTTAATCGAATAAAAAATTCGAATCTTTGTATTCGGTAATTAAAATTGTTTTGTAATAAATTTATTCGAATGAAATATTCAAATTATTGTATTCAATTTTGTTTAAAATTATGGGTAAACATAAACGAATAAATATATTTTAAACGAATAAAATTAATCGAATAAAATATTCGAATATTTGTATCCGGTTTTCTTTTAAATTAATAATTATCAATAAGAAATTTTTATGAAATGAAATTTTGAGACTTTATATTCCATAATTAAAATTTTTTATTAATAAATTTATTCGATTGAAATATTCGAATCTTTTTTTTCGATTTTGTCAAAATTATGGATTAACTTAAACGAATAAATATATTTTAAACGAATAAATTTAATCGATTAAAATATTCGAATATTTGTAATCGGTTTTGATTAAAATTACTAACTATCAATATTAAATTTTTATGAAATTGAACAAATGAATATATTTGAAACGAATAAATTTAATCGATTAAAATATTCGAATATATGTATTCGGTTTAGTTTAAAATTATTGATTATTAAATGAAAATGTTGATTACCTTAAGCGAATAAATTTAATCGATTAAAATATTCGAATCTTTGTATTCGATAATGAAAATCTTTTATTAATAAATTTATGCGATTAAATTATTCGAATATTTATATTCAATTTTGTTAAAATTATGGATTAACTTAAACGAATAAATATATTTTAAACGAATAAATTTAATCGATTAAATTATTCGAATCTTTTTTTTCGAATTTGTTTAAAATTATATATTTTTTAATGAAAATTTTGATTAAAATAAACGAAAAGATATTTCTTTTCGAACGAATAAATTAAACCGATTAAAATATTCGAATATTTGTAATCGGTTTTGTTTAAAATGACTTACTATCAAAACGAAATTTTTATGAAATTGAACAAATGAATATATTTGAAACGAATAAATTTAATCGATTAAATTATTCGAATATTCATATTCGGTTTTGTTCAAAATTATTAATTATTTAAAAAAAATTTAGATTAAAATTAAAATTTTTTATAAATAAATTTAATCGATTAAATTATTCGAATCGTTTTTTTCAAATTTGTTTAAAATTATAGGTTTTTAAATGAAAATTTTATTAAATAAATATGTATGTCTTTTTGAACGAATAAATTTAATCGATTAAATTAATCGAATCTTTTTTTTCGAGTTTGTTTAAAATTATTGATTGTTTAGAGACAATTTAGAGTAAATTGTGTAAATAATAAAATTTGTTTTTTGAATAAATTCAATCGATTAAATTATTCTAATATTTTTTTCGGCTTTGTTTAAAATGATTGATTTTGAATGGAAATTTTAACAAACTTGTGCAAATAAATAAAGATTTTATGAATAAATTTAACAGATTACATTTTTCTCTTGTAATGAGAATTTTATTTATGTATGTACAATGTACATTAGGGTGGCCCCAAAATTAAAGTTGCGTATGTTCCCGCCTAAAATGAAAATTTGATTCATTCTAAGACTACGTTTTGAAATTTTTTCGTCCTGGGGTCAATATTTGGCGAGCTGGATCAAAGGATATAAAGGTCCTTTTTTAAGGTTTCTTACATTTTTTCCATATTTCTTCCAAAGGAAGTATATGTAAATTTGGTATCATGTGAAAGGTCTTTGAGAGACGCATTCAATTGGTTATTAGAATTTAAAATAATTTAAAAATTTTAAAAATTTTCGACAAAATTTTAGTTTTTTTTAATTTGTTCATAGAATTTATTCAAATACATAGATGAAATTTCTTGATCATAAACATCATGTATTTTCACCGAAACGGTTTTTCTCGTTTTTTAAAATTCACTCCAGTTCAATGTTTATTCAAATTTGTTTAAACCTAATTTCATCCCTATCTGACAATCTCTGTATACTCAATTCATAGTATATGTAATGGGCATTAAAATAACTCAAATTGTATAAGCTTTCACCATTTCGGTGAAATTACATGATGTTTATGATCAAGAAATTTCATCTATGTATTTGAACAAATTCTATGAAAAAATTAAAAAAAAACTAAAATTTTGTAGAAAATTTTATAAATTTTTGAATTTTGATTTCTTTTTTAAGTTTCTAATAACCTATTGAATGCGTCTCTTAAAGACCTTTTATATGATATCAAATTTACATATACTTCCTTTGGAAGAAATATGAAAAAAATGTAAAAAACCTCAAAAAAGGACCTTTTTATCCTTTGATCCAGCTCGCCAAATATTGACCCCAGGACGAAAAAATTTCAAAACGTAGTTTTAGAATGAATCAAATATTCATTTTAGGCATGAACATCAATACCTTATTTTTTCTCCATAAAAACGGGGCCACCCTAATGTACATACATAAATGTGATGATGTAGTTTAAGGAAGCTGTTTTATTGTTAAAAATCAGTAATCAAGGAAATTAATTTTTCCTGTTGTCTTGTTTTTTCCCAGTTTTTTTTGCTGCTGTACAACATCCTCGTCGATTTAAATTGCAAATGTATTAAATATTTGTTATTTTTCCTTCTTCTTTGTTTATTTTTATTTTGTATTCTTCATCATAAAGTTTTTTGTATTGTAATTTTAATTAAAATTGTTCACTTTATGTAAAAATTTAGTTAAAAGGAAAATTGTGTAGGAGAACGCCCTTTACAAGTTACCAAAAAAACAAAGTAATTAGCTTAAATATTTTCATATAACCGGCATTTTTAACAGAAATTGTTTAATGCTTTTGTTGCTTTTTGTATGTTTGTCTCTTGCTTATTGAATTAATACGAGTTATTTCATTAGTCTTCTTGGCATTTTGCCAATTAGTTAGAATTCAGTTGTTTTTTGGTTGCTGCTAAATGTTTGATGTTCCATCTCTGCTAATGTAACGAGCTTAAAAATGCCAATTTCAATTTGGAGAGGAAAGTAGGCATGTTTAAGGGTCAACCATAAAGATACATGTAGTAGAAGACATTTTGCATTTATAAAATTTTTTGTTACAAAAATTTCATGTTGGGAACATACATTTGCTAAATGTCTCCCCTTTGAACCACTTTGAGTCCCAATACCACCCTGAATTGTTGTTCATATGTTTCTTGCAACATTTGTTTGTGTAACAGTAATTGACATAAATTGAATTCTATTGTATTTTAGGGGTTTGGATGGTTGCTTTTTGTGTGGTGTGTGTGTGTTCGACAGATAACAGGCATTTGTATGACATAAATTTTGATGTCAATTTGATTGTCTGTCCATCTGTGTCTGTCTAATGTTGTGGTATAACAACAGCTCGTATGTATGTTACACATTTAAGGCTTATTAGCATATACAAATGACATTTAACATTTTGTTTTTAAGGTGATAAATTTTTTTGCAAATGTAGGGAGTACACGACAATGTAATTTAATGACACAAAATTTCATTGAAAATTTATGTAAATTAGAACAAATTTTGGAATTTGTTATTAAAATTTACATTGAAATTTAAATTAAACAGGTACAATGGAGCGTATGAATAATATTGATTATATTTGTATATAATAAATATTACTTATACGTATAGGAATACCAGAAATTCTTTACATTTCCATTACAGCAAAAAAGGTAATAAAAAGACATTAAATGCTTCAAATTTTTACAAAACAATACAGCTGGAGTTCAGCTTTCAAAAAATAACTTCAATATTTATTTAATTTAAATTTGAAAAGATTCTCAATTAGGTAAAGTTTATGTCCCCAAGTGATGAGTAATGAGAACATATACATTTGTTGTTTTTCAAAGAATATCTTAACATTAATTACAGCCTTAAGTCTTAACACTTAATTACTGCCCACACAGAACAGTTTTTTATTTCATTAAATTTTTTCTACCAAAAAACCACACTTTTAACTTTTGAATTCAATTTCAGTTTCTTGCTAAATTTTAAGTTTTTTTTTATACTTCTACTATTTCATTTCACATCAAAAAAAAAAAAAAAAAAAAAAAGAAGGTCGAACCTCAAAGTTGCGGTTTGTTGTTTTTTGGTTTATAACAAACAATAAAAAATACATCATGATTTTTTGTTCTCTGCATATTTTAATTCTGACAATAGCCAAATATTTATTTATTTATTTTGGTAAAAAAAAAAAAAATACAAAAGTATATTAGGGTTTGTTTTATACTTGTTTAAATTGTGCGGATGAATACAATTTAATCGATTAAAAAAATCGAATCGATAATTCATATTTTGTATTAATTTAATTTATTCGATTGAAATATTCGAATCTTTGTATTCGATTTTCCTAACTATCTATACGAAATTTGTATGAAATTGAACAAATGAATATAATTTAAACGAATAAATTTAATCGATTAAATTATTCGAATATTTGTATTCGATTTTGATTAAAATTATTCATTATTAAATGAAAGCTTTCATTAAATTGTGCGGATAAATATAATTTAATCGAATAAATTTAAACGATTATAAAAATTCGAATCTCTGTAACGATAATTAAATTTTTTATTAATAAATTTATTCGATTGAAATATTCGAATCTTTGTATGCGATTTTGTTTTAAATTATGGATTAACTTAAACGAATAAATATATTCTTAAAGAATAAAATTAATCGATTAAATTATTCGAATATTTGTATTCGATTTTGTTTAAAATTACTAACTATCTATATGTAATTTGTATGAAATTGAACAAATGAATATAATTTAAACGAATAAATTTAATCGATTAAATTATTCGAATATTTGTATTCGATTTTGTTTATAATTATTGATTTTTAAATGAAAATATTGAATCACTTAAGCGAATAAATTTAATTTAAACAAATAAATTTAATCGATTAAAATATTCGAATCTTTGTGTTCGATAATTAAAATTTTTTATTAATAAATTTATTCGATTAAATATTTGAATCTTTGTTTTCGATTTTGTTTAAAATTATTTACTAATTTATGTTAAATTATTCGAATATTTGCATTCGGTTTTGTTAAAAATTACTAAGTATCTATATGAAATTGAACAAATGAATATTATTTAAACGAATAAATATATTCTTAACGAATAAAATTAATCGATTAAATTATTCGAATATTTGTATTCGGTTTTGTTTAAGATTACTAACTATCTATACGAAATTTTTATGAAATTGAACAACTGAATATAATTTAAACGAATAAATTTAATCGATTAAAATATTCGAATATTTGTATTCGATTTTGTTAAAAATTATTGATTATTTAATGGAAGTTTTGATTAAATTGTGCGGATAAATATAACATAAACGAATAAGTTTAATCGATTAAAAAAATTCGGATCTTCGTAATCGATTATTAAAATTTTTTACCAAAAAATTTATTCGATTAAAAACTTTGTAAAATTATAGATTAACTTAGACAAATAAATATATTTTAAACGAATAAAATTAATCGATTAAATTATTCGAATATTTGTATTAGATTTTGTTTAAAATTAATAATTATCAATACGAAATTTTTATAAAATTGAACAAATGAATATAATTTAAACGAATAAATTTAATCGATTAAATTATTCGAATATTTGGATTCGATTTTGTTTAAAATTATTGATTATTGAAAGAAAATTTAAACTTGTGCAAATAAATAAAGATTTTATGAATAAATTTAACAGATTACATTTTTCTCTTGTAATGAGAATTTTATTTATGTATGTACAATGTACATACATAAATTTGATGATGTAGTTGAAGGAAGCTGTTTTATTGTTAAAAATCAGTAATCAAGGAAATTAATTTTTCCTGTTGTCTTGTTTTTTCCCAGTTTTTTGCTGCTGTACAACATCCTCGTCGATTTAAATTGCAAATGTATTAAATATTTGTTATTTTTCCTTCTTTTTTGTTTATTTTTATTTTGTATTCTTCATCATAAAGTTTTTTGTATTGTAATTTTAATTAAAATTGTTCACTTTATGTTAAAATTTAGTTAAAAAGAAAATTGTGTAGGAGAACGCCCTTTACAAGTTACCAAAAAACAAAGTAATTAGCTTAGATATTTTCATATACCCGGCAATTTTAACAGAAATTGTTTAATGCTTTTGTTGCTTTTTGTATGTTTGTCTCATGCTTATTGAATTAAAATCAGTAATCATTAGTCTTCTTGGCATTTTGCCAATTAGTTAGAATTCAGTTGTTTTTTGGTTACTGCTAAATGTTTGATGTTCCATCTCTGCTAATGTAACGAGCTTAAAAATGCCAATTTCAATTTGGAGAGGAAAGTAGGCATGTTTAAGGGTCAACCATAAAGATACATGTAGTAGAAGACATTTTGCATTTATAAAATTTTTTGTTACAAAAATTTCATGTTGGGAACATACATTTGCTAAATGTCTCCCCTTTGAACCACTTTGGATCCCAATACCACCCTGAATTGTTGTTCATATGTTTCTTGCAACATTTGTTTGTGTAACAGTAATTGACATAAATTGAATTCTATTGTATTTTAGGGGTTTGGATGGTTGCTTTTTGTGTGGTGTGTGTGTGTTCGACAGATAACAGGCATTTGTATGACATAAATTTTGATGTCAATTTGATTGTCTGTCCATCTGTGACTGTCTAATGTTGTGGTATAACAACAGCTCGTCTGTATGTTACACATTTAAGGTTTATTAGCATATACAAATGACATTTAACATTTTGTTTTTAAGGTGATCAATTTTTTCCAAATGTAGGGAGTACATGACAATGTAATTTAATGACAACAAATTTCATTGGAAATTTATGTAAATTAGAACAAATTTTGGAATTTGTTATTAAAATTTACATTGAAATTTAAATTAAACAGGTACAATGGAGCGTATGAATAATATTGATTATATTTGTATATAATAAATATTACTTATACGTATAGGGACACAAGAAATTCTTTACATTTACATTACAGCAAAAAAGTTAATAAAAATACATTAAATGCTTCAAATTTTTACAAAACAATAAAGCTGGAAAAAAAGTTCAATATTTCTTTAAGTTAAATTTGAAAAGATTCTCAATTAGGTAAAGTTTATGTCCCCAAGTGATGAGTAATGAGAACATATACATTTGTTGTTTTCCAAAGAATATCTTAACATTAATTACAGCCTTAAGTCTTAACACTTAATTACTGCCCACACAGAACAGTTTTTTATTTCATTAAATTTTTTCTACCAAAAAACCACACTTTTAACTTTTGAATTCAATTTCAGTTTCTTGCTAAATTTTAAGTTTTTTTTTATACTTCTACTATTTCATTTCACATCAAACAAAAAAAAAAAAAAAAAAAAGAAGGTCGAACCTCAAAGTTGCGGTTTGTTGTTTTTTTGTTTATAACAAACAATAAAAAATACATCATGATTTTTTGTTCTCTGCATATTTCAATTCTGACAATAGCAAATATTTATTTATTTATTTTGGTAAAAAAAAAAATACAAAAGTATGTTAGGGTTTGTTTTATACTTGTTTAAATTGTGCAGATGAATACAAACACAAATACAAATACAAAAAAAGAAAATCGAATCAATAATTCAAATTTTGTATTAATTTAATTTATTCGATTGAAATATTCGAATCTTTGTATTCGATTTTGTTTAAAAAAAGGGTTTAATTTAAACGAATAAAATTAATCGATTAAATTGTTCGAATCTTTGTATTCGATTTACTAACTATCTATACGAAATTTGTATGAAATTAAAAAAATGAATATAATTTAAACGAATAAATTTAATCGATTAAATTATTCGAATATTTGTATTCGATTTTTTTTTAATTATTGATTATTAAATGAAAATTTTGATTAAACTGAGCTAATAAATATAATTTAAACGAATAAATTTAATCGATTAAATTATTCGAATATTTGTATTCCTTTTTGTAAAAAATTATTGACTCTAAAATTAAAATGTAGATTAAATTGTGCGGATAAGATAATATAAACGAATAAATTTAAACGATTAAAAATATTCGAATCTTTGTATTCGATAATTAAAATTTTTCGATTGAAATATTCGAATCTTTGTTTTCCATTTTGTTTAAAATTATTTATTAATTAATGCAAATAAATATATTTTAGACGAATAAAATTAATCGATTAAATTATTCGAATATTTGTATTCGATTTTGTTAAAAATTAATATTACTAAATTAAATTTTTGATTAAACTGAGCTAATAAATATAATTCAAACGAATAATTTTAATCGTTTAAAAAATTCGAATCTTTGTAATCGATTATTAAAATTTTTACTAATAAATTTATTTGATTGAAAACTTTGTATACGAAATTTTTATGAAATTGAGCAAATGAATATAATTTAAACGAATAAATTTAATCGATTAAATTATTCGAATATTTGTATTCGATTTTGTTTAAAATTATTGATTATTAAATGAAAGTTTTGATAAAATTTTGCGGATATATATAATTTAAACGAATAAATTTAATCGTTTAAAAAATTCGTGTCTTCGTAATCGATTATTAATATTTTTTACTAAAAAATTTATTCGATTAATAACTTTGTAAAATTATAGATTAACTTAGACAAATAAATATATTTCAAACGAATAAATTTAATCGATTAAATTATTCGAATATTTGTTTTTGAGTTTGTTTAAAATTAATAACTATTAATACGAAATTTATATGAAATTGAACAAATAAATATAATTTAAACGAATAAATTTAATCGATTAAATTATTCGAATATTTTTATTCGATTAATCAATAATTTTAAGATTATTCAAAGAATATTTAGATTAAGTTGTAAAAATAATTTAAATTTATTATGATTAAATTATTCGAATCATTTTTTCGACTGTTTAAAATTATTGATTTTTAAATGAAAAAAAAAAAAAACTTTTCAACCAAAATTTTTTATTTTCATAAAAATGTTTTTTTTTATCAAAAATTTTTCTTTTCACTAAAAATGGCTTTTTTCACCAAATATTGTTTTTTTTTACCAATATTTGTTTTTCATAAAAATTTTTTTTTCATAAAAAAAGTGTCTGTTCATTAAAAATTGTTTTTATTTTTAATATTTATCTTAAAGTATACATTGGTGAAGGGTATAATAAGCCCAAAATAGCACTATTTACTTGTTTAGATTATATTTGGGATAGTTAAACTAAATTTTCATTTCATAATTTGAAATAAAACAGAACACAAATATACGAATAAATTTAATCGATTGAAATTATTCGTGAAATAATATTCATTCACAGCAATTTAATTAAAATTTTAATTTAATAATCTAAAATTTTAAACAAATTCGTATACAAATATTTGAATATTTTAATCGATTCAATTTATTCGCTTCAATTTATTCAATCATAATTTTCCTTTAAAAATTTAATAATTTTAAACAAATTTAAATAAAAAGATTCGAATATTTTAATCGATTAATTTTCTTCGTTTAAATTACATTTATTCGCTTAAGTTTTTTTATATTTTTATTTAATAGTCAATTATTTTAATGAAAATCATGTAAAAAAAACTCGAATATTTTAAACGATTAAATTTATTCGTTTAAATTAAAATTGTCTTAAGTTAAAAAAAATTTGTATTTAATAATCTATACGTAATTTCAAAACAAAATCAAAAAAAAAATTATTCGAATATTTTAATCGACTAAATTTATTCGCTTCAGTTTATTCGAATGATTTGTTATAAAACTTATCAAACTTCTCTTTTGAATCTTTGGCAATCGAATAAAATGATTAAAATATTTTAGTCGATTAAATTTATTCGTTTTTTTTTTGTACAATTTATTTTACATTATTCATAAATCAATCTATAATTTAAAACAAAATTGGATTACAAAGAATCGATTAATGTAATCGTTTACATTTATTTGTTTAAATTATATTTATTTGAACAATTTAACCCAAATTTTCATTTAATAAGTAATAATTTTCACGAAATCGTTTACAAAGATCCGAATATTTTAATCGATTAAATTTATTCGCTTCAATTTATTCGAATAATTTATTATAAAATTTATCAAATATCTCTTTTGAATCTCTGGCACACAAATAAGTTGTTTTCAACATTCTCGTATAGCGGAAACTGTTATTTTTAATAAAATACAAACAAATTCTCACACATAACAACATAAATAAATAAACAAATATAAACATGTGGCCAGCAAACACTTCACCGCACTCTCGTACACAGACACAAACTCTCAACCACATTTACTTTAAACACCATCATGAAAAGGATACAGTTAAACTCTAAAAACAAAATCCTTTTTTGCTTTCGTTCATCTTTTATTCCTTCCTTCTATTATATGGCTGTTATAAATTATGCACACCAAATGGTTTCAAATTGTAAAATAGACATAAATAAATAAATTTTCGTTATAAAATACACATGAATAGAGAAACGCGGAGCAAACCAACAAAAAAAAATATATATTCTCAACAAGAAAACTGCTAAAATGTAGCAAATGGACAGCTAGAGGAAATATGGTTTTATAACTTATAATATCGTAAAAATTTGTTTATTTTAGTTTAAAATTTATATTTTTATTAAGAATATTTGTGGCATTATTGTATTATTATCTATTTTGTTAGTCTTGTTATCTTTTATTTTCTTTTGTATTAAAATGGTCAATGTTTATTTATGAAATGACCTTAAAATGTTGGAAATACTAAAAGCTGCAAGAAAAAATATAGTTAAAAGGAAAATCTTGTAAAAATTTTAAAGGACTCATGTTACATGTTCAGTAAAGTTATTGGGAAGGGGTAAAATGTTTTAAAAAAAATTTTATGAAGCTACTTTGGATACAAACTAAACTTTCTTGAAAATCACTTTTTTTGCTCTTCTCTTACCAATATGATTTTTTTTTTTAGAAAAAAAACTGAAGTCATAAATCTATTTACAGATTTTAATCTTATAAATATGTACTCTGTCTTGCAAATACTACAAAATAAATAATACTTCATAATAATAAAAACTATATATAAAGAAATCTCATTATCTTTTGTTCTCTTTGTTAAATACAACATCCATCTTGTAATTTACAAAAAATATATAATATATTTTGTCAGTAAATAAACACATTTATCTTATTTGGAAATAAACAACAAGAAATGTTAGCTCAACAGACATAAGTGTTTATTATTTGATTTAAAAACTGTCAGGGAAAGAGAGGTATTAAGCCAATCATTCAAAAGAAATGTCAAATGTTATTATGTTTATTTGTTGGAAGGGGTTTCACCACAGTAAAGCCAAACCTAAAGTCATGAATGTTTCGAAATTAAAACAGATCTTCCAGTTCTAGTTCTGTTCTAGTTCTGTTCTAGTTCTGTTCTAGTTCTGTTCTAGTTCTGTTCTAGTTCTGTTCTAGTTCTGTTCTAGTTCTGTTCTAGTTCTGTTCTAGTTCTGTTCTAGTTCTGTTCTAGTTCTGTTCTAGTTCTGTTCTAGTTCTGTTCTAGTTCTGTTCTAGTTCTGTTCTAGTTCTGTTCTAGTTCTGTTCTAGTTCTGTTCTAGTTCTGTTCTAGTTCTGTTCTAGTTCTGTTCTAGTTCTGTTCTAGTTCTGTTCTAGTTCTGTTCTAGTTCTGTTCTAGTTCTGTTCTAGTTCTGTTCTAGTTCTGTTCTAGTTCTGTTCTAGTTCTGTTCTAGTTCTGTTCTAGTTCTGTTCTAGTTCTGTTCTAGTTCTGTTCTAGTTCTGTTCTAGTTCTGTTCTAGTTCTGTTCTAGTTCTGTTCTAGTTCTGTTCTAGTTCTGTTCTAGTTCTGTTCTAGTTCTGTTCTAGTTCTGTTCTAGTTCTGTTCTAGTTCTGTTCTAGTTCTGTTCTAGTTCTGTTCTAGTTCTGTTCTAGTTCTGTTCTAGTTCTGTTCTAGTTCTGTTCTAGTTCTGTTCTAGTTCTGTTCTAGTTCTGTTCTAGTTCTGTTCTAGTTCTGTTCTAGTTCTGTTCTAGTTCTGTTCTAGTTCTGTTCTAGTTCTGTTCTAGTTCTGTTCTAGTTCTGTTCTAGTTCTGTTCTAGTTCTGTTCTAGTTCTGTTCTAGTTCTGTTCTAGTTCTGTTCTAGTTCTGTTCTAGTTCTGTTCTAGTTCTGTTCTAGTTCTGTTCTAGTTCTGTTCTAGTTCTGTTCTAGTTCTGTTCTAGTTCTGTTCTAGTTTTTTCTAGTTCAGTTCTGTTTTAAAATTTCTTAAATTTTTGTTACATTTTCGTTATATTTTGTGACATTTTATTTCAATAGTCTTATACTCTTATCCTTAAATCTTTTGTGGTTTTTTGTTACTTTTTTTTCCACATTTTACACCATAAAATCTCTCTACAATTGTGCTGCTTTTTTGCCATCTAAATTCAAATATTTTTGTGTTTTTATTATACTAATACTCGTAATACTGCAAGTGCAACATACATTTGCCAGTATTTACGATGTTGTTGAAAATAAGTGTGAACATTGTTACCTAGATTTGTTATTATTTTACAGCTTGTTTTATTTTTTTGTTCAGCTGAAGAGCTATTGTAGACATGTGTTAGAATTACCACTACATATGTATATTCCATGCTTTACACTTGTAAGTGTGCTCAACGAGATTGTAATTACAAAAAGGGGATAATGGAAATTCGCAAATTTTAGTACAGAACAATGTTTAGAAAAATAGTTACGCAAATGTTTGAAATTCTAGTCCACATGAAGATTGTTATAGAAAATATTACACATATTGGATTTCCGTTCTCTTAGTTATTAAAATATTTAGTGAAAAAAAATAAATTCCTTTTTAAATATTTTTTTACATTTCAAGCGATTTTATGTAAATATGTTCATAAAATATTTCTAGTTTAAATGCAAAACAAATAAATTACGGTTTTAGTTTTACAAATGTTGTAATATTTTGTGTATTTACAGAACAAAGTTTTTTCTCTCTTGTAATAGAATAAATATTCTTAAAATTTATAATTTTCTTAAGCAAATAGTCTGTGTGTCTTTCTTAAGAATTTGCTATTTGCTGAAATTCTAAGCATACTTTCAGCACATTATTTGCTTTTTAAATTTAGTTCTCTTCACGTTTATGTAATTTTTTTATAGCATTTTCATCACATTCTTAGTTTTAAGTGCTGAGTTTGTGTGTGTGTAAGTTTGAAGATTTTAAAATTAAAATAAAAAGTAAAAAACTAGTGCACTTATCTCGGAAATGGAAAGACACTTTTATTTGTCTTATATATGCTCATAAGAACACACATACAAATACTTATAATGTTACACACACATACTTATATGTTCACACACACGTACACATACACCGATTCATACACTAAACAACTTAAGGTTGCAGGTTTTGCATGTTTGAATATGATTTTATGCTTGACTAAATGTGGTAAAAACAGTGGGAGGATCGAACTAGAACGGAACTAGAACAGAACTAGAACAGAACTAGAACAGAACTAGAACAGAACTAGAACAGAACTAGAACAGAACTAGAACAGAACTAGAACAGAACTAAAACAGAACTAGAACAGAACTAGAACAGAACTAGAACAGAACTAGAACAGAACTAGAACAGAACTAGAACAGAACTAGAACAGAACTAGAACAGAACTAGAACAGAACTAGAACAGAACTAGAACAGAACTAGAACAGAACTAGAACAGAACTAGAACAGAACTAGAACAGATCTAGAACAGAACTAGAACAGAACTAGAACAGAACTAGAACAGAACTAGAACAGAACTAGAACAGAACTAGAACAGAACTAGAACAGAACTAGAACAGAACTAGAACAGAACTAGAACAGAACTAGAACAGAACTAGAACAGAACTAGAACAGAACTAGAACTAAAACAGAACTAGAACAGAACTAGAACAGAACTAGAACAGAACTAGAACAGAACTAGAACAGAACTAGAACAGAACTAGAACAGAACTAGAACAGAACTAGAACAGAACTAGAACAGAACTAGAACAGAACTAGAACAGAACTAGAACAGAACTAGAACAGAACTAGATCAGAACTAGAACAGAACTAGAACAGAACTAGAACAGAACTAGAACAGAACTAGAACAGAACTAGAACAGAACTAGAACAGAACTAGAACAGAACTAGAACAGAACTAGAACAGAACTAGAACAGAACTAGAACAGAACTAGAACAGAACTAGAACAGAACTAGAACAGAACTAGAACAGAACTAGAACAGAACTAGAACAGAACTAGAACAGAACTAGAACTAGAACAGAACTAGAACAGAACTAGAACAGAACTAGAACAGAACTAGGACAGAACTAGAACAGAACTAGAACTAGAACAGAACTAGAACAGAACTAGAACAGAACTAGAACAGAACTAGAACAGAACTAGAACAGAACTAGAACAGAACTAGAACAGAACTAGAACAGAACTAGAACAGAACTAGAACAGAACTAGAACAGAACTAGAAAAGAACTAGAACAGAACAGAACTAGAACAGAACTAGAACAGAACTAGAACAGAACTAGAACAGAACTAGAACAGAACTAGAACAGAACTAGAACAGAACTAGAACAGAACTAGAACAGAACTAGAACAGAACTAGAACAGAACTAGAACAGAACTAGAACAGAACTAGAACAGAACTAGAACAGAACTAGAACAGAACTAGAACAGAACTAGAACAGAACTAGAACAGAACTAGAACAGAACTAGAACAGAACTAGGACAGAACTAGAACAGAACTAGAACAGAACTAGGACAGAACTAGAACAGAACTAGAACTAGAACAGAACTAGAACTAGAACAGAACTAGAACAGAACTAGAACAGAACTAGAACAGAACTAGAACAGAACTAGAACAGAACTAGAACAGAACTAGAACAGAACTAGAACAGAACTAGAACAGAACTAGAACAGAACTAGAACAGAACTAGAACAGAACTAGAACAGAACTAGAAAAGAACTAGAACAGAACAGAACTAGAACTAGAACAGAACTAGAACAGAACTAGAACAGAACTAGAACAGAACTAGAACAGAACTAGAACAGAACTAGAACAGAACTAGAACAGAACTAGAACAGAACTAGAACAGAACTAGAACAGAACTAGAACAGAACTAGAACAGAACTAGAACAGAACTAGAACAGAACTAGAACAGAACTAGAACAGAACTAGAACAGAACTAGAACAGAACTAGAACAGAACTAGAACTAGAACAGAACTAGAACAGAACTAGAACAGAACTAGGACAGAACTAGAACAGAACTAGAACTAGAACAGAACTAGAACAGAACTAGAACAGAACTAGAACAGAACTAGAACAGAACTAGAACAGAACTAGAACAGAACTAGAACAGAACTAGAACAGAACTAGAACAGAACTAGAACAGAACTAGAACAGAACTAGAACAGAACAGAACTAGAACAGAACTAGAACAGAACTAGAACAGAACTAGAACAGAACTAGAACAGAACTAGAACAGAACTAGAACAGAACTAGAACAGAACTAGAACAGAACTAGAACAGAACTAGAACAGAACTAGAACAGAACTAGAACAGAACTAGAACAGAACTAGAACAGAACTAGAACAGAACTAGAACAGAACTAGAACAGAACTAGAACAGAACTAGAACAGAACTAGAACAGAACTAGAACAGAACTAGAACAGAACTAGAACAGAACTAGAACAGAACTAGGACAGAACTAGAACTAGAACAGAACTAGAACAGAACTAGAACAGAACTAGAACTAGAACAGAACTAGAACTAGAACAGAACTAGAACAGAACTAGAACAGAACTAGAACAGAACTAGAACAGAACTAGAACAGAACTAGAACAGAACTAGAACAGAACTAGAACAGAACTAGAACAGAACTAGAACAGAACTAGAACAGAACTAGAACAGAAGTAGAACAGAACTAGAACAGAACTAGAACAGAACTAGAACAGAACTAGAACAGAACTAGAACAGAACTAGAACAGAACTAGAACAGAACTAGAACAGAACTAGAACAGAACTAGAACAGAACTAGAAGAGAACTAGAACAGAACTAGAACAGAACTAGAACAGAACTAGAACAGAACTAGAACAGAACTAGAACAGAACTAGAACAGAAGTAGAACAGAACTAGAACAGAACTAGAACAGAACTAGAACAGAACTAGAACAGAACTAGAACAGAACTAGAACAGAACTAGAACAGAACTAGAACAGAACTAGAACAGAACTAGAACAGAACTAGAACAGAACTAGAACAGAACTAGAACAGAACTAGAACAGAACTAGAAAATAACTAGAACAGAACAGAACTAGAACAGAACTAGAACAGAACTAGAACAGAACTAGAACAGAACTAGAACAGAACTAGAACAGAACTAGAACAGAACTAGAACAGAACTAGAACAGAACTTAGTTTACCAAAAGAAAATTTGATTTCAATTATGAAAATAATCATAAATTCAGCTAATAAATTTTATCGATTAAAATATTCGTAAATTTGTATACAATTTTGTTTAAAATTATTGAATATTAAATGAAAGGTTTGATAAATATAAATTTAACGAATAAATTTGTTCGATTAAAGTATTTGAATCTTTGTACTCATTATTTTTTAATTTTTGATTATTAAATGAAAATGTTGATTAAATTTGTGAGAAATAATTAGATTTAATCAAATATATTATTCGGATCTTTTATAATACTTTGTATGTAAATTGCATGTGAGTTATTTTTCTTATTTGTTTTTTTTTTTTTTTTGCATTTTAATTTTATTTTTGCACACAAGATTTTTTTTTTTTTTTTTTGATGCATATTTTATGTGATGCTCAAGAAGTCTTCTTTTTATCCATGACATTTTTATTACTCCTTGTTTAAAAGTTCAAATAAAACATCATCGTCATCACACCATAGATAGAATATGCCAGCATCATCCTCGTTTTTATCATCATCTTCAAATATGTTTGTATATATAAAACATTTTACATTCATATTCATATTTATTATGGCAGTCATGCCTGCCTGCTTGCCTGCCTGCCTGTATCAAAATCATCATCATCGTCAACATCAAAATGCTGACGAAGCTGTTTAACACTAGAAATCATAAAAAAAAGAAGGACTGATGATGATTTGCATCAGGCAGGTCCTTATTTCGTTTTCACAAATACGAATTAACCTTGTAACGAAACAGTTCAAACATGTCTGCTTTCCAAGTATGTATTTATTTTTATTTACATATGTATGTATGTGTGTGTATAACTTTGTGTATTTATGTAGGTGTGTGTTTATGAAAACGTGTCTATATGTGTATTTGAATATTAAATTGTTTGCATGAACACAATTGTGTGCATTATAAATGTTTGAAATACACACACACACGCGATAAAATTGTATGACTTTGTTAAAATGGATAATATGAATTTCAGAAATATGAAATGGTTTCCAAACTAAAATTGAAACGTTCAAAATTTAAAATTGAATTGATATTGAACTAAATTGGAAACCTAAACAGAATTAGCAGTAAATTTGTAAATTGAATTCCAGGCAAATAAAAATATAACTTAAATCATATAAAACCAAATGTTTTCTAAATGAAAATTTATTGCATTTGTATCACATTTTAGATTTTTCATAATGTTTTTGCACTTTCCACACTCTACTTATCTATTTATACAAAATCTAGTATCTGCAAACAACTCAATCATTAACATGACTAAATACACAAACTTAACCCAGCATGTTTGCTAAACAACAAACTAAAGTAAACTAAGTTAATTGTATTTAATTAATCAATGGGGAAATTATTTACAGTTTATTTGAAGTATGTCAGACTAATGGGATTATGACACATGTAAAACATGTAAAAAATACACAAAGCAAACATGAAACTTATTATGTAACACACACAAAAATATGAAATGAAATTTCGCTGCATGTATGACTATAAAAAGATACCATAAATATAGGATGTACGAACAAATTTAAACGATTAAAATATTTGAACTAGAAACTGAACTGGAATTGAACTAGAACTGAACTAGAACCTAAACTAGAACCTAAACTAGAACCTGAACTAGAACCTGAACTATAACTGAACTAGAACTGAACTAGAACTGAACTGGAACTGAACTAGAACTGAACTAGAACTGAACTAGATCCAGAACTAGAACCTGAACTAGATCCAGAACTAGAACCTGAACTAGAACTGAACGAATAAATTTATTCGATTAAAATGCCCAATTCTTCTTCCAGTAAAGTAAAATGTAGTGTAGATTGTCTAAAAATTTAGTTCAATTTATGCGTTAAATTGGACGAATAGATTTAATCGATTAAGATATTTTTAAATGATTTTTTTTAAATTGTGCGAATAAATATAATTTAAATGAATGATTTAATCGGTTAAATTGATAGAATATTTGTAGCAGTTTTAGTTTAAGATTATTGAGTATAAAATTAAAATTTTAATCAATGAAAATACTCGAATCTTCGAAAAAATGTTGTTGAAATTATGTGAAACGTTAAATGAAAGGAATAAATTCGCTCTGTTAAATTAATCGGATCATTTACTCGATATTTTTTTAATTTGACAATTTAGAATTTAAAAATTGTTCCATTAAATGTATTCAAATAAAATATTCGTTTTATTGTTTTTGATTTTGTTTCAAATTATTGAGCATAGAATGGAAATAAAATTTAGTTTAAATTGAGCCAATAAATATAATTTGTACCAATAAATTTAATCGATTAAATTATTCGGTTTCTTTTGAAATATAAAATAATTAAATTAAATTAATTCGAAAAAATCAATAAAAATTTTACGAATAAATTTAATCGATTAAAATATTCGAATATTAGTATACGATTTTCTTCTGATATTTAAAATAATTAAATGAAAATTAAATAAATTCGAAAAAAATCAATAAAAATTTGACGAATAAATTTAATCGATTAAATTATTCGGTTTCTTTTGAAATATAAAATAATTTAATTAAATTAATTCGCACGAATCAATAAAAATTTACGAATAAATTTAATCGATTAAAAATTCGAATATTTGTATACGATTTTTTTTTTTTAAATTTAAAATAATTAAATGAAAATTTAATTAATTCTAAAAAAAAATTACGAATAAATTTATTCGATTAAATTATTCGTTTGTTTGTATTCGATTAAAAACTATGAATTTTGAAATGAAAATTTAGTTTAACTTATAAAAAAAATGAGGAATAAATTTAATCGATTAATTTTATTCGTTTTGAATATTCATTCTTTATAAATTTTTTTTCTTTTATGGGATTAATTTTGTTAATTGCTGTAATTTTAGTCACATGATTTTTTCATGTTAATTTAAACATGAAAATTTGTTTGCTAACATGATTTATAGTTGGTTGGGGGTTTTGGCAATTTGTATTCTTTTTTTTTTTTTTTTGTTCATTTTGTGGCAGATTTTCTTGTTCACGTTTTATTTCGGCTGATTAAGGTAATAAATATGTAAAGTTGACAAATTTGTTTTAGCAAATTTGTTTCTCTCGTTTGTTGCAAATAACATGAGAACATGAAACAAAATGATTTACATAATTTATATATGTATGTAAATGAATACAGAAAAAAAATACAAAGTATGTATTCTAAATGGAAATAGGCAACAGAAAAGATAGATTACATATCTGATGAGTATACTCATTGCCCAATACACTAAGTAACAATTAAAGTTACGTAAAAATTATCTTTAACAAAAATATTGGATTGTGTATAGGAGGCTAAATAAGTGTGATATCTGCAAAACAGTTTTATTAAAAAATTTATTTTTATACAAAACCTTGTGAACTACAATTTTCTCTGAGTGAACCCACAGTAACTGCCACCGCAAACCTGTCACTGGATTATTTATAGCTGGCTCTTTAATCAATATCATTACTTATACTCGATTATCTTGGTTCAATACTATACAAGTGAAACAAATACTTATATAGAGTATTAAGTAGAAAAGAGAAGGAATTAGAGAGGGAGGCTATTTGTAAATAAGGGTTTTGTTAAATAATTTTCACATGTGTCCGTGAGTGTGTGCGGTCAAACCACATGTTTAGTTCACATTTCAAATAACCATGACAACAACTGCAATAGAAAAGCACACATGTGTTAAATTCTCAATATATTAAATGAGATTTATTCTTGTTTTTGTTTTCATTTTCTCAGGTTTCTTTTTTTCAGAGTTTTTCATACAAAATAATAAATCTTTTTAGAAAATTTGTAACTGAAGGAAGGGGAAGTGAAAGGAAGCTTTAATTAATGTTTCGTAAAAGTTAGATTATAGTTTTGATCAGCTTTATTTTAAATATGGAAATAATTTGAGGAAAGGACAGTTAAATTACCTACTGTTTTATTTACGTATACTCTATTTATAAAGATTTTTAAATAAATATTAATTATACGCTCCCTCTGCTATGTATAAAAAATAAATAATATCAATCATACGTTTAGGGGTTTGATAATTTGAAAACCTCATTTAACTTGAAAACAATTTTAACAAATAAAGAGAAATTTGAAAGCTAAAGTGTATATATAAACTATTTTTAGAATATAAGCTACGTATTTTTAATTAATTTAATTAAATACAAACAAATTTCATTGATTTACTTTTAAGAAATATGTAAAACTTCCTTTCTTTTCTGGTTTTTTTTTTATTGTATAATAAAATATGATTTTTTAACAAAATAAAAATAGTAGTACAGATCTACTACTATTTTCAAATTAGAAAAAAAATCAAATTTCCAATGAAAATACTATTTTAAAGTTGATTATATAGAAAATTTATTAATGACGCTTAAAATATTACTTTTTGGAATAATAAAAAATAGTAGTAGAAATCTACTACTATTTTAAAACTTGTATATAAACCAAATTTTCTACAGAAATAGTATTTCTTAATTATAACTTATATGAAACATATTACAAAAATTTAAATTAAGCTTTTAAGAAAAAAAAATATAGTAGTAGAAATCTACTACTATTTTCAAATTTAATTTTAAAACAAAGTTCTCTAAAAAAATACTATTTTGAAGAACAATTCTTAATATATTATTTTTTTTATTAAGAAAAATAGTAGCAGTAATCTACTACTATTTTAAAACATTTTATATATAAGCAAATTTCCTAAAGAAATAGTATTTCTTAAGTAGCAGTTATATGAAACATATTAAAATTTAAAAATAAAGTTTTTTAAGAAAAAAAAAAAATAGTAGTAGAAATCTACTACTATTTTCAAATTTAATTATAATACAATTTTCTCTAAAAAAATACTATTTTAAAGAACAATTCTTAATAATGCTAAATATATTACTTTTTTAATTATGAAAAATAGTAGTAGAAATCAACTACTATTTTAAAACTTAAATATAGCGTAAAAAAATTTAAAAAAATAGTATTTCAGTATATACAGCTTTTTAAGAAAAAAAAAATAGTAGTAGAAATCTACTACTGTTTTCAAATTTTATAAAACAAATTTCTCTAAGAAAATACTATTTTAAACAACAATTCTTAAAAACGCTTATTATATTACTTTTTTAATGAAGAAAAATAGTAGTAGAAATCTACTACTATTTTAAAACTTGAACATAACGTACACATTTTTAAAGAAATAATATTTTTTAAGTTGTACATATATAACTTGTTATAAAAATTATAAAAAAAAATTATATTTAATCAAAATTAAATAGTACTAAAAAACTACTACTATTTTTCAAATTTTCTTTTACTAATATTTGAATTTCCCAATATTTGTGCCTCCTAGATTCCACAAACCTTAATATGTTGATAAATTTAATTTAAAATAACTTGTCTCAAAACCATTACACTTTTCTGGTTTCATTTAAATCACAACTTGCTCCTTAAACAAAACCATTGCCATGACGCTGATTTTTATCTTACCTTTTTTTAAATAATGTATTTATCATTCCACTACTTGTTTTCCTTCCACCTTCCTTTATTATCTGTGTATTTTTTTTCTGGTAATTACACCCTGCAAAATACAAAATTGTCAACAGCAAATAGTGAAACATGAATAAACAAACAAAACAAACTAGAAAAAAACAACATATAAAAGATTAAAAAAACCAACCTAAAGGTAAATACTAAAAAATATAAATGTATTTAGCTAAAAGAAGAATTTCACTATGAAATGAGCATAACAAATCTGAAAAGTTATAATTATATTTGTAATTTCATGGAAAAAAAAATACAATTTATTTTTATTCAGGGGCACTGACAAAAAACATAATTTATAATGATTTAGAAATATGAAATTAAAAAAAAAAAAAAAAATTGGTATTCATGTTCATATTGAAGGTCATTTCAAGCGTGAAATAGAAACAAAATTGAAAGTCATTCCAATAAACTACACTTTTTCAGATGAAAATGGAAGTAATGGTAAATGTTAGTATAATAACTAAAATAAAAAAAAATAAAGACACTTTGAAAATCTTTAAATATATAAAACTCTACTACTATTTTCTGAATTGAATTTAATTTCTTAAAGATATTTAATTATTGAAGAAAACTATAGAGAAATTTAATGTTAATGTATAGAAAAAAAAAAATAGTAGTAGAAATCTACTACTATTCTTAAATATGTTTATAAGCAAATTTCTTATGTATATACAATTTTATAAGTAACATATATAGAATTTTGTAGACATTTTTATAGAATTGCTAAAATATTATGTTTTCTTTATAAAAAAAATAGTAGTAAAAATCTACTACTATTTTTAACCCTAAATACGTAGCAAATTTCTTTAAAAAAAAAAACAACTATTTAAGTAAAATATATAGAAATTTTGTTAAAATTGCTCAAAGTAATAGTTATTACATAGAAAAAGAATAGTAGTATAAATCTACTACTATTTTTAAACAAGATTATACAGCAAATTTCTTCAAAAAATACAATTCTTTAAGTAAAATATATAGAATTTATGCAAAAATAGATCAAAGTAATATTTTTTGTATAGGAAAAAATAGTAGTATAAATTTACTACTATTTTTAAACATGATTTACAGCAAATTTCTTTAAAAAATACAATTGTTTAAGTAAAATATATAGAAATTTTGTTAAAATTACTCAAAGTAATATTTTTTGCATAGAAAAAAATAGTAGTATAAATCTACTACTATTTTTAAACATTATTATACAGCAAATTTTTTAAAGAAATACAATTCTTAAACTAAAATTATATATATATGAATTATGTTTAAAAAGCTCAAAGTTACATATTTTTCATAGAAAAAGGAAGTATTATAAATATACTACTATTTTTAAACATGAATATATCGCAAATTTTTTAAAGAAATACAATTCCTTAAGTCAAACATACATAAAATTTGTTAGAAATGCTAAAAAATTATGTTTTTGATATAAACAAAATAGTAGTAAAAATCGAGTACTATTTTCAAAACATATACATATATAGAGCAAAGTTCTTAAATATATTATATTCTTTAAGTAAAATATATAAAACAATTTTTAAAATTATTTAAAAAAATGTTGTCTGTGTAAACAAAAATAGTAGAAAAAATCTACTACTATTTTCAAGTTTGAGTTTATAGTAAATTTCATAGATTAATAGTTATATTAAGTTAAATATTTAAGAAATTATTTAAAAATCATTAAAAACATGATTTCTGTATCAAATAAAATAAGTAGTAGAAATCTACTACTATTTCTCTTTACAAATTTTTATATTTGAAAAAAAAATTTTTATTGAAGTTGTATAAAATTTCTTAAAAAGTATAACAAATACGTTGTTTATAGAATAAAATTTTACTACTACTTTCAATGTTGAATATAAAGTAAATTTCTTAAAGAAATTTTATTTTTTTCTATGAAACTTACAAAAAAAATGATTTTTAAACAAAATTAAAATAGTAGTATAGATATACTACTATTTTCAAATATGAATAAAACGCCAATTTCCCAAGAAAATACTATTTTAAAATTGAATATATGGAAAGTTACTTAATGACGATTAAAATAGTACTTTTGGAAGAATAAAAAATAGTAGTAGAAATCTACTACTATTTTAAAACTAGTATATAATTCGAATGAGCTGGGAGTAACAGTAGTTATTTGAAGATTTATTAAAGGTATCTCAATGGCATCCACTCTGCTGTTTATAACCTTAAAAATTTCCACTACAGCCAACAGTAACTGGTTCATGGCTTTAGAAGTTTCTTGAAATTTCTCCTTAAATTTAGTTTTTATTTCTGACAACTCTTCATTGCCACTTGCACAAATTACATATTTCTTCATTTTAGTAATTTTATTACATTTTTAGAAATGAAATTTATTTAAATGGATTTTCAGCAACTGTCCATCAATCTTAATTTTTAGTTAACATACAATTTGTTAGATTTTCTAATAGAAATAAAGTTAAAAAAAATCAATTCTCTAAATATTCAAAGCGGTTTCCTTAGGTTACTAAAAAAAGCACAAAAAGAAATCAAAAATATCTAAAACAATTTTTATGTTAATACAACTGTCAATCATTAATAAAAAAGCTAATTTTATAAGAAACACTTAAGTATGAGAGGTTAGTACTTTAAAGCAGGCTCTAAACTCATACACACTTGGAAGTTCTATTACACATTATAAATGAATTTGCCATTGGCACTATAGAAAAATTATTTTTTGCATTTTTGTACACAGGAGAATAATTGCGGTAATGTTTTACATCATTTATCATGACCTAAAGACTTATTTATTAGCTGCTACAATTGTTCACTGTGTTATTACAGTAAAATCAATATTTTGTAATAAATTTTAAAAGTACTTTAGCTTAAAAAATCAACTATAAAATCTCTTACAAAATATAAAAAAAAAACCTAACATGTCAATCATTTGCAGTATAAATTTTTAGCAGTTTTCAAGGATTTTCTCGCCATAAAAATGCTATGAAATTATAAAGCAAATTGTAAAGTTTACATTTTAAATTTCCAAAACACTCTTAACCACTTAAGTCAAGGAATTTTTGTTTAATTTAAGTTGTTGATTTTTTGTATTGGTAATATTATAGTTTGGCAAAAAAGCAAGTAATAGAAAATGTAAATAAAAACGTATGATTAATATTAATTATTTTAGGGCTCATACTACTATTTTTATTTCGTTCAAAAATCATAGTTTTTATAAGTTTAAAGAAATTTTATATACATTTTTTACAGTATAAAGTAAACAATTTAAGAAAATTACTTAATTTCAAAATTTAAAAATAGTAGTAGATTTTTACTACTATTTTTTTCGGTAAAAAAAAACATATTTTTATACTTTTTAAGAATTTTTATATAATTTCAATATAAAAAATATAAATTTTGTGATATATTAAATTTTAAAAATAGTAGTAGATTTCTGCTAATGTTTTTATTTCATTCAAAAATGCATATTTTTCTAGTTTTTAAGAAATTATATAAAATTTCCATATCGAAATTGGAAATTTATCGTTTATTAAATTTTTAACATAGTAGTAGTTATCTACTACTATTTTTATTTTATACAAAAATTATATTTTTTTTTTTTTCATTCTAAAGAAATTTTGTTTAATAAAATGTGAATTCTTTAAGAAATTTACTTTATATTTAACTTTAGAAATAGTAGTAGATTTTTACTACTATTTAGTTTCGTTCAAAAAAACAAATTTTTATAGTTTTTCAGAAATTAAATAAAATTTTAATATCAAAAATAGAAATTTGTCACATATTAAATTTGTGAAATAGTAGTAATCCACTACTATTTTTATTTTGAATAAAAATTATATTTTTAACAAATTGTCTTTATATTTAACTCAATTAATAGTATTTATGTTGGAAATTGACTATAAATTCAAGCTTATAAATAGTGGTCGATTTCTACTACTATTTTTTTGCTTTACAGAAAAAAATGTTTAAGTAATTTTAATAAATATTCTATATATTTTTCTTAAGGAATTGAGTTTCGTTAAGAAATTTGCTGTATATTCATGTTTGAAAATAGTAGTAGATTTTGTCTTTTTAATTTCACTTAAAAAACATACTTTTATTTACTTTTTAAGAAATTTTATAAAATTTAAATATAAAAATAGAAATTTGTCATATAGTAAGTTTTGAAAATAGTAGTAAATTTCTACTACTATTTTTATTTTAAACAAAACCCATATTTTTAATGATTTTTATTAAATTTTTTATATATACATACTTAACTTAGTACTATTTATCTAAGAAATTGTTAATAAATTCAAGTTTGAAAATGGTAGTAGATTTCTACTACTATTTTTTTTGCTTTACAGAAAACATTATTTTAAGCAATATTCTATATATTTTGTGTTTCTTTAAGAAAATTGCTGTATATTCATGTTTGAAAATAGTAGGAGATTTTTACTACTTAATTTCGCGTAAAAAAAAACATATTTGTATTAACTTTTTAAGAAATTGTATAATGTTTAAATATAAAAAATAGAAATTTGTCATATAATAAGTTTAGAAAATAGTAGTAAATTTCTACTACTATTTTAAACAAAATCAATATTTTTAATGATTTATATTAAATTTTTTATATATACATACTTAACTTAGGACTATTTATCTAAGAAATTGTTAATAAATTCAAGTTTGAAAATGGTAGTAGATTTCTACTACTATTTTTTTGCTTTACAGAAAACATTATTTAAAGCAATATTCTATATATTTTGTGTTTCTTTAAGAAAATTGCTGTATATTCATGTTTGAAAATAGTAGGAGATTTTTACTACTTAATTTCGCTTAAAAAAAACATATTTGTATTAACTTTTTAAGAAATTGTATAATGTTTAAATATAAAAAATAGAAATTTGTCATATAATAAGTTTAGAAAATAGTAGTAAATTTCTACTACTATTTTAAACAAAATCAATATTTTTAATGATTTATATTAAATTTTTTATACATACATACTTAACTTAGGACTATTTATCTAAGAAATTGTTAATAAATCCAAGTTTGAAAATGGTAGTAGATTTCTACTACTATTTTTTGCTTTACAGAAATCATTATTTTAAGCAATTTTAAGAAATATTCTATATATTTTGTGTTTCTTTAAGAAATTTCCTGTATATTCATGTTTGAAAATAGTAGTAGATTTTTACTACTTAATTTCGCTTAAAAAAAACATATTTTTATTAACTTTTTAAGAAATTTTATAAAATTTAAATATAAAAAATAGAAATTTGTCATATAATAAATTTTTAAAATAGTAGTAAATTTCTACTACTATTTTTATTTTAAACAAAACCCATATTTTTAATGATTTTTATTAAATTTTGTATATATACTTAACTTAGTACTATTTATCTAAGAAATTGTAAATAAATTCAAGTTTGAAAATGGTAGTAGATTTCTACTACTATTTTTTGCTTTACACAAAACATTATTTTAAGCAATTTTAACAAATATTCTATATATTTTGTGTTTCTTTAAGAAATTTGCTGTATATTCATGTTTGAAAAAAGTAGTAGATATTTACTACATAATTTCGCTTAAAAAAAATCATATTTGTATTTACCTTTTTAGAAATTTTATAAAATTTAAATATAAAAAAATAAAAATTTTTCATATAATAAGTTTTGAAAATAGTAGTAAATTTCTACTACTATTTTTATTTTAAACAAAAACAATATTTTTAATGATTTTTATTAAATTTTGTATATATACTTTACTTAGTACTATTTATCTAATAAATTCAAGTTTGAAAATGGTAGTAGATTTCTACTACTATTTTATGCTTTACAGAAATCATTATTTTAAGCAATTTTAACAAATATTCTTTATATTTAACTTAATGAATTGTATTTCTTTAAGAAATTTGCTTCATATTCATGTTTGAAAATAGTAGTAGATTTCTACTACTATTTTATTTTATACAAAAATCATAATTTTAATGATTTTTAAGAAATTCTATGTATATTTTACTTAATTAATGCTATTTATGTAAAAAATTTACTATAAATTCAAGGTTAAAAATAGTCGTAAATTTTTACTACTATTCTTTGCTTTATAGTAAACTTTATTTTAAACAATTTTAACAAATATTCTATATTTTGTGTGTAATGAATTGTATTTCTTTAAGAAATTTGAAAATAGTAATAGATTTTTAGTACTATTTTTTTTTATACCGAAAACATAATTTTTAGCTAAGTATCAAAGAAATTTGCGGTGTATTAAATTTTGAAAGTAGTGGTAGATTTATATGTCCAAAAGATATGATAAACAGCTGCTCTTGGAACAATTTTCCAATAGATAAGTTTCCCAACTCCATAAAATGTTTAAATCAACTTTCTGAAGCCCCCAAATAACTTGCATAATAAAAGAACACAAATGGCTGACATATATACAAAAAAACGCGATTTTGTCTATTTTTTGTACCCAAATTTTACTTCAAATTTTTTTTTCACAAAATTTTTTTTTTATTAATTTTATTTAAAATAAAAATTTTCACCAAACTACCTACCTAGTTACTTAACTAGCTATATAATTAGTTATTTTAACAACATGTACTTGTCGTAGGCGGTAGCTAATTGTCGAAAAGACAGCTCCTAATACTCAACACAATCAGATACCAGCACCAAAAAGGGCCAGTCTAATAGGGCGTTATTAGTAGCTGATATATAAAGACCGGTTTCTTATAAAAAAAAAATAATTCTGCGACTACTTTCTAAAGTTTACTACAAACTATGTTTGAACTGGCTACACTCTAGATTACTTAGAGACACTAAAGTGACAATTGACTTTACACTAGACTACCTGGGATGCATTAAGTAACCAATTGACTTAACTTTGCATTGCAAACAACAAATATGTGTCAAATGTCACATAATTGTCTTTGACGAAAGTCAATTGAATAATAGTATAAAGCAACCACTCTCTAGATTACTTAGAGATACCAAAGTAACATTGACTTAATAAAAGATTCCCTGGGATATATAAAGTAACCAATTGACTTCTATTTGCATTACAAACAACATATAAGTATCAAATGTCATACACTTGTCTTTGACGAAAGACAATTAAAAATAGTGTAAAGCAACCACTCGTTAGATTACTTAGAGACACAAAAGTGACAATTGACTAAAAAAAAAAATTCCAAAATTTTTTTTCCACCCAAATTTTTTTATTACCAAAAACGAATATAGCACTCTGCTTGTTTTAATTTCATATTTTTGAAGCATTATATATTCTTATAAATTAAATTTTTTTCCTTGTCCTTGAATAAAAATAAGTTATCCTAGACGTATAAGTGTTAATTAATTGTTATTAAATAGTAACTCTAAGTATAAATAAATAATCTAAGTATAAACAACTTATTTCTATTATTAAAATTAAAAAGTAGAAAAAATGTAAGGAACATGAAAATAAATAAAAAACGAATGATTAATAATTATTTTTCACGAGTAAGACTATACGTATGATTGTTAATTAATTTTTATTAAATACGCCATTATTTTTCTTTAAGTATTTTTTGTGTAAATTAGTAAAGAATATAAAGACTTTTTAAAACAAATTTTATACAAAAAAGCAATTAAAAGAAACTTAAATAAAAACGTATGATTAATATTAATTAGTGTGGGAGTCCAACTAGGCGTATAAGTATTAATTAATTTGTGATGAATAGAAAATGTGTTTTCTTTTGTCAATATTAATGGACTTTAAACCAAAACAATGCAAACTATTTTTAGAAACAAAAACACTATTAGTATTACCTTATAAGTGTATGGTTTTTATGCCTAAACTTATAAATTAATCTTTATATACTTAAGTATATGCCTGCCTGTCAAACGGAATTATTTACTTTTTTACTTACGATCTTTTTTTCATACTTTAACCATTTATTTTTAACAGACTTTTGCAATTGTTATTATACATAAATATAAGTATGTGCTGGCAAAGTATTTTCCTTTTAATAATGTTGCATAAGTGACATGTGTTGAAATGTTCAAAAATAATATAAATCGTTATAAAACCAAAGAAAATTCAAGATTTCTAACACACATACACTCAAATGTAACACTTAAAATAAATAATGCTGGTAAACCGCAGGGTATAATGATTTTCCTTTATTTCTGTTTTCATCTCAACACTCATACGTACTGTTTAACCTTGAAGCAAAAGGAATTAATATAACTTATACGCTGGTAGGCTAAAATTATTTGAACATTTTTATTTGAAATGGGTAAGAAGAAAGAATGTTGTTTTTAAGAGAAATTTTTAATAAAATATTATTGAAAACTAGGTAAATATATAAAAATATATTCAAGTGAATCTGGTAATTATACATTTTCAAATGGTGTGAGGAAATAGGGCTGTTAAATAACCAGAATAAATGTGTATTAAATAGAAAAAAACAACATTTATATTGTTATTTCTTAATGCAACTTAAGTGTGGAACAAAATAAATCAATTTTATACGAATTATTAGCTAAATCATTCTGATTAAACATTTATCAGTAACGATTTTTCCCCACTCTCTAATTGCATGTTTTTCTAATTGAGTTTTATATACCCACATGTAATCACAAATAATTGTTATACATTTGTTTTAATTATATTTGAGTGTAATAAACCTATCGATTTGCCATATATTTAGATCACACTAGCTTTATTATTTCGTATAATTTTTAAATAATAGTCACGAATGTTTGTACTAAATGAATGCTTTTTTTTAATATTACAAAACAATTTTTTTATAGTATTTTCGTTTTATTACCCTTAATAACAATTACTACAGTTTTTATTATGGTGTTTATTAAATATTTACAAGCATGAATTTCATGCTTTGACACCTGATAAATTATTTATAACAAAAGAAGAATGGAAATGTAAGAATAAATATACCGAGCAGAGTAGACAAGGATTTTGTTTTCGTATTCGATATGTGTGTTAAATTAGAAAATAAACTTGCTTTGCTATAAGTCAATGGATCTCTTTTTTAGACCTTAATTTTCTGATTACTTGGCTGGCTGTAATTTATATATTTTTTGGGTAGTTTGACACGTATGTGTTCTTTAAAAGAGAAGTCATTTGGTTACTTTATATATCCCAGGTAATCTATTATGTAGTCAATTGTCACTTTTGTGGCTCTAAGTAATCTAGCGAGTGGTTGCTTTACAGTATATTTCAATTGACTTTCGCCAAAGTCAAGTATGTGACTTTTGATACTTATTTGTTGTTTGTAGTGCAAAGCGAAGTTATTTGGTTACTTTATACATCCCAGGTAATCTAGTGTCAATTGTCACTTTAGTGTCTCTAAGTAATCTAGCGAGTTGTGGCTTCACACCATTTTTCAATTGACTTTCGCCAAAGTCATTTATGTGACATTTGATAATAATTTGATATTTTTAATGCAAATATAAGTCATTTGGCTACTTTATATATCCCAGGGAATCTTTTGTAAAGTCAATTGTCACTTCAGTGTCTCTAAGTAATCTAGCGAGTGGTTGCTTAACAATATCTTTCAATTGACTTTCGCCAAAGTCATTTATGTGACATTTGATAATTATTTGATGTTTTTAATGCAAAGATGAGTCATTTGGCTACTTTATATATCCCAGGGAATCTTTTGTAAAGTCTATTGTCACTTTAGTGTCTCTAAGTAATCTAGCGAGTGGTTGTTTTACACTATCTTTCAATTGAATTTCGCCAAAAACAAGTATGTGGTATTTGACACTTATTTGTGGTTTTTAATGCAAATACAAGTCATTTGGTTACTTTATATATCCCAGGGAATCTTTTGTAAAGTCAATTGTCACTTCAGTGTCTCTAAGTAATCTAGCTAGTGGTTGCTTTACACTATCTTTCAATTGACTTTCGCCAAAGTCAAGTGTGTTAAATTTGATACTTATATGTTGTTTTTAATGCAAAGACAAGTCATTTGGTTACTTTATATATCCCAGGTAGTCTAGTATAAAGTCAATTGTCACTTTAGTGTCTCTAAGTAGTCTAGAGTGTGTGGTTTACACTATCTTTCAATTGACTTTCGCCAAAGTCAAGTGTGTTACATTTGTTGTTTGTAATGCAAAGAGAAGAAAATTTTTTAATTTATGTATCCCAGGGAATCTTTTCTAAAGTCAATTGTCACTTTAGTGTCTCTAAGTAATCTAGAAGGGGGTGGCTTTACACTATCTTTTAATAGACTTTCACCAAAGTCAAGTATATGGCATTTGATACTTATTTATAATGCAAATATAATTCATTTGGATACTTTATATATCCCAGGCAATCTTTTATAAATTCAATTGTCACTTTACTGTCTCTAAGTAATCTAGAAAGTGGTTGCTTTACACTATCTTTCAATTGACTTTCGGCAAAAACAAGTATGTGGTATTTGACACTTATTTGTTGTATGTAATGCAAAACGAAGTCAATTGGTTACTTTATATACCCATGGTAATCAGTGTAAAGTCAATTGTCACTTTTGTGTCCCTAAGTAATCTTGAGTGTAATCAGTTCAAACATATTTTGTAGTGCCATTTAGAAAGTAGTCGGAGGATGACCTTTTTTAAAATAAACCGTTTATGGGACTGCTTTATGACTCAATTACTAATAACACATTAGTATATTGGTCGTTTGTAGCTTGTGTCTGATTGGGTTGATTAATATGTGCTGGCGGTAGCTAATTATCTAAAGGACATGTAAATTGGTCACTTCATACATCCCAGGTAATCTAGTGTATAGTCAGTTGCCACTTTAGTGTCTCCAAGTAATCTAGAGTGTAGTCAGTTTAAACTTATTTTGTAGTCCACTTTAGAAACTAGTCGGAGTACGGATTTTTTACAAGAAACCGGATATTGGAGTGTCTTTACGACTCAACTGGCGCTTTGTAGCTGGTATCTGATTGGGTTGAGTACTAGGAGCTGTGCTTTAGACAATTAGCTCCAGCCTGGGACACTTACTTGTTAAAATAACTAGTTATATAGCTAGTCAAGTAACTAGTAAGGTAACTGGCTCTATGTTACTGTTATGGGAACTCCCATGGTTTGACTACCTTTGACCAGCTATCAGGCAGTCTGTTTGTAATCTATGTAGGGATCAAGCACACGCACATGTGAAAATAACTAGTTATACAGATAGTCAAGTAACTAGATAGGTAGCTAGTTAGGTAACATGTTCTGTGTAACAAGTATGTAAATTCTCATGATTTTACTACATTGGTTCAGCTAGCATAGATTCTAGCCAGTAACCAGTTACATAAGTAACTAGTTCCCGGGACTGCCGATTGGGTTTTGGTATTTTGTGGTCATAGCTAATGTTGTTTTTCTTATTTAAGCTAAAGAATTTTCATAATAAATTATTAACCTTTTCTGTGGAGTAACTGAAACGTAACATTTTACCCAACCTGCTGCTTGTTGTGGCAAAAGCCAATACATTTTTTCCCCTGCTCTTTTCGGTCTATTACGGTTCATTGAGCAGAAAAGTTATAAATATACATAGGTTATAATAAAGAAAACACTAAAAAATTTATAAAGCAGTTTTATTTTTAAAGAACAGATTGTTTTAAACAGTCAATAACAAAATTAAGATGAAAATTTTCGAAAAATGTAAACGGAAATGTTTCTATCTAAAACCTTATTTTGTTTCAAATTCTAATTTACCTCTTTTTTTTTATTTCTTCACCAGCAAAAGCCGCTGTTAAAATCCAAGCCGCATTTAGAGGACACAAAGTTCGAAACACCATGAAGAAAACAGAAACTGTAACTACCACCACCTCTTCGGCTGGCTCTGTTGCAGCAGCTGCTGCTAATGCAGCCGCTAGTGCCACTTCAGAACATGAGCCAACCAAAGCTGAATTGGAGGCTGAATTTGACCCCAATGACAAAGGTATTGTATATATTTCAGTGTATTTTTCTTCTTTTTTTCCAACTAAAATATTTCATTAAAACGATTGTTAGTGACACATCTCGCTAAAGAATACAAAATAGAATTCATAAAATAGTCAGCCTCAATTGAGTTGAAATGTTAAGTTATGTAGGGTTAGGGGAAGGGAGAGGAGAAGAGAGCAGAGGAAAACAGCTAACAAAACACACAATGACATATTTTAGTATCAGTAACTAACTATAACTGTCTGACCGTGTTCATTGGAACGCATTCAAATGAAGTTCCTTTTTATAGAAGTGTGTAGACGCGATGACAACAACAATGATGTTGACAAAAGCCCACTATACAAAAGTGGTGGCTTCAACTGCAGGTTATTTGTAGATGAGTGCAGAAAATCAGCGATTTTTCTCATTTTTTTTAACAAACACAAACCAACAACTACAAAATGTCAAGTTATGTAACTAAAGATTGAATTTTAAACCATATGGTTTTTAGTTCAACATGAAGTTGATTTAAAAGACTGGAAACATAAATTTTTGATTTAAATTGAAGACACTTTTCGAAAATATATTATCTGCAATATATTTAAATAAAATTGTAGAAAAAATTTTAAAAATATCAACTTTTTTGAAGGTTTTCTTACGTTTTGGTCCATGACTCTAACAAGAAGAACTGTTAAGGTTCTAAGTTAAGCTTAGGGCCTGATTCATAAACATGAAAGGAAAACAATTTTGAAATTTTGTTTTAAAACAATTTTGAATGTTTTTCATACAACAATTTTAAAATTATAGCTTTTCGTTTATCTGAATCAGGCCCTAAGCCTAACTTAGAACCTTAACAAGTAGATCCAGAGTGATGGAACAAAACAAAGACAACCTTGTTTAGCAAATCTTAGTTTAGGCAGGTTTAATCCAAATTAAGCTATTTAATTAATAGCAAATTTATTAAGAGCTTTGAAGTCATATTTTTTTTAATCATTAAGCGTAATTTATATCCCTTTTGAAACACATTTTTTGTTAAACCGAGTTTAACTCCAGTTTAAGATTTGAATTTTTTTATTTATTAAAAATAAAATAGATTAATATAGTTTTTGTCACTTAAACTTAGAATACTAAAGTTTAGCTAATCTTAGTTTAGAAAAGTTTAACCCAAATTAAGGTAATTGAATAATAACAAATTTTATAAGAGTAACGAAATCATATTTTCTAGAGTAATTTTTCCTAAATTTATTTGGTTTTTGAAACACATTTTTTCTTAAACCAAGTTTAACTCCAGTTTAAGATTTGAATTTTCTTATTTATTAAAAATAAAATAGATTAATATAGTTTTTGTTAGTTAAACTTAAAATACTAAAGTTTAGCTAATCTTAGTTTAGAGAAGTTTAACCCAAATTAAAGTACTTAAATAATGAAAAATTTAATAAGAATCATGAAATCATATTTTTTACAATATTTATTAACTTTTTGAAACACATATTTATTTAAACCAAGTTTAACTCTAGATTACTTTTCAAGTTTTCTTATTTTTATAAAATTATAGAAAATTGTTTCTTTTACACTTATGCGCCCTTTTACAATCGCTATTAATCATAATCATATGTTTTGTTGTACTAAATCTTAAATATTTACAAATTACACCTTGTTTGGCCAAGATTAATACAAATAAAGCTATATAAAAAACTACAAATTTAATAAGAGTAATGAAAACATATTTTCTAAATTTATTTGATTTTCGAAACACATTTTTCCTTAAACCAAGTTTAACTCCAGTTTAAGTTTTGAATTTTCTTATTTATGTAAAATAAAATAGGTGGATATAATATTGTTAAGTTAAACTTTAAATAATGTAGTTTTATTAATCTGAGTTAAGTCAAGTTTAACCCTAATCTGTCTAAGTATGTAATGGTAAACCAAAAAAAGTCATGACTTCACATTTTTTATAGCAATACTTCATAATTTATTTACTTTTTGGAAACAAATTTTTTCTTAAACCAAGTTTAACTAAAGTTTAAGGTTTGAATTTTCTTATTTAATCAAAATAAAATAAGTTGATATACTTTTTGTAAGTTAAACTTAAAATAATGTAGTTTTGCTAAACCTAGTTTAGACAAGTTTAACCCAAATTAAGCCATTTGAATAATGATAAATTTAATAGGATTCATGAAATCATATTTTTTAAATCTATAATATAGTTCATTATTAAAAAATTAAAAATGTTGCTAAATTCCTTAATATATATTTTTTTAATTTTACTTCAAAGTTTCATAATTTTTCAATATCCATCAAGGACTAAATCAACACATTTCTTTGCCAGAATCTATCCTTTACTTTTAATCTTCTTTTTCCTTGATTAAACTTGGAAAGATTAATTGAAACTATGATAACTAACCACTGTGATAGTTTATCTTTCTAATTTCCAACTGTCACATAGTTTACTTTCATAATTTCTTTAAAATGTTCTTTATGCATTTTCTTTCTAACCTTCAACATTTATATTTACAACCAGCTCCCTATCTCCTTTTTTAAATTGTCTTGGCTTAAGAAAAAAAAACCCGCTTGTTATCGCCCATGTTTTATATTTTTCATTACTCATTTCAGGGCTTGTCACAACTTTTATGATGAGATACTTTTTTTCTGTATTTTTTTTTTTTATTTTTATCTACAAGTGTACAGTTTTTTTCTTCTCTCTAACATTTGTTAAAAAAGAAAACAAGCAAAAAAAAAAAAAAAACAGAAAAAATCGTTTGTATTTAGAAAAGAACACTGTTTGAGTTGTGTTGTCAGTTGTTGGTTCCAATACAGATTGTTCTTGGTAAATGAGGGTAAAATTAAACATGACTGTTATAAATGTTTTCCTTGTTAAAGATGTAGTAGTTACCCACCACACCAACTACCATAGCCCCGTGCAAACTACTCTTTGCACTCAATAGCAAGTGACAATTTTCGAGTGGGAAAGCACAACAAAAACTCAACGTACTCGTATTTAGCTAGGAACGAACCAACCAAGCGACTCAGTGAACTCTAAGTGTGCCAACTATTTAAAACTAGTTTTTGTTGGCTGCTTTTTTTTAACAATTAAATGCCAAGTGGCGTGCAACAGCTGTTGCATACACACAGAAATATATGAGTATAGGTGAGTTTTTGTCCTACACAATTTGTAGCAAAAAAAAAAAATTCACATTTATTTTGCTGATTTAGTTGAAAAGTATCAGATTGTTATGGGTCATATGGCGGTACTTAATGTTTATACCTACGTGTGCATGATACGTGGTCATAGCCCAATGATAATATTTAAAATCACAAACTAGCAACCTGTTTTATTAAACAAGATTTATGAGTGTTTTACATGAAAATCTTGGCGTTGTAATTTCAAAACTAATTTATATTGTACAAAACTGCACACAACACACAAAAAGGCGGGTTACAGTTGAACATTACCTCCAACATATAGCAAAAAATTACATGTTTAAAACAGAATTGTTTAAAAAAGCGACTTAATTAAAAACATAGTAAATTTTTGAAAATAACAAATATTTTTGTTGGAAAATTTTAGCTTAATTAAAACATAATAGCTTAATATAGTTTTTGTGGGTTAAACTTTGAAATCTCAAGTTTAGCTAAACTTAGTTTAAGCAAGTTTAATACAAATAAAGCTCACTAAATAATGACAAATTTTCTAATAATCATAAATCGTATTGTTTTTAGATTAAAAGTTCATAGTTTCTTTACTTTTTGAAATATATTATTTTTTAAACAAAGTTTAACTGCAGTTTAAGATTTTAATTTTCTTATTTACTTAAAATAATAAAGTTTTAGATATTTTTTGTAAGTTAAACTTAAAATAATAAAGTTTTGCTAATCTTAGTTTAGGCAAGTTCAACCCCAACTAACTTGTTTAAAAAATTACAGATTTAGTAGGACGCATGAAATCATATTTTTTTAAACAAATGATATCCCTTTTGAATTTAAGTTTTACTTAAACCAGGTTTAACTGCAGTTTAAGATTTTAATTTTCTTATTTACTTAAAATAATAAAGTTTTAGATATTGTTTGTAAGTTAAACTTAGAATACTAACGTTTAGCTAATCTTGGTTAGGGAAGTTTAACCCCAAATAACGTATTTAAAAAATTACAGATTTATTAGGATTCATGAAATTATATTGCTTTAAAACAATAGTTTATAATTGATATCCCTTTTGAATTAAATTTTTACTTAAACCAAGTTTAACTGCAGTTTAAGATTTTAATTTTCTTATTTACTTAAAATAATAAAGTTTTAGATATTGTTTGTAAGTTAAACTTAAAATACTAAGGTTTAGCTAATCTTAGTTTAGGCAAGTTTAACCCCAAATAACTTATCTAAAAAAATTACAGATTAATTAGGACTAATGAAATCATATTTTTATAAAACAATAGTTTATAATTGATAGCCCTTTTGAATTAAGTTTTTACTTAAACCAAGTTTAACTTGAGTTTAAGATTTTATTTTTCTTATTTATTAAAAACCAAATATTTTTAGATATGCATAAAAGTAAAACTTAAAATACTAAGGTTTAGCTAATCTTTGTTTATTCATGTTTTAATTTTTAATTAAAATAAAAAATTTATAATTATTTTGTAAGGTAAACTCAGAATAATAATGTTTAGCAAATCCTAATTTAGGCAGGTTTTATGCAAATTAAGCTATTTAATTAATAGCAAATTTTTTAAGAGCGATGAAATCATATTTTTAAGAAAACAATTTGTATCCCTTTTGCAACACATTTTTACTTAAACCTAGTTTAACTCCAGTTTAAGATTTGAATTATCTTATTTATTAAAAATAAAAAAGATAAATATAGTTTTATCAGTTAAACTTAGCATACTAAAGTTTAGCTAATCTTAGTTTAGAGAAGTTTAACACAAATTAAGGTAATTAAATAATGAAAAATTTAAAAAAAAGTTATGAAATCATATTTTTTAAAGCAATAGCTCATATTTTATTGACTTTTTGAAACACAACACCAAGTTTAACTGCAGATTATATTTTAAATTTGGTTATTTTTATATAAAAAATTTATAAATTTGTATCTTTTATACTTCTAAGCCCCTTTATCAATCACTATTAATAATAATACTTAATACCTCTTAAAATATTTATAAATTACACCTTTTAACTCAAGTGATATAAATTGTCTCTGTTTTCTAGGCCTTTTAATCCTCTTAAACATTATTTCCTTTTAACACCTTTAATCAGTTTCTTTTTTTTTCTCCTTTTAAATACCATTATTACAGTCCTTGAAAAGTAATGTTAAATAAATTTATAAATATGTATTACAATTATTTGTTTGTCTTTTTTTATCAACCTTTTACAGCTGTCGATTTGATTAAAATTCTTTTCAATTTTTGTTGTTAATTTTTTTTCTTTCCTTATTGCAAATACTTGTGCTGGTATTATCTCTTTTAATACACTTGACTGAATCGTTGTCGTTATGGATTTTTATTTTTTTTTTTTTTGTCTTTTTTTCATTTTCGCCAACATAATTTCATTTCCTTTTTAATTTGTCATTTCGGTTCAAGTATCATTTAACAATATGACATGTTTTACATTTGTTTTCATCTTCTTTTCAGCATATTTTTTTCAGCGAAAATATTTACAAAAAAAGTCTTTTGGTGTATTTTAATCAGAATTGATTAAAGGGTGTGGAAAAAAGATAGCTGATCTTAGTTTAGCCAAGTTTAACACAAATAAAGCTATTTAAAAATTTTCAAATTTAATAACTGTAATGGAATCATATTTTCTAGAGCAATTGTTCATAATTTATTTGTTTTTCGAAACACATTCAGTCTTAAACCAAGTTTAACTCCAGATTAAGTTTAGAATTTTCTTATTTATTCAATATAAAAAGGTCGATATAATTTTGTAAGTTAAACTTAAAATATTTTAGTTTAACTAATCTGAGTTTAGTAAAGTTTAAGCCAAATTAAGCAATTTAAATAAAGACAAATTTAAAAAAAGTCAAGACATTTATTTACTTTTTTAACACATTTTTTCTTAAACCAAGTTTAACTAAAGTTTAAGGTATGAATTTTCTTATATATTCGAAATAAAATAGGTTGATATACTTTTTGCAAGTTAAACTTAAAATAATGAAGTTTAACTAATCTGATTTTAGTCAAGTTTAACATAAATTATGCTATTTAAATAATGAAAAATTTTATAAATGTCATGACATCACATTTTTTTTTTTGAAACACATTTTTTTCTTAAACCAAGTTTAACTAAAGTTTAAGTTTTGAATTCTCTTATATAAGTTTAAGTTTTGAATTTTCGTATTTATTCAAAATTAAATAGGTTGATACACTTTTTGTAAGTTAAACTTCAAATAATGAAGTTTAACTAATCTGAGTTTAGTCAAGCTATTTAAGTAATGGTAAATTTAATAAAAGTCATGACATGACATTTTTTATAGCAACACTTCATAATTTATTTACTTTTAGAAACGCATTTTTTCTTAAACCAAGTTTAACTACAGTTTAAGATTTGAATTTTCTTATTTATTCAAAATAAAATAGATTGATATACTTTTTATAAGTTAAACTTAAAATAATGTAGTTTTGCTAAACCTAGTTTCAACAAGTTTAACCCAAATTAAGCTATTTGAATAATTAAAAATTTAATCAAATTTATGAAATCATAAATAATTTAGTTTAGCTAATCTTAGTTTACCCAAGTTTAACCCAAATTAAGTTTTTTGCTAATGAAAAATTTAAAAACAGTCTTGATATCATATTTTTTAGAGCCTTAAATCTTAATTTGTTTCTCTTTCGAATAAATTTTTTACTTAAAAAAAGTTTAAGTCCAGTTTAGTATAGTGAATTTTCTTACCTATTTAAAACTAAATAGTTTTATATATTTTTTAAAGCTTAAACTTAAAAAACTGTAGTTTAGCTAAACTTGGTTTAGCCAAGTTTAACCCATATTATACCATTTCAAAAATAGCAAATTTATTGAGAGTCATAAAATGATATTTATTGTATCTTTAAATTACTTGTGCTCATTTTTAAACACCTCTTAATAAAATACCATTTCCTGTCAGCCAAATAACATATTAAAAAAACGAATACAGAAAAAAAATAACAAGATATTTTGTGGTTTCTTTGACACACATTTGCGTATTCACACAGAAACACAAAAACATTCTCAAATGCACACAGCCATATACACTGTCACAAACACAGATATTACAGAGAAATCAGCCAGTACTCTATAGTAAGAATATATTTCGATTCACACCACGTAATATGAATAAATGTCTAGTTGAATGAAATATGTGTGCATACACACATTCTCATATCCTTAAAGTATGCTTTGAAATTTTATGATAAAAAAATAACAAATTCTCGTATATTTCTTAATGAATCCTATATCTTCGTTTGTGTTTAAGTGTGAGTTTCTATGAAGGTAACTGTTTATTTGTTTTTTGAACACTCACACACACACACTCATGCTCTGTCATTTTCACACAAACACTTACATCTCTTTTAATTGCTTAAGAGGTTTGTTCGCCAATGAAAAGAACACACGTACTGATAATATTATTTGTCTTTTCCGTTTTTTCCTATCGCTTCTTTAGCTTCAGAAATATGGTAATAGCAATATAATCTTGGGAAATTTGTGGCAAAAGACAAGCTGTCTTTGTTGTTGTTGCAATATTGTTACAAAAGTTCTAACTAGAAACAATGACAGGCATACAAAACTTCAAAAGTTCAAAGTTAGTGTAAGAGTGTGAAAACATTTTTAAGTAGATAGTATAAATGGTTTTCTGGGAAATTAAGAAATTCAAAATTTCAACATCTCTAATTTCTATACCACAATTTAAAGTTTTGTCTTTAGAATCTCTATTATCAACATAATCTTGACAAAAGTTTCAAATTTTATTATATTTATTATAAAATCTTCCTGTAAACTTTAGCTATCTAGTATGTACAATGTAGTAATGAAAGAAACTATTGTAAAACTTATTAAAATTTCATTTGAACTCTATTTGCCACAAATAATGTTGGTTTCAAACACAAATATAGTTTTGAGTTTTGTTTTTCTTTCTTTCCAAAGACAATTTCTTTGGGTTTTATTTTATAAAAAATTCTCCAACATCCATAACAAATATCATCACAAGCTAAAAGTTTTTTTTTTTTTTAAAAAAAGTTTTTTATAGTTTTTGTTTTGTATACATGTAGTAAAATAGTTTTCTCTGAAGGAATATATAATGGGAATTTTTATGAGTTGTTATATGACCTACAAAAAGAATTTGTAATTCTATTTTTATAAAGAAATGCAATAGATTTTAATATAACATCTTATGGAAATTGCAATTTAAGAGAAAAATATTTTTAGTAACATTATTTTAAGGCATAATTTGTTTATTTTTTGAATCACAATTTTACTTAAACAAAGTTTAACTGCAGTTTAAAATTTAAATTTTCTTATTTAAAAAAAAAATAATTTTATATTTTTTTGTTAGTTAATCTTAAAATACTTAAGTTTAGCTAATCTTGGTTTAGTTAAGTTTAATTCAAATTATGCTATACAAGTAAAGTCCTGTTATGAAACCACTATTTTTAGACGCAAAAGGTGAAATTTATTTTTCTTTTTGATACACGTTGTTACTTAAACCAAGTTTAACTCCCGTTTAAGATTTTGAATTTTCTTATTTATTAAAAACTAAAAGTTTATATAGTTTTTGTAAGTTAAACTTAAAATAATTTAGTTTAGCTAATCTCAGTTAAGGTAGGTTTACCCCAAATTAAGCTGTTTAAATAATAGCAAATTTAATAAGACTCATGAAATCATAATTTTTATAGCCATAAGTTTTTGAAACACATTTTTACTTGAACCAAGTTTAACTTCAGTTTAAGAATTGAATTTTCTTATTTATTTAATACCAAATAGTTTTAGATATGTTTTGTTGCTTAAACTTAAAATAATGTAGTTTAACTAATCTTAGTTTAGGCAAGTTTACTCCAAATTAAGTTACTTAAATAATGTAAAATTTTATAGTAGTCATGAAATCATCATTTTTATAGAAATAATAAGTTATTTTGCTTACTTTTTCAAACACATTTTTACTTAAACCAAGTTTAACTCCAGTTTAAGAATTGAATTTTCTTATTTAATTAAAACCAAATAGTTTACAATACATTTTATAGCTTAAACTTAAAATAATGTAGTTTAACTAATCTTAGTTTAGGCAAGTTTAACCCAAGTTCAGCTATTTAGATAATTTTAGAATTTATAAGAGTCATAAAATCATATTTTTTTTAGCTGTAATGCGTTATTTTGCTTACTTTTTCAGACACATTTTTACTTAGATCAAGTTTAACTCCAGTTTAAAAAATTGAGTGTTCTTATTTATTTAAAACCAAATAGTTTAAGATACATTTTGTAGCTTAAACTTAAAATAATGTAGTTTAACTAATCTTAGTTTAGGGAAGTTTAACCCAAATTAAGCTATTTAAATAATGTATAATTTTGTAAAGGTCACAAAATCATAATTTTTATAGTCATAATAAGTTATTTTGCTTACTTTTTCAAACACATTTTTACTTAAACAAAGTTTAACTCCAGCTTAAGAATTGAAATTTCTTATTTACTTAAAACCAAATAGTTTAGGATATGTTTTGCAGCTTAAACTTAAAATAATATAGTTTAACTAATCTTAGTTTAGGCAAGTTTATTCCAAATTAAGTTATTTAAATAATGTAAAACTTTATAGGAGTCATGAAATCATCATTTTTATAGCCATAACAAGTTATTTTGCTTACTTTTTCAAACACATTTTTATTTAAACCAAGTTTAACTTTAGTTTAAGATTTGAATTTTCTTATTTATTTAAAACAACATAAGTTTACATACCTTTTGTAAGTTAAACTTGAAATATTGGAGTTTAGGTAATCTTAGTTTAACTGAGTTTAACCCAAATTATGCTATTTAATTTGTAAGAAATTTAATAATAGTCATGAAATCATAAATTTTAAAGCAATTTATGCAAATCTGTAGCATATTTTCAGGCTTATGAAAATTCTTTAACATTCTGTAGTTTCAGTTTTCTGTTTTAGAAAACTTAAGGTGAAATGTATACTTTTAAGAAGTGTTAATTTGTATTTTTACAAGTAGCACAACACTCAGGCCCTAAATTGGTTGTCAGAAACAAAAATAAAACAACAGCAAAAACACAACAACACAAAAATTGAGGTCATTTGCTTGTCAAAAGTTAATGTCATGTAATGTTTTTCCTTTTTTTTATTTTTTTGCCATTTTTCGAGCAAACTTTAGGCTACATGTTTAAAACTTGTTAAAATATTTACAACTATAGTTTACAACATTATTGTGGATGTTGTTGTCTTCTTTTAACATTCACATACTGCTGTTTATACATACAAAGATAAAAAGTGATCACTGGCTGGTTGGCTGGCTGGCTGGCGGTAGTTAGCGATGGTATACAACTTCAAAAACCATTAAACACTCCATAAAGTAAAACAAAAAAATAATAAACTGGAAAAAAACTTTTAGAAATTGTAATTGAATATTTTTTTGTTTTGTTTTCATACTAGGAGTTTCCAACTAAAAATAGAGCACTTGAAATTGTAGCTACTAAATATATAAGACCTTTGAGTGCTGGCTGTTCACAGGCCACTCTATATTTTGCCACATGGTTGGGAGGTAAAACAAAAAATACTTTTAGTTATTACAGCAAAGAGGAAACAGTGGACAAACATTTAAATTTTGCTTTAAACCAAACAGCTGGGTTTCCTTTTTTTAGGGGTGAGGTTGGTGGTCGCCTTTGTTGTATTGTATTAAATAGTTTTTTTTTTTTGTTTAATGTCAACCATATATTTTGTATTTGGGTTATTTATAATGCCAAATTGAATTAAGTATCCCTGAGAAGGGTTCAAAGCTAAAATTAATTTAACACAAAACAAACTTAAGGGTGTTGGAGAAAATTGTTTAATTGTGAAATGTTTTAAGTAATGTAATTAAAACAAGTTGGTTGCTATATTCGTTTGTAACGAATATTAAATACTCTTTACCTATAATTAGAAATACTTGTATTTACCCATTAAGTTAGTGTTATTACTGCTTTTTCCCAAACAGTGTAAAAAATACAACAACAAACAAACTTGAAACAACAATCACAATTACAACAATATACTGATTGTGATTAATATCAAATTGTTTTGGAGGTTGTCTCACATTTTGCCTTACAACTTTTTTTCTACTTAATTGATAATGCTGATTTTCAATACCAAACTAATAAATACAGCTGCTGAATCTCATTGATTTGTCTTCAGTATTTTGGCTGTGAGCGTGTTTAACACTAACAACGAATAAGAATTTCATAAGGATCCATTTACGAAGTGTTGGAAGAATACTACGAAGTATTAAACATGGAACGACAAACTTATTTATCACAAATGGTGGTGAAGAGTATAAAAAGGGGTGTAACCTCAAAGTATTTAGATTAAGCTTGATATTTTTAATTCAAACAAATCTTTAGAACCTATAAAGTCAAGATCTGTTTTTAAATTGTTGCAGACAATAGCTACTAAAGCTGGTAATAGTTGTTTTAACTTTAAGCAGTTGTCAATCAGAAGTAGTTTTCAGGAGTTTTAATGTAAATTCAAAATGTTGGCAATATATAACCATTAATAGTAATTTTCTTAAAGATGAGGAATATGTTCAGTTACATAAATTCTCTATTACTCTTTTTCTATTGTTTAACAAACCAATTAACATTTCAACTTATTACATCAATCACAGTAAATGATTAAAGCCCCACACAACAAAAATTTTATAATTACAAACAATCCTATTATAAATTTTCTAACATTTCTCTTATTTTGCCCAAAAATATTTCTAATTTTAAAAGCATTCTATGCTTTAAAAAAAAAGCTCTTTAATCTCTGCACTCCATTTTCACTCATTTACTATTTTCTGCAGCACACATTTTGACCATTACAAATAACCACAAAAATATTAAAACAAATATTGTAAATATTAGATGAATTCAATTTATTAAATGCAAACAAACATTTGAAATTTGTAGTGTGGTTTATAACGTTAAGAAGATTAAATATATCTATGTACAATATATGTATAAGCTTTTATATGCATAATACATTAGTATTAATATATATGTATGTATATGGATTTTTGTGGATAGAGCTGGAAAAGGCAACATTTAAAACCACTGATATAATAAACAAAAAGGATTTAAATTTATGAAAATTTGCTATAAATATGCAAATATATAAAGGAGTAGGACTAGTTGTATAGGGTTTTAGTGGAAAGTTATGGGGAAATTTTTGGAGTTTAAACAACAATCACAGATCTTTTAGTCATCCAAGTTTAATGCGAATCGTGGATCTTCCAAGTAACCAATTTTAATGCTCATCGTCGATCTTCCAAAAAAACAATTTTAATGCCAATTGTGGATCTTCTAGGCTACCAATTTTAATGTCAATCGTGGATCTTCCAAGCCACCAATTTTAATGTCAATCGTGGATCTTCCAAGTCACCAATTTCATTGCCAATCGTGGATCCTTTGGTTGAACAATCGTGGATCTTCTCGGCAGCCAATTTGAATGCCAATCGTGGATCTTCCAAGTAACCAATTTTAATGCCAATTGTGGATCCTTGGTTGAACAATCGTGGATCTTCCAAGTAACCAATTTTAATGCCAATCGTGGATCTTCCAAGTAACCAATTTGAATGCCAATTGTGGATCCTTTGGTTGAACAATCGTGGAACTTCTAGGCAACCAATTTTAATGCCAATCGTGGATCTTCCAAGTAACCAATTTTAATGCCAATTTTGGATATTCCAAGTAACCAATTTTAGTGACAATCTTCGATCTTCCAAAAAACCAATTTTAGTGACAATCTTGGATCTTCCAAGTCACCAATTTCAATGTCCATCGTGGATCTTCCAAGTAACCAATTTTAATGCCAATCGTGGATCTTCCAAGTAACTAATTTTAATGCCAATCGGGGATCTTCCAAGTAACCAATTTTAGTGACAATCTTGGATCTTCCAAGTAACCAATTTTAATACCAATTTTGGATATTCCAAGTAACCAATTTTAGTGACAATCTTCGATCTTTCAAGTAACCAATTTTAGTGACAATCTTGGATCTTCCAAGTAACCAATTTTAATGCCAATTTTGGATATTCCAAGTAACCAATTTTAGTGACAATCTTCGATCTTCCAAGTAACCAATTTTAATGCCCATCGTGGATCTTCCAAGTCACCAATTTCAATGCCCATCGTGGATCTTCCAAGTAACCAATTTTATTGTCAATCGTGGATCTTCCAAATAATCAATTTTAATGCCAACCGTGGATCTTCCAAGTAACCAATTTAAATACCAATCGTTGACCTTCTAGGCAACCAATTTTAATGCCAATCTTGGATCTTCCAAGTAACCAATTTTAATACCAGTTTTGGATATTCCAAGTAACCAATTTTAATGCCAATCTTCCAAGTAACTAATTTTAATGTCAATCGTTGATCCTTTGGTGAACAATCGTGGATCTTCCAAGTAACCAATTTTAATGACCATCGTGGATCTTCCAAGTAATTAATTTTAATGTCAATCTTTGATCCTTTGGTGAACAACTGTGGATCTTCCAAGTAACCAATTTTAATGCCAATCGTTGATCCTTTGTTGAACAATCGTGGATCTTCCAAGTAACCAATTTTAATGCCAATCATTGATCCTTTGGTGAACAATCGTGGATCTTCCAAGTAACTAATTTTAATGCCAATCGTGGATCTGCCAAGTAACCAATTTTAGTGCCAATCGTTGATCCTTTGGGGAACAATCGTGGATCTTCCAAGCAACCAATCGTGGTTCTTTTAGTGAAACAATCGACGATCTTTAAGTAGGCCATTAGCGTAGATCTTTGAGGAGATCAATTCCAGATTTTATAGAAAAATAATCTTGGATCTTTTAGTAGACCGATCGCTGATATTTTAGCAAAATAATCGCAGATCTTTTAGTAGAACAATCCTGGATATTTTAGTAAAACAATTGCGGACGTTTTCGTGGTCCAATCGTGAATCTTTTAGCAAAACAATCGTGGATATTTTAGCAAAACAATCGTAATTCTTTTAGTAGATTTTTAAGTAGACCATTAGCTGATATTTTATTAGAGCAATCGTAGCTCTTTGAGTAGACTTATCGTGGTTCTTATAGTAGATCTTGAAGTAGACCATCAGCGGATCTTTTAGTTGATCAATAGTAGAACTTTGAGGAGGCCAATCGTGGATCTTTTAGATCTTTAAGTAGACCATTAGCGGATCGTTTAGTTGATCAATCGTAGACAACTCTTGCATCCTTTAGCAAAATAATAGTATATCTTTGAGGAGACCACTCGTTGATCTTTTAGTAGAATAATCGTGGATCTTTTAGTGAATATTTAAATAGACCATTAGCGGATCTTTTAGTTGTTCAATCGTAGATCTTTGAGGAGATCAATCAAGTGGATCTTTTAGTAGATCTTTAAGTAGACCATTAGCGGATCTTGCATCCTTTAGCAAAACAATAGTGTATATTTTAGTAGACAAATCGTGGGGCTTTTAGTCAATATTTAAACAGACCATTAGCGGATCCTTCTATTGATCAATCGTAGAACTTTGAAGAGACCATTCGTGGATGTTTTAGAAGAATTTTTTAGCAAAACAATCGTGGCTCTTTTAGTTGATCAATGGTAGATCTTTGAAGAGACCAATTTTGAATCTTTTACCAAAACAATCGTAGAGTTTTTAGTAGAATTGTTTAGCAAAACAATCGTGGTTCTTTTAGTAGGCTAATCATGAACTTTTAGTCGATATTTAGGTACACCATTAGTGGATCTTTTCGTAGATCAATCGTGGACTTTTAGTCGATATTTAAGTAGACCACTACAGGATATTTTAGTATATCAATCGTACATCTTTGAGGAGACCAATCGTGGATTTATTGGAAAAACAATTTTGGATATTTTAGTAGACCAATACTAGAGTTTTTGGGAGACCAATCGTGGGTCTTTTTGCAAAATAATCGTGGGTCTTTAAGTAGACCAATCGCGAGTCTTTTATTAGAAGAAACGTGTTTCCAGTAAAAGTTCCAGTTAATTTCTATGTTTAGTGATGGATGGAAGTTTCAATTACATTCATGAGTTACATTTTTGTAGAAATATCTACTCCTACCCTTAAAAAGCCCTAAACACATCATATTCACCACATATGTATGTATTGCGTGTTTGATTGATATAAATTGTGTTTCATGTGCAAAAGGAAAACCCACTCGTCATAATAATCTAAATACATGTACTTATGTGTATGATAATTTATATATCAAACCTAAATAATAGCTACTAAGTATATAATATACATATACTTGTGAAAATAATGTGTATACTAAGTAGTAAGTATTGTAGTATATAACAATAAAGTGAAATAATATCTTTCTTTTATATATATACACAATGTTTTTGTTGAGGATCCTTGTAACAAATTTTTAGGCATAGTTTTTCTTATACACATTTTTTTTTTTTTGCTTTAACCTCCCTTACAACACCTCCGCTTTACTTACTAACCATATAAATATTTGGTTTACCGGAAACATGAAAGTGTTGTATTTACATAAATTATTGTTGGAAAAAGCTTTGGCAAAATGTGAGGCCTTAAGAAATTTTGTAAATATTTAAAATAATTATTTCAACTACAAGCTAAAGGCCATTTACACAGTTTTAGTTGGTAATTATAAATTTAAACAAACATTTTGCTGTTTTAAATTTAGGTCTTTTTAGAATATGTAAATAGTAAGTGTTAGAGGTAAAATTAATAAACAATTTAAAATGTTTGGTTTTTTACTACTACTTCTTTTTTTCCTACAAGTTAAAACTTAAGTAGAAAACTTTAGTGCCCTTCTACTTTTCAAATTTCATATTTTCTTTATTTCAAAAACCGCCAGCTAAGCACCGTTATTATAACTTAAACATGCACATATACATATATTGTTATGCCAAGCAACGCAAAAAGCATTGCCTACATTTGGGCTTCAAAAAAAAAGATGGTTGTTTAAAGGGGAAAACAAACAGAAAAGTATGCGAGAGCGAGCAAATTTCGCCATAACAAGCTGAAAAGTTTTTAATAACTAGGGAAATTTTGCACAGTAAATTGTTGTAAAAAGAAAGGGTGTAATGATATAGCAAGAAACTCTTTTAATATGCAATGAAATTTATGGAATTTTACATAACAAGAAATTTTTTAGTCAATGATTGCAGTTGTAATAATAAAACTGATTTAAATTGAAGAAAACGTTATCAGTAGAGATTTTGTTAACAAATTATTAAAGGTAAATCCAAATTTTTCCAATTTTAAACCAAATTATTATGTAACATACATGCTAAAGTCTTTTTTAAACAAACATTTCATTTTAATCCCAAGATTAGTTGGATATATTACATTTTAATATTAAAGCTTTGGCTAAAATTAGGTAAATATGTAATATTTTCCCAACTAATCTCATTTATAACATTCTCTCATTACAAAAAGCTTAAAAATGCATGCATAAACAGGCAAGCTATCATGTGGAATTTAAAAGATTGGAAAACAAAAACCTTTGTAAAAATAGGAGCATCACCCGTCAGCAGCCTCTTTTAATGGGTTGCGGCTTAAATAGCTCAGGTTGTTTTGTTAATGCTATTGATTTGCCATCATCTAAACCCACTAAGCATTATTTAAGCCTCGTTATTATCGAACACAATGCATGTTGCAAAACTTAATGCCACTACACATTCCCAAAAGACCAGAATACTCTAACACACACTTACGCTCACACAGATACGCTCGAAAAACATGAACAAATTTTGTTAAGAGCTAAATTATCAACAACTTTCCCTCTTTTTCTATCTCCGCCCTCTACACAAATGAGTGTATGCCTAAACCCTATTGTGGTTTTTAGACAACTTTGTTGTGGCTATTTTTGTTTTAAAACTCTTTTATGTTTATTTTAGATTTAAACTAAATTTCTCTTACCAACTTGAACACTTTATAGAGCTAATTAAAATAGTTAACACTGGCTGTTTTAATCCTTTGGACTTAAAGTTTTAGTCCATGGTATAATTAAAGTATTAAGTAAGTTCCACATATAGATATAAAAATACAGAAAAGTTTTCAACATTTTATAAGTTTTAAGAAGGACTAATTATGCTTTGCGGAGCTGTGAAAGTTTAAACAAAAGTAAAAGTTTAATGTAGAGTTAAACACAGTTTTCATAAATGTTTGTTTAAATTGTGGAATAATGTTAATAAAGATAGAAATTCAAACATTTGCTCAAGTAAAACTACTAAAAAAAATATGATTTCATGATTCTAATTATTTAAATAGCTTAATTTGGGTTAAACTTGTCTAAACTAAGATTAGCTAAACTTAATTATTTTAAGTTTAACCTACAAAAAATATATAAACTTATTTTGTTTTAAATAACTAAGAAAATTCTTAACTTAATCTGGAGTTAAACTTGGTTTAAGTGAAACCGTGTCTCTAAAAGTAAATAAATTATGGACACTTGCCCTAAAAATATATGATATTATGACTCTTACTAAATTCTTGATTATTTAGGTAAATTACTCTGGGTTTAACTTCACAAAACTGAGATTAGTTAAACTTAATTATTTGAAGTTTAACTTACAAAAAGTATCTCAAAATATTTAATTTTAAAAGAGTAAGAAAATTCAAATCTTTAGCTTTAGTTAAACTTGGTTTAAGTAAAACTATGCCTCAATAATTTAATAAATTATGATATATTGCACTAAAAAATATGATTTCATGACCCTTATTAAATTTGTGATTATTTAGGTAAATTACTTTGGGTTAAACTTCCCAAAACTGAGATTAGTTAAACTGCATTATTTAAAGTTTAACTTACAAAAAGTATCTCAAAATATTTAATTTTAAAAAAGTAAGAAAATTCAAATCTTTAGCTTTAGTTAAACTTGGTTTAAGTAAAACTGTACCTCAAAAATTTAATAAATTATGAAATATTGCACTAAAAAAAATATTATTTCATGACTCTTATAAAATTTATCATTATTTATGTAAATTACTTTGGGTTAAACTTCCCAAAACTGAGATTAGTTAAACTGCATTAGTTTAAGTTTAACTTACAAAAAGTATCTAAAAATATTTTATTTTAAGTAAATATGAAAATTCAAATCTTTAACTTAAACTTGGTTTAAGTAAAACTGTGCCTCAAAAAGTAAATAAATTATGGACTATTGCCCTAAAAATATATGATTTCATGACTCTTATTAAATTTGTCATTATTTAAGTAAATTACTCTGGGTTAAACTTGCCAAAACTAAGATTAGTTAAACTGCATTATTTTAAGTTTAATTTACAAAAAATAGCTAAAAGGATGTTATTTAAAATAAATAAGAAAATTAAACCTTTTAACTTTAGTTAAACTTGATTTAAGTAAAACTGTGCCTCAAAAATTTAATAAATTATGAAATATTGCACTAAAAAAAATATTATTTCATGACTCTTATAAAATTTATCATTATTTATGTAAATTACTTTGGGTTAAACTTCCCAAAACTGAGATTAGTTAAACTGCATTATAATAAGTTTAACTTACAAAAAATATCTAAAAGCGTGTTATTTTAAATAAATAAGAAAATTCAAGCCTTTAACTGGAGTTAAACTTGGTTTAAGTAAAACTATGCCTCAAAAAGTAAATAAATTATAGACTATTGCCCTAAAATTATATGATTTCATGACGCTTATTAAATTTATTATTTACATAGATAAACAAAGATTAGCTAAACTTTAGTATTTCAAGTTTAACTTACAATAAATATATTAATCAATTTTGTTTTAAATAAATAAGAAAATTCAAATGTTAAACTGGTGTTAAACTTGGTTAAAGTAAAAATTTAATACAAACAAATATATAATAAATGAAATATTTTTCAAAAACGTATGATTTCATGACTCTAAAAAAATTTCTCTTTATTTAGATAGCTTAATTTGTTTTAAACTTGCCTAAACTAAGATTAGCTGAACTTTAGTATTTCAAGTTTAACTAATACAAAATGTATAAATCAATATTGTTTTAAATAAATAAAAAAATTCTAATCTTTAACTTTAGTTAAACTTGGTTTAAATAAAATTTTTTTACATAAGCTTAATAAATTGTAAACTATTGCTGTAAAAAAATATGATTTCGAGGCATTTCTTAAATTTGCTTTTAGTTTACAAGCTTAATTTCAGTTAATCTTTTCTAAACTAAGATTAACTAAACCACATTATTTTGAGTTTAACTAACAAAAAATATATGAAACTATATTACTTTAAATAAATGAGAAAATTTAAATCTTAAACTTTAGTTAAACCTGGTTTAAGTAAAAATGTGTTTCAAAAAGTAAATAAATTTAAACTATTGTTAAGAAAAAAACATGTTTTCATGAATCTTAATAAAAGTGTAATTATTTAATTAGCTTAATTTGGATTAAACTTAACTAAACTAAGATTAGCTAAACTTAAATATTTAAAGTTTAACTTACAAAAAATATCTAAAAATATTTGGTTTTAAATGAATAAGAAAATTAAAAACATAAAACAGCTTAATTTAATTTTCTTAAGCTAGAAAAATTAATTTCCATTGCATTCCCTTTTAATTTAAGTATTTTTTTGTACAAATTATATCTTATAACAAAACTTTTATACTAATTTAAATATTTTATTAGCATTTCGCTTATTTCTTCTCTTTAATATAAACTTATTTATTTACATTATGTTTCTATTACGCTTTTTTAAACTTTTTAACATTTTTGCCATAATTTTCATATTTTATTTCCGCTTCCTGTTTAAAAAACTATTTGCAACATATAATTACCAAACTTTTTTCAGTTTTTTTTTATAACTATTAGCATTAGTTTATATTGTTAGTTATAGTTATAGTTGCTAACAAATGGTCCTTTAATGATACAAAGTTTTTAGAATGGCGTAATGTATAATAAAACACCTTCATAGAAATTATAGAAAAATGTCAAATTTATGAAATTTTGTTAAAAACTTTTTTCGTTTATGTAATAAAAGGAAGTAAGAAATAATTTGTTAATCAATAGTTTTAACATTTGGCACAATGTTTTTGTGAAAATTGTTAGGAGTATAAGGGCAACTTAGTTAACAGAATGCTACTTTAAGATGCATTTGATTGGGTGTATGTTGAAATCAACATTTGTAGTTGAATTTTTATATTAGTAAAAAATTTCCTACAAAATTTGTTTTATAAAACATTGATACATTTAAAGAATGATTATACAATAGATAATGCCTTAAATATTAAAATAACTTTTTCTACACAATTTTCAAATATGTTTTCTATCAATCACATATTAAATAATATCTTTATTGTCTTGTCATATCATTTTAGGCATTCATTTAATCAAAAAATACAAAGCCTACCTTAAGGCACATACATCCCTCTGCAAAGTTTATAATAACAAGCCAACTATTTTTGTCATATTATGTTTGTATATTATTTTTGTTTTGCTGTAGCTTTTATTATTGACAAATATTGTAAAAATGTCATGTCTGTTTCTTTATTTTTGGTGTGTTTAAACCAATTTGTTTTCCAACATGTAACATGATCAGGGTTTTAAAAAACAATGGGTGCTAAATAAAAATAACTCGTACATGCAAACAATATGGTTGGTTTGCTATTATGACATGTGTCAAAAATGTTTTATGAAACAAACAACAACAAAAAAATAATAAAAATAATAATAATAATAACATCAACAATGTCACTCTAGTCAAACTTTGTTTGTACTAAAAGAAGAGTAAAACAACAGAGAATACATTTATGTATGTGTGTAAGTTTGTGTTGTTGTGTTTAAAGACAACAAAGCAAACACGTTTCTGTAAACATGTGCTGTTGTTGTTGTTGTTTATTGCAGAAACAAAACAAACAAACAAGTTTATGGATATGTGTGTTATTAATAGTGGCAACAAAAAAAAAAAGAGCTGGGATTAAATATCAATGTAAAGAGAGGGATTTTAAATTCAATTTAAATGATGCTCAAAAATGATGACAATGAATACGTATGATTAATATTTAAATGGAAAATCAAGTATACTTTAACCAGAGAAATATATTCAAATAAATAGCTGCATTATTAAAAATAAAATAAACTTTTTTAATAGATATTAAAAATACATACTTTTTCATGGCAATTTGCTTTATTTTTGTCATATAAAAAGTCTTTTTAAATGATTATTTTCCTTAAATTGACATTTTTACAAGCATTTAATGCATTTAATTGGCAAATAAATATTTTTCTATATATATATTTTTTTAATTTCTTTATTGCCTTTTATTTGTAGTTTTATTTGTAAAAATTATATAACATTTCGCTATATTTCCATGAAAAATTTCAAATATTGGAAAATTTGACCTTTGACCTTCACGATTTACTAGTTGACGTTTTCCGATTCTAGTAAAACTTTCAGACTCTATATTAAAAATGATATGGTATATAATATTCTGAATAGGTTACTTAAAATTCACAACAATAAGGAAATTGGGTTCATTTGCCAAAATATGGCCAAAAATTTAGTTTTTGTCGAAAATCGCAAAACTTAAATCGCAGGTACGAAAAAACTATAGGCGCTATTGTCATACTTTTTTCATATTTTTATTGCCTATTATATTCTCAATAAATCCCCATGTGATGATCAAAAAATTCTGAAATTTGTTTAACAAAATTTTAAAAGTGAGTTTTGAAATTGCCCTAAAAAAAATTAAATTTTTTTGGTCATACCTGCGAATATGTTTACGGTATCCTACGAAGACAAAAACTCATATACAAGTAAATATGGATATATGTTAAGTAAAAATGCGCTTTTATTTTAATATTTCCCAAAATATGTTAATTTTGTTCCTAAATTTTTTTCTTAAATTGTAATTTTTCATTAAATATAAAGTACACAGCATAGGTTTGTATATGAAATACCACATCGTGCAATTTACCTCCATGATTTTGATGGCACATACGTACTCTTTTCTCGATATTTTCCATAACAATTTGCATAAATGTGCCTGAATTTCGTTGGTGCAGCAATGAATTTCCTCTTTATTGGCATAGACCTTTGACTTCAAATAACCCCATAAAAAGAAATCCAATGATGTTAAATCATACGTTGTAAGATGCAAATTCTGATCATCAAAACCAGAAAGTACACTACCAGGAAATCTCTGATACAGCAATTGTATCATTGATTATACAGGGCAACAAAATCTAAAAAAATTTACAGACTTTTTAAACCACTACACAATTTTGATGAATTGTGGTTACGGTAGTACAAATTTGGTCCAAATTTTAAATTCTATGGAGAGGTTTTTACACGTTTCTCCACATAATGATAATGATAACATAAAAACGGTTAGTCCGCTATTATTAAAATAAACTTAGAAAAATTTAAATTTTGTTTTAATCGGCTTAGTAGTTTCCGAGTTATAATAACAAATTGAAGCAAAAAATATATTTTTTACGTGAAAATAGAAATTTTTTTTGTTTTAAAAAAATCATGAAAAATCGAAAACGACAGAAATTGTTCAGATTTATGGCTTCATCGCAAAGCCACATGTAATAGGAACAAAATAACATATCGATCATAAAAATCGATGGATTCTTTTCAAATTTATACACATTTACACGAATTCTCCCATTTTCACAAACTTTAATTTTTTTGTTTGATAAACATAAAATTGAGTATCTAATGTTCTTCTTACGATTGATTGAATTTTGAAAACATTATCCCCATGCTATGTACAAATTTTTACATATATATTGCGTTTCAATCGGCTCAGTAGTTTCGGAGTTATAATAACAAATTGAAGCAAAAAATATATTTTTCACGTGAAAATATAAATTTTTTTTTGTTTAAAAAAATCATGAAAAATCGAGAACGACAGAAATTGTTCAGATTTATGGCTTCATCGCAAAGCCACATGTAATAGTAACAAAATGAGATATCGATCAAAAAATTGATGGATTCTTTTCGAATTTATTCACATTTACACGAATTCTCCCATTTTCACAAACTTTATTTTTTTTTGTTTGATATACATAAAGTTGAGTAGTTAATGTTCTTCTTTCGATTGATTGAATTTTGAAAACATTTTCCCCATGCTATGTACAAATTTCAAATCGATAACTTTTAATTAACATAGTAAATTAATCGATAACTGTAAATTTATATAGAAAAGTTATCTAAAAAATAGTTATCGCTAACTACGAAATTCTAAAAAAAAATATCGATAACTTCATATTTCTGTAGACATTTTTTCATAAATTTCATAAGAAAATTTTTCGATAACTTTTAATTTATATAGAAAATTAATTGATTTAATTTCGATAGAAAATTTATCGATAGCTTTAATTTTTAATAGAAAATTTATAGATAACTATAATATTCTATAAAAAAGTTATCGCTAACTATGAAATTCTAAAAATAAAATTATCGATAACTTTTTATTTCTGTAAACAATTCTTCTTTAACAATCCATTTCTATAGAAAATTAGCCGATAACTCCAAATTTCTGTAGAATGTTTATCGTTCTTAAATTAAATGTTTTGTTTATTATAAATTTAATCAACATTTCAAATAAAATAGTTTTTTGTTAACAAAATGTTGTTAAAACTATTTAATTACTTGTCTTAAAAATTACATGAAATTTCATTTACTTAATTAAAATTTGTTCCCTTACATTTACTGACATTGAATAGTTTGGATCTACATTACAACACACACACTTATATATCTAACTTACATAGTGAATGTTAAATTTCTAATTTGAACCCTTCTCAGTTACCTCTCATCAATAACAATTAATAAAAACTAAGAAACAACAGAACAACACCCTGACATTGAGTAAAATCAATATTTAGCACATACACACCTGCTCTTTGGCACACAACAACTACAGCTACATTCTAAAAAAGCATGTATACACTCTTTAAATTTTCTATAAAAAAAAAACAATTCTTTATACAAATTTAACCTGGGAAAAACAAACTTTAAAGCTACAAAAGAACAAGAAAATAAAGAATCACTTAACTTTTAAACACAAACCCACACACTTATCACAAATACATTTATAAAAGAAACTACAAACAAAAAAAGAAAACAATTTTTTTTATAAAGAAACCAAAATATTTCTTTTAGCTCAATGTAATAAAAACATACAAACATACTCTCTATGAGAAACACTACACGTAATCATTTACATGCATGCATGCATACACACTAACAAACAAATGTAAATTTATATACTCACTTCTTATGCACTCACTCAGTTACTCATTTTTTATGATAAACAAAACAAATTTAAGAGCGCATAAGAAAGAAGTGGAAAATGTACCGTAAGTTGAATTTACATACAAACCTACTCACGTACAGTATGCATATGTGGCTTTCAATGTATAGATGTGTGTGTAATAGAGTATGTTCAATTTTAAGCTCGTTAAATAAATGTTTGTTGTTTTTTTTTATGTGCAGTTTTTTTTTTCTTTTAAACACACATAAACAGCTTAAAGGAATTTAAATGCACACACATGTGCGTTTCTTAATGGTTAAAGTCACACACTCGCACACACACACTATTTATATGCACGTAACAAAATCCGTTTTTAAACCTTTAAAGCGCTTAAAAGTATGCTACAGATAAAACTATATTTTACTTATTGGGTAGTTTTTTTTACTGTTTTAAAACTAAGGCAATGCTTTACAGCTAAAGGTAAAAATATTGCAAAAAGAGTTTATCTATTGTTTAGTTACTTTTTTTTTTTTATTGTTGTTACAAACAATGTTTTCCATTTTTTTAGTTTTCCCATAAAAATAAAAATCGATACAATGAGTTTTTACGGTTGCTAAACACAATTTCACTTTTGAAAACGTAAATAAAATACAATAGAAATTTATTTTATGATGAATTGTTATTAATAAAATGTTTATTTATAGCAAATTGTTTGGAAAGAATTGTGCCACAAACAGCTTTTGCAGGAAACCTTTTTTGCTTTAAACATTCTAACAAAATTCCTGTGAAAATGCAAATAAATGTTTTATGAGTGACAAAGTATAAAAAAAAGTTATATTAAAATTAGCTAGCAATGCTGTAAAGCTAGTTTAGTGGGAGTAACAAAGGAATTACAATTTTAAAAGTAAAAAGGTCAAAGTTATATTTATTTTTATGGGAAAATTTACAGATAACTATAAAATTCTAAAGAAAATATGCTGATAACATCAAAAATATATAGAAAATTGATCGATAACTAGAAATTTTTCGATAACTTTAGTTTCTTAAGAAAATATAGCGATAACTTCAATTTTCTATAGGAAATTTATCGATATCTTCAATTTTCAATAGCAAATGTATCGATAGCTGTAAATTTCTATAGACAATTTTTCGATAAATTAAATTTTCTTTAGAAAATCTAGCTAACTTTAATTTTTTTCTATAGAAAATTGATCGATAATTATAAATTTCTATACAAATATTATCGACAACTTTTTATAGGAAATTTATCGATAACTTTAATTCGCTTTAAAACATAGACATTTTTATAGAGAATGTATCCATAACTTTAATTTTTTCTAGTAACTTTATAGATAATTTTAATGTTCCTTAAATTATTTATCGATAACTTAAATTTTCAATAAAAAATCTAGCAATAACTTTAATTTTCTCTAGAAAATTTATCGATAACTTTAATTTTTTACAAAAAATTTATCGATAACTTTAATTTTTTACAGAAAATTTATCGATAACTTAAATTTTCTTTAGAAAATTTATCGATAACTTTAATTTTCCATAAAAAAAAGTATTGATAACTATTATTTTCCTTAAAAAATTTATCGATAACATAAATTTTCAATAAATAGTTTTCGATATTTTTATAACTATTTAATTTTTTTCTAGAAAATTTATCGATAACTTAAATTTCCTCTAGAAAATTTATCGATAACATTATTTCTTTCCAAAAAAAAATATCGATAACTTTAATTTTCCATAAAAAAAGTATTGATAACTATTATTTTCCACAAAAAATTTATCGATAACTTAAGTTTTCAATAAATAATTTTCGATATTTTTAATATATTTAATTTTTTTCTAGAAAATTTATCGAAAACTTTAATTTTCTAAAAAAAAAATTATCGATATCTTGAAATTTCTAAACAAAAATTGATCGATAACTATAAATTTCTCTAGAGAATTTATCGATAACTAAAATTTCCTCTAGAAACCTTAAATCGATAACTTGAAATCTCTAAAGAAAATGTATCGATAACTTTATTTTTATTTAGAAAATTTATCGATAACTCAAATAGTCTATAAAATATTATTTATAACTTTAATTTTCTATAAAAAAATTATCGATATCTTGAAATTTTTTTACAAAAACTTATCGATAACTATAAATTTATCTAGAGAATTTATCGATAACTTAAATTTCCTATAGAAAATGTAGCGGTAACTTTTAATCTCTAATGAAAATGTATCGATAACTTTATTTTTCTTTAGAAAATTTATCGATAAGTTTTTTTTTTCTTTAGAAAATTTATCGGTAACTCAAATTTTATAGAAAACCTATGGTTGGCTAAATAAAACAAATCTAGTATGAAAATGTTGTTTTATAAACGTTTTATAAAATGATATAAATGAATGATTAATTTGTTTTAAATTTTCTTTATTTTATTATTAGCTTGTGTAAGACTAAATTGTCTTCTTTGTTTCACATTTAACAATCATTCCTGTCGGTGTGAGTAATCAGCTGTAATGAGAATAAAATTTAATTTGTCTCACAATAAAATACAATAGCTAGTCGTAAAGTACTATTTAGCATAATTTTATATATATTTTTTTTATTATTTGTTCGTATCTTCTGTCTGTGTTCACAAATCTACAGACAAATTAGTTTCAAGGTATGTAACTTTATGCTAATTTCTCTTAATGCCGTTTTTATTGTTAAATCCTGTTTTTTTTAGGGGATTATGAGCATCATTTAGTAGAATCATAAAAAAATTTAACAAAACAATATTTTGGGAACAAATTTTAATATAAAAAGAGTAAATTTAAATAATTTTCTTTAAAAACAAAACATTTTTTTTTAGTTATTTTGTTTTTCCTTTTTTTATAAAAATATAATCTTAAAATGTTTTCAAATAATGGTTATTTACTTACGGCTTAACACTTCAGCTTTTTTCCTTACTATTTAAAACAAATAAAGGAAGTTTGTTGTTACATTAATGACACAAGTGTGCCAGTGTGCGCAAAAAATAAAACATTGTATTACAGCTTTTGTTTTGTTTAACACAACAAAAACGACAGCAACTTAACAATTGTCACGTTTTTTTTGTTGTGTGTAGCATTACTTTAGCATACTTTGTAAATATAAGCCAGTAAAAAACAACAAAATAAAATGAAAAAGGCTTAAGGGCCAACTACCTAACTATTCATACACTCACACATTACATACTAAAAACAACTAAAATAAGACAACAAAAACTTATGTAGTTGTGTGTTTGTACATTATAATAATAACAACACCAACAAAAATAATAAGAAAATGTTAGCTTATATAATGCTCTTGACCCACATGTTTTGGATTCTACAAAAATAATAAGAATTTAAATTTAAAATATCAAAAAAAAAAAAAGTAACAATGATAACACTGCTAGCATGAAATTTACTTACATATAGCATTTCCTACAGAGCTGTAACTAAACTGTAGTATAAATAACTCCCTCTCCCCCAAACATCTCACTCGCTGTTTATATTTCATCAATAATAATAAACAACTCGCTTATTATGATTAATAAAAGTTAGTAAACAAACATTTTACCGTTATGTTGTTTACTTTTGAAACCCAGTAATATATGGCAGCCATATTTTGTGAATTAGCTCTATCTCTCTGCATATCCCACACACAAGCACATACACACATGCATTTCCCCGCAACTTCAATTGGTAAACAAACTTTTTTGGTGTTGCCATGTATAATGATGATTTTTGTTGTTATTGTTGATTTTTATAATGTACTAGCTTGACCCGGTGCGCTTCGCTACCCCTGTCGATGTAAAAATCGGTTCAGTCGTTTAGTAATTATTGTGCAAAAACTAAAGGTACCAATTTTACCAGTTTTTCCCCCTTTTTATCCCTTTCTGGTCCAAGTATTGAAAAAATTTATAGCCTATTGACGCTTCCAAGTAAGGATCTATCTACGTTCCAAATTTCAATAAAATCGGTTCAGCCGTTTAGGCGTGATGCTCAAACAAACAAACAAACAAATAAATAAACAAACAAACAAACAAACTTACAAAGACATTTATATATTTATATAGATAATGTAACAAACGAAAGAAAATCTGGGAATTTTACATATTATTTATAATTTTACTAACAAAATTGATTATAATTTATGAAATTAATAAAAAATGCAATGTTTCGCTAATTTTGTTTATTAAAATAACACAATTAATAAAACATTTACAATAACGCAATTGTTAAACAATTTAAATTAAATAAACCTTTTTTTGAGTCATAAAACAAGAAAGTTTATCAACAACATTAATTTTTATATAAAAAATTTATCGATAACATTAATTTTCTGTAGAAAATTTATCGGTAACTTACCGATATTCATAATTTTCTATAGAAAATTTATCGATATTTATAATTTTCTATAGAAATTTATCGATATTTATAATTTTCTATAGAAAATTTATCGATATTTATAATTTTTTATAGAAAATTTATCGATATTTATAATTTTTTATAGAAGATTTATCGATATTTATAATTTTCTATAGAAAATTTATCGATATTTAGAATTTTCTATAGAAATTTATCAAAATTTTAATTTTCTATAGAAAATTTATCGATAACTTTAATTTTCTATAGATAATTTATCGATAACAGTAATTTTCTATAGAAAATTATCGATATTCATATTTTTCTATAGATAATTTATCGATATTTATAATTTTCTATAGAAAATTTATCGATAACTTTAATTTTCTATAGAAAATTTATCGATAATTTTCTATAGAAAATTATAAACATCGATAAATTTTCTATAGAAAATTATCGATTACTTATTGATATTTATAATTTTCTATAGAAAATTTATCGATAACTTTAATTTTTTATAGAAAATTTATTGATATTTAGAATTTTCTTTAGAAAATTTTAATTTTCTATATAAGTTTGTCATTCCATTTGTAATTTCCACAATATAATTTTCCGACCCAATTAAATATATATATATTCTGGATCCTTATAGATAGCGGAGTCGATTAAGCCATGTCCGTCTGTCTGTCTGTTGAAACAAATGAAATTTGCTGAAGATCCCAAATAACTTACAAACTTGATTCATACACCAATATATCGGGAATTGTTCCGGCTCGGTTGCTATTTAAAATCGGCCCACAAATGGCTGAGATATAAGGAAAAACCGGGCCAATATCGATTTGTGGCCTATTTCTGATCTATATCTGGATTACTAAGTCTTTAATATATACAATGTGGATATTTCAAAGTCCATTGCAACGATCTATATAACGCTATAGTAATTTAGACCTACAATGGGTCAAAATAGGAAAAATATTTTTAACCCAATTTAAAAAAATTAAAAAAAAAACTATTTCGAAAAAAAAATGTTTGAAAAAAATTTTGAAAAAATTATTATTTTTTAAATTTTGAATATCAATTTAAAAAAAAAAAAAATTTTAAAAACAATTTTGAAAAAAAAAAAATAATTTTGTTTACCTAAAAATATTGAAAATTTTTATAAGTATAATTTGGTGAAGGGTATATAAGATTCGCAACAGCCGAATATAGCTCTCTTACTTGTTTTTTCAATAATTCTTTTAAAATTTTGTTCTTTTATCATTTAGTGTATTTTTTTGTATGATTCCTAAGAAAAGTATTTTTCCCTGTTTTTGACATGAATTTCTATTTGCTATTTTTTATTGTTTTAATACCTAAAAATATTTTCTAATTTAAATTTGAATGTCTATGTTAGTGAGTGTGTGTGTTTATGTGTGTGACTAGTGGTAGTAATATTTGTTTATTGTAGAAACAAAAATAACAAACAGCAGCATGATAACTGTAATTCTAGTACATATACAAAAAAGTTTTTAACTAAAACAATGTTTTTTATACATTCATATACTACCTAGTATGTGTAGAAATTGTTTTGGTAACAATGTGTCAAGTGTGATAAGAATTCTGTATTTGACATATACCGTGACAAACGGAAACTGTAAATAAATACATTTACAAACAACACACATATATTACTATAAATACACACTCACATTTAATACATGTGAGCTAGATTTTGATGTTTTATTTTGTATGAGTGTTTTTTTAACAGGTTAAAGTTTTTTGGGCTTATATTGTTTTAAATTTAAAATTGAATTAAATATTTCTAAATTAAAAATTTCAGTGAAAGGTCTTTTTATTGCTTTAAAAACGACGTAATAACGCCTTAGTAATTAGGATCAACAATGGTTCAAAATCGGGGAAAATATTTTTTAACCCGAGTTTTTTTAAATTTTTTTTCACCAAAAAATATTTTCAATCTCAATAATTTTTTCACCAAATTTTTTTTCACAATTTTTTTTTGCCAACAAAATTTTTTTCACCAAAAATAGTTTTAAATATTTATATTAAAGTATACATTCTAAGATTCGGCTCAGCTAAATATAGCATTCTTACTTGTTTTCTTTTCTTTTCTGTTTCTCTCAAGCACTAACCTAAAAAAGTCCCATATAAAATCACACTCTCAGTGTTATAACACAAAAAAATATTTTTAAATGGTTAAGGCTGTGAATTTACCATTGAAATGAAAGTGGACCAGTTATTATCGGTCTCTGTTTTTAAGACATGTTCTCAAGAGAAAGAGAGAGAGCGTATCTTTGTTTTCAACGTGTAGAGCTACCATATGGTTTCAAATTGAGGGGGAAATAAAGTATCCTAAACAAACTTGTAGGAATAGCGTGAAAAGTCTTAAGACCAATAAAGAATTTTCAGAAATTGTAATATTTGTAAAATTTTTCGTTAAACAATCAATGCCTTAGGTAAATATACTAATTTGCAAAGACTTTTAACAAATTTACACATTTTTATATATGATTTTCTTAATATTTCTAAGAGAATGTTGAAAACTAAAAGGAGTCAAGTATAGCATATAAGATTGATTTGTTTTATCCAAAAATTGTTGAAATATTAGAAAAACAAAACCGGATTTTTACATTAATTTGTTTAAGAAACTTAAAATACTTATTTATATATTATCTATATTTATTTCAATTATTTTTCTATTTATAAAAACCATTTTTTTTGTTTGTCCTTAACATCTTTATAATACAGACGATTATATTCTTGTTATTCTAGAACTCTGTGATGCTGCTTTAAAAATCCAAGCCACTTTCCGTGGCCATTTAACACGTAAACTGGTGGCCAAGGATGAGCCCGAAGATGTTGACATACAGGAGATCACCAAAAAGGTGGCTGAAGAATTGGATATTGATTTAAGTGACCCAGAGCTAAATAAAGCTGCTACCAAGATTCAGGCCTCATTCCGGGGACATAAAACCCGTAAAGATCAACAACCAGTTGAATAAAAAGAAACATTTTTTGAATATTGATAAAGCAAAAAACACACACAAACACAAATATTTTTTTTTTTGGGATTAAAGAAAGTAAAACTTTTAAAATTTAGCAATTGTCTTTAAAATAAAACAAACAAATTATTTAAAAAGTGAAAAAAACTTAAAATTAAGATTTAAATCATAAAAAATTAAAAAAAAAAAAACGTATACAAGTCCATTATGAAGAAGAATAATTAATTAACAACCAAAAAAAGGAAAATTTGTCAAAGTTGCATAATTCTAATAAAAACCAAAAACAAAGAATTATTATTATAATTGTTAATTTTAAGTTTTATTAAATAATTTTTTTTAAGCAAATTTAAACAAACAAAAAAAATGTATTAAGTTTTTATGTTGGCTTTTATAGGAGTTTAAATATTCAACTCTCATGTTAGATTCAAAACAGCTTTAAATATTAAAAAAAAAAAACAAATAAACAAAAAAAATCAACAATAATTTATTCAATTTATTAAACCAAAAAAAATATATATTTAACATAAAAAAATAACAGAAAAAAATCCAAAAAAAGAGCTTGAGTAATAAAAAAAAAGATTTAAAAAAAACAAAAAAATCATTCCAATATGAGACAGTTTAAAAACAACAAAAAAACATCAATTATTTATTAGCAATTCTTCAAAGAAAATCTTATAAAAACCCAAAAAAAATTGCCAAACTTTTATTAGAGAAATTTTATGTTTAAGCTTTTTTTTATTTATTTAAACTTAATTTATTTGAAAAAACTATGACTATGCACTTTTGAAAATGAAAAAAAAATTTAACTAAAAACTAAAATTTCAAATCCCTTAAAAAGAATTTGCACTTAAAGAAATGAAAAGAGAAGAGAATACATTGAAAATTAAATTGGATTTTATTTTACAAGAGAAATTCTTTAAACAAAATCTAATTAATAGAATGAAAACTAATTATAATTACAGAAAAAAAAAACTGCAAAATATTGTTAAATTAAGCACTTCAGTTTAAAAAAGAAAAGAAATTGTTATTTAATAAAAATAAAACAACATAAAAACAAAACTAATAAAAACTTTGGGCTTAAAGATGAGAATCTATTTCTTAAATAAAAAATTTATAAATTCTAAATAATTAAGTAATTTAATAAAAATCATTGTAGTTTGTTTGAAAAGTAAAAAAAAATGGAAAATCCCTAATTTTGTGGGATTTTAATGGAAATTAAACTTTTTATATGGGCCCAGAAGTGAAAAATTCATCACTAACGTTAAATGGGCAAAAATAACTAGATTTTTTACAAACGAATACTTTTCTTATTCGAAAGAAAAATTAAAAATCTGTCAATACCATCTTTGAAAATAACTAAAGACTCTTCAGATGAAACATTTCTTAAAAGTACTTATTTATTTTCAAAGATGGCACTGACAGATTTTTAATTTTATTTTAGAACAATTTTGATGTAAATTAAAAAACTTTCTTATTTTAAAAGTTATGAAAAACACTTTAGAAATTTATGTTTTTCAAATTTAAACAACATTTCCCTAATATTCTCTAAAATGTTTAACAACAAATAGATTTTCATCATTAATCCTTTTAAATTATCATAATTTTCTTTTATTTCTGCCTCTTCTATTAATTTCTATATTTTTCCTAACATTTTCCTTTCATTACTTTAATTTCATATGTTTTCCCCTTAAAACCCTATCTTTAAGCCATTATTAACTAGCTGGCATCTCTATTATGTTACACTATATCTGTCTCTCTCTCTCACTCTTGTTTGTTATTATTTGTTGTATTTTTTCCTTAAAAACCGTTATATTTTTCTTGTTCCTTTTAGCATCTACTTAAAATTCTACTACAATTGATCTTTAAGTGTAAGAGAAAAGAAATTTAATTAATTAAAACTAAATAATACTAAATTAATAAACAAAAAATTTGTGAAAAAAACCAAAAGGCAAACATTTAAACAAAAAACCCAAAATAATATTGTCAATCTTAAATTATTAATAAAATGAACAAAACAAAACAAAAAACAACTACACTTTTTGAGTAAATAAAATGAATAAATAAAGAAAAACTTTTCCCAAAAACAAAATTATTGAAGGGGTTTTAATTAAAATAGGAGAGTGATGTAAAGAACAAATTTATATAAAAAATAGCTTTTACGCTTTGTAAATCACAATTTTTAATATTCCGGTTTCTTTTCTGCTAAATAATGTTGTGGTTTTGCTAACGCTTTTTTTGGAACGACCTATAATTGATATGCAGACAATGTAGCAGAACTTCGAATTTAAGAACTCAATTTGAGCTTAATTCAGAACTAAAAATGTAAGTTATTCATTCCATAAATCCCTTTCCAATATCTATTTATTTAGCTTCATTCATAGGGTTAATTTAAATAGAACTTATTAATCTTTGAATTCATTTATAATGTAATTAATTGCTTACGGAATTCATTCAACCTTTGAAGCATAGAATAATATATCCATAGAAGCGTTACTGAGAGGGAAAAAACCTAAGTCTGTTGTCAAAAACCTAAGTCGTGAGAATGTATTAGTACATAGTTTTGAGGTTGTATTGGTGCCTTTTTAATTTTCACCAGACACACAGAGTTCTATAAAAATGTTTAAATTTTAATTTATATAAATTTTCTTCTATTTTCAATACCAAAAATTGAAACTCTGTTCTATAAATAAAATTCTACCACAGATAAATTTAAGTGTCAAAAATTAATAAAAAATAAATTTGTTCATTTGAGTAAAATAAAAGTATTTCGGAAATAAAAGTGTCCTGCAAGTATTAAAAAAAATTGAAAAAAGTTGTGTAGAAGTGTAAAAAAGCGGTTCGGTCTATATTTAGTCGGGAAATCGATGTTTAAATTTCAAGTATTTTGATGCGTTAAATTCTCTCACAAGTATGTTGAATTCACATATCACAAGTACGTGTGAAGAGAGTAATTATTGTTACTCTCAGCTTACTCTCAGTTGCGCCTCTAGTTGTACCCTATGCTTTGAAGTATTAAATGTTTGTCAATTCAAATCCAATAGAAATTTAATAAAAATATTTCTTCTTCATTCAGTTTAGCTTTTAATTGAAATAAAATTGACTTAAGCCTTTTTATAATAGATTTGAATTGAAGCATAATATAATCATAAGACATTTGTGACGATTACTGTCTATAAGGGATACATTGGCTACTTGCTTAACTGCTGGGAAGTTAGTTCCATAGAGAAATACACATAGAGTGGCAACTAGAAACAAATAACTCACCTCTTAGGTTTTTAACAACTGAGTTAGGTCTTTGACAGTTAGGTCTATATAACTTTTATATAGACCTATATATACCCTTACCATGAGTGGTAACCCTGGAACGTTATAGGTTCGGAATCAATATAGCCATGTCTGTCCGCCTGTTTGTTGAAATCAACACACGTGATTGATGACATCAATATATTGGATATAGTTCAACTTTGATTGCTACTTAAAATCGAATTACAAATGGCTGAGACTTTAGCAAAAAACCGAGACTACCTCGATTTTTTCACCATTTTTTTGCAACAAAATTTTATTTCACAAAATTGTTTTCACCAATATTAAAAAACCGCATTTCCTCGACTATTTAGGGCCTGTTTCACGATGTCGAAAGAAAAATGATTCGAACAAATTTGTATGAAAACTATTCGAAAGAATTTTAAAAACTGAGTGTTTTTCATACAATTTTTTTCGAATCATTTTTCTTTCGACATCGTGAAACAGGCCCTTAACCAATTTTTTTTATTTAATTTTTTCACCTTTTTTATAATTTTTTTTTACCAAAAATTGTTTTTAATATTTGTCTTAAAGTTTACTTTGGGTATATAAGATTCGGCACAGCCGAATATAGCACTTCTTTGAGTTTCTAGTTATTTCACTTGTTGACCTGATTTTGAGAAAAAATTCTATTTCACAACTTTGCAATTGATTGGATATGTTCTACCATATTATTGGTAGAAACTGTACTCTTAGCATAGATTGCAAGCAGTTACTTTATGATTCGATTTTAAAACCAAGTTTAAATATAGAGAAAACAGAGATTTCAAAACATGTTAAAAATTATTTTAAAAAACTTGAGTCCCATAAAATCCTACCAGCCCGCAATAATCTAAATAATTGTGGCTACCGTCGATTATAAGGAAGACCACCGCAGACATTCAGCTCTAATTGATATTTTGTACCGTTTTGTCCATGAAAGTATCAGTATAAATGTATTGTTTAGTTTCAGCATGCATTTCCCCATTTTCCTCTATTCAACATATATTTTTCAACATATTTTTCGTGAGAAAAAAATTTTAAATTTAATGGAAAATAAAATTGGATAAAAAAAAAATTTGGGTAAAACCGAATTTTGGGTTTAATCTTATAATTTTTTGTCAAAAAAATTTTCTTTCTATATTAATCTATTGCTTGGGTGAAAAATAGGTCAATAAAGGAAGTAGTGGTTTTATGTTTATACCTCAGCCCTTTGTGGGCAGATTTTCAATAGCAAACGAATCAGGGCTATTCCCGATATATTGATGTATCAATCATGTTTGTAAGTTATTTTGGGGGCTTTGGAATGTACACACATCGACTCATTTTGTTGTATTTCCAAGTTATTCGCCAAATATGATCAATCATATTCACCCTTATCGCGGTAGGCGTATGTGTTTTACGCCTACGACAGTTTCGACCTAAATTAAAGATAAAATGTAACCTGTTTCTTTAATCTAGTACGAATCTGTCGTAGGCGTAAAACACATACCCCAACCGCGATAAGGGTGATTGAATTTGAGTAATCTTATTTAATATCACTGATCAGGGATGTGCGATTAATCGAATAATAATCATAATCATTGACAACTTAAAACAACTCTGTAGGAGACGTTATCCCAAACATTTTATCTTAGTTCCATAATGTGGGGATTATCACTCAAACATTGATTGTCAACTCGGACTATTATAATAGCTGGATGTTTTTTCCTCAGAAAAGAACATTTGGCAGCACGGGATGTGTTATAAATTTATTACGTGTATTCCAATTCTGACCTTAAAAATTTATTTTTTTAAAGGTCTCAAATCTAAATAATAATTGGAGATGAACTCTTTGAACATTTCAAATTATTTCAAATTCAAATTAATTTCATTAGAACAATATTAAACTACAACGAAAATCCATTTAAATTTAATCAATTTGTATTTTATTACATTTTTTTTATCAAATTCTTAACTAAATATAATCTTATGTTTAAAATTCCATGGTCAATTTGAGACTTAATTAGCGGGCATCAAAGACAACCACTGTAATAAAAGATAAAAACAAATATAATTATTAACAATTGATATAATAAAATGAAAATGTAGGACAAAGAGATCTAAAATTCCATTTAAATTCTAATGAAATTTAGATTTCAGTCAAAACGTAATTTGCCCTGGTTATAAGGATAAAAATTATTTACAAAATTCAAATATTTTAAAACATTTGTATGAAAATAACTCAATTTTAAATCCCTTATTCATAATCAATTTTTAAATTTCTAAAAGCTTTATAAGCCTATGATATATTTAAAAGTTGATTATGAATAAGACCTTTAATATTTTACCCGAGTATTTTTCATAAACAATTTTGAAAATAATTGTTCATCCGTGTTTCAGAATCAGGGAGTTAATATCTTCAAATACTTACATCTCTTTGTACGTTTCTTGTACATAATACGATAGCCACATTCACGGCAACGTATGGGATCACGGGGACGCATTTCATTTTCATGATGGCATTCTGAAAAATAAAATGTTTTTATTTAATAGTAAAATAAACTTAAAAAAAAACAAAGACAATTAGTTTTAATACATGGAGCATGGAGCTGAGATCTTTTGGAATATATGACTATATTGTAATAGGTAACGAAATAAGCGTAAACGTTCTCCCCTAAAACAAATACGAGTAATGTAGGTATTTGTTTTAAGACGAATTCACATATTCTGTAACGAACGAATTCTCATGTTCCGTAAATCGAATTCACATGATTTAGTCGTTTTAATTTCGTAAGAAAAAGCAACGGAACAAATGTAGTTTACGGACGCAAGTTCATAACTTAAACTTTATGTTTATTTTTAATAATTTTCTCAATTTATACTTGTAGAAAATCTATGCTAAGTCAACTGGCTTAGTATGCTCTTTCATAGCCCGGGGGTAGGATTTTTAACTAAGGTTTTTATCGAACTCCTCATCTTAAAAAACCTTTTTCAAAGTGGCTGGCATTCGGTCGGATATACATCGCTTAGTAACAATTCATGGATATTGTAGCTGGCTTTCCGACAGATAGATTTTCAACTATAGTATATGTCAAAGTGGCCTCCACTTAGGATTTTTTTTTTTTGCAATTTTGAGTATTAGTATTTTAGATTTTACGTATTCTATGCAAACAGTACAAATCTTATGGTATTTTATAAATAAAAGTACCTATCGATTTTTAAGACATCACTCTTATATCCTCAATTAATTGGCCAATCTGAAGACGCCTCCAAAATTCCCCTTAGAGAAATTCAAAAGAAAATAAACATCCCACAAACATTTTGTGAACCTAATTTAACACGACAAATTTAATCCATTATTTTAAATAATGCATCCATTTTTAAGAAAACTAACATCTTTCCACAAAATTTGCATCTAAACACGTTTTTTATTCAATCATCTCAAGACAACGCCACACAAATTTCTTTTGTTCCTCTTTTTCTCAAGCACTTACCTCCACAAATATAGGTCATAGCAGTTTTTAAAACCGTATCCTTGGAGCTGGTTTCCGACATTTCGCTTTATTTTGTATAATGACTACCAAAAAATAAAATTTTCTTTACAATTCCAGCAACTTATTTAAGAATTTCACAAAAGAATGCTGACGAAAATATTGTTGTTGTGACAGTTCAAGCAAATGTGACTTTTAACAGTGTTGTTAAGCGCACAAAAGAAATGTCAACTAAACTATATAATACCACTGTGCAACACTACAATTTAATACAGTACACTTCATATCCATATAGGCTGAATGACAATTTTATGAAGAAGAAGAATTGGTAAAGGCTTTTTTTTCAAGTTTGCGCGTTAATTTACTGCATTAACAAGTGTTTTAAAGAAAAAAGTGTAATATTGAAATTAAAAAGCAAATGCATCCTCGTAATATATTCAACCAGCCACCGGACTACACGGAATTGGCCATAAAATATTCCGAATTTAGACGGGTCTGCAAATTGGTAAGTTCACCTGTAGCTTTAAAAGAAATACTTCCTGTTCCCTTTAAAACAAACGTTATCTTTTGGTTTGAAACATATGTTCATGCCCCTTAAGGAACTCACCGGCAAAGTTTGTATTGACTATAAAAATGAAACTGCCTTGAGAGCTTTAACCCAAACATTGCTTCTGGAATATTTCCAATTAAGTGTTGCGTTTGCCCCCGGCAGTTTAGTGCCTACCTTGCCGTTGCGTTTAAATTATATATTGTGGTTGGAAGATGTCTTACAAACGCCCCGTAGTACAAATGACCCTACAAAAGGCATAGATATTGGCTGTGGTTCTTCCTGCATTTACAGCCTGCTAGCGGCCAAGAAAAATAAATGGCAAATGGTGGCCTTAGAATCGAATGCTACAAATTTGGAATATGCTGCCCTAAATATAGAAAACAATAAACTCGAAACATTAATTGCACTATACCACCAACAGGATAAAACCCAAATATTCCAAGAATATTTTAAGCACTTGGAAACCAGCTCTCCTGGCATAATATACGATTTTTGTTTGTGTAATCCACCCTTTTTTGATTCGCAAAGTGAGGCTAACAATAAAACTCGAAAATCTGGCAAAAGACCTCCACCCCACAATTGTCCAACCGGCTATAAAGAAGAACTAAGTTGCCAGGGCGGTGAGGTAAAGTTTGTGCAACAAATTATTGAAGAAAGTTTATTGTTTAAAGAGAAAATAAGGTATTGTCCTTTTTTTTTTTTGTTTTTTTTTTTTAATTGCAAAAATTATGTATTTGTTACTAAATTTTAAACTTATTTAGAGTGTTTACCAGCATGTTGGGCCTTAAAAGCAGTTTAATGCATGTTTTAAATATCCTCAAATCAAAGGATATTGTTAATTTTTGTTCAACGGAGTTTCATCAAGGTAATACCACCAGATGGGGAGTGGCCTGGTCTTATGATGGGGAGATTGATTTAAAGAAATTTCAATAAACTGTTATAATCGATTATATTTTGTGGGTATAATTGAAAATGTGTGTGTGTTTTTTTTTAAATTAAATAATCTATTGAATTATCTATATTTTAATTAGTACGTTTTGTTTTAGGTTGTATATTTTAGGGAACAATATTTTCACTATTTAGAGTTGTAAATAATTAAGTACTTTCTAAATTTCTTATTACATATCAGATTTTGTTCAAGAACAGTGTTATAAGCTGTATTAGTATAGACTTTTTGCTCATTATTCTATACATTTTGCCCATTATTTTAGCTCATAGAGGTCCTTTGAGAATTATTGACATTTTAGCACTATTTTTTGAGTACTATAGGAGTTTCATCTGTTTATTTTTTCTAATGAATAATACAGCAAGAATCATTTCGACTTATTTATATGCATAGGATACAAAAAGTAGTACTTAGTATTTTTGCACATATGAGTGATACAATAACAGAATATGAGATATTTTTACTCAAATATATTCAGGAATTTCGTTTTTGACAACAGTCGTAGGTTTTTCACACTGCTTCAACAATCTGCTTTCCACATATGGGTACATTTTTAATATTGAATTAATTTATAACAAAATCAATCAATTTAATTTCAGATTAAGGTCGACAATAAGGTAGACCTTGGCAAATTAAATACGTAATTAACTCTTCTTCTCAATAAATGTAATATGGTTTAACACAAATTCGATGTTAACATAAAATTAAAGATGCAATTAATGTTTCTTCTCAATAATAAAAATAAATTTTTTATGAAAATTACTTAGAACAAAGAAAACATACAGAAAATTAATATAAATGTTGTAATTTTTAATTCGATATTAGACAAGATTTATATGAATTATTTAAATTAATTGGATTCTAACAATTTTAATTATATTTCACACCTTTAGTTCAAATAAATTTAAAAAATAAACAAAATGTTTCCATTTAGATTAATTAGACTTTTAAAATTACAATTGCATTTCCTTTAAAAGCCTAGTCATAGCAATAGGACTTGAGGACACAGTTTCGAAAGAATTAATTTAAAAAAAAATTTTGTGTAGATTCATGTTTTGACAATTATTTATTTTATTTAAATTAATGAATAAAAAAATTAGTTTAGTCCATTTCAATTAATTAAATCAAATAGATTTTTACAATTTTAAGTCTATTTTTCGTACTCTAAAGCTACATTCATTACAATTGGAGTCCAAATTTAACCACAAATTGTATGGGATGCATTGGAACAAAGTTTCAAAAGCTTTAATTTTGAAACATTTTAATTCAAATGTATTGAATTCAATCCTTTGCAAATTCATCATTTATAGAGTTAATTCTCATTTGAATCATATAATTGATTAGTTTTAATCAATTACAAAAGTAAGATTTTACCATTTCAATTAGATTTTTACAATTTCAAGTATATTTCTTCCTTTAACACTCATAGCAATTTGCGTAAATATGTAACCACAAATTGTATGGTATGCTTTAGAACAAGGTTCGAAAGCATTAATAAGCTCCCAACTAACTTTCATACATGATTGATAATTCAATATATATTGCTATTTAAAATCGGATATAAGGAAAAACAGCCAATACCGCGATTTTTTCAAAACAATTTTTTTTGCAATAATTGTTTTTCTTCAAATTTTTATTTCACCCACTTTTTTTTATAACCAAAATACCAAACATTTTTTAATATTGGGCGTATGACTTAAAAATACGGTATTTACAATAGATGGCATAACTTTTGAACGCGGTTTTTGTTTTTAATAACTTCTATGTCATTTATTCTCACTTGTGGCGTTTTTTTTTTTTTTTTTTTGAATGAAAATAACAGTGTTAGGAAAATTCTCTGCGAGATGTTAAGTTTTCCCTAATTAATTTGTCACACAAAAACATAAGGTAGACATCATCAGTTGTCATCTACCAAGGCGAATTCATACAAGGTGGTGGCAGTTCTACAAAAACAACAATTGATCTTAACAAATGTCAAAAAACAGAAATGAAAAATTAAACAAATATGTATTAAAACTTAATATAGTGTGGATATTTGAATAGTGGTGGTTCAACTCATAGATAAATACACATAGATCGGAAACTCTCCTGTCAAAGACCTAACTCAGTTGTCAAAAACCTAAGTGCTGAGAATGTATTAGTAAAAAAAACTATGTGAAAACAAAAACAACACTCGTATGTGTGATTATTTTGAGTTAAATTTTTGTTTGAGTTTTTTTCTAGTTTCCGCTCTTGTTGTTTCTCTATGGTTCAACTTATTTATGTAAAAAATAAATATTTTGTTAATAAGCTTCGTATTTGAAATGTAAAAACAAGCTTTGACAACAATTAGAACCTAAAAAGCGAAAAAAAGTAATCAGCTGATTGACTGACTCCACCTTGTATAAATTCGACTTGATGACAACTAGATAGGTAACTGATATCCAAAAACCTAAGTCTGTTGTTAAAAACCTAATTCATGAGAATGTATTGCACGTATTTTATTATTGTATGTGTGAAAAGGGAGCAGTTTTTTCCATTAATACTTCTCTCTCCTTCTGCTATATGTATATTTCTGTATGGTAGACTGTTATACATCAATGGATAGGAAATTTTTCAAAAAAAATATTTATAACTTTTGTCAATTAAAAAATTAAAATTTTATTTATGAATATTTTTTAATGAAATTTGACTCTTATATAGATTTTTCTATTGAAATTGGAAAAATAAAAACATATTTTTAAATTTGTTGTCAGGAATCCCGTAATTCCCATAAAATTTTTAAAAAATCCAAAAATGAGATTTTTTAGTTCGGTACCCTTTACGTAATAATTAAGAACATTTTGGGTCATCTAAAACGGGTTACTATATTTTGATAACAACTATGCGATTTGAGATTTTTATACCCTTCACCTTCGTGAGAAGGGTATATATAAGTTTGTCATTCCGTTTGTAATTTCCACAATATAATTTTCCGACCCTATAAAGTATATATATTCTGGATCCTTATAGATAGCGGAGTCGATTTAGCCATGTTCGTCTGTTGAACTCAATTTTCTGAAGACCCCAGATATCTTCGGGATCCAAATCTTCAATAATAATTTTGTCAGACATGCTTTCGAAAAGTTTCCTATTAAAAATCAGCAAAATCCGTCCATAAATAACGAAGATATGAGCAAAAATCCGAGACAACTTCTATTTTTGGCTTATTTTTGATCTGTATCTCGATTTCTAAGTCATAAATATAGACAATATTGATATCTAATGATAGATATTTCAAAGTCCATTGCGACGATGTATATAAGGCTATAGAAAGTTGGACCTACAATGGGTCAAAATCGGGAAAACTATTTTTTAAACCGATTTTTTTTCACTAATAAATTAAAAAAAAAAAAAAATTTTTTTTTAAAAATTGGAAAAAACTTAAAAAACAATTTCGAAAAAAAAAAATTAAAAAAAAAATTTTAAATATTTATTTTTATTTTAAAGTATAATAAGCAGGGCAAGGATTTCTATGCAAATGCATGTTTGTAGTCAGTAACTCAAAATCACTTTTGACAATTTATCTTTCCGAATCGAAGAATTTGCAACAAAATGGCATCGATTTGTTGTTGCATATTTTTGCATATTTTGTTATAAATGCATATTTTGCATATTTTTCTTTTAAATGCATATATTTAGCATAATTTCCATTTTATTGTATATATATCAGTGTACACTGTACATACATATATTTGGCAACTCCATTTAGTGTTGTAAAAATAGTAAATATATTAACACTAGAATTCTATTGTTGAAAGAAAAAGTATACTTTTAAACTTTTCAATTTATGAATCGATTTTTTAGCTTTTTGAAATTATCGATTTTTCGATTTTTCGAAAATTTTTTTAATATCGACTTTTCGACTTTGTTTTCTTTGTGACACATAATATTAAAGCCAATTACCACTTCTGTGCTCAAATTACATCTTTATTTATGAAACTATTACTAAACTACTGGGATTCAATTCGCTGAATGCACAAGTAAAATTAATTTCTTACCAAATTAAAACAAAACTAAAGAATATATTACAGAAATAATAAAAAAATGTTTGACATATTAGATAGCAATTTTAATGAAGAAAATCAAATTGAAAATTAATATTCTCCAATTGAACTGGCTTCATTTAAATATGCACCTTTAACTTCTGTTGACGAACAGACAAAGTTTTCTTTTTGGAAATTAAAAAAAAAAATTATTTGTTTATACAAATAGAAATCTAAATTAAGTAATTTTGTAACATGAAAATAAATAACTGACTAATTTTTTTTAATATAAATATTGTATAATTTAAATACATACATGAATTTTCTTATTTTTACTTTGAAAAAATATATTTTAAACCTTTTATGTCCTTTATATGTATATATATATTGAAAATGTGACGTGAAATTTATATCTGCCTTTTATTAATAAATATATTTCAAATAAAAAACTTGTTTTTATTGCATATTTTTGTCATTTTTAGTGCATATTTTCTCTCTTTATAGTGCATATTATAAGCGCATATTTTTAATTTTTTAGTGCATGAAAATCCTTGCCTTGATAATAAGGGTATATAACCTGGCGTTTACACATGCAAGTAACAGTTCGAAAAACACGACACATTGATACTTTTGCACTAACACAATCACACATGCGTGTGCAAAGGCTAGGTATATAGGAATATAACTCTCTTACTTGATTGTCCTTAAGTTGAATTTTACATACAAAATCGGCGTCTTTTCTCAGTATCAAACATTTTCAGATTTTTTTCATTTAAAACATTTGATTTAAAGTTAGCTTTTCAAAAAGTATAAATTCCTTATGCATCTTCTTAGAAGTATAAGAGCTTTATTAATTTATTCCCTTCACCAAATATATACTAATGACTTAGTAATCCAGATATTGATCAAATATATAAGAGATATAAGGAAAAAACAGAGGTTTTCGGTTTTCTCGATTTTATATATCAACCGAGTCGGGAGAATTCTCAATATATTGACGTATCAATCAAAGTTATCAAAAATTTATTTGGGGCTACGGAAAGTTGATTTCTGTTATCAAAAAAATTGATAAAAATTTTGAAAATTTTATTATCAAATGCGAATATCTACTAAGTTATAAGAGACAATTGATAGCTACGAGGTTTTTAGTAGTGCTCGACGCGGATATTCTATATATGTAATTTTTTTTTACATCGAAACAAACGAAGAAATAGCATCGTTTTAAAAATGTAACATACCCGAAGTGTGCTACTTTGGGGACCCCTATCCGTGCCCCTGGTGAGCCCATTAGGTCCATATACAAAACTTAAACTCGACAACATTTCCTCTTTGCGCATGCGGGATAACCATTTAGAAGTTGCAGATTTATTTCCCTCTTTTTTTCTATTCCACTGCACAGTGGTTTATATTGATGTATGAATCATGTATGTAAGTTGATTTCAACATACAGACAGACATACGGACGTGGTTATATCGACTCTGCTATGTATTATATTTTGTGGGATCGCAAATGAAAAATGTACAAATTACAAGGGTACCCTTGCAACTCATGATGAAGAGCATAACAAGTTTTGGTGAAAAAAACTTCATGAGAAAAAAATGTTGGTGAATAGAGGTAAACAAATCTAGGGTCGCGATTTTTCGCTTATGCGACGATTTTCATGATTTTTAAAAAAAATTAATAAATTATAACAAATTAAGCAAATTTTTTATGAAAAATACATGAGATATCTTGTGTTCTTATTTTATTTATTTGAGAATTCAATAGAATACAAGCCTTTAGAGGCCATTTTAATATTTTGTCAAAAAGGAGTAGTATTTTTTACAGTTACAGCTAGTATTTTAAGTATTTAATTGAATTAATCCAATATAAGTCTTTAAAATGCTAAAAATATTTATAATTTTTTCTTTGCAGATCCCAAAAGTGAAAAAAAATAACGGTTTGTTGAGTGACGGGCTGTAATACTTATGCGTCAACGGAGTTTATTGTGATCAGTTCGTTAACGGTAATGAAATCGGTACGGATATCAAGCGCGAGCTCTAAAAATGTGTCGTTTTCAGACGTTTTTCAGCAAGACGGCGCGCTTAAATCGTTCAGTTTCTTACGGTAACGGTAGATAATATCGTTACGGTAATATTTAAAGCGGGTGTGTTTAAAACGTTTTCCAGCGAGACGGCGCGCTTAAATCGTTCAGTTTCTTACGGTAACGGTAGATAATTTCGTTACGGTAATATTTAAAGCGAGTGTGTTTAAAACGTTTTTCATCGAGACGGTTTTTAAATCGTTCAGTTTCTTACGGTAACGGTAGAAAATTTCGATACGGTAATATTTAAAGCGAGTGTGTTTAAAACGTTTTTCAGAGTGACGGCGCGCTTAAATCGTTCAGTTTCTTACGGTAACGGTAGAAAATTTCATTACGGTAATATTTAAAGCGAGTGTGTTTAAAACGTGCTATTAAAATTATTGTCGGTAGTGATGCTTTTATAAACAAATTAAATTTGAGGTAATAGTGATTAGCGTTAATGTTAATTTTGTGGAAACCTGAATTAGCCAACGTTCAACAACTGTCTGCAAATGTAAGGTAAGTGACAAAACATTACAAATTCAAAATCAATCTATATATTGGATGTATGACTTAAAAATGTGGGGGTATCTTTAGAATAGAATATATTGTATTGGGTGTATGACTTCAAAATGTGGGATTTACAATAGATGGTTTATCTTTTGAACGCGATTTTTGTTTTTAATAACTTATATGTCATTTTAAAGACTACCTACCCATACAAAATCTGTTTTATAAACCTGTTATAAATTTAAACATTGGTTTCTTAATATTTTCAAAGCTCTTGTTAGTAGCTATAAAACGATATCAAAAAATGCTAAGTTTATTAACTTTAAGCATATTTTTGAACATTTTGAAAATTTGTATTAAAAATGCAGGATTTATAATAGATGGCGTATCGTTTGAACGCGATTTTTGTTTTTAATAACGTATATGTCATTTTGAAGGGTACATATCTGTCATTTATTCTCACTCAGTTATTGAACATTATAGTGTAAACAACGAAGTTTTTTTTTGCTTCGAAAATGTCGAATTTTGTGCCAATAAAGCGTCATATGCGGGATGTTTAGTTTTACTTCTTTAATTTGAAAAAAGTGCCTCTGAAGCTCACTAATTGATATCGGTTTCAACGTGCGAGATATGGTTTGTTCGGTTCAGTAGTTCGGTGATTTTGATACAGGAGACAAAGGCCAACCAAAGAAGACTTAAAATTGAAAACATTACTTCATGAAGATTGTTGTCAAACTCAAAAGGAGCTTGCAAAATCATTGGCAGCTACTCAAGCAGCAATTTCAAAACGTTTGCAAGCAGCAGGATTCATCCAAAAGCAGGGAGATTGGGTACCATACGAATTGAAGCCGAGAGACCTTGTTAAACGATTTTTCATGTCCGAAATGATGCTTGAAGAAAATAATTTTTGCACCGAATCACTTGGGTCCCGAATCAAATGGATCCCTTATGGTAAACCGAAGTGTAAGAGATCACGCGAAGCCCGGCCAACCAGACGAATCGACACCAAAGCCAAATGGCCATAGCGCTAAGGTAATGCTCTGACCAGTCCATCTGAAATCTGACCAGTCCATCATAGCAAATCTGTACCGATCGTAACAGAAACTGCAATATTTGGCCACATGTTGCAATACCTGTTGAAAAATATTTTTATACTCTGGCCGAATATAGTACTCTTACTTGTTTTGGAAAAATTGGTTCTTAGAGAACCGATTTCGTATGACTTTTAAATGCAGTTAAACATAAACTGTGAAATGTCTGGTTATAAGTTAACTTGAAGTTAAACTGTCTGTTAAAACAATTTTTGAATGAAAACTGTTAGTATTACTTTTAGATAACATATATACAGACATATGGTCAATTCACAAGGTCTCTTATCAGTCATATTATCATAATTTCCTAATATATCACGAACGGCGGCTCGGCTTAACCGACTCTTAGGCATTCGGCGTTGGTCTCTGTTGGTTCGTAACGATAACACAATAAACATAGCATAGAAAGTAGTATTATTTTAGAACATTTTTGGCTTATTAAGCAATAAAAAACATTGTGAAATATTAGGACATTATGACAATATGACATGACCTTGTGAATTGACCAATAGTGTTAATGGTGGTGAGTCTGAAAGTTGCTTGAAGGCTTTTAGTAAAAGCACACGATTTTGGGTATATCTGGTTTTAGGTATCTGGTTTGTTCCTTTGGAATCGAAGAATGCATGATTTTCAGATCTAAATAAAATGTATTTCCTTTCAAATAAAACACTTTGATTTAAATATTTTTGTTTTATGTTAAACTAATATTTTTATTGGTTTCTTTTTGTGGTTTTTGTTGTTCTTGAGAAATGTATGTTGTTGTTGTTTGTTTGTTTTGTTTTCTTGTTGTTGTTGTTGTATATTATGTATCATAATTAAACTAAATTTTTGTTACCAACATTTCCTTCATACGACACAAAATTCTTGCATTTCTTTATAATATTTTTTTGCATTTTTTTAAAAATAAAGTAAAATTTTCTTTATTTAATAATAAGTTGTCTTTTTGTTTTTTTGTTATAAAATCATAAATTAACGTATTTTTTAGTTAGATTTTGTTTCATTGCCTAAAATTTTGTTTTTTGTTTTTTTTTTTAATCTTAAATTTTGTAGAAATTTTGTATACCAAAATTTGTTCTTTTATAATTTAATTTTGTAACATTTGTTGTTTTGTATTTTCAAACCTTCTTACATAAAAAATACAATTTTTTTATACTAAAAAATAAAAAATATGCCGTGTATTTTGTTTTAAAAATGTTTTTTTTTGTTTGTTTTATAATATTATTTATTTGTTACCATTCAGTCATTTTTTTCTGCTTGTTTTCCTTTATTTTTAATGTTTTATAAATAATTTAGAGACTTCTTTTATAAATTTGTTTTAAATTTTATATTTGAAGAATGTTTGTTTTGTAATTAATGGTAAAGTTTAAGAGGGGGGGGGGGGGGGGGGGGGGGTATGTTAAGAACTTTCCTAAAAGGTGGTAAATTGTTTTGTTTGTGTAGTTTTCAACTTAAAAACTAAATTGTTGTAATGAAAACAAAATAAAAAATATTGTAAAAAATAATTAAAGCTTAACTAAAAATTCAATTTAAATTCTAATAAAAATAAGGCAGAAATTAAAAACTTATAAGAAATATTCTTTAACTTAAAACTACTAACTCTCTCTCTATTTCTCTTTAAGCTAAAACAATATTAAATGGCAAATTAAAGCTTAATTATTAAAGTAAATGAATTAAATCTGTATTATAACTAATAATTCTAGTTTAGGTAAAGAGTATTTTCCTTAAAAAAACGAAATTTTTTTTCATGTATGAGTTTTTTTATGTATTTTTTTTTTTTAGACGAAATCATATTTCAGGTACATCACAACTTAAAATTTAAACTTAAATTGTCTTAAAACTTAATTCATTTTTTAAAAATTATGGAAATTTGTGTAATTGAGTATGTTATGTGTTTTTTTGTTTTGTTTAGTTTTCAGTTTAAATTTTTTGTTTTAATGGCAAGCTAAAGAGCTTTTTGTTTAAAAATAATTTTTTTTTCTTAATAAAATAGGAAAATGTTAACGTAAATTTTTCTTCAATAAATACTTTTATTTCAAACGAAATTTTCAATTCATTTATAAAAAAACAAACTTAATTAATACTTTATAAAACAGTAAATTAGTTTTTTTTATAAGAAATCTTGGTAAATTTCCTATTTTAAGGCTTAATACAAAACAAAAATTAAAAGTTTTATTTAAAAAAAATATTAAAATAAATAATAAATTTATACAAAAGCTGAGTAAATGAAAAAAAGTTTAAGAAAGCTTTTTTCTAATATCTTAAATTATTAAAGGTTTTATAAAAAGTAAATGATTTTAACATTTTTGGTAAAAAATCATGAAAAAAAAAAATAAAAAGCTTTTGAAAGCTTTTTCTTAAAGTCTTAAATTATGGAAATATTTATAAAAAATTAAAGCTTTAAAACTTTTATCATACAAAATCAGAAAAAAAAAGGTTATGACTTTTTTTAATAAAAAAATCAAAAAAAAAAAAATAAAAAGCTTTTTCTTGAAAGACTTAAATTATGGAAATATTTATAAAAAGATAAAGCTTTAAAACTTGTATCATACAAATTGAAAGCTTTAATTAAAAAAAGCTTCTGAAAATGTTTATATTTATAAAAATTAAAAATAATTCTTAAATTTTTCAAATTTGTAAACAAAGTTAGAGGTTTATATATAAAAAGTTCAGAAGAAATAAAAAGCTTTAGAGACAATTTTCCATTAAACCTTAATTGATGAAAATATTTATAAAAGGTAAAGCTTTCAAACGCTTTTAATGGAAAAAATCAAAAAATAAAAAGCTTTTTGTTAATTTATTGAATTTTGTGTAATTTATAAAAAAGCTTTTGAAAGCTTTTTCCAAAAAACCTTAATTTATAAAAATATTTTTAAAAAGTAAAAGCTTTCAAAATTTTAAATTGTAAAAAATCAGAAAAAAGCTTCAATTATTAAAATTTGTATACAAACTAAAAGCTTTAGAACATTTTTGTAATGAAGAATATCAAATTAAAATCTTAATTTATGAAAATATTTATAAAAAGTAAAAGCTTTCAAACTTTTATATAGTAAAAAATCAGAAAAAAGCTTCAATTATTGAAATTTTTATACAAACTAAAAGCTTTAGAACTTTTAATGTAAATGTTTAATAATAAAACGTTTGTGAGTTTTAACTTTATATTTAATTCAATTACTAATGCCAAATTTCTGTTTAAAGTTTCTATAACATAAAGCTTTTGTTATTAATTACTATAAAGCTTTAAAATTAAATTTCAATATTTCTTAAAAACTTTTTTTTTTTTGTTTAAAATTAAATTCAATATTAATTTAATTTATAAAAAAAGGAATTATTAAAAATCTTCTTTTAGTATAACATTAGAATCCTTAGAATAATTCAAATACCATCAGAAATATGGAAAATAGTAGAAAGCTTTAAAGCTTTTTTACTCATAAATATTATATTTTTATAATTTATATAAAAAAGCGTTAGGAAAGTTAGAAATTAAAAGCTTTTCTTAGCTAAAAATAAATTTTAAATGAAAAGTTTAGAATAATACAGATATAAGTTAAAGCTTTTACAGTAAAATGTTTAATTCACAAACATTTTTTTAAAAATTATTTTATTACAAAAGCTTTTGAAATTTTGTATTATATTTCAATAAAAAATAGAGTTAAAAATGCTATTTAAAGCTTTTGCAAAATGAATTTACTAGGTTTTGTAATGTTTTAATGAAAAGCTCACAAAAAAGCTTTTAAGAAAATTAATTTATTTCTCTCGAAATAAATTCATATAAAGAAATAACAAATTAATATAAACTTGTTTTCACAACAAAATTTTCAAATTACTTCTTTAAAGCTTTCTTTAAATTTGAATTTTTTATATCAAAAGTTTTAAAGCTTTGCTAAAAATATTTCCTCCAAAATAAGAACTGCTTTCAGTATTTTACAATAAAAAAAAACTAAATTGTAATTAAATGAAAAATAGTAAAACAATTTTTTGACTATGTTTTTCAAATGCCCAGTGTTTTTTTTCTTTACCTTTAGCACCTTCTTTTTCTTCTTCTCTAAGCTTTTGCCACCTTCCTGTGCACTTTCAATTGATGCATTTTTAAATTATACTTTTGCTTGAATTTTTCACCACATTTTTTGCATTTTTGTGGCTTTTCCGAATGCTTCCACAAGCGATGCAGACACAGCGAAGCCTTGGTGTGATAGTTAAACACAAGCATTGATGAACGTTTCGAGTTGATGCAATCCTTACAGCTTAGTTTATGATCGACCATACGATTTAGGTATTTATCTCTTAACATGGCTATGGCCATCTCAGGAGGAATGCGTATCTTTTTGGGTTGAGCCTGTTTGCGTGACGAACGCTTGTCGGCGCTTAAGCCAATGTTGTTGAGTAAAGCATTTACGGAGAAATTTGCATATGCTTTGTGGGCTGTTTGGGTTTCTATGGGATCTTGGGGCTCTTCTTGTTGTTTAAGAGTAAAATCAGCTGGTTCTTGTTTAATAGAGACCTTATCATCCTCTTCTTCAATGTCTTCTTGTTTAATTTCGCCGGCAATGTCAGTTTGTTCTGCTGAGGGCTTTTTACTGAAATCTAAGGGGGCTGTTAAATACTGTTGTTGACAGGCTGCATCTGCCAATAAAGGCAATAAAGTGGCCAATTGTGAAATAGATTTCTTGTTAGATCTTGGCTGCGTTAAAGCGGCTGCTGCTGGTGTTGGTGGCTGTGTAGGAGTGTTTAAAACTCCTGCTGCAGCACTAGCTGCTGCCAGCATTTGTTTCTTTGGTGATATTCTCTTATAAGAATCTGAAGCTAAATCACGTTCTCTTTTCAGAGGCAAAGGAGACTTTTGTGCTGGATTATTAATATTAGCAGTATTTTGATTATTTTTTGGTGTTATGGTTAGAGTAATGTCTTCTTTGTTTTTCAAATACTCTATATACTCTTCAGTTTCACTTAACATTCTCTTGCGTTTTGGTGAAGTTTGTAATGTTGATCTCTGCTGACTTTGCTGAGGTGTAGTGGTTGCTGTGGGCATATTTGGAAACATTACTGGAGTCTCGGCGGCATAGTATTTGCTGATAATATCCTTAACATAATTTTGAAATTGTGTACCGATTTTGTTAAGATTTTGAAATTCCATTTGTGTTAGGAATGTAGCATTATTGTTGTTTTCTTTATTGTGTTGCAGATCAAGGCGATGTTGCTGATAATTATTATTATTGTTATTAATAATATTGTTGTTGTTATTGTTGGTTCTTGTTGACGACTTGTTGTTATTTTTATTTAAATTTGTATTGTTGTTGTTATTGTTATTATTATAATATTGACTATTATATTTATACGCGGGAGACGATCTAATAAGCTGCTCTTGATTTTCTTGATCTTCATTGAAGATCTCTTGATTTTTCATAATGTCTGTAGTATGGCTGCTGTTACCATTGCCATTGTTGAAGTTATTGATGTTATTGTTAGCTGCGTTTATAAAAATATCATTTGCATTCGTTGATGATGAATTGGAAGATGCTTCTTGCAAATCATAATTTTTATGTAAATATGTCTTGGACATCGCCTTTCTCTGCTCGTTATTATTCAATACCAAATTATAAGCCTTAGATCGTTCCACCATTTTAATCGGTGACATGTCATCACTGGATGAGGTTGTTGATGATGATGAGCCCGAGGAGGGTGTATTTTCATCATCTCCCAACGAATGTTGACGCTGACGTTGGCCGCCGGCGTTGCCATTTTGATTGAGGAAACCATTTGTGGGTGCATATTTGGAACGCTGTTGTTGCAATTCTTGTTGTTGCTGTTGATAAACAAAGCTCAAATTGTTGGCATTGCTAAGACTTTGCAGTAAAGCAGCTGCTTCTTTAGTCGTCCATTGTGAAGGCAGTTTATTATTGAACAGGAGTTGATGATTAGCTGGTAGTTTCAACTCGTGCACGCCTCCCGCCTTATGAAAATCCTGAGCGACTGAAGCTGTATTGCGACTAATTGCGTCCATTTTTAAAAGACTGTAAAAAAGATTAAAGAACAAAATTAAATATATGGTGTTTAAAATGTGCAAAAAAAATTAATAAAGCGAAAGTAATAGCAAAAAGAATAGGTAAGAAAATTAAAATAAGTAAACTAAAACAAATAATAAACCTTTCAAACTATTTTCAGGTTTACTGTGAATTTCTCAAAAGAACCCAACAAGAACTTCAATAAAACAATAAAAACTCAAAAGTAGCTTAAATAAGGCAAACATTTTGCCAGTAAAATGAAATAAAAAGAAAAAACTTATACTCCATTTAAAACAATGAACTAAAAACTCAAGTGTATCAAAAAAGCATTTAACGAAAAAAAAAAAACAAAAAACTTCAACACAAAACATTTAGTTTCATATATACCGCGCATAATCTTCTGGATCGCTTCCGTCCGCCTCAAGATATTGAAATAAACGCTCGGAGCCACGTTTTTGGGCTGCTGCGTTTGGCAGGCCTCCCGTCAACAAGTCGTGTGGTGGTATTAAAGAGCCATTGGCACTTAAACGCCAACCCACCATTGAAGAGGGATTAACTATAATTTCTTGTAAAGGACCACCTGTTGTAATATTACCACCTTGATTATCTGTAGTCGTAGTGGTATATATAGTAACAGAATTGCCATTTGTCGTAGTTGTTGAAACATTATTAACACTGATCATTTTAAGTAGCATGATGTAAAGAGAAAATCTTGTTAAAACCATGAAATCTTTAATAAAAAAAACCTTTTAATTACCTAAAATTGTTATTATTTTGAAATTGATTTAGTTGATTATTATTATTTCCTAAAGTATTGCCAATTGTACGTAAAACATTTAAATTGTTTGAAGAATTGTTGTTAGTAGTAGTTGTTGTAGTATTATTTGTGGAGTTATTGTTATTATTACTATTACTACGATTAGAGGGAGTCGTAGGACTTTTATTTGGCAAATGGAATAAGAAAGAAATATATAGTTATTTGTAAAATAGTTTTAAAAGTAGAATACTTACTGCACTTCATTCAAATGTTGTTGATATTCTTCCAAAGTGTCTCCCAGATAAGAGCATTTGTTGCAAGCTCTTTTGTTGTGTACTTTTAAGACATGAGTGGCCAGTCTCTCCGATCTGGCTGCTTTATAATCACACAATAGACATACAAATGGTTTTGTATGAGTATTTAAATGTCTCTTCAGGCCCCATTTATCGGCACCCGACCAGGGGCAATAGCAGCAGGTAAAACGTTTCTCTCGTTTGGGTTTTACATTGGCCATCTGACCACTCACCAAAGAACCGTCATCGTTCTTCTCCTGTTTCATTTGCGGCAAGGGGGCATCTGTAGCTGTGGCCACAGCCTCAATGGTTTCGGCTATGCTGAGACTAGAAGATGTAGGTTGGCGCTGCTGTTCCAAAAACGCTTGTTCCAAATTGACATTCGCCTGAGTCTGGAAGATTATAGGTTTTTGTTCAATTGTATTGCCATCATTAAGCAAATTACTATTAATGGTAGTAGTGGAAGGAGTATTTACCGTTGTTATAGTAATATTACTTCTGCCGCCGCCATGATGATGATGACCACCACCGCCACCACTCGAACTGGATGGTACGTGTCTTCTCGTCTTGTTTATATCATATTGCATTTCACGATGCATGCGCAGGAAATGTTTCTTAACATGATCGGCCCGATTGAATTGTTTCAAACAGGCATAGCATTGGAATGGTTTCTCATCTTTGTGGATGTTCTCGTGACGTGTATAGAGATCACGACGATCTGTTGAATAGGGACAATGCGTGCAGGCATAACGTTTTTGTACCAAAGGTTGTCCGTTATTATTGTTGTTATTTTGATTATTTTGAGATTTTTTGCGACTATTGCTGCTCGAGCTACCTCCAGAAGATGATGTATTCGAGGATGTTGAAGTGTTTGCATTGGGAGGTGTTTGTTGTTGTTGTTGCTGCTGCTGCTGTTGTTGTTGCGCCATATTCCCCGAGGTCGAGGGACTAGTATAGATGACTTCAGCGGTGTTGTTAATGGGTGGAGAGGTATGATCATTACGAATTTTATTGTTTCTGTAAAGAGAATAGAGTGGCAAATAAATATGTGCTCATATTAATAAGGTTTTGGAATTTAAAAAGCTTGTGATGGTTTTATTATTAAATTTTCTTAAAAAATATATTTATTTAAACAAATTGACCAAATACATATCATTTCTTTCTTAATTTTTCCTTGCGTGCTATAAACTTCTTGGTGATTTCCTCTACTGAGGGTCCATAGCCCGTTTCCTCTATTTCTTTCTTAGACTTCATCCATACATCCGTTAAAATACCCTTAGTTTTGAAGTAATTAACAATCTCCTCACGTTTCAACCACTTTCTCAACATTATACGATCCCAACCCTCAAAAGAATGTTTCAATTGATAATACGATTCATATTTTTCACAATTTTTACGCAGTTCCTCTGCATTTAATTTCGGAATTTCTAAATAGGGTTGTCTAATAATACGATATGGATCATATAATTCGGAATAGTTCTGAAAACGTACCGCTTCCCAATTGATATTTAACATGGTATCATATAACTTCCTAGGATGGCCCAATATACCATGACTCACATCGATTAGGCAGAGTTGTGAGTCGGGGACAATAAACTCCAATTCGATTTGAAATATGCGCAAATCAGTACCACGATATTTTCTTGATCCTATCCATAGTAAAGGCACATTTTCCTTTGCCACACTATTGAGTTCCATAATGAGTGGAGAGTTTTGAGCGCGATAGTTGCAACGCTTATAATTTTTGCCATACAACATGCTGGCCTCCACCCTCGAAAATTGATAGCGCTCCGAACGTACCAAAGAAAAATGTTCTGATCTAAATAAACGATTCATTTCCATATCGATTAGTTCCAAATCTCTTCTATACATAGCAATCCATACAAAATTTGTGCAGAAAGCTAGAAAACCCTCATGGAAAGCTTTATCTTTAATGGACTGGGAAATGTTCACTATGGGTTTGATGTGATAGAATTTTTTCATCTCCCCATTGCCCAGTAAAATCTCACTGTATTCTCGGGCCAACAGCAAACGGTATTGAGACAGTTGATTGGCAAAGATTCTCTTAATTTCCGTACTCTCCTCACTTTGTATTTGAGCCTTTTCGCCCGTTATTTCATCTCTACGTATGAGTATGAATTCCACAAATTTCAAAAAGTACTCAAAATATATTACCAAAGCCTTGAGGAATGTGTGCACGGTTTTTGTGTTGAGAAAATATATGAAATCTTTGGTTAAAATCTCCTGGGGCGATAAAAACATGACCAAATCTTTTATATCTTGTATCAGTATGGCTTCATAATCGTGCGTTGTATCGGCTCTTTGAAATTCTTGACGGAATATCATTTCCTCTAATTGATTGATATTTGCTAGGAATTTATAACCTCCTATGACAACATATTCTTCTTTGCTTATTTCTTTGCTGGCTTCTTCCCGAGAATCGAATTGCAGATATTCTTGCTGGTCATTCCAAATCCAAGTGCCGTTCACATACCGAGGCACGAAATTGTCAGTGTGTATTCGAATCATTGTGATAGATAGGATTTGTAGGGATGCGTAGTTGAATGATTGAAATAGTTTCGAAATAAATTTTTGAACTGAACGTTTGTGAATGAAATTTTAAGTGTCAATTACTTAGGAAAGCTTGAGTTTATTGTAAGTTATGTTTATTTTTACTTTTGAGAAAAGCTTTCGAACTTGGTTTAGAAATAAGCTTTTACTTTAAATCTGCTTGGAAGAAATAGATGCTTGCAAAAGCTTTTTATTCCTTGGACAATAGTGATTTGAGAAAACCTTTTGAACTTAGTTTAGAAATAAGCTTTTGCTTTAAATCAGCCTGGAAGAAATAGATGCTTGCAAAAGCTTTTTAAAAGCTTTCTTTTTTAAAGGCCTTTGTTTGAATAATTTTATGAGGTAAATTAGTTTATTTAACTTACTTTGACTTAGGAGTTGTTAATTGTTGCTGTTGCTGCTGCTGTTGTTGCTGCTGCTGCTGTTGTGGTTGGGCCGTAGTAGTCGAATAACTTTGTAATTTACCACTCGGTGTTGTAGTCCATTGTACAATTTGTGTGGTAGGTGCGGGTTGCTGTTGTTGTTGCTGCTGCTGTTGTTGATCTTGCTGTTGTGTGCCCTCATTAGACCAAGTTTGTTGCTGTTGTTGCTGCTGCTGTTGATCACCTGTCACATTTTGTTGTTGCTGCTGCTGACTACCAGCAGCCGTTGTTATAACTTTATTTATAGCCTGTGTACTCAAAATAGTACCGGTTGTGGTGGCAAAACCATTTTGTTGCATTAATGCCGCCAAGCCAAATGCCGTACTCAAATGATCTTCCGATTTGAAATTTCCACCTGTATTTGTGGTGGTTGTTACAACCACAGAGCCCTCCGGTTGTTGCTGTATAACAACATTTGTGGCATTTTGTGTGGTGGCGGCAGCAATAACAGCTGCTGTGGCAGCGGCTGCCGATGCAGCAGCCACCGATGTGGCTGTTGCATTATTGGGATTATTGTGTTCGTATTCAATTGTAGGTTGTGTAGAACGATCAATTTGCTACATACAAGAGAGAAACAAAAAAAAAAAATACATTAAAACATCCAAAAAGAGTTACGCGTTTTATTAGTTGAAACTTCCTTTATTTATTTATTTGTTAGGTTGGTGTTTTATTGTATTGTCTTAAACTTACCAAATTTGTAAATGATCTTTGTTCACCTTCTGGTGCTGCTGTGGGTCCTGTTGTTGCCACCTGTGCTACGGGGGTTCCTAGTGTATGCAAACCATTTCCGGTCTCTTCACCATATAATTTTCTTGTGATTTCTTTGAACATATCTTCATAGGCGGCCTCAACATTTGAGGTCGGTGGTATTACTGTTGCCATGGCTTTTGCAACACGGCTGTTGATGCTTCAATAAAACCTTTAAATGCAATATTGCTGTTGCTCTTACTGCCAATCCCTTCCAACTGCAAAGAAAAAAAGTAAGAAAACAAAATAAGAATACATAAATGAAGATTTTTTTTTCATAAACATCCGCTTTGTGTTGGTTTTTTTTTTTACGTTATTTCTTAAAGTTTGTAAAAATTCTTTTTCGGAATTGTGCAGTTTTCTGTTGTTTCAACAAAAGGTAGGGGGCGTCTGGTAGTTGTGTGGTTTTATGTTGTCAATATTTTGTTTGCTGTTTTTTTTGTGGTGTTATATTCCTGGAATACTATCGGTATGCATAAATTGTTGAAATAAAGCAAGTTTTTTCTTATAGAATTTAGTTGCTCTTAAGAGACATTGTATGCTAAATTTATGCATGCTGAAGGGGGTTTTTTAACGTAGTACTAGCCAAGAACCCACATTCTTATTTAGCATTTGCTTTAGCCAAGCTGTGTGCAGAGTATGAGTCATAATTGATGGTTGCTTTAGTATTATGATGAAATTAATAATATTTATAATGTATAAAATGTTTAAGATCTGAATAAACAGTAATTTGCTAGAATTTTGTAGTGATGTTGTCTTAATTTAAAATAAAATTGTTTCCATTAAACGATCAAAGGATTTCTATTGTTCATTTCAGTATGTTCTTTATATTTCTCTTTTAGTCTTCAATTTGTATACTTTTAGGCAGGTAATATTAGAAACCATTTTACGTAGTTGGTTTTCTTTTTGTAAGGTAATTTGTGAGGATAATGACGCACGAAATTCCGAAAAATATTTTATCCTGTTATCAAAGAATTTCCATATTTTCTTATATTTCACCCTTAGTCTACGATTTTTATGGTTTTAGGCGCTAAATGTTTACACACTAAGATTTCTATTTGTAAAGTAATTTTTGGGGATAATGACGCACGAAATTCCGAACGCTATTTTATCCAGTTGGTTTACGATCAAAGGTTTTCAATAATTCAATTCGATATTTTCTTTATATTTCTCTCTTAGTCTACAATTTGTATACTTTTAGGCGCGAAATGTTTTGGTTTTTTATTTGTAAGGTAATTTGTGAGGATAAGGAAGCATGAAATTCCGAAAACCATTTTATCCTGTTGGTTTATGACCAAAGGATTTCAGTTGTTCATTTCAGTATTTTCTTTATACTTTACTCTTAGTCTACAAATTGTATACTTTTAGGCGCAAAATTGCTAAAAGCATTTTATCCAGTTTGTTTTCTATTTGTGAGGATAAAGAAGCTCTAAATTCCGAAACCCATTTTATCCTGTTGGTTTGCTATTGTAAGTTAATTTCAAAAAACCTTCTTGCTAAGTTATTATTAAATAATTCCAGCTATTTTTCACTTCCTTTATATCAAAATTTAATATAAACTTAAAAGCATTCCATTAAATACTTTCTAAGGAACTTAATATTAAATTTTGTTTTAGATATATAGCTTCATTTGTAGGTATAAACAGTTCTGCACAAAACTTTTGTTAGTAGCCATAAAGTTCAAGGTTATATTGACAATTCCTAGAAGTAAACTCCCCTCTACCCCATAAATTTTATATATTTTATATTCAAATCACATTTAACAGACAAACAGCAAGCCACCCACTTTTTCAAGTCATATTTTGACGCCAGACTTTAGTTTTTTTTTTTTTTATTTTATTTTTATATACAGTCACATTAAAGTAAGTGTGTTTGTTATATATTTGCGTTTTATTTTTTGTTGTTTGGGTATTTATTTTACTCTTTACAAACCAAAAAAAAAAAAAGAAATATAAAAAAATAAAAGAAAACTTTTGTACACTTTTGTGAATGAATGCTCTATATTTGTAGGCTTTGCACTACATGAGGTAGGTTTAAAATACAAGGTTGAACATATCATTTGTGACTTAAGGAATCAAATCTAATCCAAAACTTTATGAGTTTGATGGTATATAGGGTCTCTACAGTCATTGGAGGATTATATATGGATTCTTGTTGATAAAGATTTGCTTTTAAGGGTTGTTTGTATGTGTAAATCATATTTTCTTAGAAAACAAATAATTCTACTAACTTTTTTTAGGTGAAATTGATTGTTTATAGTATAAAATAGTTTGCTATTGAAAATCAAACATATCGCTTAACAAATATCCGAGTTAGTTGTACAAATTATGAAGAGGATTTCATTCAAATCTTCCTCGAGAATTTTGAAATCATCTCTTTTGGAAAGTAACACAATTTTAGTTATTTTTTTACTTGAAGTAATCCTTTCCTTATAATCTTAAACAAATCGCTTTTAAAACACAGCTAAATTGGTGTAAATATTTCAAAATTAGGAGAAAATACTCCTTTTATTGTCAAATATTTAATAGCAATGGTTGCTTATGTGTGTAAATCAATTTTCCGTAGAATATAAACAATTTCAATAGCTTATCTTGAGTGAAATATAATATTAACAGTACTAAATAGATTGCTATTGAAAATCAACTAAATTGGTTAACAAATGCCCAAGTTTGCAGACGATTTCATACAGTTCTAATCTCATTTTACTTGTAAGAATCTTTTGCTTTCAATCTTAAAGAAATCGCTTTTAAAACTCTGCTAAATTGGTCTAACCATTTAAAAATTTATAGAAAATTCTCCAAATTTTTATGTGTAAATCAATAGTCCGTACAAAATATAGATGTTTTAACATTTTAACATAGATAAGGTCAAAGGTCATAAATTTTTTATATTCTTGAGTTTAAGATAAGAAAATCTGAGATCAAATTTTACAGAAAACTCATTTAATCTAAGACAGAAAACAGATTTTTTTTCATTATAAAAAAACCTCATCATAGTATGGACATGTTTTCTATAGAAAACCTCATCAGAGTCTGATAAAGTTTTCTATAGAAAACCTCATCAGAGTCTGATAAAGTTTTCTATAGAAAACCTCATCAGAGTCTGATAAAGTTTTCTATAGAAAACCTCATCAGAGTCTGATAAAGTTTTCTATAGAAAACCTCATCAGAGTCTGATAAAGTTTTCTATAGAAAACCTCATCAGAGTCTGATAAAGTTTTCTATAGAAAACCTCATCAGAGTCTGATAAAGTTTTCTATAGAAAACCTCATCAGAGTCTGATAAAGTTTTCTATAGAAAACCTCATCAGAGTCTGATAAAGTTTTCTATAGAAAACCTCATCAGAGTCTGATAAAGTTTTCTATAGAAAACCTCATCAGAGTCTGACAAAGTTTTCTATAGAAAACCTCATCAAAGTCTAGCAAAATTTTCTATAGAAAACCTCATCGGAGTCTGATAAAGTTTTCTATAGGAAACCTCTTTATCAGAGTCATCAGAGTCTAATAAAAAATTATTACGCATATTCTCCATTTATTAGTATTAGTGCTTTTGTTCAGACAACTTTGTCTTGACAACAAACGTCATTAATTGTTATGATAAATATTTGTCAAGTATAGACAGGGGCTAACATAAGTAAAGCAATATTGTTCCGTTATAACATATTTATTGCTAATCTAGTCGGGGTGTAAGTTAGCAAACGAATTAATTTTGGTTATACTTGAAAATGTTTAATAACGCGTTTAAACTTAATATTTCGTTAAGTTCTTTTAACATATGTAGTGCTTTTGAGATTCGTTTTATACATAAACCTCGTTCTTGTTATTTTTTTGTTTGTTTCAAAATAAAAAAAAGTGGGTGGATGCTGGCTACACAAGACTTCATCATGCCATATATCAAACTTTATATCAGAGACTGTTGTTGTATGTGGCATGAAAATAAAAATGGGTGTAAAGGTATACAGCGTCTGGGTTAGGTTGTGGCAAAGATATAATATTTTATTTCAGATTTTTTTCCTTATTAGGAAAAAAATCAACAATAACAAACCCAAACCTTAAGTTTTCAACTTTTTTCAATGATTTTTTTTTTGTGAGCTGTTTTCTAAGGCGGATTTTTTATGTTTCCTTTTAGTTTTGGTGGTGGGTGCTGAGCAACAGTTGTTTGTTTGGCGTAAAAAAACAACTCAATGATAAAGTTTGTAAGTTTAATGGTCAGGGTTTTGTTCAAGTTCATTTTTAAAGGATTTCATCGTGGATGTTCTTTTGGTAAAACAGGATGTCATATTTTTTTTACCTTCTATTTGGACACAAAATTTTCCATAGTTTTAAAATCTAGAACGCACCCACCTTTAATAGTAATTTGTTTAATAATAAAAACTACACATACAACCCAGGCATCAGCCATTAAAATATCACCCACTATCATGGCAAATTCTCTACTCATTATGAAATTGATGTTTAAACATGCACATCATCCTCATCAACAACAACTAGCTTTTGATATTTGTTGTTAACATCCGCCTCAAAAAAAAAAAAGCACAACAACAACAACAAACACACAGACAACACTTACAAATACTTGCTTGCATTAGTCTACAACTACGACTGAACATCACAACACAACACCACACAAACCCATAGAGAGTAGAATTGAGTGGGTTGAAAATGGGCGCGTAAATTTTAATGACAACGTCAACAATCAAACATTTGTCGTTAGTTTTAACAGCACCACAGCACCACCACCAACAACAACATACAACATATCATCCTCATCTTCTACAGCAGAAACCTCCAACCATCAGACGCACGCGATTTTTTTTTTTTCATCTTGTTGTCTGTGTACAAAGATCAGTTAGTTTTTGTTATTATTTTTTTTTTTGTATTTATGGGTTGGTTGTGGAGTGCTGATGAAAGAGAGGCCTTCGTTTTTTGTTGGAGGGGGGTAGGAGGGGAGATCTGTATTTGAAAGCAACAAATATCAACAATAACCACAATCAAGAACCGGTTGTTGGGTGTTGGAGATCATCATCATCATCATGATTATTGTCATCGTCATTATTATTAACCATACGCAATTTTTGTGTGAGTGAGGCTGCGCTACATAATTAAAGTTAGGCCTTTAGGTTAAGCCTAAAACTAATCCCAAAAGTGAGTGCTGTTGTCTGTTTATTGAAACGAAGTTTTGAGATCATTCCACCCATGATGATTGTCCAAAAACTTATTGAAACTGATCAGCAATTATTCGTTTATCCAGCATACCGTCTAGTGGTTCCTACAAAAAGGTTCCGTTTCGGTCCTTTCGAACCACCAGTGAACCAATCCAAATGAACATTAGGATGTCACTAAGCCAGATCCAACACCACTGATCCCATTCAGCTTTAAGACATGAATCGTTTTACAATTAACCAAAAGTTAGTGCCGTTGTCAGTTTATTGAAATGAAGTTTTGGTCGAAGTAAACTCATGATATTTTTTACAAAAAATTATTGAAACTGATCAGCATTACCATGTCCCCAAGACTAATCCAAAACCACTGATCCCTTTCTGATTCAACCTAAGAATGAAAGGTTGCGGTTCAGTCATTTAGAACCATCGGTGAACCAATCCTAATCGAGATTACCATGTCACCAAGCCTGATGCATACACTGTTCCCTTTCAGCTTTAAGATATGAATCGTTTTACAATTGAGCAACGTTAAGAATCACAAAAGTGAGCGATGTGTCGTTGGTTTATTGAAACGAAGTTTTGACGAAAACAAATCACCTTCTAATCATGATGATTGTGCAAAAATTTCTTGAAACTGATCAGCATTAGCATGTCCTTAAGCCAGCTCCAAAACCACTGATCCCTTTCTGATTCAACCCAAGAATTATACCTCTCTCTAGCAAACTCTCGAGTGATCCTGATCCAATCACTGGTCTCTGCTTAACGGGTAGCGCTTCCGTTTTATTATACCGACTTTTTGTAGGCTAAAATGTAAGATAGGAACTTGTACGATCATTGATCATACCTCCTCTCAAACAATCGGTATCTTGCGCCCTGTGTTTCCTTAAGTATACAATGACTTTCGAACCAAATTACTTAATAACCATGCCCTCTATCACAGTGCTTCTACCTTAAAATATGACATAGACTTCGGGGAGCTCAAATATATCAATCATTATCTATCAAGATCGATGATCGGCTATTTGCTCTGTTTCATTACCACCAGGGGCATTAGACGCTGGGCTTGGCAAAGTAAATTGGAATATTATTTTGAAATGTATAGCTCCAAGACGTTGATAATCCTTGCCTATTTCCATTTTACATTTTTTAAAAATATTAGTGAAGTGTACAATTTAACACCATACAGTTTCTCTCCAAACCGTAGGCTGCACACACAGGGCCTCCACAATCAATTTTTTTTTAAGTATTTTATTTTGGGGTGTCTGGCGACACTAATGGGCTAATTTTTTTTCTTGTTCCACACAATTCATTTAGTTATTTTGAGGTTGTTGTTTTAGGCTTTTCAAAATTGTTTGTTTGCTAGATTTTCTAGCAAAAATACACACAACAAAATAAAGTTATTAATGATCATCTGCTCATTTAAAAGTGCAAAATAATATAAAAGCATAAATTGAAAAAAAAACTTATAGTCATTATAGCTAGCGGGCGGGTGTGTTATTGGGATTTTTTTGTAATTTTTAATTTTTTTTTTGTATTTTCTGCCAGGCTTGTCTTTGAAACGTGCTTGTATCTTTGGTTTTTTGTAGTTTTTTTTTTTATATTTTCTAGCCACCATGTAACAAGCCACCCAACCCATTGCTGGTGTTTTTTTCTTCATATTTTTTATTCTTTTTTTTTTTTTTTTGTCATACGAAATGGACGACTGAACTCACGCACCACCATTCAAATTTTGTTTTATATCGTTTTTTACTGCTAGTCTATGTAAAAATCTTTTAACATTGAGTTTGAAGTCAGTCGTATGTTGTTTTGTTATTTTCAATTTCCATACTATTGTATTGTAGATTCTGCAGTTGTGTGTCTGTTTCTCTTAAAGTTAATTTTAAAGTTTCTGGTCTTTTGTGGTTTTTTTTTATTATTGTAAATTTGCATTGGGTGGTATGAGTGGCTAGTGCTGCGGGTAGTCAGTTTCTTTGTTAACATGCGTGTGGTGAAAGGCTAAGTTTGGGAATATAAAGTAGAGATCATGGTAGATCGTAGTATAACACAGTTTTAAGTAAATTATTTAGATATTCCAGAAATTTAACGATTCTAAAAGTCGTGGGAACGTAAGTTAGATTTTTGTATGCACGATCTTACGATCCATCTTGTATTTGTTACTCATCCTTCCAACATAATTTTCAAAGATCAATTTAATCGCAATTGATTAATCAATACTCGTGTTTAAGCGATTGGACGGGCAGTTTCCTCTTATCAGCCGAGTATAAATATATAAATCGCAGGATCGGTGTGGTGATAGACTGTAGCTGATCCTTTCATCCATATTTGCAATCATATATTTGACTCCAATAGCTCGCACATACTCGTGTTAATGTGATTAGACAGTTACCGGTTATGAGCCAAGCATCGATCGGGTATGAATCGGAGGATCAGTGGAGAAAGGCTGAATTTGGGAATGTAAAGTGGAAATCATGGTAGATCGTAGTATAACTCTGTCTTAAGTAAATTATTTGGATATTCCAAAAATGTAACGATTCTAAAAGTAAATTAGATCTTTGTATGCACGATCTTACGATCCATCTTGTATCTGTTACTCATACTTCCAACGCAGTTTTCAAAGATCTATTTAATCGCAATGGATTCGGTCAATACTCGTGTTTAAGGGATTGGACGGGCAGTTTCCTGTTATCAGCTTAGCATTGATCTTTAAATCGGAGGATCGGTGGAGTGATAGACTGTAGCTGATCCTTTCATCCAAATTTTCAATGATCTATTTGGCCGCAATTGCTCGCACATACTTGTATGTGAATCGGAGGATCGGTGGTTGGATAAACTGTACCTTTCGATACAGTCGAATATATCGAACTAATTCATTTAAGCAAAATTCTCCAACTGCCTAGGAATTATAAAAAATCTTCAACAATATCTTTGCTTTGGTGCTTGTCTTTAAATTTTTAAACTTGTTACTCATTTTAAGGTTCAATAGTTTCTGTGGGAACCAGGTTGTTAATTTTAACCACAAGAAATTAACCCCACTTGTCTTTATAATTAAATTGTTGAGAACTTTCTTAAGGAAAATTGTGCAAACCTTTAAGAAACTATCAAAAACGTGGGAATTTACACAAATGTTTGTTTGTAAAAGAAGTTATTGCAACCCCTCTGGCTAGGTTAATTAGAAAAGAAAATTAATAATTTCTATAAACGTCTTTTAGAACATAAAGAATACAGCCAGCCATTAAGAAGACCTAACACTTGTTACCCTTATAAAACTTTAAAAAAGAGTATCAGGGTTAGAACGCAAGATCGTTAGTTTGATAGACTGTAGTTGATCTTGTCAACCAAATTGTTAAAGATCTATTTGATTGCAATGTCGCGACTGATTCTCGTGTTAATGGGATTGAACAGTTTCCGGTTACCAGCCTAGCATCGATCATTAAAAAGTGTATCGATATCAAATCACATCGATCTTTAAAAAAGTGTATCAGGGTTTAATCCTGATACACTTTTAGCCTTTTAACCAAGTTCTCAAAGATCTATTAGATTCCAGTTATCAGTCTACCAGCCAGCCAAATATATCTAACAAATTTCTTCATGCAAAATGCTGAAATTTGCCTTGGAATGGTAAAAAGATCTTGACATCTCAGCAATATGAAGCAATAAAAAATTTGCCTTGGAATGGTAAAAAGATCTTGACATCTCAGCAATAGGAAGCAATAAAAAGAAAAAAATATAAAACCTCTTGATAAACTATGTTTCCTTAATCAAGGTTCAATAGTTTCTGTGGGAACCAACAAATTAACCAGGTTATTAATTTTAACCACAAGAAATTAACCCCACTTGTCTTTATGATTAAATTGTTGGGAACTTTCTTAAGGAAAATTGAGCAAACCTTTAAGAAACTCTCTAAAAACGTGGGAAATTTACACCAATACCTATTTCAAAAAGAAGTAATGGCAACCCCTCTGGTCAGTTTAATTTGAAAAAGAAAATTAATAATTTCTAAAAACGTCTTTAAGACCATAAAGAACACAACCTGTAAACCCACCCCTAAAATAAAAACCTAACTACTAGAACAACCTGTCACTAAGAAGACCTAACACTTGTTACCCTTATAAAACTGCAGTTTGGATAACAGAAAATGCAACTGGTTTGGTTCTTCTTTTTTTTTGTCCTACTCCTCCTTTAATAAGAACCTTTATGTTGCTGTAACAAGAAATAAAAAGAAAAAAAAGGACTTAAGAAAAACAACCCCTCTTTACAAATGCATTCAGAAAAAAGCAACAAACGAAGAAAACAAATCTATAAATGTCTGGGAATTTTTAGCACATGTTGCATGCCTGCCTGTCGTGCACATTTACGACGTGCAGAGTTAGGAGTTGAACATTTTTTCAACATAAGGATGAGCGAAGAAAACAGGATAATGAGATTTTTTTCTTCTTTTATTTTGTTTGATTCTTTTTTAAAACATGAAAACAACTGTTGTATTATTTTTTTGTTAAATTATACACACTTATAAAAAGACACTCAAATACTCAAAAATAAACATAAGTGAATTAATGATGATGGTCGGTTGTAAGAAAAGGGTGTAGGTCTTCCTTAAGAAACTGCTGTGGTGAAACAGGACTATTAAAAAAAACAACCTGTTTGCCAGGTTGGTTTGAAAATTACCTTCTTAAGGAAATTTCAGCTTGATGATCGTGGCTTATAAGGGTTGCACCTGCTTTTGTAAATTTTTTTATCAGAGGGGTTTTAAAGGGATTTGTATTTTAACTATTTTTAAGAGTTTGAATAAAAAACTGTTCAACTATTTTTAATTAATTGTTTAAGAAACCAAATAACCTTGAATTCTTATTTAAACGCCCCCATTTTTTTTTTCTATAAAAAAATATAAAATTTATTTTATTTTTACTAAAACCCCCTCTTCAAATTGATTTGTTACCAAGTAGTTAAACTACTTTTCAAATGTTAGTATTCCAAAAAAAAAAAAAAAAAAAAAACAGCCATTAACAAATTTGTTTATATATTTTTCAAGTAAAACACTTAAACCTCTATATTCAACAATAAACAAAATAACCATCACACCAAATTGAGACCCCTACCCACCCATAATCAACATCATAAACAACTTTATTTTTTATTTTTTCATTTAACAAACCTCATCATCATCACCAGCTTCTTTCGTCAAAATATTTTTTAAATTTAAAACTGAGTAGCAAAAAAAAAAAAAACCAAAAGACCTTAAGAAATTCATTAAGATTTCAAACCAACCCAAAAATTATAGACTCTACTTGGTCTTACTATTGAAAAAAAAGAAAGAAAACATTAAAAAAGACGATGATGATGATGGTGGTTTTTTGAAATCAACTTCAGTTACCACCTAGTCACCAAAATACAAGACTCATACCACCTGCCGCCCTTATAAGAAAACAACATTTAAGCTACATACATACATAAATAAAAATTGTATTCTTTTAGCTTTTGCTTAAAATGCAGGCTTTAAGAAATAATATTAATGTGGTTTTTAATGACGAAGTAGTAGCGAGAAAGATCCTTGAACTTTTGTATAAGTTAAATTCCTTTAAAATAGCATAAGCAGAAAGTTTAACACCTTTTCGAGCTAAGTAACACATTTTAAAAGCTTTTCACAGCTTAAAATAAACTAGTTTTACTCTTTGTTTTTAACTGGAGATCAATTGCTTTCAAAGGACTTCCAAAGAAGGGAATAAATCATTAGCATATGGTGTCAGCCATATTTTATATTGTGTTTAGGGTTTTTGTTTTATCTTATGAGAATGGTTCGGGCGATATTGCCTCAAGGTTATCGATCATGTCTTTATTATCTGTTTAGCAGATATCTTTAATCGTAGCCAAACAAAAAGTCTAAAGATGCGTGAAAGCGATGAATTGACAATGTCAAGAAGACTGATAACAAAATTACCGTACTAAGAGTGCAAAAATTGGATTGCCCTTAGATCGTGTCTGTATTATCAGTTTAAAAGCGATCTTTAATCGCAAACCCTCACAAAAAGTCTAAAGATGAATCGAAGCGATCATTTGTCAATGTTAAGAAGACTAACAACAAGATTGGCGTACTAAGAGTGCAAAAGTTTGTTTCTTTGTGGGTTTTATAAGAATGCAAGCGGTACTGCTGAAACCAAAGATTGTGCAAGTTCATGACTTGTTAAATGGGGATCAGTTGAGTTCAAAGTTGTACCAAGCTTAAAAATGACTTCAAAGAAGTAAACAAGTAGAACTTAGAGCATTAGCTGAAGCTTAAACATGACTTCCAAAGAAGTAAACAAGTAGAATTTATAGCATTAGCTGAATGCCAATTTTGCATCATGTTGAAGGTTTTTGCCTCTAACTCAAGATTAGTTCGTACGATATTGGCCTTAAGGGTTTCGATCGTTTCTGTATTATCCGCTTATCCTCGATCTTTAAATGCAGCCCCTGTAATACGTCTTTGCAACGATGAATTGACATTGTTTAGGCGGTTGACAACAAGATTACCGAACTTTGAAGTTTGAGTGTTTGATGGGATGGGTGATTTTGTATGTGATCCTGCTGAAAGCAAAGATCGTGCAAGTTCATATCTTTTTGCCTTAAGGGTTTCGATCGTTTCTGTATTGTCCGCTTATACTCGATCTTTAAATACAGCCTCCGCAAAACGTCTTTGCAACGATGAATTGACATCGTCTAGACGGTTGACAACAAGATTAACGAACTTTGAAGTTTCAGAATTTGATGGGATGGGTGACTTTGTAAGTGATCCTGCTGAAACCAAAGATCGTGCAAGTTCATATCTTTTGGCCTTAACGATCGAAAGATCATTTCTGTGTTATCCGCTTCTTTTCGATCTTTAAATGCAGCCCCTGCAACGATGAATTGACATCGTCAAGACGGTTGACAACAAGATTACCGAACTTTGAATGTTTGATGGGATGGGTGAATTTGTAAATGATCCTGCTGAAATCAAAGATCGTGCAAGTTCATATCTGTTGGTAATCATTGTGGTGTATATCTTAGATTTGATCGATAAGCTGTGTCGATGTTCCTGGATTGCTGAGAGGCACACTCTTGACCTTAGCGGCTACACTAACGTCAGTATGCATTATTTGATGATGTGATCGTGGAAAATGTTCACTAGCAAGCCAGATTCAAGAGGGATTTGCCCAAACTGCTAAAATATGATGCTTAATTTCGACTAAAACTTCATATAAATAATAGCACAGGCTGAATAACACTACACTCACTTTCTCCAATCCGTTTGCCAATGTTTGCAAGCCCACAAAAGTCGGTAATCATGGTAGATCATACTCTTGATCGATAAGCTGTTTCGAGGTTTCTCCCGACACATTATCGTCGGTTTGTATCCTTTGATGGTGTGATTGTGAAAAATGTCCACCAGCCAGATCCAAGTACTTCTTCTCAATAATCGCACAGTTTGAGTAACACAGCACTCATTTTTACTGATACGTTTGCCTATGTTGACCAGCGTTAAACCATTAATTTCGTTAGATTAGTGTAAAAGCTCAAAAGCTGCAAAGCTTTATAAAGCTCTTCTTATATGCTATGGCGTCTCTTTTCAAGCTTTCATTTTACATTGCATTTCAAATCAACTTTTTATTTTAATTTTCCTCTAAAATTTAACCTCTTCCATGACTTTTTATTTGGCTTGTACCACCCCACCTTATTTTGTTTGGACTTTAGCTTAGTGTTTGAAAATTGTGGACATTGGTTTTAGGTGTAGTTTCTTTTTCTTTTTAGCTGTTGTCATTGTACCAGTAGTATACACCCACAACCCACGCATTATTTTTTTGTTTCTATATTTCTGTTCATATTATTAATCTTATCTTAGGCTTGATTGCTAATTCACGCTTAGTGTTTTTTTTTCTGTTCGGTCTCTCATACATAATTTTTTGTTTTGTTGAATTTAATATTGTGTCAGTCAGCAGTTTTTTATTTTTTATTTTTTTTTTCTATTTTAGTTAGCGAACCTCATTTTCATAGTCATGGCAAATAAATTGTATGAGTTTATGATCACTACATGTGTATGTCTGTCTGTCTGGCTTTATGTAGATTTTGTAGAAATCTATGTGACAGCTCCACCACCACCTTCAGCTTTTTATCTAGCTTTGATTTTGTGTCGGAGACCAGCGAAAGACAACAACATATTAACTAACGAAAAAAAAACCCACCAACCTCCAATTTGAGAAAAAAAAACACCCACCCAAAAAAAGAAAAAAAAAAAAAACTGTAACGATTTTTTTTCAACGTTACCAATTTGAAACAAGTTTTAGAAAATTTCAATTTAAAAAATCTTGGTTTTTAGAATAGATTGTAAACAGTGGGAAGATGTTTTAAAGAGGGAGTGGGAGGGGATCACATTTTGAAAATGCTACATATCTGAGTATAATCTACAGTCTTCACCCTCTGTTTTCACATCGAAATATCATTAAGACTACAAAGGATCTAGAAATAAGTATTAAGTAGCGGTTTATGGAAGGATTTTTTTTTTAAATTATGGCGATCTCTGTATTTACACTTCGTCAGGCTAGTATAGCTTTCCAAAGAATTCGACGGCTAAGAGCTGATTTCTGTCCCAGCTTAATATGAGAGCTTCTAGAGAATAATAATCCCTAAGAGCTAAGTAATTAAACTGAGTAGGCTGTGTGTTTATGACTTCCAATGATCCTTAATGTGTAACTGATGTTCCGGACCGTTTTTACAAAATATAATGATTAACTAAACATGTTGGAAAGTGGCAGAATAGTGTGACTGCTGATTGGCAGGGAAACTATGGATCTTGGTTTCTCTACCATTTTCCTATGAAGGCTTTTAGAACCAATAAACTCTAAGAGATATGAAATTTAAGAGTTCTGTTTCGAACTCTGAAAATTTTCTGTACAAAATCTTGAACAGATGGGATCCTCACTAAACCCATACGGATGCTTGAAATATAGAGTAACTGAACATGCTAGAAACTTCACTAAACCCTTCCGGATGTAAGAAATACAGACGCGTCATTAAAACGTTATAAAAATTAACTAATTATATTGGAAACTGCCAGAATAGTGTGACTGCTGACTGGCAGGGATACTATGAATCCTGGATTCTTTACCATCTTCCTGTGAAGACTTTTGGAGCCAATAAACTGTAAGAGATGTGAAATTTAGAAGCTCTGTACAAAATCTTGAACAGATAGGATCCTCACTAAACCCTTTCGGATGTTAGAAATACAGACTAACTGAACATTTTAAAAACTGATAGAATAGAGTGACTGCTTGTTGGCAATGATTCTATAGATTCTGGTTTGAGTTACTATGATCTCCAATGAGCCTTAATATGGATGTGGGATTCCACACTTTCTCCACAAAATTTTTGTCAGATGGCATGCTCACTAAACCCTTCCGGAAGTTAAAAACGTTCTACAGATTAACTGATAATATTAGAAACTGGCAGAATAAAGTAGTGACTGCTTCCTATAAAGATTTTTAGAGCCAATAAACTCTAAGAGATGTGAAATTTAAGAGCTCTGTTTCGAATTCTGAAATTTGTCCGTACAAAATCTTGAACAGATGGGATCCTCACTAAATCCTTACGGATGTTAGAAATACAGAGCAACTGAACATGTTAGAAACTGGCAGAATGGAGTGACTGCTTGTTGGCAAGGATTCTACAGATTCTGGTTTGAGTTAATATGACCTCCAAGGATCCTTAATATGAATGTGAGGTTCCGCACCTTCTCCACAAAATCTTTGTCCGATGGGATGCTTACTAAACCTTTTCGGATGTTAAAAACGTTCCACAAATTAACTGATCGTATTAGATACTAGCTGAGTAAAGTAGTGACTGCTGATTGGGTGGAATTTTATAGATACTGCTTTCTCTCCCACCTTCCGTACATACTTTAGAGCCAAGAAACTCGAAAAGGTGGGAAATTTCCGTTCTATGTTACAAACTAGCATTTTTGCAACGAGTTTGCTTAAATCGAGATCTTTCCAGGACTATGAAGAATCTATAAATGAAACTAAAAATGTGTAAAACTATGTTGATATCTTCTTAAAAGGGGTGGAAAAAGTTAAGTGAATAAGAGGAGAACACGATTTTCCGTTCACTGTTTCAAGACCCGACAATTCTTTAATGACTAAAAATAATCTCTAAATCAAACAAAAAGCTTTTAAAACTATCTTGATTCCTTATGGACTTGTTGCTGTATAAGGCGACATCTTCAAATTTTTAAAACTTTAAAATTTGTCTGCCTTATTAGTTTCCATTCATATGCATATGTATTTCGTTTCAAGTTCCTAGTATTGTTGGCAAGATCACGTTTTAGATTCTTTGCTACAGTAGGTAGGTATGACTAAAACAAACAGCAACCAAAAAAACAAAATATGAAACAAATTTCCTCTCTAGCTGCTGCTGCAAATGCTCGATTTCTCAAAAGTTATGAAAAACACAAACAATATTAAATTGACAATCATGTCTTTTATGGATTCGTCATCATTATCATCCTCCTCCACCTCATATAGAAGAGGAAAAAAAAACACACACATAAAGAAGAAGTAAAAACCCAACAATAGCAAAGTAACAGAAGAAAAAAAAACAACAAGAAGGCCAAACAGAAGAGGGACAGACGGACTCGAAACACAAAAAATATGACAAAATTGATGATGTAGTAGAAAATATCAGCTACAACAACACAAAAAGATCGTTTTTAAAACTAAAAGTCTACCAACACCAACAAGCTAAGACTAAATGTTGGGTTGGATGGATGGATGTATGGATGGCTTGGCTTGAGTTGGATGTTGTTAAAGTTATCATATAGAGTTTCCAAGAAAACCACCTACCTATCTACCTAAAAAAAACCAACATGCATACCAAACCCATACATAATACTTCTAGACAATAACTACAACAAAATTAAAATGTATTTGTACAGTGCTTAACACCACCAACACCACCTTCTACTTATATGGTAGAAAACTAAATCCCATAAAAAGGGATCATATACAAAGAAATATACAACAAAACCCAGAAGAGGGAAAAAAGCAGCAGAAGACTACAGCTCAAAATGTAGTGTGTAGTTTTTGAAAAGATCATATAGGCTGGCTGGCAGGCAACCCAACCTTAAAACCCCATAAACCAAATTGAAAAACGAAATGAAAGACGAAGAAAAAAACGTGTTTTTCATTATTGCGCAGACGCAAATGCGAACCCACTCTTCTTAATTTTGTTTTTTTTTTTTCACAAAAACAACAACAAACAAAACAAATGAATATTAAAAGAAAGAAGGTTTTTTTTTAAACGACGATTACTCACTAGCAGCAGACAAAAAGAAGCAACAGCGTCAGCCAGCAAATGCTACAAAAGACGCCGTCTGTCTTGATCGGCTACGACCAACCAACCATCCTATTGATCAACAAATAACGACCCTCTTTTTGCCGTTTTTTTTTTTTATTTTTTGGTTGTTTTGTTTTGTAAAAATCAAACACAATAATGAAGTTTAAATCCTGTTAAATATGGGGTGGATGGTTGAAGAAAATAAAAACCAAAACTCTCATATACAAGAAAACATGAACATTTAATACCCAACAAGTACAAAAAACACATAAATAAGCAGAGAGCAACAAATGATTTTTGTTCTTATACTCATTGATACTACATACCAACATGTGTATGCATATTTTAAAACACCATCGATCGTAGGTGTGTGTGAGGGAAGAAAATACCGAAAAAAAGACCCCTTTTTTTCTTAGACTCTTCAATTTCTTGCACATCATCATCAACATCGTGGTTTGTTGTCTGTATTTCAAAGCTGTGGTGATCTATAATACACCAACTAAATTTATTTATTATTTTAGTTCAAAAAGCAGGTAAAATTGTTCATTCAACAGCTGCGGGGTGTTTATTGTATGTGTATTTGACTCCTCTTTTTTGGTTCCAATTCTTTATAACTAAGAATACAGGTAAACTACTACCTGTACTTTTAAATTTAATTTCAAAAAAGTTTTTTTTTTTGGTTTTTTCAACCACTATTTTTATTTTAGCTGATTGTTGGTGTGGTGTTGGTCCCCCTGTAACAGGAAATTGTTGTATACAGATTTTGTTGTTTGGTATCATGAGATTTTCTCATAGTTTATTGTTATTGTGATGCCCAAGTGATCATAAAAGGGAGGGGGATCAGCTTAAAAAGCAACCCTTGGAAATGTATAGTATTTTGTGTGTTTGTTAATTTACCTGTTAGTGGAGCCACCCTTCCTCTATTTTTGGCATTATTTTTTTTTTGTGAATTTGTTATTTCTAGACAGTTTTAAGCAGGAAATGCGTACATATGTGTTCTTTTTTTTGCCAGAGATAAATCTGCAGGGTTTTGTGTTTATGTGAGAAATGAAGGGGTTGCTCTAGTGGTGGTTTCTCTCCTAGCTTGAAATGATTAAGTTTGGAACACAAAAAACTCTAACAAACTGAGTAAGTAAAGTGATTTCCAATGATGCTTAATGTGGAATTGGAGTCCGACTCCATTCTCAGAAGGTATCCTCACTAAGCACTAAAACCTTTCAGCTGCTAAAAACGATATACAGATTATCTAATCTTGATAGAAACTTGCAGAAGAGAGTGACTGCAAGAGAATGAAATTGGTTTCTCTCCTATCGTTCTATAAAGACTATGATCTCTGTTGATCCTTAATGGGAATCTGGGGTCCCGCTCTATAAAATCTTTCTCAGATGGTATTCCTACTGACAAAATACAGATTAACTCATCACGTTAGATAATAGTAGAATGGAGTGACTGCTGGTGAAAGGTACTAGTTTCTCTCCCATCTTCCTACGAAGACGTTTAAACTCCGGAAACTCTAAGAGGAATAAAATTTAAGTAGCTAAGATGAAGGAGCGATCTTCAATTGACCTTAATGTGTAATTTTGGGACAAACAGACGTGGATCTCTTCTTTTATGGGAGAGAATATTTGTATCCATATCCATTCTAGAGTTATAGCGTAATAAACCTTTTTGTTAAAACCAAAGGACTGAACGACGGGGATCTTATTAATACTATTCATGAAACTCTAAGAGGAGAGACCTTAAACTGGACTTGGTTATTTTCTTTTATGGGAGGGATTATTTGCATCCTCGTCCATTCTAGAGTTATAGCGTTTTACAGTCTTTCCCAATAAACGTTTTCAGGTGTTAAAATCGAAAGATTGTGAGGATATGAGCAGATGGCGAGTGAATAAATGACAGTTCAAGACACTAGCAGAGATGCAAAATCTTGAATTGAGGATGGGATAGCTAAAAGTGGATGCAAAAGTAAAATCTATCACACTTAGACGTATTGGATCATTATGATATAGCGAGAAACTTCTCAAGCTCTGACACTCAGCATAATCTTATTGTACTATTCATGGAAATCTAAGAGGACAGACCTTTAACTGAATTAGATGAAGATATGATCTTCAATAATACTTAATGTGTAATTTGGAACAAACATATGTGTATCTCCTTCCTAATGGGTGAGATCTATGGCCATTCTTTAGTTACGAAGTGGGACTTACACTAGACAATAATCTTTTTCGGATAATAAAATCGAAAGACTAGGAGATTATTCAAATTATCAATATTGAATTGCAAGAATCAATAAAGTTTTCTAACATCCAAGGATATGAGCAGATGGCGACTGAATAAATGACAGTTCAAGACACTAGCACAGATGCACACTCTTGAATTGAGGAAGGATGGGATAGCTAAGAGTGATATTAGATCTTTGTGATATAGCGAGAATGTCCAACCAAAGCAAGCTGGTTATAAAACGCAAATACCCTACTGACCTCACACCATTCAAAAGATAAGACAAGATCCTGTACTCTCTGCTTCCTTCCCAAACAGCCAAGATCTGTTTTAAATTGGATCCTCACTGGACACTAATGGGTCGATTATGGATGTTAAACGAACTTCAGTTGCGTTGCCAGAAGGCAACCACAAATTTCTGGCAAAAGAAAATGAGTTGCCATCTGTCATATCATTTTGGAAACTAACAACACAACTTTAGTTCGGTTGCCATCCATAATAGAACCATTAATATTTAAGGATGTTAAAAATAAGAGAGGGAGAGAATAGGCGAAACATTGTATCACACTTAGACGTATTAGATCATTGTGATATAGCGAGAATCTTTACAAGCAGAGTGTCCAACGTAGAACCAAAGCGAGATGGTTATAAAACTCATGATAAGCTTTAATTCTATGCCCGAAGGCGCCAGACTTTGAACCATTTAAAAGCTTGGGCAAGATCCTGTTCTATCTGCTTATTTCCCAAACGTCAACGATCTCTTTAGTTCGGTTGCCATCCATAATAGATCCATTAATCTTTAAGGATGTTAAAAATAAGGGAGAGAATAGCCGAAACATTGTAGAAACTGGATAGAAGCGAATAAAGGCCGTTAAAAGAGATTTAGAGATCATTAGTTTCTTCGGCTAGAGTGATATAAAAGTGATCATGGCTCTCATCTTATTTCCTCTGGTCCTGGAATGAATGGGCTTAGTAATGAATAATTAAGAGGGTAGGCAGGGGCCTATGGAAAAGGTCGTTGACAGGGCTTCTATAAGTCTTTGTTAAAAGAGATTTTGAGATCAGCCGTTTCGTCGTCAAGAGTGACATAAAAGTGATCGATACTCTCTTCTTATTTCCTCTGGTCAAGGGATGAATGGGCTTAGTAATGAATAATCGAGAGGGTAGGCAGGGACATATGGAAACGAGTAAAGGCCGTTGACAGGGCTTCTATGAGTCTTTCAATGCTCTGATCGTATTTCCTGTGGTGCAGAGATGAATGGGCTTAGTGATGAATAATGAAGATGGTAGGCAGGGTGCTATGGAAAAGAGTAAAGGCCGTTGACAGGGCTTCTTCGTAATGAGTGACATAGAAGTGTTCAATGCTCTGATCTTATTTCCTGTGGACCAGACAGAGGACTATGGAAACGAGTAAATGCTGTTAACAGGTCTTCTATGGGTCTTTCTTAAAAGAGATTTAGAGATCATTAGTTTCTTCGGCTAGAGTGAGATAAAAGTGATCGCTGCTCTCTTCTTATTTTCTCTGGTCAAGGGATGAAGCTTAGTGATGAATAATCAAGAGGTTAGGCAGAGGCCTATGCGAAATTTGATTTGAACCATTTGAAAAATATTTATTTATATTTAAATACTCCTTAAAGTTTGCACTTCGTTATACCCCTCTAAAACACATTTAGCTTCATTTTGAAAATAATAAAAAACAATCTTTCGTCATGCCTGTCTGTCTATTTAAAGACCCTAATTTACAAACTGCAATAATAATACTTAAACTTCCTTTTCTTCTGTCAAACAACTGTTAAAATTTAATCCCACTCTCTATGAAAACAAAACGATCGTGCATGCAAGCAACCAACAACAGGCAGAAAATGTTTAACAAGTTTTAAAAAGCAACAACAAATTTGGCGCAGACATTATTTTCTTTAAAATGCTGCTGGTTGTTGGCTGGCTACAGTGCGTAACAATTTGCCTGCCAGTCCAGTCCGCCTGCCTGCCTGCTGTGTAGAAAATCAGAAAATTATTTAAACTCAAGTACATTAGAACGAAATTTATAACCACCCTCCGGAAAACACATAGAGCATAAAATAAGTAATGACAAAAGAGCGAGTTTTAAAGATTTTTAAAAAACAACATTTTATATTTGAAGTAATTTAAAGTTCTTATAAAATAATTTCAAAGATTTGTTGTATTGGGTATTAGCTGATTTAAGTTTAGTTTAGCTTTCAAAAAAAAATATTTAAAACAGTTGTTATCACTTATTTTTATTAAATTTGCAATAGTGATCTTTGTTTTGTTTTTGCCGTGACAACCCAACACCCTCATAGTTTTGCTGTTGTGTTTATATCAGTTTGTTTATTCATCACTTCAAATTTCTCTATAAAAAAAATCCCCCTACATTTTTCAAGAAACTGAAGAAACAGTAATAATTTACACAATTTTGTTATGAACTAAAGTCATTGATTCTCACCCACTCTATTCTTGTTGTTTTCTAAAAGGGTGTATTTATTAAAGCTTTAACAATTTCTCTACCTCCCCCTCTGCAAGTTATAAATGTTATTTTTTCTCTGTTTTGTGATCCTCTATTTTCTCTACACTCTACTAATGTAATTTCTCGATATTGCTTCTTGTTCTCTCTCTCTCTTCTCCTAATTGCTAAAGTTATTGCGGGAGTTTTTACATGATTTGATTTTTCGTTGTTTTGTTTGTTTGGTGGGGGTTTTTTCTGCTGATCATTGCAAATATACAGTTGGACAAAAAGGGAGATATGTTTAGTGTTGTATATGGAGAAATAACACATGTAAAGAGTGACAAAGAACTTTTGGAAAGACAAGCGTGGAGTTAGGGGAGGGGGAAACATACATAAATATGAAATAAATAGAAACAATAATGTTTTTATTGATAAAAAGCAGTTACAATTTATAAAATTTAAGATTTTTTATTATATTTTTCTAAATTGGTCACCTTAATCTTTAACTAACTGTTGTTGCACATTTCTGTGTCTTTAAGTGGGAGTTTATACATTAAACATCCATTTATAGAGAAAAGCAAGCATTTTTCTTAATAAATTACATTTTGATCATTAAATTTGTAACAAGTATGAGTGCTATATTCGTATCTTATAGGTATACCTTTCACCAAGTATACTTGAAGTAAATATTATAGCTGATATATTGATGTATCAATCATGTATGAAAGTTGAAGCACGATCAGTATAATTAGTATGCCGAATTCTTCGGAGAGTTTCAGTATCCGGTAGTTGATTCTTCAAAAGATAGCCGTGACAAGTCTCGAATCATTCATTTAGGATTGAAACTATAAAGATCAGTAGATTAAAAAATATTTGTATCTGAACATTTTTTTGTGGAAAATACTATTTTTAGATGAAAACGTTTTCTTTTTGTGAAAAAATATTTTTTGTATTAAAAACGCACTTTTAAACGTTCTTTTCGTGAAAAATGGATTTTTACTGAAAAAGCGGTTTTATAAGTCCAAGAACATTTTTTTTAGTAAAGGAAATTTTTGTTTTTGAAATTATTTTTAATTGAAAACGGTAATGATATTTTAGCGGTAACGGTATTTGGGCTTAATTCGGGCTTAACAGTAGCTTAGCGTTAACAGTATTTTCTGTTATTTCGGTAACGGTATCCTATCGGTAAACGTATTTGTGATGAATAAAGTTTACAAAAATTCAAAATAACACGCATACCTAAATTGGAGCGTAAGGCGTTTTTTACTTGTCAAAAATTCTCATGCCCATACAATTTGTATGCAGCATACCGAAATAACGCGACGGCAACGCTTTGCAATTGGAAAATCCGATTTTGACAGCGCGTTTAATAGTGAAGTTAGTTGCAAAACACAACATATGTAAACACATACATACAAAAGGAGAAACAAATATGCAAGAAACACATTTTTTAAACTTTAATATTTAGTTTCTTTGATATAATTTTAGTTTACAAATCACGAAACAAAAATCAGAAACACCAATACTGCAATGTACTTTATTGTTTAAATAATCCGGGTTGTTATATTAATTTTTTTGATAACCTTGTTTTTATTGTTTGACGTAGCGTTGGCGCTTTTATTTAGGTATGACATTTCCGCGTTAAAGCTAAGCGTAAAGAAACGTTCCACCTTACGCTTTTATTTAGGTAGGCCAGTAAGGCGATGAAAATCTAGTGATAAACGGTTTTGTATTAAAAAACGTTGTAACCTATTGGATTATTTCGGTAACGGTATTTTAGCGGTAACCGTATTTTGGCATCACTCGGTTAGCGGTAACGGTATTTGCTATTATTTCGATAACGGTAGCTTAGCGGTAAACGTAATTTGGGTCTGATTTAAATGATGAATAAAGTTTACAAAAATTTGTATTAAAAAACGTTGTTAGTTTGATACAAGTATTGGATTATTTCGATAACGGTATTTTAGCGGTAATCGTATTTTGACTTCATTCGGTAGCGGTAACGGTATTCACTGTTATTTCGGTAACGGTAGCTTAGCGGTAAACGTAATTTAGGCATGCCTAAATAATTAATAATATTTACAAAAACTAAAAATAAGGTGAAGTAAAGATTTTAATGAAAAACGGGTTTGTAGTGATAAACGGTTTTGTAGTGAAAAACGTTAATTTATTTCTAAAATGGTTTCTAAGTGAAACATTAAGAGATCTATATTCGCCTATGGCGAATCTTATGAACCCTTCAAAAAAGTATCGAAAAATATTTAAAAAATAAATTTTTGAATATTTTCCAAAAAAAATTTTGAAATTATTTTTTTTGAAATTTTTTTGAAATTTTAAATATTTTGTCTGAAATTTTTTTTTTTTATATTTTTTGACTAAAAAATTTAGTTGAAAAAAAAAAAATTGTACGGTAAAAAAAATTTTTTGGTGAAAAAAAAAATTTTAAAAAATATTTTTCCTGCATTTGATCCATAGGTGCGAATTACTATGGCGTTATATATAAGTCGTTGGACAGTTTTTTGAAATATCTATCATTAGATATCCAAATTGTCTATATTAATGACCTAGTAATCTAGATATAGACAAAATCGAAAACGATGTAGTCGTAGCTTTTTGCTATATCTCAGCCATTTGTGGTCCGATTTTCTCGACCCACAAATAATCCCGGATTATAGCGGATATATTGATGTATGACATGTGTATGTTAGTTATTTGGGGGTTACGGAAAGATGATTTTAACATACAGGCGGATAGAAGGACATGGCTATATCGAATTTGGTCCACAAAGTATATATATTCTGGATCGTTATAGATAGCGATGTCGATATATCCAAGTCCGTCTGTATGTTGAAACCAACTTTCCTCAAATAACTTACAAACATGATTGATACATCAATATATCTTCCGTCTCGGTTGCTATTTAAAATATATAAAATCGGCAAACAAATGGCTGAGATATAAGGAAAAAACCGGGACAATCTCGATTTTTGGCTTATTTTTGATCTATATATGCATTACTAAGTCATTAATATAGACAATATGGATATCTAGTGATAGATATTTCAAAGCTCATTGCAATGATGTATATAAGGCTATAGTAATTTAGACCTACAATGGGTCAAAATCGGGAAAAATATTTTTTAAGCCAAATTTTCTTCTACCAAAAAAATGTTTTTGTAATAAATTTTTTTCACTAATAAATTTAAATTTTTTTTTTTAGAATTTTGAAAAAAATTAAAAAAAAAACAATTTTGAAAAAAAAAATTTAAAAAAATTTTTTCTTAAATTTTGAAAAAAAAAATTTTTTTCTTTAAAATATTTTAAATTTTTATTTTAAAGTATAATTTGGTGAAGGGTATATAAGATTCGGCACAGCCGAATATAGCTCTCTTACTTGTTTTTATATAAAACGTATTTGTGGAGAAATTTGTGTTGATACCAATATAAATCATATAATTATGATAAAAAAGTCCTAATTCGGGAGGACATTTGTATGGGGGCTAAGCGAAATTATAGACCAATGTCTACCATTTTTAATAGGCTTTGTCCTTAGCCCAAAAGAAACGTATGTGCCAAATCTTATCGAGATATCTTAAAATTGGCTATCTGTACTTTGCTCTCAAGTTTGTATGGACAGCCAGACGGACGGACATTGTTAAGTCGACTCAGAAAATATATTTTAAGGTGGGTGTTGGGCTTATATTTTTGGGCATTATAAACATCAGCACAAACCCATAATAACCATAAAAAAATTAAATTATAAAAATTCTTCATATTTTTATTTATGCTTTTAACATTTCAAAATTTGTTTCTTTTTTGTTTGTAAATTCAGATTTTATAATAAAAATCACAAAATTTTTGGTTTAATTTTATTTAAAAATATTTAACAATTAAAATTTGTTATAAATTTTCTATAAAACTGGCCTGGCCACCTTTTTAAATACACACTTTTTAACTGTTTTTTTTTTTTTTTGTAATTCTTAAGCTCTCTTTTAGTTTCATAAATTGTTTTAATGTTTCAAAATGTGGGCGAGGGAGGAACAAGAACAACAACAACAGCAACATTTAAACTCTTAATGACATTTCAAATATTAACCCACACTGGCCACCTTGTTTTTGCACTTAAATTTTTATATTAATAACGGTTTATTTTTAAAACAACAAATTATAAATTTGGTACCTACCGCTTTATTCACACTCAAGAGTCAGAGAGGAGTAGGAGGAGAAGAAAGAAAACAAAATTGGGGGAGTTTTTTTTTTTCAAAACCCAAATTCTTTTACACCAAAGTCAATGATTTTCAATAACAAATTCAAGCATTTTTTTTAAAGTTTATTTAATATTTAAATTTGTTTATTTTATATGTTTTAAAGTTTTTAAAGGCACTTAATTTTGTAAGAGATTTTTTCAAAAAATCTTTTTTTTACTTTTTTTAAATTTCAATATTTTTTTATTTTAAAAAAACCGCTTGCAGTTTTAATTTTTATTAACAGTTTTATTTATTTCATAAAATTCTTTTTAAAGTTTAGCGTTTTTGTTTTTTTGTATTATTATTTTTATTATAAAACACCCGCTACTTGTGTTTTGTTTACAACCGATCACATTGAAAAATTCCTACAGACTGATCACTAAAAATTATATTGTATCGTTGCTCAAAAATGGTGTTTGGGATGGATGGAGTGGTGTTGTGTATGGGTATGTTGGTTGGTGGTGGTTGTTTATTATTTTTTTTTTTTGTTTTGTTTTCTTTCTGCTTGTATTATATTTTCACATTAGTTGGTGGCGTCGTCGCCTTTAGTTATTGTCTCTGCTAAAAACAGCACACACACTGAGCACTGGCCAGCCTATACAACAACAATAAGGTTACACCGTACCAAAGCAAAAAAAAACAAAACAAAAAAGCATACAACACCACGCAATAAAGCCAAACACACACAGGCCAGACCAGGCGACCGACCAACCGACCGATCAGACCCAACAACCATGCTTTGCTAGGCCAGATCACAACCCGCTTGCCTATATACAACAGCAAAAACATCAAGCAGCCACCACACAGCCACCTTACATTAAAAAACGAAAGATCACCACAAAAGGGAATGGGTGAAAAATGGTAAAAAAAATAAATAAAATAAAAACAAAACAATAATAAACGTAACAACAACATACATTATGTATTGTATACATCATACACATTTACCTACATAGTTAGCACAACGTCAACTGAACTGTAAAATGTTCTAAATGATATTTGAATCATCGAACAGGATCAATTTATAATAGAAAGAGAGGAAGAAAACGAGGAACATCTTTCCAATTTCCTCTCCTCTCTCTTCTATAAACTCAAGACTTGATCCAGTAAACTAGAGTGTGTGAACCAGCACAAATCAAATCAAGTTTTATCAAGTCTTTGATGAAATAAAACAATTTGTATAAACCAATTGCAAATTATTCATGTTTTAATAGAATTACCCGTGTGTTTTTAATAACAAAGTTTGCACTTTGCCCATTTATGTATATGAATCATATTCTATTATGATACTGACAGCATTTTTCTCGTTCAAAAATATGACTGTCTATTAGCATCATAACTCTGCGGAACCAAATAAGTCCCTGTCGTACCTCCGATAATGAAAACGGCATTCAGTGATCTTACAATGTTCAGTATTGCCAACTTTTTGTAGACGCAACTGGATTTACTATAAAGTTGTGTGATCTTTATTTTTAGCAAGATCTATATCACAGTCGGGCCCTGTCGCACCGCCTATAATGTTGATGTAGTAGACGAGAATGTGCGACTTAATCCAAAAGCATCTAAGCGCTATTTTCTGATCTCATGATTGACATTTTTTTTATGGGTGGAATTGGATTTACTATGATCTTGAATGATCTTTACTTTCAGCAGGATATGTATAACAGTCTATCCCTCTCATACCACCGATAATGTTGTTAGAGTAGCCGAGCTTGTGGGACTTAAGCCAGGAGCATCGATGAGCTATTTCGTGTTCTCATAGAGCCCAAGATTGCCCAATACTACAGTAACCGAGATCGTGTAAATTAAGACAAGAACATCGAAAAACCATGTCGTGATCTCACAGAGTTTAAGATTGGCAACTTTTTAAGGGCGATATTGGATTTACTATGAACTTGTCGGTCCCCAATCGTAGACTGTGCCACTTAATCCTGAAACATCGAAACGCCATTTCGTGATCTCATAAAAGCTCATGATTGAGAACTTTTTGTGCGCGAATATTTAGTTTCTGTTTCAGAGTCGGTCTCTGTGACTGTGTGAATCTTAATCCACGAACATCGAAACGTCATTTCGTGATCTCACAGAGTTCATTATAGTTTCATGAATGAAGCCGAAAGTGAGCGACTTAAGCCTGATCATCGAAAAATCATTTCATGATCTCATAGAGCTCATGATTGCCAATTTATTGTGGGTGATATTGAATTTGCCATGAACTTGACCGATCTCTAGTTTAAGCAGGATCTGTATCACCAGCAGTCCCCCTTCCTACCGCTGATATGGATTTTCCAATAGCCAAGAGTGTGCGACGTAATCCTCATTTCGTGATCTCACATTGCTAAATTTTATTATGAGGGAAGTTTGATTTACTATGATCTGTATCACAGTCGAACCTCGACCGATTGTTACAGTAGCCGAGAGTGTGCCACTTAATCCAGGAACAAAACCATTTCGCGATCTCACAGATCAACATTGCCAACATTTGTGGGGTATATTGGATTTACTACGAACTTGAACAATCTTTAGTTTCATCTGGATCTTTATCACCTTCGAGCAGACAATCAATCCTTTTTAAACTCTGGTTTGCACTGCGAAAATGTTGCCGTTAAATATTGATGATGTAGGGATAACCCTGAAAAGATTTAGTTCTAGCCATTTTCGATAAAGAGCTTGAAATCGTCAATAAGTTCTTGGAAAATTTACATTGTTGTCAGGTTGTTACAGCCAGATTAAAAAAGAAATCGTGTTTCCTATAGAGAAACGGAATGTTTGTTATTTCTTACAAACCCCATTTCGTGATCTTACAGATTTCGGGATGGACAATATTCCGGGACGTAATTGGATTTACTATGAACTTGAACGAACTTTAGTTTCAGCAGGTTCTGTATCACAGTTGAACACAACATCAATCCTTTGAGAACTGTGTCTGATAATTGTATTACCATTCCTCTTGGGGATAACATTGACCTCTTAGGCATTTTATATTGGATACAGCATCGATCCAGTAGAAAACGTCTAAACATCAGTTAATTCTGAAACAATTTAGATCTTAAGGCAAATATTGTTCGAGCCATTCGTGATATAGAGCAAGAAACTGGCAAAAAGATCTTAGAAACTGAAAATGAAAGGTTGGTCAAGAAAGACATATGAATGAAATCGTGTTCCAATATAGATTCGAAATTCTTGTAATTTGCTCAATGAACCCAAACAAATTGAATTTAGCATTTGAAACACCCTACACAAGTACAAGTTTTTTCTATTAAAACACTTCAACATAATTCCGTAAATGCTTTTCAAAAATTCACTTAAAATTACTGAAGTTTTTTTTTAAACCTTTTACATTTTAGCTGACGCTATGTACATAGGTTCGTTTGTTAAAAACTCAACTCAACTAAACGAACAAAACAAAACGTACAAAAATTGCAAGTTTGGAACTAAACAAAAAAAAAAAAAAAATACAAACTAACCCAACAACACTACAGAAAATATATGAAGTAAAACAAAAAAAAAAAAAAACGGGGCATCCAATACAACAACAAACAACCCACTTGCCTTGTGCATGCGTACGTCATTGAAATGAGTACAAGATTCAAAGAAATTTTGTGTGTGAGAACGAAGGAGAGGGAGCATTTTTTTCTGATCTCTGCGCAAAAAAACAAGTGTGTGCGTTTTGTATATAAAAACGAGTTGCTTTTTCTAATAATTAAATTCTTACGGAAAGGGGAGTTAGGGAAATACCCAAAATGTCTAAAAAAATCCCCTAAATTTTCAAAACTACGAAAAGTTCTATAACCAGAATGAATGAATGCTAGTAATGGAACAAAATTGGGAATTACACAAATGTCTTACAATGAAAATTGGTTGTAAATGATTGATCCAAAATGAATTAATGAACTAATTCCTCATGAAATAATCTAAAATCAAAAGTTCTAAAAAAAGGGTGTTTGCTTCGTTCCGCTTTCCTAGAACTAGTTCTAAAGGTGACACTTTTGAACTAGCTCTTTGGGGATGGCCCCTACTCATGCTGTGTATTGTGTTGATACTAGGAAATGATGTAGCTTCTAAGTACTGTTTGCGTACATGCGATTTCTCACAGGAAAATTACGTCAGAAGAAAAAGTTTTTCTGTTTTGTTTTGACAATTGACATCGTTTTATTAATAGGTCAGTTTGAAGCCTTGTAGATTATCCGCATATAATCGATCATTCGCTGGAAAACACTGAAAATTCTATCGAAGTGTCGCGTAGGCCTATTGTCAGTAAAATCGCTGTAATGTAATGGTATCTCATTGAAAGTAAAAAGAATGGTTATGATTCTGTGGCACATCATTCATGCCGACACTCTACAAATCATGTCAAACTATTTCCTAGGAATCATGGGAGAATAAATTTAGTAGTATTATCGATGCTATTCAACTACAAGAAATGGAAATGTTGACCGGCAAATAGGATTTGGACGTCTCAGTTCATGTTTTATCAACAAAACTAAGAGATGCCCTCTAGACGTCTTGTAAAGAGTGAGATGATCCTAGGAAGCTATATCACTTATAAAGCTGAGCTTCAGTAGAGTAAAAAGAAAGAACGATTAATTTTCAATACTTTCAAAAGTTAAACTAGAAGAGCGAAAAGGAACAAGGGTAGTGTTCTTGCAGACATTTAGGAAGTACTATAGAGAAATCACTGATCTTTAATAATCAGTTTCAATACTTTCAAAAGGGAAACCACAAGGTCGAAGAGGCATTTCTGCGGACAGATCAGTTGCAATATTTTCAAAATATAAACCAATAGGAGAAAGATGGAGTCATGGTAGCGTTTCTGTGGATATTGAGATACTACCATGGAGGAATCACGTCTACAAAGGATCCCGATACCTCAGGTTTACTGATGAAACTAAAAGGTAGTTTTACTGAAAGTAGTACCGAAACATTGGAAAAATCGGGTTATAGGACTGATGTAAATAAAGGCTGTGGAGCAGAACACCTCACGTCGTCTGTAGTTCACATAAACAAACTGGTAAATTCCAATGTAGACGAGGAAAATTTAATGGGGTCAGTGGTATTGTTTAAGTCCTTGGCTCATCAGAATCTGTAGGGAAAGCTTCGAATCGCGGTATGTATTACCAAAGCAGGAGCAGGAGGTATATTCCTTAAGAATATAGGGATGTTACTGTGGTATTTATTGTCAAAGAGGGAATGATAAACCACAACGCTGCAAAGGACTATATAATCATTTTTTTTATAGAAAGTACTGGAAACATTGGTTGACGTCCTTGTTAACTTCTATATTATCTAGCGAGTAACTTCTACAGGGCATAACTATCTTACTTAAAAGGAAAGTCAGTGGAAACAGTCATAAATGACGTTGTAGGTACATGGTTTTCCAATAGGAGGTGTTATTTTGGTATTCAAAGAAAAATTTAATTTTTTGTGATAAATGATCTGATGTTTAATTCATAATGAAGAGAAAGGTATGCCGTTAATAATGAAAAACAACATCAGCCAAATAGCCACCACGATCACTCTTACTGGCCCATATCTTTTTCCATAAACAAATCGGAAAGTGGCTGCCCTATGTCCTCGATAGTCTCACGAATTCTGTCTTTGAGGTCTTGAATCGACGCTGGGCTGTTGGCAAAGACCTTCCAAAGGAAGAAGTCGCATGGTGTTAAATCACAAGATCTCAGTGGCCAATTGTGATCACCTCTTCGAGAGATAAGATAACACGGTCCGGAAACTTTTCCCGTAAAAGAGCAATTGTTTCGATGCTTGTGTGGCACGTAGCGCCGTCTTGTTGAAAGTAAACGATGTCCTGATTAATATCATGCAACTCCGACCATAAGATACGGTGTAATGACGTTTGTGGAATGCCCAATTCCAAAGACCGACGAGGCAAACCTAGGTTTTCTTCAACACTTTGGGATACAGCAGCAATATTCTCAGTTGTTCTTGAGCGATGTGCACGGGTTATATTCTTCACATCACTAACTTGTCCCAACAGCTCGAATTTTTCCACCAATTTCTGTATTGCGGTCCGACAAGGTGCTTCACGACAACCCAAAAACGCTTTAGTTATGCGAACTGTGTGTGACTGCAAGATTTTCACCATTTTTGTAGTGAATTTTAATAATTTCAATGCGTTGTTGAAGCGTGTATCGTTCCATTTTTAGTAATGGCGTAGTTTCTACTTGTCAAATGTCAAAGAATAAAAGCTTCAAAAGTGACAGCTACCGAAATACCGGGTGATCTTGTTGGAAAACCCTTTACTATCGAGGATACAGTGGACAAGAAAGTGTATGTGATGGTATCATTTTTGTATATAGTGAACATATCCTCAATACTCGAAGCCCAGAGTGGCTAGGGTGTTGATTAACGAATAACAAACTGGAAGGGAAACTTGTTAAAGGCAGGAATGTCAGTGAAAACTGTCTTCCATGATGTAATATATGAGTGCATTCTTTTTGGATATAGTAAGTTCTTTCAACAACGTAAATATATCCTCCATATTCGAAGCTCCGGGCGGCTTAGGAGTTGATCATTGAATAACAAACCGGAAGGGGAGCATGCTCAAGGACACAAATTCAGGCTACAAATTCAAGTTTAGATTTGGCTATAAGGGAAACTTGATAAAGGCAGGAATGTCACTGGATGATATATGATGTCATCATTTTTGGATATAGAAAGTTCGTTCATCAATGTAAATATATCCTCAATATTTAAAGCCTTGGTCGTATTAGGGGACTGAAAGGGGTGCATGATCAAGGACATATACAGATTTGGGTAGAAGTAAAGGTTGTGACAAAATTTCATCTAGAAATTTCTATTCCAAAATGTATTTGCTTATTATTTTCCATACTTTGGGCATATACATTTTTAAAACTTTGGCAACTCTATTAAATAACTCTAAAAGAGATCATTAAATATAGAGTTTTTTTGTTTGCTTCATAAAAAGAGCATAAATGTTCTCATTATAATTTCTCTTACACACTTAATATGTTTCTTCAATTTTCAAATAAAGCGTGGGGTGGTTTGTTTGAAAGTATGGTTGGTTGCTGGTTCGTTCCATAGATTCATACTCGTACTTATAACTTAAGTAAATGGTTATGTATGAGTATTTGTTGTTCTTATTATGTTGATGTTTGATTATTATTTTTTTTTCCATCTTCTTAAGAACCCACGCGGTTTTTTAAGTTAAACACTTCTCTGTAGCAGCATGATCATTATGAAAACACCATCAGCAACCCATAAACCGAAAGACCATAAATATGAAAACAAAAAAAAATGAAAAAATAAAGCAACAACACAAATGAAGGCTCTAACGTCTGCTGCTCAGCGGTCAAGCAAAGCCGAAGATTCTACTCCTTGTATGATTTTGTTATTGTTGTAGTTAGTAGCAGGGAAGTGGTAAATAAGAGTGTTTTTTTTTTTTTTTTTGCTGTTTTGAGTTTGGTTCTTTGTATTTTTGCTTTTGCTTATTTTTCTGAACAATATTTAAGCAGGTCATAATTTTTATAGTTTAACTGGGAGTATAATTTCAACGTCTCTATGGTGGCGTGGGATCATGATGTTGATGAGATCAAGCTATAATTTGTTTACATACATATGTATATTTAAAGTTTTGCATACATGCTCTTTTACTTCAATTAGGGTGTTTGTGTTGTGGGCTTTGGGGTCTTTGGAGTTTTGCAATGTAGCGGGGAAAGCAAAAGGAAATTTTTAGTATGTGTATTGGAGGCATTTTAAAATACCCTAAAGCATTGACATACAAGACAGCAGACTATCCTATTTGCAATGAATCTGCGCCACAGATCCATCTGAATATGATCGATAACCTTAGTTATATTATCTTCAAGGTTATTGGTCAATTGCAGCTAATCGGCATAGACCTGCAACCCCTATAGAAAAAGTCTAGCTGGGTCAAATCCCATGATCTTGATAGTCAATTCACGTCATCTCCGCGCCAGATAAACGTACCCATAAATCTTCATGTATTATCTTAATTGTGGCGTTGGATGTGTGGCACGTACAGCCTTCGGGAAGATCCACTAGGCTCCCTATACTGTTCAGGAATGAAAGGTTTTACTGCATCGAATTTGAGTGCAGCACCTTGGTCTTTATTCCAGCAATCGAAAATATAATTAAGTTACAACAGTGACGGATATAGGGATGAGATATCCTTCTCTGCTTCTGTTCTATTTTATCCACACAATGAATGCCCACACAGAGAAAACAGATTCGTAGTAGCAACCGAATTTGTTGCCACTCGAATGATTCTGCCTTAGTGAGCGAATTTTTCAGTTGTGGCTACAAAATGTTGGTTGCTTCAGCTGAAGTTCTTCTTTATCAACTGATATTCTGTTGATACAACCGAATAATTGGATGGACAACAAATTCAGTTGCTACTACGATCCAAATATAGGCAGATTTATTGAACTTGAATATGAAAGTATTTATTACAAGAAGAAATTCTGGCTTCCTAGGTCTTTCCAGTTACAATTAACTATTAAATGCATCGAAATAGCGCTAAAAGGACTAAAACCAGCCAGTGGCAATTTAAGAATTTCTTCCATGAACATGTTACATGTGGACTGCATAACAAAATACTTACTTACTCCTTAACTCAGAAAGCATTAAATAAAAAATACAAAAGAAATGAAAAAAGGGAGGAAATGCCTAAGGTGGAGTTTGTGTTTTTTCCCATATTTAAGACAAATACAAGACAACCAAAGATAAACTGAAATAACAATGAAAGAGGAAAAAAAAAGCGCGCAAAAGGTGCATTTTTATACAAATCAGTAAAAAGAAATAAAAAGAAAAAAGTTCCAAAGAAACAGGCAAAGTTTTAATATAAGTAATATCCGCTTTTAGAAAATTTAGCTAAATTATAAAAATAAACAAACAATAAATGAATCATTTCCTATAATTCTCAGGAAATTTCATTAAGGGATTTTTACTGCCTGCCATACACCACCACCTTATTACAAATGAAACTGCAAGTCATTTGCATGTTTCACTTAATTTTCCTCCCAAACAAAGTTTGTTTTTAAATTTATTGGAAAAAAAAATAACGTCATTAATTAACGTAATAAAAATCCTATTAGACTTGATTTTATCAGTAATTTTATTATTGCTTAACAACAAAACAATATTACTACTAGTAGTAGTATTTAGTAGTAGATTTTAATGTACTTTACTCCATTTCATTTAAAAAAAAAATCACCCTGCTAACATACAATTGTTATGGTATAACAAAAAAAAAAACAGGTTGATCATGCACAACAGACATTGATCACCTACAAACACTGAACACCTCTCAACAACAACAACAACTACATCTACAATACTATAACGAGAAACAAAATAAAAGAATTCCCCCCATTAAAACATTTCATTCATTTTTCAATGATGCACTTTCGTTAGTCATCATCCACCAAGCTAGCAGCGTCAACTGCAGCAGCCAGCCAGCCAGCCAACCAGCCATTAACTGAAATCAAACTGAAACTGGTTTTAATTCAATGCTAATAGAGAGCTGCAAAGCTGCATGTTGAAGAGGGTTTACAATATTAACAATAACAACAACCATCAGCAAAAGTGGGCTTAGGGTAACCAGCTTAGAAAAGGAATCATGTTTTCAATTTACATATGTGGCTGATATCTTGCTAATAACAAGTGTAGTGATTTATTGGCATAAATGAGTAACCCAACAAAAATAGATATATGTATAGAGGTGAGGATATCATGACTCACTGTTCTTAAACTATTCACCAAATACAGCTTGGACTAGAGCTATCGTTAAGCTGTGAAAACATTTTGCAGCGACCTGTTAAAGTCTTATATGGGCCCGATATCTATAAATCTGGCCCATATCAGACTTTAAGTGATCTTATGTATCTTCATTAAAATAGTCTAGAAGCGTCAACTTAGACATTCCAAATGACCACCACATTTTTCTTAAACTATTCACCAAACTAAGCTTGGAATATACCTATTGTTTCACGGCGACCAGTTATAGCCTGATTTGGCCCATATCCAGTTTTTGATTCTGAGCGTATTCTTTAAAGAAACAGCAACCATGAAACTGCACAACAAATTCAATTGAAAGACCGAAATTTCTGGCATATGGCTTCGGCGACTGCGCCTTATGAACGCCATCCTTTCGGTAAAATTTTGCACCACTTTTTTTAATGTTTTTCTTCTAAATTATCAATCATTGCTGTGTCATCACCATAGGCCAGAGATTTAAACTAGTCCAAAGGTGTCAAATCACATGAACAATTTTGACAATTAACAGGTCCATTTCTTGAGATAATTCGGTCACCAAAGTTTTACGCGCTGTATGGCATGTTGGGTCTTCTTGTTAGATCAATTTCTCCTTAAAATGATTTGCAATGACATGAGGAATAAAAGAAACACGAATCATTTTCCTGTAGCGTTCGCCATTGACGGTAATGTTGGCACCGTATTTTAAGTCAATAAGTTGCGCGAATCGATGACTGATTGTCAATGATGATTTGCCAGAGACTGATGATAAATGTCAAAAAGTGAGGGCAGTATGAAGTTCTATACGTCAAAAACAGCACCCGTTAGAAGTCCTTTAAAACAAGTATTAGAGCTAATAGCATTCGGGAAGCTACTCTCAAGTGGATATTCTAACTGCATGCAGAGCATAAACATGATTTGACATGGTTACAACAACTATATATTGTTACAATATATTGTTGTCTTACACATAAAGTTGTTATTTTAATTTAATTTCAACACTATTTTAATTACTGTAGATATTTTTATATTCAAAGCAGTTATAAATTTGAAACTAAAGGACGATAAATAGGTAATCATAATTATATTATGTACAACCATATAAAGTTACATTATGCATACTCATAATATTGTTACGAAATTGCATTATCAATTTGAATTTAACGGTCTGAAATTTCTACTTATCAACAATGTTGATAGCATGATGTTATTAACATTGTTTATAAGTATGACAACATTAACTGTGAAACAGCTTTAAAAGCTCTGGGTGATCATTGTGGAAATAGACCATTCGAGTTTTTATACCCTTCACCTTCGTGAGTAGGGTATATATAAGTTTGTCATTCCGTTTGTAATTTCCACAATATAATTTTCCGACCCTATAAGGTATATATATTCTGGATCCTTATAGATAGCGGAGTCGATTAAGCCATGTCTGTCTGTCCGTCTGTCTGTTGAAATCAATTTTCTGAAGACCCCAGATATCTTCGGGATCCAAATCTTCAATAATTCTGTCAGACATGCTTTCGAGAAGTTTGCTATTTAAAATCAGCAAAATCGGTCATAGTAAGTTGAACCTACAATTTTTTTCGCTAAATATTAAAAAAAAAAATTAAAATTTAAAAAATTTTAAATTAAAAAAAAAAAAAAATGAAAAAAATTTAAAAAAAATTCGATAAAAAAATTTTTCTAAAAAATTAAAAAAAACAAGTGGAAAAAAATAAATTTTGTTTACCTAAAAATATTTAAAATTTTTTTTTTAGTATAGTTTGGTGAAGGGTATATAAGATTCGGCCCAGTCGAATATATCTCTCTTACTTGTTTCTGTTAGATTATTCATGAGACTTCTCGAAGATAGCGCTGTTTATATAAATACTAACAGCGAGTTGTGAGTAAGTCTGTATATCGTTAGAGTAAACATCAACTGTATTAGCAGTGTATTCTTGTAAATTATAAGGTGTGTGTTTTAAAAGGGAGCGACTATTTAAATTATTGTATTAATTTTAATTAATAAAGAGTTGTTACAATTTTAAAAAATGGTGGTGGTTTATAAAAGCATCGTTTTTTAAAGGTAAAAACTTAACAACATGTTTAAGATGCAAACAAAATATGTTTATTTTTAGTAGTATTTCGTTCTCATATTTTGTAGAATGTTTTTTCATTAGTGTTTACGATATTTTTACAAGTTAAGTTTGAGTGTCTGTTATTCTCATTTGCTCTATACATAGTTTTATTTGTATAATAAATTTAGCTTTCCTAAAGCTAACAACAAAAAATTTCGGTGAATTTGTCAATAATATTTTAATTTGGAATTTGGAAAACTAAATTAAATTTTGTATTCCCAAAAATAACTTTCAATGACAATATTTTATGATTACTTTCGATGATAATATGATTTCATTGTGTCATAACACGATTAATTTGGGTATATTATGATTGATTTGGATCATAATATGATTACTTAAGAAAATATTATGATCATGTTTGATAATGACTATATTTGACTATAATTTGATATTTTATGATACTAATAATGATCATAATATGTTTGGATTATAATCACAAATCGTATTATAATATGTTGCTCTTAGATTATGTTTACCACAACCATGTTTTTTCACATTTCGAATCTGACATATGCGTGTGTCTTGTTTCAAATTATTAGGTAAATTTGTTGGATATTCTAATGATAACGAAAGATTTAATCTCAGTTGTAAAATACTTGTTCTCGAGAGGGTGCAATAAATGTGTCATTCAGGATGATGCAGTGCTCAGAGCATTCGTATTGCGTATGTATAGTGAGAGAGAATAAAAAACTACCCCGGGGTTGTGTTTGGCCACCAACGCTTTAAAGGCAACACACCGTAATGAAATCAAATCACACTTCCAATGCAGCCAATTGACATTGCCCAGACGACTGATACCGAGCTTAACATTTTGTGTCATTCTGCAAACTCCTTGGTACTTTGGAACCGTGAGTGTTGTCCTCTAGAAAGCCAATCTCTTGAAAATTTTCCAAATCTTATTGCCAATAAACTCACATTTTGGACAACTCACTTGGAGACTCACTTTGGAATTATTTTCGCAATGATTATAAACGTTGTTTGAGAGGGAAAAGGCTCTAAGTGAAATGTGTTTGTATATGGAACTCCCTGTATACTGCACTAGAGTTATTTTAGCTTTTTTATGATCGATTATTGGAAAATGTATTTGGAGAAAATTTGCCATTAAAGCGTCATTCTAAACAGACTTCTTAAGTGTTAATTACTGGTACTCTCTGAGGATTAAAACGATCATATGGTTTTCGTTTATTGATTTTACATCTTACACTATCGTTTGTTTGTCTATTATACCGGTAATTTAGTGTAAAGGTGCTATGATTTCATCAGAACCCCACACCATTACATGCCTGCCTTCATGCTTATCTGTTTCAGTACAGTATTTGGAATTAAGTCTGTTATTGACAGATCGTCGAACTCTCTCTCCTTATTCCAACAGAATTCCCAAAATTAAACTTAGATTTTATGATCATTTAGTTTAGTTGCTTCTTTGTTTGATAATTAATAACATATTGAAAAATAAACAACTAATAAATTTGTTCCTTTCTTTACAGATCTTGTGACAAAATTTAACAACTGGTAAGCCTAAACCTATCTTTTGAAATGTAATAAGCACATTATATTGATACCTCATTCATTGATCAATGATGATCATGGTGATGACGTTACATTTTCTTAACTGAACTCACTTTACAAAGCAACGGGAAAATAATGCCTGAATGCAATTTGATAAGAGCAACCAACAAGTAGCTGTTGTTGTTGTTGCTGTTGGTTCCAACACTCCTTATCCTTTACAAGCAAATTTCTTAAATAAAAACTCATATTGTCTTCATACAAAAATAAAGTGTAACAATGATATAATGCCTCTTGGCCAACTTTAAGCCAAACAAAAACAGCAAGAAAAAAAATTACAGTCCAAAGAAGAAGGTCAAATTGCTGACCAAAAAAAAAACAAAAAAAGCATCAGGAGTAATAACAACCAAACATGTTAACCAACAAGTTTGTAATGTTAAAAAAAAAAACCAAATCATTGAAAGGAAAAAAAGTGAGTGTTACACTTGTGTGTTACTCTTGCACCACACGAGTATTACGTGTAAGAGTATTATTCATGGTATTACTTGCATCCAATTCCATTTAAAACAAACTGCAAGCAGTTCCTACCACACCATCCATCTATTCAAACTCTGTGTGTATACATAAATATTTATATATGAGTGCACGAGTAATTGTGGGAAGTTTCAAGGATTTCATATTTACTAAAGTGTTAAAAAATTTTGCATTTTTTTTTTATGGCTCTTCACGTACATTCTTCTTTCCATAACACCTCTTCATTACCATCATTGCCAGCGTCGTCATCTGCGTCAGCACTATCTTTTTCTTCATTATTAAGGTTTCCTTGATTTGTGTGAGTGTGTGTGTGTGTTTTTTTTCGGTTTAATTTATACGTTTTGGAAAAAACTGCATTAATCGAAAGGCGTTAGGTTACATTTTTATACGAGTCTGGCCATGGGGTGGAGTTGAATATCAGATTATAATGATGAGGTTGTTTTTTTTTTCCGTAGATGTTTTGGAGGCAACAAGTGTAATTTACATTTTTTTGTAAGGAACTTAAATTATTATATTTAAACATTGTTTAAAGCAAAAATTAAGGATGTTAATCCTGAAAAGAACGGTTGAAGACTGATCGTTAAGAAGTATAAATCGTATTTCCAAATGAATTTGAGATTCCCATTGTCAAACTCTTAAGGTTTCCTTATATTCACAATAATTTTCCTAAAATAGGCACCTTCGGCATAGTAAGAATATAATGCACCAATTTTATATTATAGTCTAGTATCTGTTCATCAATCTTATGTGTAGAGTAATAATGTGCATGAGGATCGTGATTTATCAGCCGCTATCCTTGGATGATTTCGAGTTGTTTGCCCAAAAAAGCTCGAACTATATCTGATCGAATAGTCCTATTAAGATATTAGTCCGATGAGCAATGACCAGTGCGTTCGCCGCTTAAAATGTAAGATTTTACGTGTGTGTAGATATTTGGTTGGTTTATGTGGTAGTTCACTGCGTGCAAACATTCAAGTAGAGTCGAAGGGACCCCGTTTTGACAAAACCACACCACTTGTCAGATGTAATGTTGTGTACTTCGTAAAGTATTTTAAAAAGTCGAATTTGCGAGACCCAACCTGTAGCCGTGAGATATCTCAGTAGGTCGTTTAGTTTAGACCCGGCTACCTCACTAAGGTTGGTCAATGTGTGGTTGCCCATGAATTTATGCCTCTTGACACTCAGATAGTACTTTTTGTCGATTTCCATAGAGTCACTTATGTATGCGGACAAACTAGCATCAATTATAGTTTTGCAAATTAACATTACCAGTGTTATTTAGGGAGGTGATAGTCTCAATTATCTAAATGTGTACTGAAGTAATCTCTCATTGGGTATCATTAGTTTTCCAATTCCTACTTATTTAGTGAAAACAGTCCTACTCATATTCTTTGCCCTACCCGTATCCTTATTGTAGATAAATCATGATCTACTCTATTGCTGCCAATTATATCCCATATGTTTGACAGAAGTATTTGATAGGGAACAGCGAAGAAGCTTGGAGGGTGCACACCTATATATTGAACAAGTAGGAGAGGATTTGAGAAGTTTTCATTTCAAATGATGACCTTAAGGGTCCTTTAAGGCTACCTTAAACTTGTAGATTCTTAAAGAAGATGATTTATTTTATTAAATGGGCGGCAAGCTATTATCGAGAGAAATCTGAGCATTTATTTGAGAGTCCATAGTGTGTGTCTATACGACATCTCTGTTGACCAAAGAATACCGGGAATCTCTGAAGGGGATTAAGAGACATTCCATCTGAGGTTCAGGGTCATGGAAACTAAGCCGTCAAGTGTAATATTGTTCAATGATCATCTCTTGATTGCATTCACTCAATGTAGGATAAGGAAACATGCAACTCAAATTTGACTATCGTAGTAACGCCTCTTGTACAGATGAAGTTATTCATGTCGGTTATAAGCGACACAGCTTTAAAAGAACACATGCCAAAAAGAAATAGAAGTATTTGATAGTGAACAGCGAAGAAGCTTCGAAGGTGTACACCTATGTATTGAAAAAGTAGGAGAGGATTTGAGAAGTTTTCAATTCGAATGATGACTTTAAGGGTCCTTTAAGGCTGCCTTAAACTTGTAGTGTCTATTATCGAGTGATATCTGAGTATGTATTTGAGAGTCAATAGTATGTGTCTATACGACATCTTTGTTGACCATCTCTGAAAGAGATAAAAAGATATTCCATCTGGGGTTCAGTGTCATGGAAACTAAGCCGTCAAGTGTAATATTGTTCAATGATCTATCACTTGATTGCATTCTCTCATAGAGATAGAGAAACATTCCAGGCTGACGGTTATCTGAGGTTCAGGGTCGTGCTATTGTTCAATGATTGACCACTTGATTGCATTCACTCAATGTAGGAGAAGGAAATATGCAGCTCAAATTTGACTATCGTAGGAACGCCCCTTTACAGATGAAGTTATTCATGTCGGTTATAAGCGACACAGCTTTAAAAGGACTCATGCCAAAAGGATAAGCTTCATTTTCAATGACTTTTAAAGATGATTTGGAGACGTTACTGAACTTTCTCTGCCATTCTCCGGATCCGGATTAACATCTCTGCTTTTCTTGTATGACCATTCTGGGCTTTACCAAAGCTCACTATAATTCTTTATCGGAGAAATAGTATCTTTAAAAGCTGTTGTTATGCAATGATAGTGATTTAATATGGTTTGTGACTGAACTGTACAAAGAATGTTTTGTATTGACAAGCAAAGTTTAAAGTCTTAAACAAATTAACCCATGACATTAGTCCACTATTTAAAACTTTAATCCAGATGTTTCCAAATAGCTATATAGACCTTATTCTGACGTTAAGTGAATTATTTGATGATATTCCTAGGTTAAGTCATCAACTTCGAATCATGCATCATTTATTATCTTCTATGATATTTCTATGAGGTGCTTTGGGTCATAAGCAGTTTATTGCATTCAGATCTATTGATTTGCAATTACTTTAATCTCCCTCAAATATCGACAAATCTTTTGTATTTGACCATGTACTTGGAGACTAGACCTCTAGGTATTTGTGCAAAACGAGTTCTATGCAGCTTACATGCAATTGCCAACTTTGCAAAATTATCGTTGCTGAGAGTATGATCTATATATTTCCATTTACGTTAGCAAACTTCGTTTTGGTTAAGAATTTTTCTCTAATGTTGAGTATTGGGTCAAATTATATTTATCGTTGAGGAAAGGAAACTGACACTGAAATAGTTATGTATGTCACCGGTTGTTTAGGTGGTAGGGACCGGTTCTACTTGTAAGACTTTGTATGAAAAGGACCTACTTAACATGTCCTTGGAGATAAATTGTCACCTTATACATTCAAAAACAAATGAGAAATGCGTGCTTGAATCAATCCGGAGCGATGTGAATATTGCTGATTTATACAACTTAAATTTCTCAATTGTAGATCCTGTAAGCTTTGTTTGGGATTAAACTGTTCTTACAATAAAATTGATCGTAGAATTTTCAGATTTTTGGTGCTAGCTTTATTAGTTCCGGAATTATAGAAATAGCATCTTCGACTGACAGTTTCATACAATGTTGTCAATGACTTCTGGAGTCAATACAAAGAAGGTAATCTAATGCACATTGCAGCTGATTTGAATTTCTTAAAATAAAAATCTTTCTAAATGCTTGTCAGGTTTTCTACCATATATTTAAGTATACTTGAGGATTAAAGAGATTAATGTAAATTTTTCATTAGTTTTCCTCCTTCAGCTTTCTGTGACATCGACCACATTTCTTCTAAAGCAATGTTTTCACACAGAGGCGGCAGATTCGTAGTAGCTACCGAATTTGTTGCCAATCAAATGATTCGGTTGCACACATAGAATATTTCGTCTCTATCAACAGAAAGTCAGTGGATAAAGCAGAATATTGGTTGAAGCAACCAAACTTTTGGTATCCCTTCTCAAATTTTATAGCCACAATTGTAAAATTCGGTGCCTAGGGTAGAATCATTCGATTGGCAACAAATTCGGTTGCTACTACGAATCTGTCTTCTCTGTGTACCTCTTTTTGATTCGTTGTCTTGTTGCAGCCTTAATTATTATCATTTACCTTGAAACGTAGATCATGGCGTGTTCAATTTTAGCTACCTTCGCCTTTCAGTTTCCATCCCAGATCATTGCATAGTTCAATTTCAGCTAATTCTAGGCACAATAGTAGATCTTTATATAGTTTATTTTCAGCTTCAATTGTAGGTATTTATGTAGATACAATTGTAGTCCTTATATATAAAGGGTCTTCCAATAGAAGCTTCCGAACTTTGACAGATGATAGCGGACATATTATTGAAGCTACATTGACTGTCATTTATTCAGTTTGTTTTGTTAAATTATCATGGTCGGATATAGCGTTCAACAATACGTGCAAGTGATGAAATTGTTTTATCAAAATGGGTGTTCTGTTCGGGCAACATTCCGCGCGGTTTGCCTATTTCTGAATGAATGGGTACGTCAACAAACAAAATTGTCGAATTTGGGACTATACCTATCAATAATAGATCCAAGAGCGTCCAATGCATCCGACGTTGGCCAGGCCATCACCGTCAACGGTGAGCGCTATTCATTGGACATTTTGCACGAGAAATTTGAGGCCATGTTCATCTCACGTGGAAGTGATGTCAACTGGTCACCGAGATCGTGCGATTTGACCCCGTTATACTTTTTCTAACTCACAAACCACAGCGGCCCTCAAAGCCAGCTTCAAAGCTAGATCTTGATGTAGTTCAATTTCAGCTTCAATCTTACATCTTTATCTGGTTCAAATTCAGCTTCAATCCTAGATACCAGGGCGTCAATAAGTCCTTGACTCTTTAAATTTCAACACTGCTCCTCTCAACAGGCATCTGCCAGTTGAATTCTGTCAAATTCGAACGAACTGAGTAATGTAGTTAGTGGCTGACAGCCATTGATAGCAGACTACCTTGTGACTTGAGGAAAAATTGGAAGAAAGAGAATTTCTTTCATATGAAAACAAACCAAGGGTAAGACTGATAAATTCTATGGGAATTCTGCACCATCAATTTCAATGGTAAAAAAGAGGTTTATTGATTTTCGTTGCGGCCGTACAAGCACAGAAGATGCCGTAAGTTCTAGATGCCTAGTTGAGGTCTCTACAGCCGAAACAATTGAACAAATTCACGATATGGTGTTGGCCGATCGGAGATTAAAAGTAAGAGAGATTGTGGAAGCCATAAACACTTCATATGGCTCAGTGGTTTCAATTTTGAAAGATCACTTGGGTATGAGAAAGCTTTCCGCAAGATGGGTGCCCCGTTTGCTCACAATCGACCACAAACGCTATCATGTGACAACTACGCAGGAGTGTTTGGCGTTGTTTAACCGTAATATGGACGAGTTTTTGTGCCGTTTCGTAACAGTGGACGAAACGTGGATCCATCGCAACACACCAGAGACCAAACAGCAGTTAAAACAGCGGGTTTCTCGGAGTGAATCGGCGCCAAGGAAGGCAAAGGTGGTTTTGTCTGCCAATAAAGTCATGGCGATCTTTATTGTGACCTTCAAAAGGGTAAAACAATCAATGGCGAATCTTATGCCAACTTTTGCCGAAGAAAATTTATCTCTTTCACCAGGACAATGCAAGGGTACACTCATGTGCAGTTTTCATGGCAATCATCCATGAATTAGGCTACGAATTGCTCCCTCATCAATCGTATTCTCCGGACTTAGTTCCGAGTGACTATTCCTTGTTTCCAAACCTAATGAACGATTAAATCATCGTATTCATGTAGTTAAATTTCAGCAGCAATCTTAGATATTTTTGTAGTTACATTTCAGCAGCTAAAATTTATCTTTATGTGGATAAATTGTATGTCTTTATTTAGTTTCAATAAAATCAAAACGATTACCAACAAGAGTCCTTCTCATTTTCTTCAGAAATCATAAGAATTTGATGTATGTTGTGAATTGTTCAAGGTTATTTCTGGCATTAGCCTAATAAAGACTTAAGTTCATTATCCTTAGAGCTCTCTATATCGGTATCAGTATTACTTTTGCTGTCTAAACATTTATGTAATGTTGAAAAGCTGTTTCTTTAAAGAACTTATTTAGCCATTGTTTCCAATATATTTGCTCAAAATTTAACTAATTAATTATTTAGATATTATTCAATAATTGCTTTAGTAGAGACTTTAGTATCCTTAAATTATTAATAAACTTAAATAATTCAGCTAAAAATCCTTTTTAACCCTCTTAAGACCTTTAAAAATCTATTAACTGTCCATTAATAGCATTGATTATTTTCAAAAAGGACAAACAACAAACAAAACGAATTTCCAAATTACAAACCAAATTCTAACTGTGTTGTTGCAATCAACCCCCTTTACCTCAGAAAAAACACATAAAATTTGCCCAAATAAAAGCATAAAAAGAAAATGCAACAGAGTTTTTTGTATTTGCTAAGAGAAGGAGCATACATAAATGAGAGCGAGTAAACAATCAAAGAGAGAGAGAGTGTCAGTTAGAATAAAACAAAACAAAGGAGATGAGAAGAAGGACCTGTTTGGCATGCAATTGTATACCAAGTATGTAGGTATGTGTATGTATTCATGTGATTGATTTAAAGTGAGAGTAAGAGAGAGTAAATATAAAATAAATCATTATATTTGTTGTGTTTATATAGAATTTAGTGCATAGGAATTATTGTGTTGTGTTTATTTTTTTGTTGTGTATGTATGACTGTATTTGTGTGTGTCTGTGTAATTTCTATGAATCGAAATAAAAAAAATTGTTATAGACACAAAAATGTATGTTTTTCAACTGGAATAAAATACAAAAATAGTGTAATAAAATCACCAAATCAAACGAACTCATTCTGCATCAAATACCAAATAACCACCACCCCTAAAGGGAAACGTTAGCTCGTACTCTGAGGCTTTTTTTTTTAAGAGTAGGGGTTTGTTTATGAGTGTGTAAGTGTAGGCATGTATTGTTATTTTTTTTTTTACCCATATACAGTTATCAAATAGAAATTTTTATAGACAGTTCTGAGACATTTGGAGTATGAGAGGAAAATTGTTGTTAGACTAGTGTTTGTATATGTATAATTTTCATTTAGGATACTGAGTAGAGTGTTTGGGTACTGGGGGTTTGTTGTTTTGCAGTTTCTATTGTATTTTCTAAGGTGGGTTTAAGCGCCTGCTCCTAAAAATTGGAAAATTTTATATTTAACTACCCAATAATGGGGTGTTGTACGCCAACATACACACAAAACACACGAACGCTGTATGTTGTTAAGGGAAAATGCAATTTTTTGCATTTTCCTTGGCCCCCCTGCCAGCAGGTATGAGTAATACTCACTCTAGTGTTATAGTAAAAATTGTGAAAAATCAATAAAATTTTTAGTTTTTTGGAAAAAAAAATTTTAAATGTTAAAAATTTAGAAATTTGCATAAATTGTTAAGCTTACCTTTAAAACAAACATTTTAAATTTGTTAATGCTTTTCAATTACAGATTATTAACTTTTAGCGTTTTGGTACTAAACTAAATAAAATTTTCTATTTCCTTAGAATTTTATTTAAATTTCTATTAACTTTAAGGTTTATGGCCTTTTTTTAAACACTTTACTTTTTACTTTTTGTTTTTAAGTACATAAATCTATTTAAATCTTTGTAATTAATTTGATTAATTGATACATTTTTTTTTGTTTTAATAATTTAAACTTTCCCGCGCCTCCCTAACACTTAGGGGGGGGAGTTGTTTAGTTATATATTTTTTAAAGCAAACTTTATACACTATTTGCATGTTTTTTTTTCTATGGTGTTAGATTTTTTGTTTATTATAATTTGTACCCGTGTCCGTCTATGCCAATTGCCAATTCGCTAATAAATTCTGCGTAACATTAAAAAATATAAATTGTATCCTTAAATGCCAGTGTTTTCCCAAAAACAAAAAAGTCAACAACAACAGCAACAACAAATATCAAATAGTAGATGTGAGAGTGTCTGTGACGTTTTGTTAGTAAATAAAATTTTTTACTCTGTGCGCTGGCGTCATAACAAAAACATTTACTCAAACTCCCCAAAACTATATACCCAACATACCATAACACTGCATCACCCCCTACCAACTTCCTGTTCCACATGCACTTCCCTTTTGCTGTTAATTTTTTAGCAAGTAAGTGTCATGAAATATTGTAAATTTGGCGCTCTAATCGATTTTTAATTGAATTTTAAATGAATAAGCTAACTTTTCAACAGCTTTAATTGCAATTTTTCCTGGCAAGGAGGGGGAAGTAAAAAGAAATTAAAAGAAAATATGTTTTGAAGTATAAAAAAAAGGATTTTTACATAAATTATTAGAAAATAAACAAATTTTTATACTTTTAAAATATATAATAAGCTTTAAATAGTCACGAGATGACACCACCAGTAGTTAGCAAATGCATCAACCACCTAGCTGGTTTTTGCTAAGGTTGTTGAGTTTACTAATATAAAACTTTCACCTATAAAGTATAGTGCTTCTCAAACTTTCGCTCTTGTTTGATGAATAGTGCTTCCCAAACTGGGTTCGTTAAGTTAAAAAAATCATTGCTGTGTCCAAGGTTTATGTATATGCTGTATATACCAAAGAGGGTTGTTGTCTTGAATATTAATACTAAGTACTGTATAAATACCTAAAATTAAGGTAGAATGTAATAGATTATTTAACAAGGTTTAGTTTGTTCCAACACTCATGGCATAAGGAAGAGTAATGCGTATTTTTATTATCTCTACCATGACAAAATTGGCGCTTTTGCTTGTAAATCTTTTATGGGTTCATAATTTCTGGAATTTGTTAACCCATTTCGCTCCGCGATTAAATTTTTATTTATTTAAAAAAAATATATACGTTTTTAGGGTAATTAGGACCCACTGATTGTAAAAATCTAGTCAAAAAATTTTCCGATTTTTCGTTTTCCCAGAAAAGCCTGTTCGAAATTTCGAACACTGGCGCTTATCCTATATGTCAGCTTTGTATGCAAACATTTGGATTTATTTGCTGTTTTTTGTTTCATTTTATTATTTTTGAATGAAATGGTACAAAAGTTATTAAATTTTGTGAAAAATAATATTTATTTAAATTCATGTTGTTATTATTTATTATAATTTCTTAAATAAAAAAAATTGCAAAAATAGATGTTGCGAAAAAATGCTTTTATTTATGTTTTAGCTTGAAACATTTTGTGTGTAGATGAATATTGCATTTCACGCACATATAAATTGTCGGCTTACCACAACCCTTCAGTTGACAACGACGATGTTTTCCCTCCGGATTTCTGATGACAATGTGTTTTCCCTGAATTTTTGGAAGATTTGATGGGCGATATTCGTTATCGTCGACATCATCATCATCGGTAGTTTCTTTCCTTTCAGTCAAAAGAAGAGCTTCTGTCATAAAGATTTTGAATTCTTTTTGACTCATGGGCTTCTCATCTTTGTGTTTTGCAATCAAGCAATGCAACTGTAACATGGTTGGCTGACCATACATAACGTATTTACCAGCTTCCCGGTTGTTTTTGGATGTCGATGCTTTTTTCCAACGTTGTTTTCAACGTCGAAATTTGTTGCCATGGTGACCTCTTTGTTGTCCTGCCATCTACATAGCAATATTTTTTGTGTGACATCAAATGTATAATCATAATCACCCCTTGGTAATTCTTTACCGGTTTTTAATTGATCAGATCCACCAGCCAGTCGATTGGAACGAACGGTTCCCGAAGCGCAAAACCCTTTATCAGGTTTGGATCTAAGTTTAAGGCTATTTCATCATCGTTCAGTGTCTCTTCATCCGTTAATTCATCGACTCGATCAGGTGGAAGAATATTAACGCAATTAATATCGCCGTCATCATCACTCCAATTGGCTATTATTTCATCCAAATCCTTCATAGACAAAACTTTTTTTCGTGTACTCATACTTATTTATGGAAAACACAATATAAAACCCACAAAAAACTTGAAATTCACTATTCAGATGTACATTATATACAAAATATTCTCCTTTTCTTGACAAAATTTGGTTATAAAATTCAAATACCACTCGATAAAAGAAAAATATAATAAAGAACAGCTTTTACACAACTAATGAGAGTCAAATATAACACAAAGAATGAAAAATGTCATCGTCAGTCAGTAACTATAGGATAAGCGCCAGCGTTCGAAATTTCGAACAGTCAAGTTTACACATATGTGAAGTTACGCATGTGCATGTAAATAATTTTTTTTTATTTTATGAAACAGTTGGAAATATTGGCAATAATTCCTCATGATTACGGGGTCACGGGGGTTAATTTTTTTTATTAGCTGATAGATAAGACTTAACATTGATACCAACATTTTACTGAAATTCCACATTTTTCATACATAAATATTTTTTTGAAAAAATATGATTTTTACTGTTCGAAAAATCGAACAGCGGAGCGAAATGGGTTAAAGTCATAGAATGGCCAGTAGAAGGCCAGTTTCGAGTTGCATACCAAATGTTAGACACTTTAAGAAAAATAATCTTTTATAGGGTGATATTTCCAAAATGGCCACCACGACCATGCTTACAGGACCATATCCTTTTCATGAAGTTTTCAATAGCCTCACGAATTATATCTTTGAGGTCTTGAATCGCCCCTGGGCTGTTGGCGTAGACCTTATCTTTCACGTGACCCCAAAGGAAGAAGTCGCAAGGTGTTAAATCACATGATCTCGGTGGCCAATTGTGATTATCTCTTCGAGAGATAACACGGTCCGGAAACTTTTGCTTGTGTGGCCCGTAGCGACTTCTTGTTGAAAGTAAACGTTGTACAGATCAATATCATTCAAAATACGGTGTAATGACGTTTGTGGAATGTCCAATTCCAAAGAACGATGAGGAATGGACAAACCTGGATTTTCTTCAACACTTTGGACTACAGCAGCAATATTCTCAGTTGTTCTTGAGCGACGTGCACGGGTTTTATTCTTCACATCACTAACTTGTCCCAAAAGCTCGAATTTTTCCACCAATTTCTGTATTGCGGTCCAACAAGTTGCTTCACGACGATCCAAAAATGCTTTAATTTTTCGAACTGTGACTGCAAGACCTTCACCATTTTTGTTGTGAATTTTAATCATTTTAATGCGTTGTTGAAGCGTGTATTGTTCCATTTTTAGTAATGGCATAGTTTCTACTTGTCAAATGTCAAAGAATAAAAGCTTCAAAAGTGACAGCTACCGAAATACCGGGTGATTCAAAATAACACCTCTTGTTGGAAAATCCTTTTGTTGAAGCAAAGATTTGAGTTGGATACCTAGCTGTGCTGTTATAATATTTAATGTTACAGATTAAAACAAACAGAGACCAAGGTTAGAAGCTAACAGTAGACACAATTTTATTAAACTTCATACATACGTGTAAAAACAATGGTTAATGGTTTTTTCACAAAAACATTCTCATGACTTTGGTTTTTGACAATTTACTTAGATTTACAGCTCGAACTCAACTCAAATATTCATTTCTTATTATTTATCTATGATTAGAGATCAGTGAACCAAAGTTTTGTTTCAAAAAAGTTACGTTTTTGCTTCTAAAAAGTTAAATTTATCTGACTTGAGAAGTTATAAATAAAACTGACCCATACTAAACTAAGCAATGAAGTTTCATATAAAAACTGACATGAGTTGAACTTAGTTTAGGTTCACCACTCTTAATGCAGTTCACTTGGGTCCATCAATAACTGATTCCATTGAGTCGACTTGAATATTCGTTTTTTTTTTATTTATCTATGATTAGAGATCAGTGTGCCAAAGTTTTGTTTTTTGGAAAAAGTTACGCATTTGCTTCTACAAAGTTAAATTTATCTGACTTGGGAAGTTCTATATAAAACCGAACATGGGTTGACCTTACCCCTTTAGATTATAATAAAACTTTATATACAAACTCTTTGAATAAGTTTTTACAACATTATAGCTACCAGGTTAGGTATGGCTTGTCTGGTCACGGTTTCCGACCTCACTGACAGGGAACAAATCTGCTACGTCCATTGTAATCCACTCAATTGTAATGCGAAAGATGTTTACGACTTCTTCTTACTAGCCTCAATATGGTTTCATCTATGGACCAGATTTTTGCCAATACGGGCTTATTTCTATACGCCACTGAACGGTCTTCACTAGAATTTGTATGCATTAGTATGATGTTTACTTTCTAGGTTACAATAACGACTACATTGCAATGCTTCCCGCCTTTCCTAAATATGTTGGTGATGACTGACAACTCACAATAACTATCGTTTTTACATGGGGCTTCCTTTCTTGCTGCTTTGCAGTTTTGCTGAATATGTCCGATGCTATCACAGTACCAAAATTTGAATCGGAATCTAAAAGAGTTGACACTTAACTAGCGTCTGCATAACAGTATATTTTATAACGCTTACTATATTTCTCTCTTTTTCAGCAAAATTACCTTAAAGACCGATTTGTTTAAGTCGTTTGGAAATCTCTAGAATTTAAAAATAAACACAATTGTTATACGATGTCGAAGTCAATCTTTAGAGATTTACTTGTGATAAGTAAAAAATCGGAACTCTACAATCGTTTGATTTAATACGTTTTGGAAATCACTTTCATTTGACAAAGATGTTGCACGATGTCCAAGGTGAACTTTAAAGATTTACTTCTGAGATGGCTCCACAGATTCTTCAACAATTTATTTACTATTACAGCAAGCTGAATTGTATCATTATGTTTGACAAAAGCATGCCTATTATAGGGTTAAAAATTTTCTATTTTAAACCAACATTTCTGAAATGACTTCATCATAAAATGCTCCAATCTAAATAGGTCCTTATATTTTCCATACTTTGAACATTTCTGATTATTATCTCTATGTAAAATTTGCAAATCTGATCAGTTCCGGAACATAGTTGCATATTTAATGTTTATTCCGGAAGGCCAAGTTATAGCGATACTACTACGAAATCATTCCATAAGAGACCTCAATAAAATGGAGTAGGTTTTCGTGAGTAATTAATTACAAAATTGCTGAAGAACTGAAAAAGCCTTTTGGCTGTTTTAGTGCCAAATAGGTTGATGATATTGTATGGGAAAGAAGAATGATTAACAGCTTAACAGTTTAATAAGTATACATTTACTTTGCATCCATGATGATAAAGATCATCGTGTTTTATTTTCCTCTTTATGGTATTTTCTGAAGTTGTTTAAACAAAGTTCTCCTTTCGAAGATTGATTACTGCTGTGAGTTTCAGACGGATACTTTGGAAATCTTTCTTGGTTTCGCTGAATTCATTGTCCTTTCATTATCACACGAGTTCCTATGTCTAAAGATGGCGAACGAAAACCCAGCACTATGCAGATGTTATAAAGCATTTATGTTGATTATAATTAGACTAGCCGATGTAGAGTCAGATGTGAACATTTTAGTTCAGCTAGCCTATTATGGTATAGATCTTAAACCTATGAAAACGGAATTCACATTTCCTTGAAAACAATTATATGATTGTTGACCAGACATTTGTGGCTGACCTCTGTCAATACAATTGAAGTTCGGTTGCCATCCATAATCGAGCCATTCAAATCGTTATTAGATGGTATGTATGGTTTTACTTCCATTTGATCTGTTCTATTCTCTTGAACTCATATTGCCACCACTTTTTAAACTCTTTAAACATTTTGAAAATTTTCTATACCCATTTTGATGCCTTTCTCTAACAAGTTTACTTACTGTTCACAAACAACTACATAAAAACTTTAGTTCAAAACCTTTATGACACAAAATGATGAGTGTGTGATTCTTCAGCAAATGTTTTATTTGTATCATCATCTTCAGAACAAACTTGCAAAAGAAATTTACAAATAAAGATATTTTTTTTTGGGAAATCTCACACTTGCTTTATTTTATTTCCACTGACATATGAAATACAACAAACAAGTTGACACAAAACTTTTTGTCAAAATGTCTTGTGGACAGGATGTAAAGTGTAGAAGTCACAAAGTCACACACAAGTTTTGTAGTTGAAGAATGTTTGCCTTATTCAAAATACAAAAATAACAAATAAAGGATCTTAAATTTAAAGTTGTGGAAGGAAATATTGTTTTAATTTATATTTAATTTAACTACATAGCAGTTATAAGAAACTGAAGAAAGTAAAGGGTCTTCCAATAGGGACTTCTGAACTTTGACAGCTTCGATAGTGGTCATATTGTTGAAGCCACATTTGTCTAATTGACTGTCAAGCAATCACTTCGTTTTGCCAAATCACTTGGGATGGCTATAGCATTCAACAACACTTGAAAATGCTAAAATTGTTTTATCAAAATTGGTGTTCTGTTCGGGCAACGTACAAGCGCTCGGTAAGCTCATTTTACGGTGAGGTCCATATCTGGAAGAATGTGTACGTCAACAAACAAAATTGTTGAATTTGTGACGATGCCAATTCATATGAGATCCAAGAGCGTTCAATGCATCCCGGAAAAATTCAATTTTTTGAAGTGGATTTTGTTCCTTTGAGAAAGAAGTTGGCCTGAATTGGATGATATTGACAATAACGACATGTGGCTTCAATATGATGGCGTTACGTGCCATACAGCTCATGTCACATTGGGCATTGTGCACGAGCGATTTGAGGGCATGGTCATCTCACGTGGGGGTGATGTGAACCGTCTACTAAGATTGAGCGATTTGACCCCGTTAGACTTATTCTTGTGGGTTTCCCGCAGGTCTATGCAAATAAGCCACAACCAACATAACCCAGAGTCATGGAAAATTATTATAATTACATCGATGATATCTCACACACACTTTGTTTTATTTAAATATAAAGATAATGAAATACCCTTTATGAGAAATGAAAGGTTGTCTTTACACTCTTCTATATTTGTAGAACATATGAAGTTTAGTTTATTTTCACACAGCCTGTTCGAAGTATTTCTTTTTAAACATAAAATATTACATAGTTTAGTCTAGGTTTCAGCTGCCTGAAGCAAAGCTAACTTGGCTTAAGCTATTATGTTCCGTTGTGATACTGTAAACTAAGAATACATCATACGCCAAAATTCAAAACTTGCCATCCAACTTGTATAACCAACCTTTCGAGTTTAAAAGGATATGAATCATTTCAAAATCACAATTGTGGGTTCGGTGACCAATGAGGTAAAATCTTAGGCCGCCTAAAGCTGGTCATTGCAAAGATGGTGTTCCATTGTGTCCTCTTCGTTTTTATAGATTGTTTAAAATTCGTTGTACGGAAGTTGTGATCTACGAGCATGTGTATCAACATAGTTATTGGTGTAATTGCATAAGTGGATGCTCAACCGCAATGCTGTATTTTTCTGCTTGATTCTTTTTTCCTTGAATAGCCTCATGAAGTGATAAAACTATGTGGCAGCTCAATGTGATCCAGTGTGGTTCGTCCTTTACAAGCAAAGCCAGCCAGACCGTTAACTTCAAGGTCCCCTTCATGAATGTATCGCTATCTCCTCAAGAAATACCCGTCATTTATAGAACATTTTCGAAGTGATATACACATTCTCTGGGGATCTAGAGGCCATCTTTCTATCGTTCATGAGAATATCGCATATGAGATAGAATACTGAACGTGTTGCGCGACTGTCTTGAAGCCATTACTTCGGTTTGAATTATGCCATAGTAAAAGGGACTGTCTCATATTCCGATGGGATGAGTAAACTCCACATCCACTTTAAGGAGTGAGATCGATAAAAAAGACATAAATGTTAATAAAAAAGAATTAGTGGTTTCTACAGTTTTGATTTTCTTTTTTTTTTATTTGATTGAAATTATTACAACTTGCAAACAATATTATTTTTATAGTTCTAATCAATAGTGATGAATTTATGAAACTTTTCCGGCAACCCTTCCATTAAAGTTTTTATAGTGCTTTTTGGCACTTTGTTCGAACAGGTAGTCCATCTCTTTTTAAAATCTATCACACTTTTGGATACATTTTTTGTGCATTTCAATTCTCTTTTAACAAGAGCCCAATATCTCTCCACTGGCCTTAGCTTCAGGCAGTTTGAAGGATTTGCCTCTCTTGGTACAAATACCAAGAACTTTTTGGGAAATTTGTCTGCTTTGGGTCCTAAACTTTTCTACAACATTCCCTCCAGTATCAGCTACATAAAAATATTGACTCGGAAACTTCGAAAATTTGTCCAGAACATACGTTTCGTCATCCTATCAGGATGAAAAAGTAAGGTATGCCTTTGGTATAAACCGATCTATCCGGTATCTTTAACAAAAAACCTTGATCGGTTCTGGTATACCTGTTTTGAGTCCATTATTAATTTGATTAACAACCAATAAAGAGTAGTAAACAGTTCCTTGAATGAGGACATCATTCTCAAGATTCATTCCAGTTAGCGTTGCATATGTTTCACCAAACAGCAGCCTCATAAAATGGAATTTACTTAACAATGGTGTCGTATAGGTATCGTATACGTTGTTCGTCTTCTCTAAATGCTTATTTGGACATTGACTGAGCTAATTTTTCGTGATATTTCAAGATATTTATTCTAAGTTTTAAAGCATTCTAACCTGAATTTAAAAAAAAAAAACATATCTTTAAAGTTCATATCTCTCTTATATATATCTTTATTATTTAAATTCGATTTTTTACATCAGCTTAAAAACTAAGCACATTAAAACTAAATTCACCAACTGACTTATCGACCTTCCTGCTGCACTCCTAGTACAATCCAAATTATTAACCATTATTGCGTACTGAGTCTCATCCGGAGTAGCACAAGCCTGTTCCGTACAAGACACCTGATTGGCATCGGCAAATGTCTGTGCCTGTACCGATAAATACAAGGGCGGGCAATCCATTAAATAGTCATAATCCAAACACAAATCACCTAAATCAAAACTAAAATCCAGTGTAGTGATTTGTTGGCAATCTTCTCCTGTGGTATAAGGCGAGTTGGGATTGCGATAGGGCCAAGGATTGGAGCGTGATGTGCATACAATAAAGGCTACAGCACTAACAGGTTTAACCTTCAAATAACGCATACTGCCCTCGGTAAAGAAATAGTGGGGTGGCAAACGATAAAAGTTTATGCTGCCTAAAGGCTCATACTGCATGAGTTTATTAAAGCCCATGGTAAGAGGGGACCAATAAGCCGAACAACGGGGATTGTTTAAGCTTCGGGGTACTAAAAGGAAAATAAATGAAATTGTGTTGTGTTTAAATTGGTTTACCAAGATCTCACCTTTTCTTATTCTCTTCACCACCGGCTCTGCTATTAGTTTCACCTCCAAATCATAACTCAGCACAAATAAATCCTCTTGGCTATTGTCTACAAAATCCGCAAATCTTATTATCGCTCCTCCAGCATAGTAGATAAATGTCAGCTCTGGCAGTGAGTTGTTTAAATAATTTACATAATTTTGACAATAATCATAGTCATAATCGTAGATAAATGCTATGGGACTGGGTATGAGTAGAGCAATCATCGAACGTCCTCCCAAGGAGGAGGCATTACGTTCTTCTTTCATTATGGTTTCAGCTAAAACTTGTGCTTTACTTAAGATAAGAGGTAAACTGAAGCCGGGACGGACTGAAAAAGAGGTTTTGGAATGAAAAATTTTGTATTTAAATGAATTTAAAATAATTTCCGAATAAAGAATAGTTGAGATAGTTCTTTTAAAGGGTCTTTCATTAAGCTCTTCCTGTCTTTAAATTTAAATATAACAAAGTGTGTGTGAGATATTATCGAAATGTTTTATTCGTTTGAAAGGACTGTCCGACGCGGCTTCTCTGGGTGGCGCTCATCATCAGGCTGAATTTGACCGATGACATGGGTTATGTTGGCTTTGAGGGCCGCTGTGGCTTGTGGCATAGACCTGCGACTTAAGAAATTCCCACATGGATAAGTCTAACGGGTCAAATCGCACGATCTCGGTAGCCAGTTCACATCACCTTCACATGAGACAACCATGTTCTCAAATCGCTCATGCAGAATGCCCAATGTGGCATGGTCGTTGGTGAATCATCGACCTATATCGCTTGCCATTGTTGGTTCTCAAAGAAATAAGGACCGATGACGCCGCCAGCCCAAAATCCACATCAAACATTGACTTTTCCGGGATGCATTGAACGTTCTTGGATCTCATGTGGATTGGTAACGTCCCAAATTCAACAATTTTGTTTGTTGATTCATCCAGAAATTGGTCTCACCATAAAATCGCGTGGATCGTTTCCCGAACAGAATACCTATTTTGATCAAACAATTTCATCATTTGCAAGTGTTGTTAAACGCTATATCCAACCATGGTGGTTGGGCAAACCAAACTGGATCAGAGTCAGTCAATTCGACAGATGTAGATTCAACAATATGACCGCTATAAACTGTCAAAGTTCGGAAGTCCCTATTGGAAGACTATTTAAGTACCCTACCTTCAAAAGATTGTTGTCTGAAAGCGGGTCAGACAGAAAAATATTGAAAATGAAAGATTTTTATTCAAATGAATATAAAATGTTTCCGAAACTTCTGCTTTGAAATACCCTACGTCCAAAAGATTAAGAGGAAAAATTTGATGGAACTAATTTAAGAAATTACCTAGTTACCCTATCCTTTGATCATCCCTTTTACTGTACTTCTTTTAATCCTCATACTTACACCAAGACTGGCTGGTCTTATTCCAATTCTCATAATAGTCCGTTATATAAAATGTGCGATTGACCATAACACTGCCATCTCGGGCGCACAACAGAGTAATGGAACTGCCATAAGGATTGATATTTAAACGTTGTACAACATAGCTAAACAGATCAAGGAGATTTACATTAACTTTAATACTAAAATTCTTAAACAATCATAACAATTTACTTGACATAGTCCACTATATAATCATATTCCCAATAAGTATCCAGAAACACAAAAATATCGGTCATTATAGTGGTGCGATTTGTTATGTGTTGAGGCTGTTGTCCGGAGGCAGGATCAGTTAAAGAACAAACGTTAACTTCAGCTTTTTTTGTTTATTTTTTTTTTTAAAGGAAAAAAGGAAATTTTTAGATTAATTTTTGTTAAGGTTTTGATATAAGCAAATTAAAAAGAAATACTCTCTGTTTTGTTTTGGATTAAATCCAATTTCGTTTTAAGTTAAAAGTTTTATTAGAAAAAGTTTTTGTTTTTATATAAATTTTACTTAAATATTAAATTAAAATAAACATAAAATTATATATTGTAAAATTATGTAGGCGTGATAAATGTAAAAAGAAATAAAAAGAAAAAACGATTTCCTTGGCAATATTTATAGAAATAAAAACTAGGTGAAAATGATTTGCGTAATAATTGAAAAATATAGATAGATGTCTTGACTCAGTTTGTTGGGTTCAATAAGAAAGACAATTTTGATCATATTGCGTAAATAATTTAGAAAAGTTTGCTCAACAAATACACCATGATAAGCGTGGCAAAACTGGCCGTTAAAGCAGACACACCACTATAGCAGCCCAAATTAACCACTGACATTACATAGCGGGCTTGATCGGGTGACTGGCAGGCAGTATCGGTGCAGATAGTGGCGTATGAGCTGCCACCATTACCAAAACCAGACGATGAAGAGGACGAGGATGATGTAGAGGGAGCCTGTACCGAAACATAGAGAGGAGGACATTGATGTATGGTGTAGTAACCATTGCAGGCATTTGATAAATCATATGAAAATGTATTGCCCTGCAATTGGCTGCAGGTGACATCTGAATTGCTGGAGGTGGCATTTTGTTGGGGCAGCTCCACCGAGCGTGAGGTGCACACTGTAAATTGCACAGAATTTTGTGATTGTATATTCAAGTAACGGCCACTACCAGCTCCATAGAAATAATTGGGCACCATGCGATAGAAATTGGTGACACCAGGACGGGCATATTGAGCCAATTGATCAGTGCCCCAAGTAGAAGTATACCAAGAGGATCCACAGCGTGGATTGGTTAAACGGCGTGGTACTGAAAGAATCATAAAGTTATATAAGTTCTGTATCGAAATTTTAGTTAGTATCAAAAAACTTACTCATTTTAATTCTCATGACCACAGGACCTCCGGCCGTGGCTGCACTTGAAGATGGGCTCAGGGAGAACAAATCCTTAGTGGGATTCAGCACAAACGAGGAGAAACGTGTAACAGTGCCGCCGGCATAATAAATGAAACGTAAATCGGGTACTAGTTCGTTAATGGTTTGCAACTGGTTGGTGGCATAATTCGAATCCGAAGCACTAACTGTTGCCATATAGGGCACCATTAAAGCTATCAAAGAGCGTCCACCCACCGTTGAGTTGGCCTGTTGACTGTTCATATACTGATAGGTCATATTTTGTATGCTTTGCAAAACTATGGGCAAACTAAAGCCCTGGGTATCTATATAATGATTAAGAAATAGTTAAAGTTTTTCTTATTAAACAAATTGTATTCCTTTTACTTACAGTTATTGTGTGTGGTATAATTCCAACCCTGGAATATATCCGTGATATAATTGGTGGTATTTACTATAATGGAACCATCTGCTGCTGCTAGTAAAGTCACTGAACTGGCATAGGGATTGATATTTAAATTGTCCAAGACATAGCTAAAGGCAAAGCATTGTTGGGTTAATATGTTAATGTTCTTTTGTGAAATCTAAATGACTTACTTGACATAATCCTGCACTTGATAGAATGGCCAAGTGGTATCCATATACACATAGATATTTGTCATGGGTGTAATGGTTTGTGAGACATCCTGAGGCAAAGCACTGCTTACCGAACACAAGGGATCATTCATGGCTAAGGGAATAAGCGGGATTTTATTACAATTAGTTAAGGCTAAGGTTAAAGCTAAGATGCTTAAAGGCGACTTAAAGTCATGGAAGTTAGATTCATTCTCCATATCAATGTTATGTTTGTCTTAAATGCTAAGAAGGAGACTTGAAAGTTTTCCATTATTCCGAAAATTACTTTGTAAATCAGTAACAAGTCAAACAGAGTCTTAGCCCTGGAGTAGGATACTTAGCATAGGAACTGCTTTTGTCTTTTTATCTAAAATTAAGCCTTTGTTGGTAGCCCAGCAAAAAATTCATTAATTTCCAGAATTTCACTAAGCTTCCTCCGATTCAAATTGAATATCACTTAATTCTATTGTATAAAAAGAAAGACCATCCAATACAAATCTATCCACCGAATTACGATACAAATCAATCGTCCATAACACCCAACAGATATATCTCACAACTTATTTACCTTTGAGAGCAATTTGAAATGTTTAATACAATATAGCTTCCTAATTATAGATTAACACTTCCCAGCTAGAGCTTCACTTTGTAGGCCATCCAAAGTACCTGTTTACACTGTTGCTGTTGCCTTCTCGTAGAAGATGTTCTAGAAAGACTTTGTTTCCTTCTAAAAAATTTCATACACATGCAAATTAAAAGCTTGGTTAAGCACACCTCACATTGACATTCATTTGCAGATCTTTTAATATAAGTTCTTATGTAGACATTCTATGAGGCATTACGCTGCAGGTATCCTTAGAACTGAAGACCTTCTAATATGCCTTCTTAAGAAGGCCTTCTATCAGACCTCTAACAGCAAGGAGTATGCAAGACCTTGGCTTTAAATGACCGACGTGTAAATGTGAAACGGTTCTGCAATGCGGCTGGGTGTCCTTGTATCAGGTAAATTAGGCCTTTTGGAATGCCTCTTTACTGCATATTTTTTCCGCTGGGTATTAATATAGCTGCAATATTCAAGCCACCACTCCTATCTTCCAAATAACCTCTATATGATATGTACTTAAGTTCTTGTGTACGTTCAGCTCATCTCAAAATATAATCTACCATAGCCCCTAAACTATCTTCTTTCCAAGACAATCTTGGGTACAATCCTAATCGATATAAAAATAAGGTCATGATGTGAGTTCTCCTCACTTCACCACTATGTTCGTATTACTTAGATACTAGAAAATAGTCAAATAGTCCCGGCTTAGAAGACACTTCACTACTATGTTCACATTAGATATTGGGTGTATGACTTAAAAATGAGGGATTTACAATAGATGGCGGTTTTTGTTTTAAATAACTAATACATAATTCAGATAGGTACCCTTATCTGTCATTTATTCTCACTTAGTTATTGAACATTGTAAAGTTTTTTTGCTTCGAAAATATCGAATTTTTTGTCAACGAATCGTCAATGCGAAAAGTTTTCCTTTACTTCTTTAATTTAAAAAAAGTGCTACTGACGCACACCTATTGCTCACCAAAGCTTATGGTGAATGTGTTTAATCGGCGTCAACGACCGAGAGATTGTTTGTGCGATTCAGAAGTGGTGATTTTGAAATGGAAGACAAAGATCGCCCAGGCCAGCCAAAACAATTTGAAGACCAAGAATTGGAGACATTACTCCATGAAGATCGCAAAATCATTGAGAGCTACTCAAGTAGCAATTTTAAAACGTTTGCGAGCAGCAGGATTCATCCAAAAGCAGGGAAATTGGATACCATACGAATTGAAGTCGAGAGACCTTGAATGATGATTCTGCATGTCCGAAATGATGCTTGAACGCTATAGGCATTACTCCATGAAGAGCTCAACAGGAGCTTGCAAAATCATTGGGAGCTACTCAAGTAGCAATTTCAAAACGTTTGCGAGCAGCAGGATTCATCCAAAAGCAGGGAAATTGGATACCATACGAATTGAAGCCGAGAGACCTTGAATGATGATTCTGCATATCCGAAATGATGCTTGAACGCTATAAAATAAAATAATTTTTGCACCGAAACATTACTTACGATGACAAATGGATCCATTATGATAATCCGAAGCGTAAGAGATCGTACGTGAAGTCCGGCCAACCAGCTAAATGGACACCAAATCCATGGCGCTAAGGTAATGCTTTGTATTTGGTGGGACCAAAAGGGTCCTATCTACTTATTATGAGCTGCTGAAATCTGGGCAGCCTATCACAGGGAACCTGTACCGAACGCAACTGATTCGTGTGAAGTCAGCATCTGCTAAAAAAACACCCAGAATTTGCGGCCATACATGAAACCGTAATATTTCATCATGAGAACGCTAGGACACTTTATGCCTCACCCGCCTTATAGAGCAGACCTTACCCCGTCGGAATACTACTTGTTTCGATCGGCGGAGAAAGCTGTCTCTGTGATACACTGTACCTTGGAACAGAGTATCCAACACTGGCTAGATTCGTTCTTGACCTTAAAAGATAAGCAGTTCTTTTGGATCGGAATCCATATATTGCCAGAAAGATGGGAAAATGTCATAGCTAACCACGGTCAATAGTTTGAATAAATTTATATTGTACAAATGGTTCAAAATAATAGCTATAATAGCCATACACCCAACACTAGAAAATATTCAAGAAGTCCCGACTTAGATATCCCAAGAGTGAAGGTTGATTGAACGATTTCCAATCATATTATTCCAAGGATATAACTTCCTCATATAAATCCCTATTGAAATTCTCTTTCAAGACTACATCATCTCACTGACATTCATACTCAACAAGTAATACCGTACAACTGTTCCAAATAGAAACGTAGGGTAAATAAATCACTGCTATTAAGATTTTACTGAGCACAACTGCTTCTGTTTCATCAGAACGCACACTGCCATTCCCTTGTACATTATTCCTGCCAGCAGTCTAGATTTGAACCTACTATCAACAAAATTCAAGCACCTAAACCTGTCCTAAAATTCCTATTGCTCTTTTAAATTATACTGTGGATTATTTACTGGGTTATTTTCTGGGTGGTGAGAAGCCCAAAGGGTTTGGAGTTATCAGGACAAACTTTTTCGTGACCTATTATATTTTTCCTTATCTGATGATGATCCTGGTGAAGAATTCCACCCCCAGAATGGCTGTTGCACTGTGTTATGTAACCATTCAAAAATACCGCATCATAAGAAACATATTTTTCTCTACAACGATTACTTAAAAATCATTGTTTCCAAATAGTTCTGTATAATATTATCTGAGCAATACTTTGGGCATAATACGGACTATATTGACGTTCTCAAAAAAGCCAAGAACCAATCAATCTCTTACGTTGAATCTTATTATAATGATCCTGATCTTCTCCTTTAAGCTAGAGACACAAGGAAAAATATTAGCTGCAATACTATCAAATGAAAATGTCTGCACGTCTACTTATTTGAATCACCCGAAAGGCTTCGTAATCAGTTTTTCCCACAATCCAACAATTGAACTACCTGTTCACCATGATTTATCTCATTTCTGATCTACCTTTTCCAGTGACGATAAACACTTGAAAGTATATGGACTAATATGATTTCCTTTCTTTAAAAGTTACAAGAAAATTCTTCTTGTGCGTGTTTCTAGATGCAAGGAAGACGTTTCTATTCTTAAAGGATTAATAGCTTTAAAACTACCTTAAATAACTAAAGCATTTAACATTGTACTCCTTATCCAAGACACCAACAGAGAGTATTTCTTATTCTTACACTAGCATACAAAAATTATAAAATATTATTATGCAATACTTACGCAAATAGCTGATCAAAGCATTGGTGGCCGATAGCGAGAAATTGGCAATAGAATCCGGTGACAAGGTAACCACCAATTGCATTTCACGATCCAAAACCTGGGCAAAAGCTGAAGTCTGAGCCATCATGGTTTGCTGATAGTTAGTTATACCTTGGAAGGTAGACATGCGATTGCAGGCCATAATGCCGCTGCCCAAAACACCATCCAAAGAATAGTACATGCGCAGTAATTGGGACAATTTCAAAGTGCTCACTTGATTACGCCATTGGGCAATGTTGAGGGCCAAAATAAGACCATCAATGCCACCACGAATTTCAGCATCGGTCATCTCTAGGTTCTGTCGCTGGGAAAGGAAATACCATTTGGGCATAACGGTGCTATTCCAGGCACCAATGGCACCCACAGTAGCCTGTTCGTTAGTTGAAACCGGTACTTGCACCAAAGCCACCTCAGCCAAGTCACCAGCCACTGTGGCGGCCCATCTATTGTCTACATTAACGGTGGCTATTTGAGGCATATTTTGGTAACCATTGCGTCGTGAGGCCATGGATAATAGCGTTCTCAAGGGCACTGTCTGGGGTTGGAGACCCGCAGCAATGCCTGCTAATAAAGTACCAGCGGCCACCGTGCCCCATTGCGTACGTATTACACCATTTTCCACCGGACACTGGCTGATGCTATTACTACTGCCGCCATTATTATTGTAGCCATAATCACTCCAGCCATATTCGTAGTCATAGGACTTGGCATTGGTATTGATACGTGGACCTGTTTGCAAAGGAGCACCACGTTTAGCTGCTTCAGACTGTATGCTATCCAAAATTTCCACATCTCCTATAAAATTGCTGCGTCTTTGCTGAGGATTAGTAAGAGCTCGAGGTAAACGTTGGGCTCTATATTGAGCCAAATTGCTGCATACGGTATTCTCATCGCCTCTGACACGCGTATCAAACGAACTGGAAAGCATAAAGTGCAAAGAGCATCTCTCCTCACTGGTCAGCGAATTGTTGGGAAAATTAAAAGCATTGCCTGGTATTAAACGTTGCAGTAAAATGCGAAATTTGGGAAACTGGAAACCGGTCGGGCTGTAGGGTATAACACCTGGATTAGCGGTCACTCCATTAGCCCTTTGTATGCCATCCTGGCGAAAACGATGTGTCAACGAAACGGCCAATTGGCGCATATCCTGATTGAAACCATAGGAATTCTCCACTTTTTCTATGAGCGTAATAAGAGTTTCAATATTTGAGGGCAAACGATTGGCCCGATCCATATAGTAGGAGGTATTGTAGCACTCCACCAAAGAGGGAGGTATTTGCAGTTGGGCATTTTCTTGGGCTTGTGTTGAATCTATGCTACAGCATAGATATAAAGCTAACAGACCCAAAAGGGCCTGGATTCGATTCGATTTAAGCATATTTTGTTAACAAAAGTTATCAGTTTATTTTCTCTTTGGCTTAATTTTCAAAGTCGTTTAAGTGTTAAAATGGCTGTAAAGGTAGAACAAAAAAGGAATTGTAATTGTTAAAACATGATTGATGGCATTTAAGGTATTATATTAGTTTTAAGTATTTGTAAGAATATGTAATTGGTTCAGGGTTAAATTGCTGTTTGTATGAGTCCCCCCATATTACTCATAAATATTTATGAGTTTGGAGACTTTTCGACAAGTGTATTTCTATTTTATTTGTTATACCTATAAGATAACAAAAATTTTGTTATGTTTAATACAAATATTGTATTTGTATTTATTTAGTTTTTTTTATATTTTTCGTTATCACTGACTCTATCACCTTTATCAATTTTTTTTACGATTTACAAGAAATGACTTCAAATAGTGGCATTATCAATTAATCGTATATTGATGATATCATGCTACATTTGGTGTTGTCAATCTTTTTTTAACTAAGTATATAAATTGTTTGAATTTTAAAGAACATTCAAGTTATGTTGAAAATATTTTGTGTGTGAATTTCCGGTTGGTGTAAATATCAAAGTATGTGGTAAAATCAATAGAAATTTATATCAGAATTTATGAGTTTTTCGACGATTGATTGTCTCATCTATTAAATCATGGAAATTATTCTGTTTGATGAAATTTACTTCGCTCTTTATTAATCCAACATTGGACATTAACAAAGCACGTGCTGATAGTGCATCTCGCAAATTTTTGTCCCATCATTGCCCAAAGCACATTGGTGGTATCTATGTTTCAAATATCCACCAAGTATTCTCAGACAAGCCGGACAATGTAATAAAACGTTTGGTCGCAGTCTTTGACGACTTCCGATCTTACGTCATAAGAAGATATGGTCTTAAGCCAGACTGATTATCCGACATACCAAATCTCCTCAATCAGCTTTTCAAACACTCAACAGCACATATGAGAATAGCGTGAGTCTCAACCGGAAAGTTGGGGTCATATACTCCGATCTCAGTGTAACCATTGACCTGTTTACAACCATCGCCATTATCATCAGCAAGTTTTTAAGATCCCTGTATTACACCTAAGTCGGTAACATATAATACAAGGGATTCTCTAATACAAAATATGCTGAGACTTTGCATGTGCCTAACCAGGTCACTTGAATTTGCAACAGTAGTCTGAATGCACTCATATATGCCTACTTCTTTACCAAAATATTTTAGTAAATAATATACAAAATAGCACTCAAGCATAAGTACGGTATCCATTCATGGAGGCGATAATCAAAACACAGAAGAGCCGATAGACTTTATCAAGCAGAGATCTCGCAGTCACCTGTTACACTTTATACATAGAACAGAAAGTTGTCATCACTGACACCATCCACCTTCATAACAGACTAAAGGTGTGGTCACATACCGAAAATGTTAAAACATGATAAAGAACAATCGTTGATAAGACAACAACGATTATTTAAAACATTCCTAACGGATCGAATACAAAGGAGTATCTACGACAATGAAACCTTTGCGGGTCCCAACAAATTAAGGTGACTTCATCCAGGAATATTGACTTTATGTTAGTGATATGGCAAAGGTGATTGCTTAAGTTGTACGTATGTGCAAAAAGATTCTACTGTGATCATACAACGAGAATGTGACTCAATTCAGGAACATTGAAATCATATTTCGGTGAACGATGAGCGCTACAGAGTTATGATAGCGATTTGAATTTAACTGGCCGCAACGACTGCCTGCAACATTCATCATGGTTATAAACACGTCCATCAGTAGAAGCTTCTACTTATCAACAATGTTGATAGCATGGGGTTATTAGCATTGTTTGTAAGTATGGCAACACTGCATGTTTAAGCTGCTAACATTAACATCGAAAGCTCTAGAATTCGAATGTACTAGTATGTCCGTTAAGAGCATTGTAGAAGATTCCCGATAGATGGCGCGTGTATAAATAGTGGCAGAGCTGGTAGTCGTGAGTTGAGTTTATCATTGACGCTGTTAGAGTTAACATCAACTGTTGTGTGAATGTGAGTTTGTACATTGTAAAGTTTGTGTGCATTTCTGCGAATTGATAAACGTGTATAAAGACAACTGAGTGAATATTAGAACTGTTGTTGGTGTACATTTAAATAAATAAAGAGTTGTTACAAATTTTAAACTACTAAAACTGATTTTTATTTGCAATCAAAAGTATCCGGTTTATTTAAAGGAAATAAACCCCGTTTTTAAAAGGTAAAAACGTAACAATATGATATGGTTCGGCTGTCTTGAGTTCCCAAATTGATCACTTTGAAGCTACGATCTGATTCTAAATTTACTGGCTTTTTCTGAGCTAAAATTTAATAATGAACTTGCATGATCTCTGGTTTTTGGCAGGATGGTGTCGCTTGCGATGTTAATTTACCACCTCAGGCCTGTGTTATGATCCCTACAGATCTATGATTTCCAACTTGTGTGTTTAAACTGAAACTAAATTCTAATTGAAATAATTCTAACTCGATTTCGATTTGTCCACCTGTGTGTGTAAATCACACTAATGGTTGAAATATCCATGTCAAGTTAATGGTTTTTATTCAGAATATTTATTATTGTCCTAAGCAGTTTGGTATTGAAAATCAATAAAATCGATGTAGTAGAAAAAAAGTTATGCAAAAAGTAAGACAAGCTTTAACAAATTTGAGGTTTTTTCACTTAATTTGATCAAATTTGGCAGTGTGTGTAAATCACACTAATGGGTGAAATATGGATGTGAAGTAAATGATTTTTATTCAGAATATTTACTACTGTCCTAAGCAGTTTGGTATTGAAAATCAATAAAATCGCTGTAGTAGAAAAAAAGTTATGCAAAAAGTAAGACAACCTTTAACAAATTTGAGGTTTTTTTTTCGCAAACTTTCACTTAATTTGATCAAATGAGAAGGTAGTTACTACTTTAACCTTGTGATTTACCGTGTTAAGTTCATGATTTCACATAGTCCCTTAACAAATCATTTCCCGTAATCTTTGAAGATATTTGTTAAACTTTCATATGATGCAATTGAAGTGAATACATCATCAATAGCATTAATTGAGGCAACACCTTTTACGAACTTCCGGTTTGTATTTAAAAATATTTAAGCGACAGTTCTTAAAATAGCAAGTTTATTATTACAGAGTCTTTGGTTTTTGTTAAATATTTACAATATCTTGTATAAAAGTAAATGACTCATAAAATTAACTTTTCTATGGCACATTCTTTATCAATATTTAATCTTTTGTTTTTTTTTTTTTTCCCAAAATCACAATTCACCTTCACCATTCATAGCAATTTATACACTTCGTAGTTTCACAATGTCCAAAGTTTTTTTTTTTTTTTTATTCTTTGAGGGCTTTTGTTTGTTTTATTTTTGCGTTTTACTTGGGTTAATTTGATAACTTAGGGCTTTATAGTATGTATTTTATCGAAGACCCCGCATATTTTTCTAATACATTTCGAAACACTTGCTCTAATTATTTTACGCACTTGTTGTAATAATGAGAGAGAAAGAGAGAGATAGAGAGAGAAAGAGCAAATGGGGGATTTATTTAAAAAAAAACGCGCACAAAAACTCTACACTTGTCCGTGCATGTCTCATAATTTTTACAGTTGGTAAATATTAGACTATAAATGCGATTTTAAGACTTTATTTTCTAATGATAAGATAAAAAAAAAGCTAGAGACTGGTATTATTATATAGTTAGATAGTAGCAAATACTAGGTATTGGTCATCTTTATGATTTTTAATAAAATATTTGTAAAATTTAGCAAGGAAATTCAAGGAAATTTAAGAATGTTTTTAAAGTAATTTTACACCATCTGAATTCTCAGTTACGTTAATTAACAAAATATTTGAGTATCCATAAGCCATCTGAATTATCTGATTTAGTGGATTCATCTTCTGCTTATCATAGATAAGGTTTTCTGCAACTGATGATAAGTTAATTAAGTTCCCAATAAGAACGAGAGCTTTCACACTTGATTTTTGCCTTTAGTTTCAGATTTTATTCACAGTATGTATTTCATTTTGGTTTAAATTTTATGTCCTTTACATGTCCTAGTCTAAAGTTTTCTTCACATTTTAACCCTGAACACTTGAGGTTTTTTACACAATATTTCAGTTCTTTTTGATTCCAAAAAAAGTTTTACTCAGAGTATTTTTAGTATTTTTTCTTTAAATTTTGTTATTTGTTTTACACCAATTATTGTAATTTTTTAATTTCAATATTTTTTTTAAAGAATTTTTTTTATATTTCTTTCCATTTTGCAGTTCTTTTTTTTTACCTTCTTTCACCACCTGTTTCAAAAATCGTACTAAAAAAGCACCGCACCTACTTGGTCTTGTATTCATATAAACTCTCTATACTCTTTTAAAAGTCTCCACATTAGTTTGATATCAATATTGTTGCAATGTTGTAATCTCTACAAAAGATAAGATAAGATAATTTCTGATGATGACAAGTAAGAGAGCTATATTCGGCTGTGCCGAATCTTATATACCCTTCAGCAAATTATATTCATATAAACTCAAATTTTAAATATTTTTATGTAAAAAAAAAATTTTTTTTTTTCAAAATTTTTTTGAAACTTTTTTTTGAAAAATTTTTTTTTTTTCAAATTTTTAAAAAAAAAATTTTCGAAATTGTTTTTTAATTTTTTTTTTTAAATTTATTAGTGAAAAAAAATGTATGACAAAAAATTTTTTTTTTTTTTTAAAAATTCGTCTCAAAAAATATTTTTCCCGATTTTGATCCATTGTAGGGACTTTGAAATATCTATCATTAGATATCCATATTGTCTATAGTAATGACTTAATAATCCAGATATACATAGATCAAAAATAGGCCAAAAATCGAGGTTGTCCTGGGTTTTTTCTTATATCTCAGCCATTTGTGAGCCGATTTTTTCGATTTTAAATAGCAACCGAGCCGGAAGAATTCCCGATATATAGATGTATCAGTCATGTTTGTAAGTTATTTGGGGGCTGCAGAAAGTTGATTTCAACATACAAGCGGACATGACTACATCGACTTTGCTGTCTATTTGTGTGGATCGCAAATGAAAAATGTAGAAATCTAGAAACAAACTTATAGATACCCTTGTCACTCATGATGAAAGGTATAAAAATAGGTATAAAATCGAGGTTGTGCTGGTTTTTTCTTTATATCTCAGCCATTTGTGGGCCGATTTTCTCGACTTTAAATAGCAACCGAACCGGGCCTATAGCGGATATATTGATGTATGAATCATGTTTGTAAGTTATTTGGGGGCTACGGAAAGTTGATTTCAACATACAGAAGGACATGGCTATATCGACTTTGCTATCTATAACGATCCAGAATATCTATACTTTGTAGGATCTAAAAATTACAAACAGAATGACAAACTTATATATACCCCTGGCACTCATGGTGAAGGGTATACAAATAAGTAAAACACCAAACATTATTCACTCACTTTAAATGGAATTGACTATACGTTTAATGTTACTCTTTTGTAAAAAAAAAAATTGTGCAAATCTTTAAATTTATTGGTTTCTTATCAATATATTGGTAGAGAAATATTTGTGACTCTACTACTCCAGATTTTTTATTTAGCTCACTAAAACAAAGCATTGATAAGTGCAACATTAAAAACTGAAACATGTTGCTCCCCCTTTCCTCTAGAGAATGATTCACATAACTGTAATAAATGATCATAATAAACTGTTCTACTTTTATTTATAATTTTTGTATTAATGTATTAATGTATTACACATTTTATAATGACACACTCTTTAATTTGTTATAACTATTTGTATCCTAGGTTTTTATGTATACAATACTCTGAGCACACTGAACCTTATCTAATCTTGTGAAAAAAATGGATATTTGTTGACTTAAATACAATAAAAACAAACAAAGTAAATAACATAATTTTGTTACTTTTTCAAACTAAAAAAAAACACTATTTAAACATACATATGAGCAACATAAAAGAAACTAGAAAAAATACTACAACAAGTGCAAAACTAAATTATTTCAAAATTATTAACATTTTAAGATCTTGAACCCGATTTAGAAAATTGTGTTTAGAAGACAATGGTATTTGTAGTTATGCGGATCTTAGTGCTGGTTCACACATGTCAAGTTTACTTACGCAAGTCTTGAGTTTGTAGATGAGAGAGGAGAGGAGATTGGGAAGATTTCCCTCTTTTTATTTTCTCTCTTCTATAAACTCAAGACTTGCTCAAGTAAACTTGACGTGTGTGAACCAGCACTTACTAAAATAGTGCATGAGGTCAATGATGTCCTGTGGCAGGACTAGTGAATACCGCCTTAAATTAGATATTCAACCAAATGGTTGTTACCCTCGTGAAAGTCGTAGTTAGAAGCTTGACAACTTCGAGGTCTTATTAGTTAAATTCCGGAAAATTTCAACATTTATAGCACGATAAATGGGCCGAAGACCATTAAGATCAATGCGATCACTGTATTTATTTTCATATTCCTGGTTAAATGAGGTATTCTGGCATATCCACAAGGTAAAGACTCCGCCAGTTCGGTTATGGTATTTCTAGAAAACGGACATGAATTGTCAGCACATCGGTCTAAAGGCTGTTGTATTCTGGAACATGAGAGCTAAAAGTACATTGAAAATTAGTTACAATGCTGTTGGCAGTGCCTGATCTTATGTTTATCCCCAGCTTAATATAATCTAGTTATGGTTTCATAAGGTCTTTACGCCAATTCTTGCAAACAAATCTCACAAACAACGTAACCCATGGTAACTTGACATGACTACACAACGTGGGGATGGGACAACGCAACTGAAGTTCGGTTGCCATCCATAGTTGACAAAATCACAAAATTTTATTCATATACTTATGAAATACAGGCAACGTATATCCAAATGGTAACTGATTTATGTAGTATAATTTAACTGGAAGCCCACCTAAATGGGAACATCCTACTGGGAACTGCAAAAGGGACAAGGGACCCCCTTAGCTCTAAAGGAAACAACAAGGAAACCCAGATCGAGAAGGAAATAAGTCTCATCCTAACAGTACTGGGAAATGCAAAAGGGAGAAGGGACATCCATAGTTCCTACAAGAAGCAATGGATGACAATAACTATAAATGGGTTAAGGTGTGAAGTAGCATCGTATGCGAACAAGTATTCTAAACTAATGAATGTTAGGTGTAAACCAAAATTGTTTCCTGGTAAAACTTCAAAAACAATAGGAAGACAGTAAACGGTGAATTGCTCAAACCGATTAGGTACAGCCTAATTCGAGCACATGGTTGAAGAAGAAATAAGTTCATTATCTGTCTAGAGAGACAAGCGTAGGAGTTCGAAATTTTGAAGTAAACTGTAATAAAATCGTTAATAAAAACTTATGTAAACTGCTACTGTATGATTGAGTGCTAGTCTTATAAAGCAGCAAAGATAAAATCTTTCTTCTGCAGATGCTTCAAGTGTTTGGATTACGGTTAAAAAAAGCGGCAAATTGTAAGAGCCCAAAACGTACATTCTAATCACTGCTTATGCTTTAGTGTTAATGATTAAAACTTGAGGTAATAAAAGAACTACTACTACCAATGGCGATCACATTCATCTACTTATCAGTCCTCATTACAGAAAGTCTTCATTTAATGAAGACAAACAGATCAACAAAAACGAGGTAAAACAAAATGTGCATGACACCTACTGAAATTTCGATTATACAATAGAATAAACAATAGTCTCACAATAGACTAGACTATAGTCTAACTACAAACAATAATATTGTTTAACTATAGACAATACTATTGTTTAACAATAGAAAATAGTATAGTTTAGCTATAGCCAATACTTTAGTTTCTTTATAGCTACAATCTTAGGTCTTTATGTAGTCAAAGTTTAGCTTCAAAAAAAAAAAATTTCGGCTTCAATCTTATGCCTTTTTGTAGTCAAATTTTAGCTTCAATCTTAGGTCTTTATGCAGTCAAATTTTATCTTCAGTCTTAGGTCTTTATGTAGTCAAATTTCACCTTCAATCGTAGGTCTTTACGTAGTCAAACTTTAGCTTCAATCGTAGGTCTTTATGGAGTCAAATTTTAGCTTCTATCGTAGGTCTTTACGTTGTCAAATTTTAGCTTCAATCGTTTGTCTTTACTTTGTCAAATTTTAGCTTCAATCGTAAGTCTTTACGTAGTCAAATTTTACCTTCAATAATAGACAATACTATAGTTTAAATATAGACTAGACTATAGTATAACTATAGGCTATACTAAAGTTTAACTATATATTATACTATAGTTTATCTATATTATACTATAGTTTATCTATATTATACTATAGTTTATATAGAAGAATATAGTCTAACTATAGACTTAAGTTTAACTACATACTAGAATATAGTCTAAATATAGTCCAGACTCTAGTCTAGACTCTAGTCTAACTATAGCCTAGACTATTGACTAGACTATAGACTAGACTCTAGTCTAACTATATTCTAACTATCGACTAGATAATAGTCTAACCATAGACTAGACTATAGTATAACTATAGCCAAGACTATAGTATGACTATAGTCAAGACTATAGTATAAGAATATAGTCTAACTATAGACTTTAGTTTAACTACATACTAGAATATAGTCTAAATATAGTCCAGACTCTAGTCTAACTATAGTCTAGACTCTAGTCTAACTATAGCCTAGACTATTGACTAGACTATAGACTAGACTCTAGTCTAACTATATTCTAACTATCGACTAGATAATAGTCTAACCATAGACTAGACTATAGTATGACTATAGTCAAGACTATAGTATAACTATAGTCAAGACTACGGTTATACTATAGTCAAGACTATAGTATGACTATAGTCAAGACTATAGTATGACTATAGTCAAGACTATAGTATGACTATAGTCAAGACTATAGTATAACTATAGTCAAGACTATAGTATAACTATAGTCAAGACTATAGTATGACTATAGTCAAGACTATAGTATAACTATAGTCAAGACTATAGTATAACTATAGTTAAGACTATAGTATAACTAAAGTCAAGACTAAAGTATATCTATAGTCAAGACTACGGTTATACTATAGTCAAGACTATAGTAAAACTATAGTGCAGACTATAGTAAAACTGTAGTCAAGACTATAGTATAACTATAGTCAAGACTATAGTACAACTATAGTCAAGACTATAGTATACCTAAAGTCAAAACTATAGCACAACTATAGTCAAGACTATAGTTTAACTATAGTCAAGACTATAGTATAACTATAGTCAAGACTATAGTATAACTATAGTCAAGACTATAGTATAACTATAGTCAAGACTGTAGTATAACTATAGTCAAGACTACAGTATAACTATAGTCAAGACTATAGTATAACCATAGTCAAGACTATAGTATAACTATAGTCAAGACTATAGTATAACTATAGTCATGACTATAGTATAACTATAGTCATGACTATAGTATAACTATAGTCAAGACTATAGTATAACTATAGTCAAGACTATAGTATAACTATAGTCAAGACTATAGTATAAATATAGTCAAGACTATAGTATAACTATAGTCAAGACTATAGTATAACTATAGTCAAGACTATAGTCAAGTGTATAGTATAACTATAGTCAAGACTATAGTATAACTATAGTCAAGACTATAGTTATATAGTCAAGACTATAGTTATATAGTCAAGACTATAGTATAACTATAGTCAAGACTATAGTATAACTATAGTCAAGACTATAGTATAACTATAGTCAAGACTATAGTATGACTATAGACTAGACTATAGTTTAACTATAGACAATACTGTTGTTTAATAGTATAACTATAGACTAAACTTTAGTTTAACTATAGACTAAACTACAGTTTAACTATAAACTAAACTATAGACTGGACTATAGTCAAACTACAGAATAGTTTAACTAAGGACAAGACTATAGTTTAAGTGTATGTTATACTATACTTTAACTATAGACTATACTATAGTTTAACTATATAGTACAATATAGTCTAACTATAGTCTAGACTATAGACAAGACAATAGTCTAACTATATTCTAGTCTATAGTATAACTATAGACTAGACTGTAGTCAAACTATGGAGTAGAGTTTAGTCTGACTAGCATATTGTCCTTGATTAATGTTTGTTTGCAATTCTGTATTAAAACGTCGCAAAGTAAACAAGAAGAAAACCTGTTTTTTACCTATAAAACCAATCTTAGCTAGTTTAACTAAATTAAGTCTTTAATTAAATTTCTTCAATGTCTTTATAATCTTTGAAAATTTAACAGTGCATTAATGGTTTCACAATATGTAGTTTAGCAGACAAACCAACAGACAGACATTCAAATAACGCAAATTCACAGGCACATACACACACACTCTAGGGAATCACAAATTTTCACCAAATAACAATTCATTTTTTTTTTCTCTTATTTGAAAAAAATAAAAATAATGCAAGAAATCCCCAAGCCTGCACTAACATGATTTTGTTAGCTTTCGAGGAGTTTTATAACAATTTGGTGTTGGGTCTGGCAATGGTTGGTTGGTTGTTGCTGGTTATTTGGTGTTGTTTCGTATCATTTCAAATACAGGGAGGCAAAAAAAAAAAAAAAATAAGAAAAATCAGCCAAAATGCGACAAATTAATGTTAAACCGCTTGTTGACATTATGTCTTGTCAACAGAAGAGAATGTCTGCGGTTTGGACTTGTTTTAATTTTCTGTTCCTTTTTTATTTTGTATTTATTCTTAAATGTTGTTGGTTTTTGCCAGGGAAATTGATAGAAATCTTGCAAATATATATATATAGCAACAAATGCAAAATACTGGCAATGTAGATTATATAAGGTGTTGGAGTAAAAACAACTACATAAATTTAAAGGTTTTTTCTACGTTTCTTTTTTATATTTCCCCAAAAATTTATTATGACACTTTCATTTGCTAGATATATTAAAATTAAGGGATATCTCAGTTTTCTTAATGAAATATTTTTGTAAAAATCTTAAAATTTTTTTAATATTTATGGAAATTTTGTTTATAAATATTTTAATAATTTATATTTGTTTGTTTAGTTCATTGTAAGTGTAAATCCATTTTTCAACTAAACTGTGTCTAGCCTTAATAAGTTATATTTTTGGTAATTCTTCTAGAGTTTGGTTTTATATACATTTTCATTACAATTTGCAATTTATAACCAACTCCAAAAAGGGGTAGAATGGATTTTTCATTTTGCTTATTTTCATTTCTTATTGTTATTATTATTATTATACACCTATTTGGTTTATGTTACCAATTTCATAAAAACTGTCAGTGAAAAATGAAAGAAAAATATATTTTTATTTTCAATATAAACAGAGTTTTAACCCTAAAAGTAAAACATTAAAGGAAATTATTACAAGACTCCATAAAATGTAAACTAAAGCATGGTTTAGATCTAGATCTAGTTCTAGTTCAGTTCTAGTTCAGTTCTAGTTCAGTTCTAGTTCAGTTCTAGTTCAGTTCTAGTTCAGTTCTAGTTCAGTTCTAGTTCAGTTCTAGTTCAGTTCTAGTTCAGTTCTAGTTCAGTTCTAGTCCAGTTCTAGTTCAGTTCTAGTTCTAGTTCAGTTCTAGTTCTAGTTCAGTTCTAGTTCAGTTCTAGTTCAGTTCTAGTTCAGTTCTAGTTCAGTTCTAGTTCAGTTCTAGTTCAGTTCTAGTTCAGTTCTAGTTCAGTTCTAGTTCAGTTCTAGTTCAGTTCTAGTTCAGTTCTAGTTCAGTTCTAGTTCAGTTCTAGTTCAGTTCTAGTTCAGTTCTAGTTCAGTTCTAGTTCAGTTCTAGTTCAGTTCTAGTTCAGTTCTAGTTCAGTTCTAGTTCAGTTCTAGTTCAGTTCTAGTTCAGTTCTAGTTCAGTTCTAGTTCAGTTCTAGTTCAGTTCTAGTTCAGTTCTAGTTCAGTTCTAGTTCAGTTCTAGTTCAGTTCTAGTTCAGTTCTAGTTCAGTTCTAGTTCAGTTCTAGTTCAGTTCTAGTTCAGTTCTAGTTCAGTTCTAGTTCAGTTCTAGTTCAGTTCTAGTTCAGTTCTAGTTCAGTTCTAGTTCAGTTCTAGTTCAGTTCTAGTTCAGTTCTAGTTCAGTTCTAGTTCAGTTCTAGTTCAGTTCTAGTTCAGTTCTAGTTCAGGTTCTAGTTCAGGTTCAAGTTCAGGTTCTAGTTCAGGTTCTAGTTCAGTTCTAGTTCAGTTCTAGTTCAGATTTATCTATGGAGTCAAGTGGAATTTAACACCCAAAAAAAGTAGTTGAGAACACTATCGATACACATTCGAAAAGATTCCCATGTTTTGTAATAAATTTCCAATTGAAATCGGTGCCATTTGAAGGTTAATGTTTTAAATATCCTTTACAGTTTCATCTGCTATAGATTTACAGTTTTTAAATGCGAAACTTTTCTCCCTTTTACATACATTAATTTCAATGATTTCGGCTCATTTTTTTAAGATGAATATTTTTCACTTTGATTTAGCCAAAAATTTGGTATTTCTAGCAAAGGGGAGTTTTGCCAGAAAAAAATAAAACAAGAAGTACCGAAATAATCATAAAAGAAGTTGTTATTTCTTTTGTCAAAGTGTCTGCAATTTCATATTATTTCCATTTTGGTAGCTGTGTGTAATGTGTTTTTTTCATGTCACTTTTGTATAGTTATAAATTTCTATTATTGCAAAAATATTTAAAGGAAAGATAATAGGACTGTTTTGGTTAACAAACATCAGCAATATTAATCATTAGATTTATGTAGAGTTATACAAAGAAATAAGAATAAAATAATTTGAAAATTTAAGTAATTGAAATCGATAATTAAAATCCTTTAAAAATCTAAAATATGTTTAATTTCTTTAACATATATTTTTTAAATTAAGATTTTGATATTAGAAAATTTGAATATTTTTATTTAACATGAAAGCATGCTTTATGTTTTCTTTATACTTTGTCTTTTTATACCTTAAACTAATTAAAGCCTACCTTAAGGCAGTTTTCTTGAAAGTAGGTCAAGCCATATGTTACACACTTTTTATATTTTAATAAAACTTACATATATTTTGTTTAAACAAAATTTATTTTTCCACCCTCTTTTTTGTTTCATGGTTTTATTTACCGGATACTCCTTTACTTTGTGTGGATTTTAGCCCAGAAATATTATTTTTGTTACGTTAATTAAGGCAAACAGAAAAAATACATTTAAAAAAAATGTAAAACCAGAACGAAAACATGTCATTTTCATTAAGGACAGGAAGGACAAACAATATATAAAGGAAAATATTAAAGAAAGCCACGTGTTTTATATTTAATCAAGGAGACATTGGTTTATTTAGTAATGATTTAAATAATAATTTTATTAATAATTTACATACTGCAAATTGCGCAGGGAGATATTGAAATCTTACTTGAAGTCTTACTGGACACTCACTTCCCAGTCTGGTGAATTTACGTAGCTTCAATCGTAGGTCTTTATAGAGTCAAATTTTAGCTTCAATCTAGGTCTTTATGGAGTCAAATTTTAGCTTCAATCGTAGGTCTTTATGGAGACAAATTTTAGCTTCAATCGTAGGTCTTTATGGAGTCAAGTTTTAGCTTCAATCGTAGGTCTTCATGGAGTCAAATTTTAGTTTAAATCGTAGGTCTTTATGGAGTCAATTTTTAGCTTCAATCGTAGGACTTTATGGAGTCAAATTTTAGCTTCAATCGTAGGTCTTCATGGAGTCAAATTTTAGCTTCAATCGTAGGGCTTTATGGAGTCAAATTTTAGCTTTAATCTTAGGTCTGTATTTAGTCAAATTTTAGCTTCAATCGTTTGTCTTTATGGAGTTAAATTTTAGCTTCAATCGTAGGTCTCTATGGAGTCAAATTTTAGCTTCAATCGTTTGTCTTTATGGAGTCAAATTTTAGCTTCAATCGTAGGTCTTTATAGAGTCAAAATTTAGCTTCAATCGTAGGTTTTTATGAAGTCAAATTTTAGCTTCAATCGTATGGAATTAGTATTGAGTAATCTGAGTGTGAGTGGAGAGTTTCTTGTGTACTCAGTTTGAACCCCCTGAAGACGGAACTAATGCTTTTCACAAGGAGGTCTTATCATGATAACTTTATTTCCCAAAAACTGAAGGATATTGCTAAGAACCTATCCAGGATATAACAAATAATGCCAAGGAGGCCACATATTCATGTAGAGCAATTGGTATTAATTCGGGAATCTGCAGTGAGAGTCATCTTGTTTTATGTAGTAGTAGGGTGGTGGCATGCTATGCAAAGTTGGCATTGACTTCCTTTAAACTGCTGGGCTGGGTCTTATGTTATGGAAAGCTACTCATATGTACTATGTATTACTATCTCTGAGTATTGCAAGGCAACAGCACCAGTATCCTTGAGAAACTTACACTGTAGATGTTTACAAAAGGCAAAAAGTTTGAACAGGTCCTCAAAACAAACAAAGGTTTCATTTCATGCACAAGTGTCTTAAGTTGTTGCTATTGTAAAGAATTGTTATCTATTGGCTTTGACATATGCTAATTAAGCAATTAGTCATATTATATGAAAACTACTTTTCATATATGAAAACATAACCTAAAAATTTCTGGCAAGAAATCAAATACTTTTTGTGCAGAGTCCTTTATAAAACTTAGTTTTTTGTCATCTTAACTTAAGACAAACTACTACTCATATGACCAAAAGGGATTTAGAAACACATCATGTGTTTCTCCTGTGCTTTAAAAAGAACAAAACTTAATAAATTACTTTAAAATATTATTGTATAGAAGTTTTATTTTAATTGTGGAAAAATAACAAACAATGCTTCCATCTTCTGGGGATTTTATGTGGTTTTCCTTTTGCATATAACTGTCTGTCAAGTGTATGATAAGAAAGAAAAAAGGACTCATATGTTGGAGTTTTATTATATTAAGATTTCTTCAAATGATTATGAAGTATGAAATTTTCCTTAAAATAATAATACACACTCATTCCTTTTTAAAGTTGCATATGTTACCGTTGTAAGGATGTTACAGGATGTGAGTTTTCTTGTATATTGTGTTAGTCTAACTTAAGGAATGTTATTTCCTTTTGTGGTTTTTAAAATAGAAATGCTGAGAAATGTACAAAATATACAATTTTGTTTTCTCTTTTGTCAAGTCATATACATACTTATGTATCAAGTTTCTTTGGAATTGTTTTAACAAATTTGAGTTTATAATAATCCATACTACTATATTCATTTATTAGAATTGATAGAGTTCACTGTTAGGAATTTAATCTAATAATTAACATTTTAGTTTTTTTTTTTTAATTTAATTTTCATAGCATAGGTTTGTTTAAGTTAAGCTGGAAGAAAAAATTGTGGCTGACACGTTTTATTTACGACACTTCTAATATCACCAATATGTATTCCAATAATTATGAGATGAATAAATAATGAATCAATAATGAAGATCTAAGAAGAAAGGAAACAAAACAGAACTGGTACCGTGTATGTTTCCTAGAAGATAGGGACTGGCTTAAACTTGTTTTGTAGGTCCTGTAGATATTATATGTTTTTAACAATCATGGATATCTATCAATCAGAGAGATTCTTTTCTCGACAATGAAAGTCAAATATGGTGAACCTTTGATAGGATCAAATGATCCTCTGAACTGATTATCACTGGTGCTATTCGTAAAACTCCATCTAAGGCCCTCTTTGCCAAGAGATACTGCCGTTAACCTAATGGCTAGGATCGAGGCTCTCAATGCAGTCATAAGACTTGACTATTGGCGTCTGGAACCGGCGTAGCTTCAACAATGTGACTACATTACAGAGATTCTCTTCTCGGCAATGAAAGTTACATATGGTAATTGACACTTGACAAATCCACACACCGTATATCCTTGAAAGGATACAATGAACCTCGGAGCTGATTATCACTGGTGCTATTCTTAGCATACCATCTAAGGTCCTCTTTGCCATTATAAACTTCCGTTATCCTTATTACATAAGACTCGACACTTTAGCTTCAATCGTAGGTCTTTATGGAGCCAAATTTTAGCTTCAATCGTAGGTCTTTATGGAGTCAAATTTTAGCATCAATTGTAGGTCTTTATGGAGCCAAATTTTAGCTTCAATCGTAGGTCTTTATGGAGTCAAATTTTAGCTTCAATCGTAGGTCTTTATGGAGCCAAATTTTAGCTTCAATCGTAGGTCTTTATGGAGTCAAATTTTAGCTTCAATCGTAGGTCTTTATGGAGCCAAATTTTAAATTGCTAGGAAGATGCTGTATGGCTAAGAACCTATCCAGGATATAACAAATAATGCAAAGGTGACCACCTAGTCATGTAGAGCAATTGGTATTAATTGGAGAATCTGGCGTCTGGAACCGGAGAGCCTCAATTATTTAACTGCATTACATATGATCTTGTTTGGTGGTTTGGCACTTGACAAATCCACTCACCGTATATCCTTTGACAGCATCACAGCATCTAAGGAGATCTTTGCCAATGCAGAACTTGCGTTGATCTTATACCTACGAGCGTTGCTCTCAATGCTTTCATAAGAATCGATATTACTGGCTTCTGGACTGTAGGAGCTTCTACAATGCGACTATATTTCAGATATTCTCTACTCGGCAATGAAGTCACATATGGTGATATTTCAGATCCTTTGATGGGATCCAATCATCTATAACACTCTATGACATGCGGAACTTCATGCTGTTGTAAGAAACCATACTATTGGAATTTCAACAATGCGGAGCTTCAACTATATTGGCATGTCTAAATGGACTCCCAGGCAACAGTTAATATTGCACAGGGTACAATGCGGGTGTCCTATAGACTACCGGACCTGTAGTGTTCCTTTAGCTAAGATCTAAGACGTGGTAGGGCTCCAACCAGCTGATATTTTACCGACTATACGGGGTGAATATTCGGATTTACCCTGATAGTCGGTCACTCTAAATCTCTTGTCTGCAATGTGTCCAATGTACATGGCATCAAATGTGGTTCTGAAATGCCTGGCATCCAGGTGGAGAGACTTTCTAAAGTTGGACTTTTCTGATGCCGGGACTTCAATTTGACTATGCGAACCGTATTGCGGATTCATTGGCCAAAAGACGAGTATCGCTCTGGAATGATGAGATTGTCCGACTGATTGGTGTATCGCTCTTATCGAGTAAACGATTGGTCGAGTGATCTCTGGTCTCTGCCTGTTCGGTGTGAAGACTAGGAGATTGAATTTCCCATGTAAATGCTTCTGTAAGTGTTGCCATGATGATGGAGTGAGACACCTTCAAGGTTGCTTAACCATCAACTTCATGCTTATTACAAGATTGTTTGGTTGATGAAGGGAAAAGGACCCTTGGATGACCCACTTGTGTCACTCTATAGAGCTGGCTGCATATTTCTATGAGTTCACAGCATCATTGTCGAGCAAAGAGATTTATGTAATTTTAAAGCAGCTGTTCCTTTCCATTTTGAATCTCAAATTCAATGGATAACAAAGTACAGAGCGATCTGCTTTCCAACCAAGTTCAAACTGACCAGACGATGAAGAATGCATTGCGTTGGTGAAGCACGAAGAGCCCTAGGCATCCAAATAAAAGTGAAGTGGATATTGAAATCCAGCTATTTTGAAATCCTAGTTTTAATCACCGTGAGAAGCAATAGCATGACTAACTTTTGTCTCCAGAATTCTTTAAATTGAAACACTCTTCTCCCGAAAATATACTCTGTTCTTTTTCAAATTGATTCCCATATTAAATTCAAAACATCCAACATCAATAATTCACAAACAAATGTCAACATATTTCACACTCAAAATAACCAAATAATAATGATGCTCTTCAAACACTTTCACACAACGCAAACATACAGCTACAAACACCCACCGTTAGACACAAAGTTAAGTCCACAGTTTGTTAAAATAAACTGCAATCACACGTCGATTAAGATTATTTTGCCAAGGGCAAAAAGACCTTCTAACTCAGCGAGGAGACAAACTGCTGCACTTAAAATAATGCTGGAAGATATCAAGACTCTAAACCAAAAAAAAAAAGAAATATAGAAACAAAAAATCAACAATATTTAGCATAATCTCTATACCAACAAAGTATACAACACGAAAAACAAAAAGAAAAAAACTAAAGCATACTGTAAGGATGCAAAAATATTACACAAAACTAAAGCATAGCAAACAGGAATGTGTTGTGTGTGTTGATACAACATAATGCTGCATTTCGGAATGAACATGAGTTGAGTTCAGTTCAGTATGAGCTCTAGACAAGCAATACAAATGTTGAAATTGTGTATCAAATATTTTTGGAAAAAAAAGTAAAGAAATAAACATGAATTTTTCATGACAATATTGGTTGTTGCAACAACACCATCTCTACATGTTAGAAGGCAAATAACAGTCAAGTATAGAGTAAAAAAAACAGTGAGTTTAGTTTAACAAAACTGTCAAAAATGATTGTGTGTGAAGGAAAAAAATAAAGACAACAAGTGTCAAATTTAAATTTTTTACCAGGAATAGTAATGAGTTGTATTTAAGAAATTTGGGGTTTAGACTTGTTTTAAATTTAAAGAAATGTATTAAGTTACATAAGGTTATTTGCGAGTTTAATACATTCCAAAGACTGTTATTGAAGTGATCCTTACTGGATGGTTAATTTGGTTTTGCGCTTTGGCATTTCCAATAGTTTAGGCGACAATTTCTCGCACATTTGTTTATTATCTTTAAGATTTTTCAAGTCTTTGGTGTGTTTGACTTGTGACTTCAAAAAAGCAAAAGAGAGAGAAGTCTAGAGCATTCAGATCAGGTGAAGCAGAAGCACTAAATATTCTATAAATTAACAAGTGGTACTACGAATACTACGAATACATAATTGTATATCATTTAAGTCTTAATGACTTTTTCTTGATATAAATAATCTATGAATTCAAAAATGGTCCTTCGAACCCAGCTACTTATTTTAAACTTTTTTCTTAAGGCTACAAATTCGGCTTACATGTCAATCTTGGCATAATAAGTAGTCTATGGTCTGTGTTTTAATGGCTTTTAAACTGTCTCACTTTCATCTTGATATAAATAGTCTATGAATTCAAAAATGGTCCTTCGAACCCAGCTAATTATTTAAACTCTTTTCTTAAGGCTACAAAACCGGCTTACATGTCAATCTTGGCATAATAAGTAGTCTATGTTCTGTGTTTTAATGGCTTTTATCCTGTCTCACTTTCATCATTATTCTATTTGGCGTCGTCGATGTTGTCCTCAATATTGAGTCAAAAAATGGTATATGTTTCGTCAATATCGATAACAAATGGTTACTATTGACAGCATTTTATACTTTTATAAGTCGGGTTAATGTACAAAACGCTATCAAAAGTTACCAATTGTTATTGATATCGGCGAAACATATACCATTTTTTGACTCAATATTGACGACGACGTCGACGACGCCAAATAGAATAAGGGTGATTGATTTAAATTGTTGGTCCTTCGAACCAAACATTGATGTGTTTGTACTTTTGAAAGCCTGTTTTCCAGCATTAATCATTATTGTTGGTTCTTTGCTACAATATCTCATTATAAGTTACTTTTATTAATTTTAAAAAATGGTCCTTCGAACCCAGTAACTTCTTTCCTGGATTAAAATCCGATGTAAATTGTAATGTTAACAATAGTTTCTGATTTTTCTCTTATGCAACCTTTCATGTCTATGTTTTTGTAGTAATTCAGTTGGGAGGGGTTAGGCGTTTAATGATGTACGCCATGATATTGACATTTGACAATGCGGCCTTTCAATCAATCATTCTGTGTATTAAATGGTTTGAAGAGTGTACACTGTCAGTCAAGCTGACAATAAACATTGATACCAAAGCGTCCAAAGTAGTATATAAAATCCCTATATTGGGTAACAAAAAGGCGGACGAGGTATTCAGGCTGGGTTCCTTTCTGGACATAGTCAACATTGAGAACACTAGGCCACAGCAGGAGTTCAGGAAAGACCTCAACGTATTGACATTTGAGGAATATGTTCATCCTAACTAACATTTGATTTCTCTGAGTGTTTTTATACCCTTCACCTTCGTCATATAATTTTCCGACCCTATAAAGTATATATATTCTGGATCCTTATAGATAGCGGAGTCGATTAAGCCATGTTCGCCTGTTTGTCTGTCTGTTGAAATCAATTTTCTGAAGACTCCAAATAACTTACAAACTTGATTCATACATCAATATATAGGGAATTCTTCCGGCTCAGTTGCTATTTAAAATCGAGAAAATCGGCCCAAAATGGCTGAGATATAAGAAAAAAACCGGGCCAACCTCGATTTTTGGTCTATTTTTTTTATCTATATCTGGATTACTAAGTCATTTAATATAGACAATATGAATCTAATGATTGATATTTTAAAGTCCATTGCAACGATCTATATAAGGCTATAGTAATTTGGACCTACAATGGGTGAAAATCGGGAAAAATATTTTGTAATTCGAACTTTTTTCACAAACAACTTTTTTTTCCCTCATTTTTTTCACTAATAATTAAAAAAAAAATTTTAGATTTTTTGCAAAAAATTAAAAAAAATTATTTAAAAAAAAAATTTTTTTTGAAAAAAATTGTAATTTTTTAAATTTTGAAAAAAAAAAATTTTTTTTTAAGTTTTGAAAAACAATTTTGGAAAAAAAATTCATAATTTGGTGAAGGTATAGTCGAATATAGCTCTCTTACTTGTTCAAACTGTCTAACTTTAAAATTTGCCTATTAACTTTCTGTTTATTTCACAAAAATTGATTTTTTACGAACTTTTTCTGTATACAAACATGGCAATTAACTTTATAAATCACATTAGCATACATATGTGTGAGTGTAAACAATTAAAAGATTAATTATTTTCAAACCGGACACTTTTCAAAACTGTTAACCATGAACCCTCCGAACCCCCCCCCCCCAACTACCCATATGTTTAAGAAATAAACCTTTATCAAAAACTATATGAGCATAAGTCCAATATGTTTCGTTAACATGGATAAAAATGTGTGTGATATATCACACACTTTCTACATTTCATCACGAAACCACATACAATTTTACATACAAACATAACCTTAAAAAGGTTTAAATATGAGTGTGTTGGTCCATAAGAAACCTGACTCTATACGAGTTATTTTTCTTGAGCTTGACCATAGTAAATGTTAGCAGTCAAGTGTGGGACAAGATGCTGGACTTTGTTGTAACCACATACTCATTAGTTTGTTAAAAGTAAAACATGTTTGCTAAATGGATTTTTTCTATTTCATGTGTCCCATATCAGAATTTGATTTATGTCGACTTCAACTGCTGCCTTATCCTTGTTGGTTACATACGTGTGTTGTGTAAAGTGTGCTGTCCTGTTTGTTGGGTTGATTTGTTTATTTCTTATAATTTACATAAATTATTATTAAGGTTACACAAAGCATTAATTTGTTATAGTTTTTGTATTTGTAGTTGCTGATGTTGTGCATATTGGTCAACACTTCGTTTATCATTGTTAAAACAATCCAGGATTATAAAACAACTTTTTTACACACACAGACATTTAAAAACTATTTCAGTTTGTTAGTTTTCTTTATTGATTTGAATTACTAAAACAAATGTGTGATGAAAGGTCCTGCATAAGTCTAGGTGGACAAAGTAGTACAGTCTAGGTGGACAAAGTAGTACAGTTTTCAAAGGTTTACGTACCCAATGTCATGACATATTTTTCCTTTAAATTTGTTTAAAACTTACCTATCTGGCAAATGACTTTGGTCTTTACTGACTAAATATTAGGTTCTATGCTAAAATATTTCATTATATGTGTCTTGTATAAATTTAAAAAAAAATGGTCCTTCGAACCCAGTAACCCTTTTTCCGGGATTAAAATTTGATGTTGACAATAGCCTCTCATTTTTGTCTTATCCCTTTCTACATGTCTATGGTTAGTAATTCAGAATAGATTGATATTCAACAAGTTAGAGAGATATATTTAGCTGTCTTGAGGATCGGTTCATAACCTCTTATATCAGAAAAATATTTTATTGTATCATTTTAAGGCAGTGCTATTTAGTTACACACAACTGTTGTTATAAAGAAACACATGAATGAATGCGGTTAGAAGTATGTGTGTGTGTTTGAACTCATGCAAGGATATGAAAAGGATTAAAACCAAGTTTCTCCAAAAAATATTATTGCTGAATAATCAATATTGTTTTACTATTCCAAAAAAAAGAAATAAAATAAAAATAAAACTAAATTTAAAAGTAATGGGTTTTCTTAGTTCAAATTCCTAAGAGTCTTCATATCCTGATGACATTTTTCAAATTGTTGGACAAAAGTTTTTTTTGTAAAAAAGTTCATGTATACAGACATATGTATGAAAGAGATTTCTTTCCATGATTTTTCTAAACAAGTTGAATTTTAATGGTTTGAAACAAAGACAAATATACAATCCATAAACAATTTTAATTGAATACATGAAAATGTAATTTATTGACTAACAAACTAAATATTTATAAAGAAATATACACAAACACGATGGCCCAATATGAATTACTCTATTGGAAAATGCTATAATTTTAGCAAAGGGCATAGATTTTTCTTTATGTTGTGATATTTCTGAAATAAACAGAAGTAGAACACATGTCGACAAGCCAGTAAATGCTATACTACTCAAGAATGCGGAATATTCTTGGCTATTTTTTTATGGAATATTATTATTATTTTAATAAATGCTAAATTCGGAAAATAAACACAGTTTGGTTCGAAGGACCATAATTATCAAGATTTTTCAACTAAAAGTACATTAAGAAAACTATTCTGAACTACTATAACAACTTTGAGATATATGGAGGGATTGATTATGAAAACAGAAAATCGTTTTCATAAAAGTATAAAAAAAAATCATTGTTTGGTTCGTAGGACCAATTTGGAATATAATTATCAAAATGTGGCACTTAAAAATTCATTTTGTTACAAATAATAAACTATTATGCCAACATTGCTATTAAAGTAGGATTTTTATCCTTAAGGAAAGAATTTCGAACAAAATCACAAGGTTCGAAGGACCATGTTTTTCATTTATACAGTATTTATATAAAAAAATATTATAGCAAATAAACAACATTATTAAAGCAGCCGCCACGATATAGGTAGTTTAAGTTTAACTTGTTTAACTTTAATTCGAAGGAACAACAATTTTAGAACGTAAGGAGTGAGATCGAAAAATTCTTAACTTCAATTTCCATGCTCTGTTTTTGGCCTCTAAATTTTTAGCAGCGTTCCTGTCAAAAAGTTTTTGAGCCTTTTATGGTTTTAAAACTGCATTAGCTTTAACTTTTCGTACCAAATAGTCCGAGCACTGAGCTAACCGGGCTGCTTTCTTACCGGATGTGTTGGGAGCTCTTTTGAAAATGATTTATATTTTTTTGGCTTTAGAAACTTCATGTGAACCATTCCTTCTACCTGAACCAGGATTTCTATCAACGGATAAGTTCTCCCGGTACTGTTTAATAACATTGGAAACAGTTTGACGGCAGACAAACTTTTTGTAGGACCAAGTTGGGTTTTATTGCAAATATTTAATAATTTTAGTACGCACTTGTTTCTGGTCACTCATTTTAATCTGATTAACAACAAATCAATATAATTGACATTAATAACTGACACGTTTTACAAAGGTAACTTGGTAAAAAATAATCAAATAATACTTTGGTTAAAAGATTTTATGAAAAACGTTACGATCACACTCCTAAATTATCAAAGTGTATCATGCAACATTGCCATGTATAAGGGATTTTAATCCTTCTGGAAAGTGTTTTTAAAAAATGTTATTGGCATTGAAGGGCAATTCTTTAATCTATACAAGATTCATGAATGTTGTAGTAAAAAGCATAATAGCAGGAAATTGCGCTTTTTAAAGTACACAAAAATCATTGTTTGGTTCGAAGGATCAAGGGTGATCAAAGTGTGGCAACTAAAAAGTCATTAAGACATACAAAACAAGATTTTTATCTATAGAAACAAGCCTCACAAAAAATTACGGGATTCGAAGGACCATTTTTTAACATACATAATATCTATATCAGAAAACGTTGAAGAATCCACAACAATCATGTGAAATGATAAAGGAGAGGGCGAAGGTGATTATACGTGACAGTAGGGTATCCAACTCTATTGATTCGCTGAAGCACCATCGCAATGTGGGCTGCATTTCACTGTACTATCGATACTACAATGGAATGTGTTCTGATGAAATTAGGGAACTTGTTCCTGATACCCGCAGATTTTTCCTTAAAACTCGTTTTTCATCAAGAACACATCCATTGGTGGTCGATTGACCAGTGGACCGCACAATACACTACAGGAAAAATTCATTCTTTAGCCGTACTGTACGTATGTGGAACAAACTTCCATGCTGAAGTGTTTCCTGTCATTTTCAATGTAGAAAAGTTCAAATCGAATGTCTACAAACACTACTCTTTCCTCCCTTCCATAACCTATTTTCCTAGTTCCAACACAATACTTTGCGTGAGTAGGGGTCATCCCCTGAGCGCTGGTCCAAGAAGAAAAAAAAGATATACTTACCTATTAAGAAAACCTCACTTTTAAAGGTACAAACAAAATCATTGTTTAGTTCGAAGTACCAATAATTTCTGTAAATAACGAGCAATAAAAGGCAGCTAAAAAGTTACTGAAATAGAAATTGTAAACTATTACACCAACACAGCCATTTAAGGAGTAATTTTATGCTTAAACAAATTTATTCAAAGTACTGGCCATTGTTAGCTATGACCTTTCCCATCTTTCTGGCAAAATACGGATTCCGAGCCAAAGGAACTGCTCATTTTTTCATGTCAAGAACGAATCAAGCCAATTTAGGTTTCTCTGTTCCAAAGTGTAGAGTATCCCAGAGAGAGTGTTCTGTTTCGATCGAAACAAATAGTAGTCGGATGGGGCATAGTCTGGACTATAAAACGGGTGAGGCAAAACTTCTCAACCACTTCATTGTAAATATTTTTTAACAGGTATTACAACATGTGGCCGAGCGTTGTCATGATGGAGTATTACGGTTTCATGTCTGGCCGCATATTCTGGTCGTTTTTCGGCCAATGCTCGCTTCAAATGAATCAGTTGGGTTCGGTGCAGGTTCCCTGTGACGGTGTGGTCCGATTTCAGCAGCTCATAATAAATAGGACCCTTTTGGTCCCACCAAATATAGAGCATTACCTTAGCGCCATAGATATTTGGCTTTGGTGTCGATTCGGCTGGTTGGCCGTGCTTTATATTCGATCTCTTACGCTTCGGGTTATCGTAATGCAGGCGCAGATCCAGAGGTGGTGAAATAAGAATTCCCCCCAAAACCGAAAAGTTTTCATATAAAAAAGAAGAAAAAAAGATAAATGTAGAACAAATTTGAATACCCAGCGCCCCCCAAATGGACGACCTGGATCCGCGCTGTCGTAATGGATCCATTTTTCATAGCAAATAATAATTCGGTGCAAATATTATTTTCTTTTATAGAGTTCAAGCATCATTCGGCCATGCAAATCGTCTTACAAGGTCTCTCGGCTTCAATTCGTATAGTATCCAATTTCTTAGCTTTTGGATGAATCCTGCAGCTCGCAAACGTTTTGAAATTGTTGCTTGTGAAGCTCCCAAGCTTTTGTTGAGTTTGGCAATAATCTTCATGGAGTAATGCCTTCAGTTCTTGGTCTTCAAACTTTTTTTGGCTGGCCTGGGCGATTTTTGTCTCCCCAAAAGTTTTACGTAAAGTCTTATTGTCTAAAGCAGTTATTAAAAACATCGAGACAGTGTTTTTGAAGACGGTAATGTAGTGTATTTAAAATTTGAGTCCTATACCTCGATCAGAAACGAAAAGCAAAGTGAACGAAAATTAATCATTCGAAACTGATTGAAATTTTATTCCCTTATAACGAAAACTTCCATTCTACCAAGAAAGACTTAAAAATAGAATTGGAATTAATGAAAACCAAATCATATTTCTTCCACTTTAAACATTACAGTTAATTAATTTTGAATTTAAAAACTAATTTTTTAAATTGTTGCAAAAATAGCTCTTTTTTGCTAAAAACAAATTGTAAATTATGAACATTTAAAGTGCTTCACTTTTTTCCTTCAAAATTAAAGCTGATTGTCACTTTAAGATTTCTTAAAGATAATATAATATACATCAATGTAAGGACTATTACCTGCAATTTATAATACTTAGAAGTAGTTAGGTAATGACTGGTTCATAAATTGGGATATAAGTATTTATTTATTGCTAATAAATGCATACAATATTTCAGTATTTCATATTTTATTTAAAGATTCTTTAAATGTTTTGCATATTACTTATATAATAATAAAACATGGTAAAGTACTTTGTTAAACGTTTGCCTGTATCATTTACCATATACAGACATACTCTCCCACACTCACACACCTAATGACATAACACACCCATACAGACACACACTTGCAAAAGCATACCATATTCACATTGACATCTTAATATCCTTGTTAGTGTTCATGTAACTACCAGATGTTTTTCATGTCTAAAACTGATGTGTGTGTATGTTATTTTAAGCAAGTTTTTTTTCCCACTGTATCTCTTCTTAAGGAAAAAAAAAAGGAAAAACTTTTTTTAGCAACAATTTATTGCTAAAATATAAACTCCCATAAAGTTTTTGCGTGCGTGTGTGTTTCTTTTTTACATTCAATTTTGGCAAAATTGTGTCTTCTTTTCCCAACTGGGTAAAAGTATCTTTTTCAATTTACTTTCCATTTAACAAGTGTTTAAATCTGTTGAGAATATGTGTAGACTATTTAGATTTGTTGTCATTGTTTATTTAGCAGGTTTTTCTTTATTCAATACCCAGAGTCTTTATGGGGGTGTTAATAGAATCGTTATTAGGTGCGGAAAGTTGGCTTTCTCTTGTTTATAGGAAATTTAATTTTTTTAATATACATTTTATTATAGAAATAATAGAAAAGAGTTCATATGTGTTATTTTAATATATCACTGATAAAAAACATCCCAGCCAAAGCTTTCATTAGTAGGTAATGGGTTATAATACTAATAAAATTACTTACACTTACCAAATTGGCAATAACTACCCAGAAAATACATTTGGTCAATTCACAATGTCTCCTATCATGTCATACAGTCATAACGTCCTAAATATTCATGAGAACAAAATAAACATAGCATACAGAGTAGTATTACTTTAGGACATTTTTTGCTTGAAAGGCAATAACAACATTTTTAAACTATTGTGAAATATTAGGACATTATGACAATATGACACGATAAGAGACCTTGTGAATTGACCAATTCATTATAAAGTAATGCGAGATTTACAATAGATGGTGTATCTTTTGAAAGCGATTTTTTTGCTTCGAAAATGTCGAATTTTGTACCAACAAAGCGTCATATGCGGGAAGATTGACTTTACTTCATTAATTTGAAAAAAGTGCCGCTGAACAACTTTCAGAATCACACGATCGTAGTAGTTATTTTGATATTTTGTAGACCTAAGATCTAGCATAAATTTTATTTATAAAAGTCCCACGTTGTCGGTTTGAAAGAACCAAGAGTTATAGCTTAAATTTTGTTTATAAAAGAAAGAACCAAGATTTCTAGCATAAATTTTGTTTATAAAATACCCACGTTTTCGGTTTGAAAGAACCAAGAGTTCTAGCTTAAATTTTGTTTATAAAAGACCCCACGTTGTCGGTTTGAAAGAACCAAGAGTTCTAGCTTAAATTTTGTTTATAAAATACCCCACGTTGTCGGTTTGAAAGAACCAAGAGTTCTAGCTTAAATTTTGTTTATAAAAGTCCAACGTTGTCGGTTTGAAAGAACCAAGAGTTCTAGCTTAAATTTTGTTTATAAAAGACCCACGTTGTCGGTTTGAAAGAACCAAGAGTTTGGTGAATGTGTTCCATCAGTTTCAACGTGCGAAAGACGGTTTGTTCGGTTCATAAGTGGTGATTTTAACACGGAAGACAAAGATCGCCCAGGACAGCCAAAAAAGTTTGAATACCAAGAGTTGAAGGCACTACTCCAAGAAGATTGTTGTCAAACTCAAGAAGAGTTTGGTGAATGTGTTCCATCAGTTTCAACGTGCGAAAGATGGTTTGTTCGGTTCATAAGTGGTGATTTTGACACGGAAGACAAAGATAGCCCAGGCCAGCCAAAAAAGTTTGAAGACCAAGAATTGAAGGCACTACTCCATGAAGATTGTTGTCAAACTCAACAAGAGCTTTGGGAGCTACTCAAGCAGCAATTTCAAAACGTTTGCGAGCAGCAGGATTCATCGAAAAGCACAGAAATTGGGTAACATACGTATTGAAGCCAAGAGACAGACCTTGAAAGACTATTTTGCATGTCCGAAATGATGCTTGAACGCTATAAAAGAAAATAATTTTTCTACCGAAACCTGCTCGCGAACAGTCAAGTAGAGTCAAAAGCGCCATTTACATCGTAAGGTATATGAAAATCTCAAAGTAATTATATCCAACCTGTAGCCGTGAGATATCTCACTAGGTGATTAAATTTAGATCCAGCTACCTCACCAAGGTTAGTCAGTATGTAGTTGGTCAGGCTGGGCATTCGCAGAGAAGGCAGAAAATCGTTTCCTCTTTTTCCCTATCCTTACAGCTACGACAATGGTCGTTAAAACAAGAGTTTCCAAAAAACCGAAGAATTTCAAAACCGCGGTTTTGGTTTTGTGAAGAATAATTGTCGGTTTCGGTTTTAGGGCTTGGAAAACCGCGGTTTCGATTAAAACCGAACTGGAAACTCTAGTTAAAAGGGAGTCCAAGTCGATTTCCATGCTTGTCTAGCGTCCAGTGACACGTTAATACTGCCAGCTACCTTGATAAGTATATCCCTTCTATCACGGGTTATCAGTTACATACTTCGTTTCTCGTTAAAAGAGGGCCACATTTCTTGTATCTAAGTTGCGCCATCTATTCTCAGCCTTTATAAGAAAGTGTCTAAGGATAATACATTTAACAGTTCACAGTGGAATTGCAAATGAAACCGCTTTGGAGATATCCAAAGTAGATGCCATTCTTGATAATTCGTCTGTCTGTTCATTGCCATACTTAGTAGTCCCTGTGCGCAGGGACCCAAACTTCAGTAATGTTAGATAGACGACCTAGCCTTCACACAACATTCTTACATTGCCTGACTAATGAAGATGAAGTTGTACAGGTATTCAATGAGACAAGTGCCGCCTGACTAATGAAGATGACTAATAAAGATGACTAATGAAGATGAAGTTGTACAGGTATTCAATGAGAGAAGTGCCGCCTGACTGTCTTATGTATTATGGTTATGTAGTATATTACAAGCTACAGAAATTTCAGCCTGAAAAACACTACATTCATTCGGTAGATGGTATGAGATGCCTATCCCAAGTTCGTTACAGAAAACACCAGAACCAACACCACAGCTCATTTTAGAACCGTCTATATATATTCTGTTGTCACATTTGTACAAGAGATTACCCCTACACCAGCAGATACTATATGAGTCTGCACAAAGCAGGTGGACCAACGAGTCTTCCTGTGTTATAACGAGGTCTACTTGGCCCGCATATGATGCCAGCAAGACGAACCTACTTATGGAATTTCGTCGAGAGCAAATAAGGCTAACTGTCTCCTTCATTACAGGGCACTGTATAATTGGGACACATGCTAAAAGACTTGCCCTACCGTACAATGACTACTGTAGGAGCTGTCACAATGAAGAAGATGAGGAGACGGTGTCCCACCTACTCTGCCAATGCCAGCTCTGATAAACATGAGGGAATACATTCTCGGAATCCCATTCCTATCATGCTTAGATGAGTTATCAAGGATGAGTCTTAGACGAATCTACTCCTTCATCAAGGAATCTGATTGGTTTAGCCTGGAAACAATGGACGTATGATAAATACCCAGCTGTGCAGCCCTTGTGTATCACAATGGGATCATTTTTTTTTTAATGGACCCAAGTGAGCTTCTTGAAGAGTGGCTGCCCATGGTACCTAACCTAACCTTACTCCTACACTACTCACTCCTGGAGGGAATTAAGTCTTTGAACACCTAACAAAATCTGTATATGGAGTAATATAAATAGTACGAATGTTGGAATACGATCGGCGTAGGCCCGGAATCGATCTCCAACATCCAGATGCGATAAGCCTAGCTGCGCTGCAGGCAAAGGTGGTCATTATGTGAAGGTCTATTGGAACAGGGTGCAGCATAGTATTTAGAGCCTGTGAATGACTAGTTCATAGTGCACCAGTTATGCCAATGCTAGCAGATCTCTGGACTTTATATAGTTGGTCTACAAAATAGTTTCTTCTAGTTGCAGTCCACTATACAAGAGATCCATAAGTAAGAATTGGACGTACTATAGCAGTATACATCCATTTAACTATGCTGGGTCCCGCAATATTCCATCATAACAACGACCATCACTGGGAACCTGTACCCAACGCAACTGATTCGTTTGAATCGAGCATTGGCCGAAAAACGCCCAGAACATACGGCCAGACATGAAACCGTAATATTCCATCATGACAACGCTCGGCCACATGTGGCAGTACCTGGAAAAAAGTATTTATAATGAAGTGGTTGGATAGTTTTGACTCACCCGCTTTATAGTCCAGACTGTGCCCCGTCCAACTACTATTTGTTTCAATCAATGCAGAACGCTATCTCTGGGATACTCTTCGCCTTAGAACAGAGTATCCTAAATTGGTTTGATTAGTTCTTGGCCTAAAAAGTTGAGCAGTTCTTTTGACTCGGAATCGATATGTTGCCAGAAAGATGGGAAAAGGTCATAGCTAACAATGGCCAATGAATTGGGTAAATTTATATTGTTCAAATGTTTTAAAATAAAAGATAAAACTTAAAAAAAGTCACATCTAAGATCACTCATATTTTATACCAAAAATCAATTTTTATTATAAAACCCCAAACATCTAAACTTGTTAATAACTTTGTAAATACTGCGTTTTTAGAGAAAATAAGCTCAATCTAAGATCACTCATATTTCATACCAAAAATTAATTTTTCGATGGCCCACCAAAATCCATTTTTCTACAAAAAACCGAAAATATCCTTTAAACCTTGTGTCCGTCTTTAATACAACTTCTTTGTATTTGTATTCTTTCTGCATTTAAATTTCCATCTATTTCTATTTTCTACCTTAAATTTTCGCTGTTTGTTTGCGCTTCCTCTGTTTCTAAGTGGTTACTCGTAGTTATTTTACGCTTTTGATTTTTAAAAAGCTTCCAACAAACTGTTTATGGCCAAAAAGATTCACAAAAACAAAAAACCACTCAAACGTAAGGCAACAAAGATGCATAAAAATTATATTTAAAAAATAAAAATATATTTTTATAAACAAAAACTACATAGAAAAAAGTATGATTGTGGCATAGAAAATAAAGCAGAAAAAACCTACCTACGTACTCGTATGAATAGAATATGTTAAAAAAAAAAATGGAAAGAAATGGTATCCCAAGCCTTTTGCAAAACTTGTATAAATAAGTTTTTTTCTATAGAAAATTTTGCTTTGTGGCTCTAAATATTCATTTCAATTGCCAGGTATGTAACACAGAGTAGTAGTTAGTATGTGTGCTGTAAATGTTTTACAAACCCTGAATGCATTTGGTTATAGTAGATTCTACTTAGTTTGTTGTGCTTTAGATATCTTTTTATACTCATTTAATAAGTTTGAAAGAAATTTGAAAAAAAGTTTAACAGGAAACCAAATGGAAAATATAAAAATGTAATTCATTTTCATATATTTGATATAAATACAAATACACAAGGACTCCTAGGAGTTGTTTAAGGATTTTTTGTGGGTTTTACTGTTTTAAGGCAAAACAAAATGTGAAAGGGGAAAATAGTATTTGATAGTTTTCTCTACATTTTAAAAGACAGCATAAAGAGCAAATGGAATCCTAAACTATAAACTTGCCCCTAAAACTAGGCTGTGTTATAGTAAATCTATATGTCCTTAAAAGTAAACTATGATTAAATCAAATTTTGATTTGTGCAGAACTCTCATTACATTATTTTTGAACTGCTTTTACTACAGGGCATTAAAAATAATCTGTTAATACTCTTTTTCTATCTTCTTCATTTACTCAAGTGGTTAGAAAAAAATAAATTATAATGAATTAAAATTATCTGTTGTGAGAGAACAACAAACTAGGGAAACAACCTGCACTCATTAGACTACCAAGTTAAAAACATATGTAGATTTTTCTTGCTTTCATGGTGTCTACCATAAAAACAGTAAAACAGTTAAGAGTTTCTAGTTTCATACAACAAATTCTTTGCTTCATTTTCATAAATGAAGGAGGCAACTTATTTTTTTACACGAGAAACATGTAAATCATTAAATAGTTAACTTTTTATTTCCACTGAAAACAATTGTTATATGAAAAAGCTAAAATCAGCTGTAGATCCTTAATTACTAGTCCAATCGAAAAAAGGACCATTATCTATGATCACTTATATTTTCCAAGAAAAATAGATATTTCTATGAGAAACCTAAAATTGGCTGTAGATCCTTGAATACAAGTCCAATTGAAAAAAGGACCATTATCTGTGATCACTTATATTTTCCACCAAAAATCGATATTTATATGAAAAACCTAAAATCGACTGTAGATCCTTAAATACTAGTCCAATCGAAAAAGAAACGATCATCTGTGATCACTTATATTTTCCATCAAAAATCGATATTTATATGAGAAACCTAATATCGCCTGTAGATCCTTAAATACAAGTCCAATTGAAAAAAGGACGATCATCTATGATCACTTATATTTTCCACCAAAAATCGATATATATATGAAAAACCTAAAATCGGCTATAAATCCTTAAATACTACTCCAATCGAAAAAAGGACCATTATCTGTGATCACTTATATTTTCCACCAAAAATCGATATTTATATGAAAAACCTAAAATCGACTGTAGATCCTTAAATACTAGTCCAATTAAAAAAAGGACGATCATCTGTGATCACTTATATTTTCCAACAAAAATCGATATTTATATGAAAAACCTAAAATCGGCTGTAGATCCTTAAATACTAGTCCAATCGAAAAAAGGACGATCATCTGTGATCACTTATATTTTCCACCAAAAATCTATATTTATATGAGAAACCTAAAATCGGCTGTAGATCCTTAAATACAAGTCCAATCGAAAAAAGGACCATTATCTGTGATCACTTATATTTTCCACCAAAAATCAATATTTATATGAAAAACCTAAGATCGGCTGTAGATCCTTAAATACTAGTCCAATCGAAAAAAGGACCATTATCTGTGATCACTTATATTTTCCACCAAAAATCGATATTTATATGAAAAACCTAAAATCGGCTGTAGATCCTTAAATACTAGTCCAATCGAAAAAAGGACGATCATCTGTGATCACTTATATTTTCCACCAAAAATCTATATTTATATGAGAAACCTAAAATCGGCTGTAGATCCTTAAATACAAGCCCAATCGAAAAAAGGACCATTATCTGTGATCACTTATATTTTCCACCAAAAATCAATATTTATATGAAAAACCTAAGATCGGCTGTAGATCCTTAAATACTAGTCCAATCGAAAAAAGGACCATTATCTGTGATCACTTATATTTTCCACCAAAAATCGATATTTATATGAAAAACCTAAAATCGGCTGTAGATCCTTAAATACTAGTCCAATCGAAAAAGAAACGATTATCTGTGATCACCTATATTTTTCATAAAAAATCGATATTTATATGAAAAACGTAAAATCGGCTGTAGATCCTGAAATACTAGTCCAATCGAAAAAAGGACCATTATCTGTGATCACTTATATTTTCCACCAAAAATCAATATTTATATGAAAAACCTAAGATCGGCTGTAGATCCTTAAATACTAGTCCAATCGAAAAAAGGACCATTATCTGTGATCACTTATATTTTCCACCAAAAATCGATATTTATATGAAAAACCTAAAATCGGCTGTAGATCCTTAAATACTAGTCCAATCGAAAAAGAAACGATTATCTGTGATCACCTATATTTTTCATAAAAAATCGATATTTATATGAAAAACCTAAAATCGGCTGTAGATCCTTAATTAGAAGTCCAATCGAAAAAAGGACCATTATCAGTGATCACATATATTTTCCACCAAAAATCGATATTTATATAAAAACCTAAAATAAGCTGTAGATCATTAAATAATAGTCCAATCGAAAAAAGGACCATTATCTGTGATCACTTATATTTTCCACCAAAAATCGATATTTAGATGAAAAACCTAAAATCGGCTGTAGATCACTGATATTTTCCACCAAAAATCGATATTTATATGAAAAACCTAAAATCGGCTGTAGATCCTTAAATACTAGTCCAATTGAAAAAAGGACGATCATCTGTGATCACTTATATTTTCCACCAAAAATCGATATTTATATGAAAAACCTAAAATCGGCTGTAGATCCTTAAATACAAGTCCAATCGAAGAAAGGACCATTATCTGTGATCACTTATATTTGCCACCAAATATCGATATTTATATGAAAAACCTAAAATCGGCTGTAGATCCTTAAATACTAGTCCAATTGAAAAAAGGACGATCATCTGTGATCACTTATATTTTCCACTAAAAATCGATATTTATATGAAAAACCTAAAACCGGCTGTAGATCCTTAAATACAAGTACAATTGAAAAAAGGACCATTATCTGTGATCACTTATATTTTTCATAAAAAATCAATATTTATATGAAAAAATATCGGCTGTAGATCCTTAAATACTAGTCGATCATCTGTGATCACTTATATTTTTCATAAAAAATCGATATTTATATGTAAAACCTAATATCGGCTGTAGATCCTTAAATACTAGTCCAATTGAAAAAAGGACGATCATCTGTGATCACTTATATTTTCCACCAAAAATCGATATTTATATGAAAAACCTAAAATCGGTTGTAGTTCCTTAAATACTAGTCCAATTAAAAAAAGGATCATTATCTGTGATCACTTATATTTTCCACCAAAAATCGATATTTATATGAAAAACCTAAAATCGGCTGTAGATCCTTAAATACTAGTCCAATCGAAAAAAGGACCATTATCTGTGATCACTTATATTTTCCACCAAAAATCGATATTTATATAAAAAACCTAATATCGGCTGTAGATCCTTAAATACAAGTCCAATCGGAAAGAGGACCATTATCTGTGATCACTTATATTTTCCACCAAAAATCGATATTTATATAAAAAACCTAATATCGGCTGTAGATCCTTAAATACAAGTCCAATCGGAAAGAGGACCATTATCTGTGATCACTTATGTTTTCCACCAAAAATCAATATTTATATGAGAAACCTAAAATCAGCTGTAGATCCTTAAATACTAGTCCAATTGAAAAAGGAACGATAATCCGTGATCACTTATATTTGCTACCAAAAATCGATATTTATATGAAAAACCTAAAATCGGCTGTAAAGCCTTAAATACAAGTCTAATCGAAAAAAGGACCATTATATGTGATCACTTATATTTTCCACCAAAATCGATATTTATATGAAAAACCTAAAATCGGCTGTAGATCCTTAAATACAAGTCCAATCGAAAAAAGAACCATTATTTGTGATCACTTATATTTTCCATCAAAAATCGATATTTATATGAAAAACCTAAAATCGACTGTAGATCCTTAAATACTAGTCCAATTGAAAAAAGGACGATCATCTGTGATCACTTATATTTTTCATAAAAAATCGGCATTTATATGAAAAACCTAAAATCGGCTGTAGATCCTTAAATACTAGTCCAATAGGTAAAAGGACCATTATCTGTGATCACTTATATTTTTCACCAAAAATCAATTTATATATGAAAAACCTAAAATCGGCTGTAAATCCTTAAATACTAGTCCAATCGAAAAAAGGACCATTATCTGTGATCACTTATATTTTCCATCAAAAATCGATATTTATATGAAAAACCTAAAATCAGCTGTAGATCCTTAAATACAAGTCCAATCGAAGAAAGAACGATAATCTGTGATCACTTATATTTTCCACCAAAAATCGATATTTAGATGAAAAACCTAAAATCGGCTGTAGATCACTGATATTTTCCACCAAAAATCGATATTTATATGAAAAACCTAAAATCGGCTGTAGATCCTTAAATACTAGTCCAATTGAAAAAAGGACGATCATCTGTGATCACTTATATTTTCCACCAAAAATCGATATTTATATGAAAAACCTAAAATCGGCTGTAGATCCTTAAATACAAGTCCAATCGAAGAAAGGACCATTATCTGTGATCACTTATATTTGCCACCAAATATCGATATTTATATGAAAAACCTAAAATCGGCTGTAGATCCTTAAATACTAGTCCAATCGAAAAAAGGACCATTATCTGTGATCACTTATATTTTCCACTAAAAATCGATATTTATATGAAAAACCTAAAACCGGCTGTAGATCCTTAAATACAAGTCCAATTGAAAAAAGGACCATTATCTGTGATCACTTATATTTTTCATAAAAAATCAATATTTATATGAAAAATATCGGCTGTAGATCCTTAAATACTAGTCGATCATCTGTGATCACTTATATTTTTCATAAGAAATCGATATTTATATGAAAAACCTAATATCGGCTGTAGATCCTTAAATACTAGTCCAATTGAAAAAAGGACGATCATCTGTGATCACTTATATTTTCCACCAAAAATCGATATTTATATGAAAAACCTAAAATCGGTTGTAGTTCCTTAAATACTAGTCCAATTAAAAAAAGGATCATTATCTGTGATCACTTATATTTTCCACCAAAAATCGATATTTATATGAAAAACCTAAAATCGGCTGTAGATCCTTAAATACAAGTCCAATTGAAAAAAGGACGATCATCTGTGATCACTGATATTTTCCACTAAAAATCGATATTTATATGAAAAACCTAAAATCGGTTGTAGTTCCTTAAATACTAGTCCAATTAAAAAAAGGATCATTATCTGTGATCACTTATATTTTCCACCAAAAATCGATATTTATATGAAAAACCTAAAATCGGCTGTAGATCCTTAAATACAAGTCCAATTGAAAAAAGGACGATCATCTGTGATCACTTATATTCCACCAAAAATCAATATTTATATGAAAAATATCGGCTGTAGATCCTTAAATACTAGTCCAATTGAAAAAAGGACCATTATCTGTGATCACTTATATTTTCCACCAAAAATCAATATTTATAAAGGAGGATCATCTGTGATCACTTATATTTTCTACCAAAAATCGATATTTATATGAAAAACCTAAAATCGGTTGTAGTTCCTTAAATACTAGTCCAATTAAAAAAAGGATCATTATCTGTGATCACTTATATTTTCTACCAAAAATCGATATTTATATGAAAAACCTAAAATCGGTTGTAGTTCCTTAAATACTAGTCCAATTGAAAAAAGGACCATTATCTGTGATCACTTATATTTTCCACCAAAAATCGATATTTATATGAAAAACCTAAAATCGGCTGTAGATCCTTAAATACAAGTCCAATCGAAAAAAGGACCATTATCTGTGATCACTTATATTTTCCACCAAAAATCGATATTTATATGAAAAACCTAAAATCGGTTGTAGTTCCTTAAATACTAGTCCAATTGAAAAAAGGACCATTATGTGTGATCACTTATATTTTCCACCAAAAATCGATATTTATATGAAAAACCTAAAATCGTCTGCCGTTAAATATTGGTGCAAGTAGCTTGTTTCATATAAAAGGTTGTAGTTCTTTATCTTACTTATTGTTCGTTCATTTTGTTGCATCTTTCATATAACAACTTATGGAAAAGCAACTACTTGCATCATTTGAAAAAAGTTACAAACAATATAATTATTTGTTGAAAAACCAAAACAAAAGTTTTCGAGAAAAAAGGAAAAAAAAAACTTATTTAATGAAGAATGCAACCTTTATTATTAAGGAAAGAAGTAAAAAAAAAATCAGGATGCCTTAAACATTTACAACATAATACTGCTATAAGTGTATAAAACTCTTAATTTTCTTATTACAAAAATAAACTTTTTCTTTCCTTAAACCAGTTTCTACTCCTTGACAGTTCCTTGTTATCCACTTCCCTCTCATTCTCTTTGTTTAAAAGACAAGAGTAATGATTATGTTGCAAAGCCTCATTGATTCGGTATGAAAAGTAAGACTGTCTGTAAAACGTTTCATATGAATTTATATGCAAATTCTTAACATTTATGTGTTAACATGTGTTTTAAGTATTTTATTTCCTACCCTCCTGTTTCTTTTTTTTTATATATTTGAAATACGAAATGATGATGTTTATCTTACGATTAACTTGTTACCAAAATGTATTTCGCATATACAATAAAAAAAAAGTTTGCAATTTTCGTTTTTTTGTTTGTTTTCATCTGTGAAATGTTGAGTTATAAGTGGAAAGAACATAAAGTAGATAAACCTCTTAATAAAGTTATAAGAAAATTAAAAGGAAATTAAAAAATATTTAACAAAAACACAAGTATTTTAGGAGTATCAGCAGCAATTGTCTCGAGGGCGTGTATGCATTGCGATAAAAGTTTATGGCAAAATAGGGTTTATTAACTTATAAGTACTTGAAAACACTGAGAAATTTAATGTGAAAGAAAATATATAGAAAATGTTACAGAATCTTTTCGATTTTATCAACTAAGTTGCCAATTCGGTAGTCACAGCAGGAAATTAATGCATGATCATGAAACTGACAAAAGACATTTGTGCTAAAATGCAGATAATCTTGAGATTTCGCCTATATCTCCAACATATATGAACCGATTTCAATGAATTTCAATAGCAAATTCTTCAAAAGTATTTATAATATGAGAGAAAAATTGTCTTATACTCCCTCTCTATTTTCGAAAATGCCTTTATTGTATTTCCAAATACTCATCCTAAAGATCATAGCCATAATTCAACTCAGAACGTGAAAACTTTAAAACATGCTTTATAAAGACATCAACGATTTCTTGAGGTATTCTCAGATGTGCGATAAACTTACTTTAAGTGGTTTAGAATATGAACTGCAAATGAAACTAAAGTGTCAAATTCCCATTTATCTCAATGATTTTAAGAGGTAAGTCATTGTTTTTCTCTCATATCTCAGTTATTTATAGACCGATTTCACTGAAATCCAATAGCAGACTTCTCTAAAGTATATCTAATGTCTAAATGGAACTCATATTTCCTTTAGATAGCTATAGACGAATTTGGATAAACCAACTTCCCTACTATTATTGAAATTACCTTTTATATCTTTACATCCGCTTGAGCAAATATTAGAAAGACTCCAAAACATGCATTATTGTCATTAGGTATTAAATAGCGTTGAATTTGATGTTTGTGCTTGTGCAAATCACAATAAGGATTCTCAGTTGACTGCTTCGTCGTTGCAATTTCTGCAAAATTCTTCGTTTTAAGTTTCTAAATCACAACGAGTCCCCAAGGACAAAGAGGATTCTCAGTTGTCTGCTTCGTCATTGCAACTTCTGTAAAAGTCGTTGTAAGGGAGTCGTAGCCTTAAAGCGTGTGATAGCTTGTCTTCTCTCTGTTCTCTTCTATTCTCCTTCGTTAGTGTATCACAGTCATTGGCTGTGTGCAACTAGAGGCCAGTGACAAGTAATGATCGCTAAGCGTTTCTTTCTCTGCACAATAAGATTGTGCATAACTGCAGGATCAATTTACAGATGGTTTATAGTGACAATAACCAATTCAGATTGGGCGTTGTTGAAAGCAGCCTTTATGCTTTGGAAATATATTCCTTCTATATATAAAGAAAGAGGAAACTTGGGAACCTTAACTGAGGAAGTCCTGGTATTAAATAGATTAAATCTCTGGATACTTATTGCCTTTCTTAGAGGTAGCATCTATATATCATCTAATCTAGATTTACTGAAAGTACACTTCCACTCGGAGACCCATAGAAGCCACTGTGATACCCTTAAGAAATATAATTCGGTGTGAACTTAAAGTGAAGAAATTAAATTAAATTAAAAAGAAAAAAAGAAAAAGTCAGCTGCCATAAAGATATTTAAAGATAATTAAAGTGAAAAACCAGTCCAAAGAAAAAATAAGTATAAAATGGGATTCACATAGTCCCGCTACCTAAAGATAAAGATAGTAGATTTCCTAGATCACATCCAGTCATCATGTAATCTTTCCCCAGTCATTTTTGCTTGAGACCCTGTAGTCTAGGACAGTTACAGAAAATATGTTCCACTATTTCTAGTTCCTTAATATCCTCGCACAGCCTACAGAACTCCTGTGCGCCCATAACCCATTTCCCAATGAAAGCTTCAATTGAACAGTGCCCCGTTATCACTCCTCCTAAAGACCTGAGACTTTTCCTGTCCAACCCAATTAGTTTTCTGGTGCCTTTGCATCCAACTTTGGCGAAATAGCCCTGGACAGCCTACAATCCATCCTACTACACCAGGATTGGTTCGTATAGTTCCGGAATCTTTCGAAGATCAACCATATAGGAGAATTAACTACCCCATCCCTACTAAAATAGTCCAGACCTGAACCCTGTCTGTCCAGTTCATCTGCTATCTAGAGCCCTCCTACAGTTCAGCACTATGCTTGAGTGTACCATATGGCATTTCAAAGTCCTCAGCGCTGCCTCTCTACATAAATTGTCACTACAAACCCCTCTGTGACGTGTGTCCTTAACAACAACAAGCCTGGAAGTCGCTGCATTTATCTGGGAGTCTGTCTGACACTTTTATGTCCAGATTCCATTTTGGATCCATCAGTGAAAACTGAACCCCCTTCAAACAGCTGTTCAGATCCTACCCACTCGTCCCAACTTGGAAACACAATTGGAGGTGAAATACCGAAGTCTAAAGTCGTGATCCGAAATCCCAGTAGGGATGCTAGCCTGACCAATTAGCCCTACCTTGTACAAAATTTTCGAGTAACCTACGCGCTTTGGTCTTACCAGAGAAGACTCAAGGAGTCTACGCAAGTTCCTAGTCGCCACACTTGCCACATATTCCTCAATTAGCAGTAAGTTAAGAATTATATCCAACGCTCCCAGAGGTCTGCTACCGATGGCACCAATGATGCAAATGGAAGCATATCTCTGAGCTTTACTGAGTATCATCTATACAACCATAAGTAATAATGGGCCTTACAACCGATGTGTAAATCCAGTTTACCATACCTAGTCGTAGTCCCCAATTCTTACTGCAGGTGTAGTAGGCATTGAAACCCTTTTTAGATCGTTTCGAAATTACCAAACTTGATGTGCAAAAGAGCTGTGTGACAAGTTCCAATCTTTTGTTGCTTGATGACACCAAAGAGAATGGAAGCTTGTAAAGGGTTTTCCCAAGAAGGTGAGTTATTTTGAATCACCCGGTATTTCGGTTCAGTTAACACAAGAACTCAAGCCGGCAGATCATCAACAACGTCACGTCTTTGCCGATTGGGTCCTTGAAATGCATGAAAATGTTATCCCTCGAAGAGGTGATCACCATTGGCCACCGAGATCTTGTGATGTAACACCTTGCTAATTCTTTCTTTGGGGCCACGTGAATGATAAGGTCTACGCCAACAGTCCAGCATTGATTCAAGACCTCAAAGATAGAATTCATGAGGCTATCGAGGACATAAGGCAGCCACTTTGCGATTTGGTTATGGAAAATTTCATGAAAAGGATATGGGGTCCTGTAAGCGTGTTCGTGGTGGTCATTTGGCTGATGTTGTTTTTCATTATTAACGGCATATCTTCCTCTTTATTAATAAACATCCGATCATTTATCTCAAAAAATTGCATTTTTCTTTGAATACCAAAATAACATTTAAATTTCCAAAGAAAGAGTCGAAGTTAAATGAAATATCGTTTCTGTATAAATTGTACACTTTTGTTTACATCAGTCTTATGGAGTAACCGATGTAATGAATATGTTTAGCTGTCCAGGAAAGGCTCAAACTCTGGCCGGGGAACATTAAGTGAGGAAATCCTGATATTAAATTGAACAAACCTCTGGTTATTGGTGGCTGTTCTTAGAGGTAGCATCTAACTGCTGTTTTTAGGGAGAGCGAAGTTGAGAACGAGACACTCAATACCTCTTGTCCTGTGCTTGGACTCCAGACAAGACACACAGAAGCTATTTACCATGGTGAAAGAGATGACCTAAAATACAAGCATCCTTGAGGAGATGTTGACTGAAAGTCGGGAAAAATCTATCTGTGTCCAAATAAAATTTGAGTCAACAATTCCCGTATCCATGTGTTCCAATCCGCAATGAACTGACAATTACATACTTATATTCAATTTACTGAGGCTTTGAAACTGCAATAGAAGATTCTCTATCTAATATAAATTGATTTTCTGCTAAAGGCTTACAAATTTACTTTAAATGTAAAAAATTTAATTAAGAATAAATAATTTGTTCCTTGTTTAAAACTAAATAGTGACTGACACATATATAAACATATACATGTGGTCATAAATGTAAAAAGGTCATATGATTTATGTTATTCCCTGCATGCCCATGGTGCGTGTTAATTGTCCAAGACATAAACATTAAGTGTAAAACACTTTAAGCCTTTTCTTTCATACAAACAAACGCCCCTCATTTAAATGAATGAACTAAGTGTAGCCGAAGGATATCAATATACAAATTAGTTACATCAGAGATAACCCCAACACTACTCACTACTGTACACCACTATTTACTTACTATCTATATGAAACTACATATAAATGACATATGTAAATGATGAAAACACATAAACTATCCTTAAATAACACTCATATCCTGTTAAAAATCATCCTTTTATACTTACATATTGAGGTAAAAGGAAGGAAGGAAGGGAGGACGTTAACATCTTCCCTGTATTTCCATTCAACACTAATGAACTTGGTAGATTACAACACGTTATATTTAAATTAATAATTTATAAACGTTAATGTACCTTTCAATGTTTGCTTCTTTCTGTTATATTATTTTTTGTTTTAATTTCTGTGTTATCCTTTAGAGAAAGTGTCATATCCCATAGTTTTTTTTTGTGTATATTTGTAGGAAAATCATGTTAGTTTAACAAACATACAACACTTTCTTTTTTGTATTGAGGAAAAAGGGTGTTTTTTTTGGGTTATATTTACCTTAAATGAAATGAAAATGTAGCTGAGGAAGAAGTCTTTAATTTCTGTTTGCTGTGTGTACACAAACACCGTATGTCAAACCCTTTTCTTTTATTTCCTACGTTTCGTTTTTTTTTTTTTCAAAATTAACTAAATTTTTTACAATTAAACATAAATTTATGATGGTCATATTGTTGGTTTTTATGTTACTGACATTATCTACATGTTTAGATCGTTAAAGTATAATTGGTTAGTTATAAACGGTAGCGTGGGCTTAAATGTATAATACATGAGATTATATTTAAGATATGTAGGTGGAAGTAATAGGAATTGCTTTAAATTTTCGAATAGCGAGCAATAATGGGTATTTGTCATAGATAGGAAATAGAGAGAGTGCGATCAATCAATGATCCTATGCGAAATGTGTACAAAATAAGTTCTTATAAATGTTATGAGTAACGATGATTCAATGTTTTCTAAAGATTTTACTTAATCACGATTTTAAAGTCCTGTGCTACGCAAAAGACGATACTAATATGAGGCAAAATATCATAAAATTCTATGTGAAGTATGAAGCCAAATATTATATTTGGTGAGAGATCAATTACTTCCCACGGTGCCATAAAGGACCTTCCGAGACATTTAGTTCTGCACATTACCAGCATTTGGCTGTCGCCCTGTTGGCATGACAATCACCTCGTTTATTGCCAGCGTGACCTTCAGACCAGATACTCAGCACAATGTGAGTTTATAGTGTGTACTGAGTTCATTCAAGGATGTCCAGCAGTCCGTAACAACACCAAACCTCACTTCATATGATGATAAGGCTCTAAGGGCAGCCTGGCTATCCGACTTAGTATTCCTTAATCTCCTTCTGAAACATTCATGGCCGGTATCGACTGTCACAGTTCGGAAGTCCATATTGGAAGATCCTTTACATTCATTCAAGGGTCCTTTACCATCTTTCTTATCAACTGATGTCAATTGTAGGGATCCCTTAACCTTCCTCTAATAAACTTTAGTCTTGCTGAAGTCAATTGGACGGCTCGAAACTAAACCAATAGCGTTCTAGCCATGTATGAGATGCATATTGAAAAATTGTCAATTATGTGTTTCGTAGAGTAGAGTGTTTCGAGTGGACTGAATTGATTCTCTTCACTAAAAGGTACAAGTTCGATGACTTTAGACCACCCAGACAGAATGGAATTAGTCTTGAGATTAGGGATAATGCAAAGTACCTTGGCATCATTCTAGATAAAATATTATTCTGGAATTTGAACATTTGGAATAAGATTAACAAGGCCTATGTGACCATCTACTCTTGCAATTGGGCAATTGATACAAACTGGGGTATTATGCCGAAGGGTATCAATTGAATCTTTAAATGGAATACTGGTGTAGTGGCACGCCTTGGAGAATGCTACTCACCAGAAGGCCGTTGAGAGACGAGACTGTGAAGAGATCCGAGACAGCACCATGTGTGAAATCGTTTTGCATAAATAATGAGAATATTAACATTATTTGAAATAACATAATTAATTAAGAATGAAATAAAAAGGAAAGGAACAAAGGAACTTTAAATTTGGGAGGAACTGAAAATGTTTCTGGATTCCTTGTAAATCTTGATGTGGTTGTTTTTCTTGCTCTTTGTTGTTGTTGTAGCATCATAAACTATTTTACAATGTTCAATCAGGATGTTCTGCATGTCTTTTAAGTCCAAGGAATTATGCTACTTCGAATGGATAAATGGTTGAACAGTTGAATATGTGGAGGTTGTCATGAGGACCCTGACCACATTCTGGACATAAGTTAAGGACGGCACGGTCTATGCGGGACCAAAAGGCATTAAGCCTGTGGTTCCATCCTGATCTTAGTTGTGCCAGAACGACTCTTGTTTTACGCGGCAGAATCTTCTTGGCGTGTGCTATCGGTGGTGGGCGACCTACAAGTATGACATTCATACGGTAACCTGCTAGCGTCTTTCACGTCTCTGTGAATCTGGTTGAAAGCTGTCATATACGAGCGGCGATCAAATGGATACTGCAAAAAAAAACCTTAAACAAAATATCTCTGTATGGTCTCCCCGTATTTCCATAGGTCCTTTTTGACATGCCTCAAGGTAGACTCCAACTGTGTGATGTTGAAGTTTGGATGACTCCTCCTCAACATGACTTTGTGTTCCTTGACCGGTAGAATCTTGGTTTCCTCGTGAAGGTGGTGACGGCCCGTAATGCTGCGTTTTGACAGCTTTGAATATTTCTTCACTGAGTATCATTCAACAAAGGCGAACACACTGGAGCAGCACTGACCGACCAATCGTCTTGTAGGTAACTAGCAAGGTTTCTTTGTCCATAGCCCAAGTACTGCCGGCTACTTCTTGCTCGTCGTTAGTTTCGCTTAAGTTGTGAGGAAAGAATAATCTTAAATAACTTTCAAATACCCAAACAAGTTTTTGATTATTTTCCAAATCTTTTTAAGTTGTGAGGAAAGAATACTTAATCTTAAATGACTTTCAAATACCCAAACAACTTTTTGATTATTTTCCAAATCATTTGCAATAATCTGCTCAATATCTCTATATCTCATTATATTGCGATTAATGATGCTCAGGCTACTGCTGTTTCTTTGGCCTGGTGTTAGCGGGTTCGATTAACATCGGGGATTTTAGTCTGTTTTACTTTTAAAATAAGTTGGAATAGAACTTTAAATTTGATAAAAATACGAATAAAATAAACACTGTATAGGCGCGATCAGCTGTAAGTCGTTGTAAGTTTTTTGCGAAGATTTTTCTGCATTAGAAATATGACAGCCAAAAGAACCTGCTGCTACTAATTTAGTTATACATTAAGCACATTTTCTTAAATACTTAAACACTTTTTTTCAATTCATTTGGTGTGTTTTTGTGTTTTATTTTACTTTTTTATAAGTTTTCAAGGATTGTCTGCGATTTTCATTTTCTTTATTATTTCTTGGCGTTTTTGTTTTTTTCTTAATTTTCTTATTTTGTCTTTTCTCTAAAGCTTAAGAGGCGTATAAGTTTATTTAAGGAAACTTTTCTTTAACAATATTTTTCCAGAGACGAAAAAATGAAAGCTGCTGGTAAAAGATAAAGAAACATGGTGCTGATGATAGTTAAAGAACACTTGAAAGTAGAAAAATATACAAAGATTTAAATAAGGAACTAACTTTTGAAAAGATAGATAAAATAAAGCCAAAATAAAATGACTTTAAATTTGGAAAAGAAATTAAAATGTATATATATAATTTTTAAAGAGATTTTTGTTAGAAAGATTTTAAGCTAAAGGGAAAATTGATAGTTATAGACATAGAGAAATACACATAGAGCGGAAACTAGAAAAACAAAATCAAACAAAAAATGTTTTACCAAAAAAATCACATATACGAGTAATGTTTTTGTTTTCACATAGTTTTTTTTTACTAATACATTCTCAACAATTAGGTTTTTGATAACTGAGTTAGGTCTTTGACAAGAGGAGTATCTATGGATTTAGAACCAAAGGATTAATTTGGGTAAAGTTTTATAAGAAATTTAAGAATTTTTTAAGAAAATATAAATTTTCTTAGGAATTATTTTTGTTTTCCACCAAAATGCTATTTTCTTTTATTATATAAACACTTGAATTCAATTACAAATAATTTCTCTTAATTGCTTAACAAATGAATTTGTCATTTTGTTTTATATTGACTATAAATTCTCTTAATTGCTCTATTAAAACACACGTAATAATTTAATTAAAACCCATTACATTTATAGTTCATTCTTTGTAAATGTAAATGTTCATGTTCATGTTTATATTTATTTCTTTGTACAAAACTATAAATTCAATTAGACATCTACAGTCCCATTAAAACTAGATCATTTATGAGTATTACACCAAATATTTATTATATAGAGCATTTACAATATCGATGAGTTTGTTACAACCCCTAAAAAAACAAAGAAGTTCACACGCACTTTTGATAAATTAATCAAAAGAAATAAAGGAAGAAATTTCTAAAAAAAACTAAATAAAGTGTCATGAAAATCCACCTCCCTGTTAGTTGTTAGGTGAGTGAGTTTTGAAATTTACAATTGCATTGGCATAGCATGTTGTGGGGTAATATAGAGTAAAGAAAAACTTTTAAAATGTATCCTTAAATACATTGACAATTGAACCTTTGGTTAATTAATTTTGATGTTTTTTTTCTTTTAATTTAGAGGTCATTTGTTTTGTATTAGTGGGTGAAAGAGAGAGAGAGAGAGAGGGTCATGTTGAAATTTGCGTGTATTCAAAATTAACCTTACACCACACACATTAAATACTTGTTAAACATTTGATTGTGCGGAGGAAGTTATAAAGATGAGGTTCTTATATCAAACAAATTTATTTGTTAAATGTATTTTTGAGTTTTTATTTCCAAAAATGTAATAAATATTATGATACGTTTACAAAATATAGCCTCTTTAATCCTTAAGACTTCATTGTATTAGATGAACTATATATAGCCAGGTAATACCCAGTCTTTACTGTATTCAGCTGTATTACTTATAAACTGATATAACAATTCTTCTTTTTTATACATCTACATGAGTGTAAACCAGTGATCGGCACTCATAGCCACCAGGAGTCCAACATGATCGTTTTAGCTCCAGCAAAAACTGTACTTACCTAGTAAGCCAGCAAGTAATATTGGAGTGATAACTACTTATAATTTGACTGAAACAAAAGATTCATGAGTCTCGCTTAACAAGAATATGTAGCTAAAAAAACCTGAAAAAATTGCATACTGTGGAAATCGAACCGGCATGCTCGGGAATCGATTGTTCTTTTGTGTTGGAAAATCAACTGTTCCATGTTCGAGTTAACAATGGTTTTAACAAAAACAATCAAATTAATATGATATGAACAAAACAATGAATGGAGTCGACTAGTATTGAACCACTAGCTTCTCGTTCCTCAGTGAAACACACTAGAAAGCTGTGCAAAATGCAAACGTTCAATACCAAACTGTATTAAAATAAGTACCTAAACAGAGAAAACAGATTCATAATACCAACCGAGTTTGTTGACAATCGAATGATTCTACCTTAGTGACCGAATTTTACAGTGGTTGCTTTAACCGAAATTCTTCTTTGTCAACTGACTTTCTGTTGATAGAACCGAAAAATTCTATGTGTGCAACCGAATTATTCGATTGGCAACAACTTCGGTTTCTATCACGCATATGTTTTCTCTGTGTACTCTACTAAATAAAATAATGTGCTGGATAACGACCACTCATTACAAAATAATGTGTGTGGTAACTGCAGGCGTGATCCAGGTCGTTTTTGGGGTGGTGAATTTCTATTTCACGCCCTTGGATCCGCGCCTGGATAACTAGTTCCCATTACCAAAATTCACAAAATTTTTGCTGGGGCTGTATACAATGAATGAATAAATAATTATCAAATAAAACGAACTACAACAGAGAAAGAAACTGCTTAACATTTTAATATAATCCATGATCACTGTTCTCTTTATGCCGAACATTGCTAAAATTGATTCTCAACTCGCAGTAAATGAGTTCAACTCAATCTATATATATAAAAGAGTAACGTTACTGAGTGACTGACTGATTCAACATCGCCCAGCCCAAACGCCAAAAGATCTATTTATACAACCCTTTTTGAATAAAACACAGGTTTTTGGATAAAAAAAATCCTTTCTGCTCTATACACGTTGTCCAATGTTCCTCCAATTATTTTATCTCTTTCAAAAAATAAGATTTGTCGAGGTCATCAAAATAGATATTTTTTGTGAGATGATTTCATTGTTGGAGTCAACTCTCTTGCCGACAAGCCATTTCTTCAGGTTTGGAAACAAGAAAAAGTCACTCGGGGCTAAGTCCGGAGAATAGGGCGGATGAGGAAGCGATTCGTAGTGTAATTCATGGATTTTTTTCAATGGAAACTGCACCATTTTGTGTACCCGATTGTGAGCAAACGCGGCGAAAAGCTTTCTCATACCCAAGAGATCATTGAAAATTGAAACCACTGATCCATGTCAGCTGCCTATGCCTTTCACAATCTCTCGCACTTTTAATCTCCGATCGGCCAACAAAATATCGTGATTTTTTTCAATTGTTTCGAGTATAGAGACCTCAACTAGGCGTTGACTGGGTTTTTCGTGATTTTAAAAGTTTGGGGTCATTTAAAGCCCAAGTGCTATTAAGGGTTAATTTCCATTTTGATTTAGTATTGTAAATACAAGACTTCATATTATATTTTTTCTTAAGTTTCACAAAATCGACCCAAAACTATATAACATTTCGCTATCTTTCCATTAGAAATTGCAAGTATTGAAATATTTGACCTTTGACCTTTATGATTAAAAAGTCAACGGATTTTAGTAAAAATTTCGGACTATATTCAGAATTATCTGGACTATACAATATTGAATAGGTTTTACTTCAAATTCACAACAATAAGCAAATTAGGCTCATTCTACAAATATGGCCAAAAAAGTAGTTTTTCTCGAGTATCTCAAAGTTTAAGCGCAGATACCAAAAAACTATAGGAGGTATTGGCTTAAATATTTCATGTGTTTATTCCCTATTATATTCTGAATAATTCTAAATGTGATGATTGAAAAATTCTGAAATGTGTTTAACAAAATTTTTAAAAATTTGAAAATGGAGTATTGAAACTGCCGTTAAAAAAATTAAATTTTATTTGGTTATTACTGCGAATAAGTTAACGGTATCCTACGAAGATAAAAACTCATATAAGTAAAAATTTGCTACATTTCTGGTTCAAGTGGCCTGTGACACGTTAATGGCCTGTGGATTTTTTAGTAACTTTAAAATGAAGATCAGAAACACCTATTGGGTGTTTCGACTTTTTTATTTGACATCAAAACTTTTTATACATTATTGTTATTAGATAATCGCCGGCAATTATTGTTACATGGCAAAATCACATATAATGATCCTTAAAAACTACCAAAAATATCGTTATTAAATAAGTAAAATAAAATTTAAAAAAAATATATTTTCATAGTTTTACTATTTACCACATTACCGTTGTTAACCCTTTTAACGACTTACTATCACGACCTTAATTTCCCATTCCTGCGATCATTTTAAAACCGGTCTTCTCATGATCACACTTTACTTGTTGCCGAATTATTAAAAAATTACAAGCTCAATTAGCTCAATTACAAACTAAACAAAACTGACCACCAATAGAGTCATCTCATAATAACACACACTTTCAACACTGACCACTATTGTTTAAAACTAAATAAATCCCTTTAAAATCATTAAACCAACATATACATTTTGTCACGTGGTCATAACACCCTACCGAAATGCAAATTTTTAAGAAAAAACCGGTCTTAACATTTTCAAACAATTCAATTTTCCAGCCTATTAAAACTGACCTTAGGTCATTGTTCCGGGAGAAAAAAAACCAAAACAAATAAACATCATTATTTGTTGACGAACAAGAAAACAAACCCCTAAAATAATATAATATAACAACGATCTGGTACCTTTTTGAAAATTAGGGTGTAAATAATAACGATCAATTGCAGAGCTTTGTTTTTGACATTTGTGTTGAAAGGTCCTTTCTGCGGAAGATAAAAAGAAAACAAAATTGTATTAGAAAGATGCTTTAAGATGTTTTAAAGAATATTATCTTTACTGGTGGAGTATTTTTTTCACCCTTAAATGCAATAGTAACCACAGAAACGTAAAAAAGCAATTAAAGGAAGTAGTTTGTATCAAAAAGTTAAGATTACAAAGATTGCAAAACTCTCAGAGGTGATTTGAGGTGAATAGAAAACAGATGCCATCATAGTTATCTGTGAACAGATTTTGTTCATTTTCAATTATTACTTTCTCGAAAATGTGTTCGAGATAAGGATCTATGACTTATCTACAGGTTTTGTGAAAAGAATTTCAAATAGCACTGGAACAACGTTAAATCTAATGAGATTTTCAAAGCTGAAGTATTCTTAGGATTCCTAGAAGCTCTTAAAATCATGCTCCTTTTTCAAAATCAATTACTTAATAATATAAACCATCATTTCATCATTACCAAGTAATGAATGAAAATGCTAATATAAGTTAGAGTACCGGGATATCTATAGCGAAGTAAAGGACGTCTTGCAAATCATTTAAGTGTCCGATAGACTAATAGACTATCAATTCGCCAGAACATCTCTTTGTCAACGGTACTCGTATTAAAGAGCAATGCCTTACTGCGAGTTGAGGATCGTTTAAATAAATTGGTGATCAATACAGTATTTTTTAATTCATTTTCAATACGGTAAAATTTAAATAAAATTGTGTTTAATATCCCTTGAAATTATTGTTTTGTAATAAAATTGAAAACAAACCTTAACGCATTATTAATTTTTGATAATAAAACTAAGTATATGACGTTTGTATAAACGTCCTTTAACCCAAAACACACTTTCACTGAAGAGGTCAATGGTAACAAATGACACACAAATACTCCCTAGTAAAGACCACAACATGTGGTTAAATTGGGAAGAGTCCAACAATTAACAAAAACTCATTTAAGAAACAAATAAGTTAACCTTAAGGACACTTGCACTAAAGAAATTTAATAGGTGTAAAACTAACTATTGCTACCTAAACCCTTTCGTTTTTTTTCTCTATTCTATGATAAAAAAATCTTCCTCATTTAAAATCCATAAAAAACATCAGTATAAACAGCTGTTACAATATCAAAAAGGATCATAGAAACAAAATTTATAATAAGCACACTCTGCATTCCTAACTTGAATAGAAAGTGAATTTTATTTAATATTAAAAAAAACACGATCATTGAACATTAAACAACTGACTAAGGAATTTGAAAAAAAAAAATTAAAGCAGGAAACCATATGGATACAGGATATAAAACCTTAACCTTGTATTTACATATTTTTCTAATCAACCAAAGAGAAAAAAATCTTTATACAAAAGCAGAAAGGGTTGCTAAAGGTGTGTGTTTGGAATGCTTTTTACAAAATTGAAAAAACCAAACAAAAAAAATAAAATTATGCGTGTATGCAAATGATGTTTGTTGCCACAGGATGAATAAAAGAACACAAAAAAGGATGCTGCGTAAATAAAGGATGAGTATTTTTTTCGTAAGGTACATAAGTAACACCGAGTAAAAAGTAGATGTATGCAAATGATTATTGTTGCCTCGAAATTTATATGGAACATTAATTAACGTACCATTACATTGTTGGAGAAAAAATGTTGGAATTAACAGGGAACTGAGGGGAGGAATGTTATTTTTTAAATGAATGGTTGAAGGAATGAATGACATTTACTTGAATTTTTGACAATTGATTTTGAAAGTTTGATAAACAAAAAATAAGCAGAAATTGATTAAACAAAAAAAACTTATTTTGAATAAAAACTGTTTTTGAAAAGTTTGAGATGGGAAGGTTAATTTTTTTTTAGTTAATTAGAAGCTTGTTTAAGAACTGAAAATTAAGCTATAATGCAGCTGGAATTGGACGACAATGATGATACTAATGAAAGCAAGAAAATAACTACAATTGAAGCTAGAATTGGTTAATACAAAGACCTTCAATTGAAGCCACAGAACAATGAATGCTGCGAGAACAGATTCGGAATATTCTGTTTTTTTTTTTTTTGCAGAATGATCATGAGCACGAATTTAATCTCGATTATCCTGTTCAAATACTCAACGATCTTTAAGTTGGAGATTGTTGCTAATGTAACAGCTCTGCTGTTGCTGAGTTAACAATCATTGGACGAAGGCCCGGAGTGATTCAATTGTCGTGGGAACGAAGATGGACATTCATTTGTGTTGCTGAGCGTTTAGGAGAAGGTTGAAAGGTTTGTAGATTTTTATAACATCGAATAGCATGGTTCCGTTATCCTCTAAGAAGGTATTGTATTACACAACTGATTGATTTTGGTCCGAACAACGAGTTGACATTGTTCGAACTGCAAATGAATGATTGATACGGTTAAAAGGGTGCTCGACACGCATTCATAGGATACAAACTCTTCATTGAAATCTCGTTTGAGTATTCTAGGGAGAATATTTGTTCTCGGTTTATCGGAATTCGCTTGCCAATATTAGAACTACGTTTGAATACAGAATAAAACAATGAACTATGAGTGAAGCTGGAATTGGTCTACATCAAGAACTATGGCTGAAGCCGGAATTGGTCACAATAATTGATTTAGAATTGGTTCACATAAGGATCAAAACAATTGAATCTGGAATGATGCTAGGAGTAGTCTAAAAAAATAACATCGATTAAGGCTGGAATGGGTAGACACACAGAACTTCGATTGACTGCGATTAACTCTAGAAATAAGATAGAATTGGTCGACAACGTGTCTAAGATTTACGTAAGTACCTGCCGCATGGGCTTAAACCGCACGGTCGTCTTAACACCGGATAGAGACAATGCGTCTATCACCGTCATTGATTGACTTGCAAGGAACACTTAATTGGAAACTTCTTGTACATTGATTGCACAGATCAATGCACAAACCCCTTGTTCGAGAGCTCGGGCTATATAATCCCTGCCATACATAGCTAGCTAGTCAACTGACAATTATCAAAGCTGCAACATCCGGCCTGGTAATCCAGTCCAATGTATGGTCTCTGACTTCAAAAGTTCCCAGCCGAAAAAAGTCAAAGTGAGTGTACTTTATCACACACTTTTAACCTCGACAGAGAACCAAGTCCAACAACGACCAATACATCACTAATGCTACTACCTCAATACGTATCCTGAGCACAAACGCCAGTTGGTATCTGCTACTTTCAATGGCTCTGTTGAGTAAGCAACAGCACCTAGTGAGATACATTTGGTAGTCCGAAATTAAGCACTAGCCCAAATATCAGTCCTTTAACCAACGATCTTCTACCCCCTTTGGGTTTTAAACCACAGCTACCACGCGCTCACCGAAGTGACCTTACCAATGATCCTACAGGACCGAAGTCCTGGGGCCATTGGATCCCAGTGGTACTAGATAAGACTCTTGTCAGCTGCGAATTTAATAAATTAAATTCTTACCAGGAATAAGGTCCGTGCACTTTGGAGCCCCGGTTTGGCTCCATATTTCCCCTTGAGGCATAACATTAAGGTGTGGAGCTCACCAAGATGCTTATCCATGCCCCAAGGGGGGAGAATTGGTCAACATAAAGATTTAGGATTGAATTTAATTTGAAGGTGGAATTGGTCAACATAAAGAACTAGGATTGAATCTGGAATGAAGCTAAAATAGGACATAAATAACTACGATTGAATCTATAAATAAGCTAGAATCGGTCGACTTAAAGAACTAGGATTGAGTTCGGAATGAAGCTGAAATTAGTCGACATAAAGAACATGGATATAATCTGGATTTCAACTAGAATCTGTCGACATAAATAACTAGGATTGAGTCTTAAAGAACTAGGATTGAATTCGGAATGAAGCTGCAATTGGTCGGCATAAAGAACTGGGCTAGAATCTGGATTTAAACAAGAATCTATCGACATAAATAACTAGGATTCAATCTGGAATGAAGCTGCAATTGGTCGACATAAAAAACTAGAATTGAATCTGGAAGGAAGTTTAAATTGCTCGTCATATACAACTACGACTAAATCTAAAAAATAGTTAGAATTGGTCGACATAAAGAACTACAATTGAATCTGGAAGGAAGGTTAAATTGGTCGTCATAATGATCTACGATTGAATCTAGAGCGAAGGTAAAATTAGTAGACATAAACAACTAAAATCGAATCTCTGCTGAAAGAAGACTTTATCGCCATAAAAAACTACAATCGAACCTGGAGTTAAGCTTGAATTGTTTGACATCAATAACTACGATTGAAGCTGTATAGAAGGTGGAATTGGTCAACATAAATAACTGCGATTGATTCTCAAAAAAAGTTAGAATTGGTCGACACAAAGGAGTAAGATTGAATCTAGAAAGAAGATAGAATTGGTTGACATAAAGAACTAGGATTAGATCGTAATTGAAGGTGGAACCAGTCAGCATAAGGAACTGCGATTGAATCTGGAATAAAGCTAAAATTGGTCGACATAAAGAACTACGATTGAATCAGAAATGATACATAAAGGAATTGGTTGACATAAAGAACTGCGATTGAATCAGGAATGATACATGAATTGGTTGACATAAAGAACTACGATTGAATCGGGAATTATACATGAATTGGTTGACATAAAGAACTACAATTAAATCAGGAATGATATAGGAATTGGTTGACATAAAGAACTACGATTGAATTGGGAATGATATAGGAATTGGTTGATATAAAGAACTTCGATTGAATCAGGAATGATACATGAATTGGTTGTCATATTGAACTACGATTGAATCAGGAATGATGTAGGAATTGGTTGACATAAAGAACTACGATTGAATCAGGAATTATACATGAATTGGTTGACATAAAGAACTACGATTGAATTGGGAATGATACATGATGTGGTTGACATAAAGAACTACAATTGAATCAGGAATTATACAGGAATTGGTTGACATAAAGAACTACGATTGAATCAGGAATTATACAGGAATTGGTTGACATAAAGAACTACGATTGAATCAGGAATTATACAGAAATTGGTTGACATAAAGAACTACGATTGAATCAGGAATGATACATGAATTGGTTGACATAAAGAACTACAATTGAATCAGAAATGATACAGGAATTGGCATTGACATAAAGAATTATGATTGAGGAAAAATTTGGTCTAGATAAATACCCACAATTGAAGTTGTGAAATTTATTTAAAACGACGGTCTGTGCTTAGAGACATATAACGTTAAGCTTTTATAAATTATATAACTCCAATATAACACCCTCGTATTTTCTATGTATAAACTATTATAGATACAATTTTGCTAGGCTTTTTAATTCCAAATAAAAGGGTTGTAGGTAGAGGGTTGATTTCACTATTATATACTGTAAAATAAACACATATGTATATGGTTTCCTTATGTATACAGACATGTACATACATATGTAACACACGCATTCATCACCCACCCAAGGGTGAGTGCAATTTTCCGTTAAAATTATATTTTTTCTAACTTTTTGTACAAAAATAACAATTTCTAATAAAATTCAACCACTTTTTCCTAATAAAATTAAACAACAAACGCCATTTTTGGTATCAAAGAAATAAAATTTATTTTAACTGCAAAAAAAACTGAAGTCATACGGGAAAATGGGGAGTAAATTTATTTATAATTTATGGCTTTTTTTTCAGAAAGAAATAACGAAACAAGCCATTATTTTTGGGTATTTTAATAGAGAAAATAATATGGTAACCAATAAAAAAAAATGAACAATCATCAGCCACATTTTTTGCAAAAAAAAAACAAATTTTAATTTATGACAAACATTTGAAAAGTTAATGAGGTTTGACTGTAAAATACACTCAGAAAATATTTTTTTAGATAATAAACCAAAGTTTTCTTACAGTTTATTTAACAAAATCAGCTTCTAATTTCAATTTCCCTAAAAAATAATAGATTAGAACCCAGCTTATCAAACTCATCCAATTGTAAATGAAAAGCAAGCAAAAGAAACCAATAAAAGTCTTTATGAAAAGAAATTCTAAATGCTATCAGCTGAATAATATACTTAAACTAGCTTAAATCAAACTCCCCCTAATACTCCCAAAAAAAAAACTAACTAAACCTAACAGTCAATGGTCTATTTGTATACAAAAAAATAAGAAAGAAAAAAAGCCTGTACAATCGTAAAAATACAGGACGCCATTCAACAATAATTCAACTTATCACCGGCGGATATTAAAAATGTAAAGGACATCACATCCGTTAGTGACAGCAGTGGCAGTAGTGAGTGCTGCAGCTTCGCTTTACAAACGTGCCGTTGCTATAGCCATCATCAACATTTTAAACACGCGTAGCATAAATTCTACATTTCAAAATCAATAAAAACACATTTGAATGTCCTGTCAGCTAACAAAAAAAAAAAAAAAGAAAAAAACAGAAAGCCAAAAAAAATAATAATCAAAAAAGCACACTAAAGCCTTAAAGGACATAAGAGTATGTACGTTTGATTGTTTGGTTGATTTGATAAGGCAGCGAAGGTGTTTCTTTTGTCAGGAAAACATAGGAAACTTATAGATGGTTTGATATATAGAATCGAAAATGTTAGGTCATACAGAATTTTTGGTAAACTACAAAGCTTTTTATATGCAAAAGTAAAAGAAAAATTACTGATTCTATATATCCAGCAATTGTATATTTATTGCTGATTCAATCGTAGTTCTGTCTGTTGACTCCTTATAGCTTCATTTTAGATGCAATCGCCGTTCTTTATGACGTGCAATTGCAGCTAAAATCTAGATTTATTAATAGGTTTTTATGTCAATCATTCCAACTTCAGTTTAGATTCGTTCTCAGTTCTATATGTTGACCAATTGGTTCTTCATTCTAGATTTAATTGTACTACTTTAAATCGATCAATTGTAGTTTCATTTAATATTCAATTACAGTTCTTTAGAATGATTAATTGTAGCTTCTTTATTTATAAATCAATTGCAGTTCCCTATGTCTAGTAATGTTAGATTCAATAGCTGTTCTTTATGACGACAAATTCCAGTTGTATTCCAGTTCAATCGTTGTTCTTTATATCAACCAATTCTAGCTTCATTCCAGATTCAATCATTGTAGATCTTTATGTCGATCAATTCTAGCTTCAATCCTAGTTCTGCATGTCCATCAATTCTAGCTTCAATCGTAGTTCTTAATGTCAACCTATTTCAGTTTCATTCTAAATTCAATAGATAGTAGACCAATTATATTTTCATATAGATTTCACTTTCATTCTAGACTCAATAGCTGATGGTTATGTCGACCAATTATACTTTCATTCTAGATTCAATCGTAAATATTTATGTCGATCAATTCTATCTTCATTCTGATTGTAATCGCAGATCCTTATGCCGACCAATTCTAGCTTCATTCCAGATTCGATCATATTTTCTATGTCAACTAGTTCTATCTTCGATCGAAGTTCTGTTTGTGGATCAATGCCAGCTTCAATCGTAGTTCTTAATGTCGACCAATTCCAGTTTCTTTACAGATTCAATCGTAGCACTTTATGTCAACCAATTCATGTATCATTCCTGATTCAATCGAAGTTCTTTATGTCAACAATTTCCAGCTTCTTTCTAGCTTCAATCGAAGTTCTTAGTGTCGACCAATTCCAACTTCAATTTAATTTCAATCGTAGTTCTTTATGTCAACCAATTCCTGTACCATTCCCGATTCAATTTAAGTTCTTTATGTCAACCAATTCATGTATCATTCCTGATGCAATCGAAGTTCTTTATGTCAACCAATTCCTACATCATTCCCGATTCAATCGCAGTTCTTTATGTCAACCAATTCCTGTATCATTCCTGATTCAATCGTAGCTCTTTATGTCAACCAATTCATGTATCATTCCTGATTCAATCGTAGTTCTTTATGTCAACCAATTCATGTATCATTCCTGATTCAATCGTAGTTCTTTATGTCAACCAATTCATGTATCATTCCTGACTCAATCGAAGTTCTTTATGTCAACAATTTCCAGCTTCTTTCTAGCTTCAATCGAAGTTCTTTGTGTCGACCAATTCCAACTTCAATCTAATTTCAATCGTAGTTCTTTATGTCAACCAATTCATGTATCATTCCTGATTCAATCGTAGTTCTTTATGTCAACCAATTCCTGTACCATTCCTGATTCAATCGTAGTTCTTTATGTCAACCAATTCCTGTACCATTCCTGATTCAATCGTAGTTCTTTATGTCAACCAATTCATGTATCATTCCCGATTCAATTTTAGTTCTTTATGTCAACCAATTCATGTATCATTCCTGATTCAATCGTAGTTCTTTATGTCAACCAATTCCTGTATCATTCCGGATTCAATCGTAGTTGTTTATGTCAACCAATTCATGTATCATTCCTGATTCAATCGTAGTTCTTTATGTGAACCAATTCCTTTATCATTCCCGATTCAATCGTAGTTGTTTATGTCAACCAATTCCTGTATCATTCCTGATTCAATTGCAGTTCTTTATGTCAACCAATTCATGTATCATTCCTGATTCAAACGCAATTCTTTATCTCACCAATTCCATCTTCATTCTAAATTTAATAGTAGTTTTTCATGTCGCCCCATTCTAACGTTACTCTAGCTGCAATCATAATTGTTCTTGTCCAACCATTTTAGCTTCATTACTGAATCAATTACAGTTCTTTACGTCAACCACTTTTAGCTTATTTCTAGATTTAATCAAAGTACATGATGTCTACCATTTCCAATTTCATTCCATGTTCTATCGCTGTTCTTTGTCATCCAATTCCAGCTACATTCGCAATTTTTTATATCGATCAATTCTAGCTTCATTCCAGATTACATCATTGTTCTTTACGTCGACCTATTCTTCATTGAATCTTACTTCTTTATATCTACCATTTGTGGCTTTATTCTAGATTTAATTGCAGTTCTTTATACAGATTCAATCGGAGTTCTTTGTAACTTGATTCTAGATTCGCTCGTAGTTCTTTGTGTTGTCCAATTACAAATTCATTCTTTTGTCAACCAATTCCAACTCCATTCTAGATTCAATCGTAATTCCATCCTTATTCTTAATCCAATTTTAGTTCTGTATGTCGACCAGTTTTAGCTTCACTCAATCGTAGTTTTTTGAGTCGTTTAGTTCCAGCTTCATTCCAGTTTCAATTGCAGTTATTTTGGTTCATTGTGACGAATAATTTTAACTGGAATTAAGATTCAATCATAGTTCTTTAGGTCGACCTATTCTACCTTAAATAATACTTCATTTCTTTGACCATCTCCAGCTTAATTCCATATTCCATCGCAGATCTTTGTGTCGTCCAATTGCAGCTTCATGTCAGTTTCAATTGTAGATTCAATAGCAGTTCTATATGTCCACCAATTGTAGCTTCATTGTATTTTCAATGTTAGTTCTTTATGCCGACCATTTCTTATTTAATTCTAGATTCGTGCGTATTTCGTTGTGTTGAACAATTCTAACTTCATCCTAGCTTCTATTGTAGTTCTTTACTTCATTCAAGATTCAATTGATGTTCTTTAGGCTTAACTCCTGATTCTATATTGACCAATTCTATTTCCATTCCCGATTCATTGCTAGTTCTTTATGCCGTCCAATTCATGCTGCAATCTTATTCCATTTCCTAGTTACTGTAGGGTACTGAGTAGTACTTTAATTTTTTTTATATCCCGTTATCTTGTAACAATATTTACAAATAAAAGAGACCACTTCAAAAAAGGGGAAGTTAAGTGCCAACGCCAGTGTTTATCTAAGTTAAAAAGAGAAAAAAGAATCCAAATATTTATATGTGTGAGTATTTTCAAATATTATTTTTTAAGTGTTGTGTCCAACTAAACACATTTTGGAAGATTCTTATTAAAGAAAAAAAAAATACAAAATACAAAATATATTTCCTTTAAAAGATTGTTAACGGAAGTTAAAGTAAGTTTTGTTTAGCGCTAAAAGAAACTTATGAGAATCATTGGAAACCCATTTAAATGTTGTTTAATGTAGTGCTTGAAAAAGTATTTCCATTTTAAATATTTATATTCAAATTTAAGTACTCTCCCTCTCTGATTACCCAACATTATTTACTTTTTCTGAGTTCCGTTGTTAAGCAGTATATTTCTTAATGTTTTTCTTTGTCTTTCTTTTTTTTATACTTAACGTCTTTTTTTAGTTTTACAGCCTTAAAAGTTTTTGGTTTGTTAAAGCTTGTTTTCAAGGGGGGCGAGTGGAGAATAATAATAATGTTTTAAGTAAAAATTATTAAACTTTTGTTGAATGTTTATTAGTTTTGATTTTTTAAGAAAACAATACAAATTTGTTAAAAGAAACTAGTACTTAGTTGTTCAGCTGGTTTTTAGCAGAATGTTTAAACAAGAAAGATTTAAAAAAGAAAATTAACTAATTAAACAAAATATGGATAAATTGTTTAACTACATTTTCTTTAAGCTCCACAATAAACTACCAAAATAAATATATGGTTACGTTTTTACCTTTTAAAGACGATGGTTTATTTCCTTTAAGTAGACCGATTTTTTTAAATTGCAAATAAAAGCGAGAAACAACTCTTTGTTTATTAAAATCTACACAACAGTTTAAATAGTCACCCTATTTTAATAAGTTCACACATGTTAATCATTTTACTTAAACTGGTAAAACGGTTAATGTTAACTATAACAATGCCTACGATATACTGTCTCATTCACAACACGCTGTTACTATTTTTATATACACAGCGCCATATTTTAGAAGTTTCATGAATAATCTAACGAAAACAAGTAAGAGAGCTATATTCGGCTGTGTCGAATCTTATATACCCTTCACCAAATAATGCTTTAAAATAAAAATTTTAAATATTTTTAGGTAAACAAAATTTATATTTTTTTGCAAAAATTCAAAATTTTTTTTTCAAAATTTAAAAAATATTTTTTTTTTTTTCGAAATTTTTTAAATTTACTTGTGAAAAAATGTATGACAAAAAAATTTGTTGGTAAATTTTTTTTTCTCGATTTTGACCCATTGTAGGTCCAAATTTCTATAGCCTTATATAGATCGTTGCAATGGACATTGAAATATCTATCATTAGATATCCATATTGTCTATATTAATGAGTAGTAATCCAGATATAGATAAAAAATCGAGGTTGGCCCGGTTTTTTCCTTATATCTCAGCCATTTGTGGGCCGATTTTCTCGATTTTAAATAGCAACTGAGCCGGAAGAATTCCCGATATATTGATATAAGAATCATGTTTGTAAGTTATTTGGGGTCTTCAGAAATTTAATTTCAACAGACAGACAGACGGACATAGCTTAATCGTCTCCGCTATCTATAACGATCCAGAACATATATACTTTATAGGGTCGGAAAATTATATTGTGGAAATTACAAACGGAATGACAAACTTATATATACCCTACTCACGAAGGTGGAGGGTATAAAAACGCGAATGTTATATTTCCACAATGATCACACCTAGAGCCTTTAAAGCTGCTTTACAGTTAATGTTGTCATACTTATAAACAATGTTAATAACAGCGTGCCAACAACATTGTTGATATGTAGAAGTTTCTATGAATGAAAATGTTAATAAACATGATGAATATTGTAAGCAGCCGTTACAGACCTTTAAATTCATATTGATAATGCAATTTCGTAACAATATATACAGTGGAGCAATATATTGCAGTGGAGCAGTGAACTTTGATTCCATATAAAGCTCCTACAGCTTAACCAAGACAACACCGCAAACTATTACTTAGAGCTTAACTCCCTCTCAATTGTTGCTTCTAGTTTTGTCTAGATCGCGCTATTGGAAGAAACAGAACAACGGTTGCAGCTAAAACTAGTCAAAGGAATATCGATTTGATTCTTCGATATAAAGAAATTGAAGCTCGATTGCAGCTAAAATTGCTACATATTAGGAGAATCCATTACGTTAATAACGTTTAACATCTACGTTAAACTTCTAACCCTATCTACGGCAATATTTGCCATTCATAGTCATTCAATTTCATACCAGTCCTGTCGGAGATTGGGGCAATGAGGCAAAACACGAATGATTCCCTTAATCGGGACCTTGTGACAATCTCTGAATGGGAAGAGCCGACTTTAATGCACGCATGACTCAATGTTGTATGTTAACACACAAGCGCACGACAGATCATGTTGGTTCATCTGAGTTTATTGGGGGTGTTCTGGGCATGAGTATTCAATGCTTTGTCCGCTGGACAAAACACATTTTTCAAGTGTCGAAAGAAGCATTCAAATGCTTGGTTTACTAAAACGGTTAAGGAAATAGTTCACTTCATCTGATCTCCTTACTATTTACACCATTTATATCCGACCCAAAATGGAATACAACTCTTATGTGTAGGCCAGTGATTCAAAGTCTATTTTGAAGTTACTGAACCGCGTACAGGAGAGGTCGAAGGTGCTTATCGGTGTCGATAGGGTATCCAGCTCTATTACCTCACCTTACTATTTACTCCACTATATCCGAATCAAAATGGAATACAACTCTTATGTGTGAGCCAGAGATACGAAGTCTATTTTGGAGTTACTGGACCGCGTACAGGAGAGGTCGAAGGTGCTTATCGGTGACAGTAGGGTATTCAGCTCTGTTAACTCACTGGAACATCGCCACTTTCAATATAGGAAAATTCAAACCAAATGTAAACAAACACTACTCCCTCTATCCTCCTTTTTATAACCTATTTTCCTAGTTCCAAAACAATGCATTGCATAAGTGTTGGTCCAAGCAAAAAAAAATAAATAAAGAACTACGATTGAAATCTTAATGGTGGTAGAATTAGTCAACATGAAAAACTTTGAATCTTGAATGAAGTATGAATTGGTCAACATAAGGAACTACGACTGAATCGCAAATGAAGGTACAATTGGTCGACCTAAAGATGTACGATCTAACAGACAAGAATTTCGATTGAATCTGAAATAAAATTAGAATTGAACAACATATAGAACTACGATTGAATCTAAAATGAAGTTGGAATAGATCAACAAGAAAAACAATTGGTCGACACTAAGCATCTGGAATAATTTGTTGGCATAATAAACTACGATTGCAGCTAGCTATGTGGACTTCGATTAGAGGTTGAATTGGTCTTTGATTGAAGTTGGTATTGGACGACATAAAGAACTCTTTTTGAAACTAAGTGCTGGTTCACACACGACAAGTTAACTTGCGCAAGTCTTGAGTTTGTAGATGAGAATGGAGTGGATATTGGAAAGATTTCCTCTTTTTCTTCCACTCTCTTCTATAAACTCAAACCGGACTCAAGTAAAGTTGGCATGTGTGAACCAGCACTTAGTTTCAGAAAGAGTTCTTTATGTCGTTCAATACCAACTTTAATCGAAGTCCAATTCCACCTCAAAACGAAGTCCAGCACTAAAATTAGTTGATATTAGGAACCTCGATTGATGCTAGATTTAGACTACTTATATGATTTGAATGAGATCTTGGCTTGAAGTTGCAATTGGTCTACGATGAGAGCAGAAATTGGTCTACATAAAGATCTACGCTTGACATCATACATAGTCTAAAGCATGCAGCATTTATTTATTTATTTATTTATTTATTTATTTATTTATTTATTTATTTATTTATTTATTTATTTATTTATTTATTTATTTATTTATTTATTTATTTATTTATTTATTTATTTATTTATTTATTTATTTATTTATTTATTTATTTATTTATTTATTTATTTATTTATTTATTTATTTATTTATTTATTTATTTATTTATTTATTTATTTATTTATTTATTTATTTATTTATTTATTTATTTATTTATTTATTTATTTATTTATTTATTTATTTATTTATTTATTTATTTATTTATTTATTTATTTATTTATTTATTTATTTATTTATTTATTTATTTATTTATTTATTTATTTATTTATTTATTTATTTATTTATTTATTTATTTATTTATTTATTTATTTATTTATTTATTTATTTATTTATTTATTTATTTATTTATTTATTTATTTATTTATTTATTTATTTATTTATTTATTTATTTATTTATTTATTTATTTATTTATTTATTTATTTAATAGGACTCTTAATATTTTGTGTTCTTTCTCATAAGTAAAACCCTCTTACTAATTTCCTTTCACTTTTATTTGCAAATTAAATTTGGCACATTAATAAAAAAAACACACATATAAATAAATTTAAATTGTTGAAACGTGATAAATCATCAATTTCTATTTTAAGTGAATTTTACATAAAAAACATTTTTATGACTTGTTTCGTTTTTTCTATTTTTTTTTTTTCAAAAATGATTCATGTATTTTATGATTTTTGTAAAAGAGATTTTTTTTTATTCTCTAATAAATTAAATGAATTTGCATATGAAATAAATACAGCAGCAAACAATTGTAAAAATATGAAAAAACAAAAACTCTTATAAATGTTTAGTAAACGAAACAAATATTTATGACAAGGGGGTTGGTAATGGGAATAATGGCAAATACTAACAAATTGTAAAAAAATGATTAGAAATAAAAAAAAAACTTATAAAAAATATGTAAATTAGTTTAGAGTACAAATAATGTTATGGTATTAGTGATTAACATATTTTATTATAATGACTACTTACTGTAAACATTACTAAGAAGTAGTTTAGTAATGTCTGCACAACAAACTTTAACACATCTATGAATCTGGCAACTCTTGATTATTTAGTTTAATTTTCTAAAACACACACACTCAATAAGTTTATTACAAAGTTTTAGCAGGGTGTGGGCACGCATGTTAAGGTTTATGTATAAACCAGTGTCTATATGTATCAGTGTCCTGTATCCTTTGTATTATTTCAGCGTGATTTTCAAACAGCGAACCCTTTTTTCCAAACTCATTTCAATGCGTATTTACTTGGAGATGTCCCGTGTGTGTATGTATAATGTATATAATCATAATTTGTTTGTATGTATTACACACATACACATACATATATAATTGTAGTGTCTTTTAGAAATAAGGGGAAATATGTTGATGTATATAGTAGTCATATAAAAGCATATAGCTCAGGTATGAGCATATAAGTAACTTTTGTCTTTAGTTTTTTTTTTATAAAAGGTTTTTTAATTAAATTATTGGTCTTATAATGAGATACATAATATTTAAAGTTTTTAAGATAACAAAAAGTTATAACTTATAGAACAATAAGGACCTTTCCAGCAAGTAAAATATAATCAGCTCTATGCTGGAAAAAGAAGCATCCCTTTAGCGAAATGACAATTCAGTTAATAATTGAAATAGATGCAAAATCATATTTAAACAATCAGCCCTATTCTGGAAATCGGGCATCACTTGTTGGAAACGATGAAATACTTAATAATTCTTATAAATAAGTTTTCTAAATCTTTCAAACAAACGAGGACGAGTCAATAAGTCCGTGACTTTTTGAATGAAACTCAGGTTTTTGGAACAATAACGATAAGAACAATGAATATATTTCCAGCAAGTAACATATATTCAATTCTATGTTGGAAAAAGGAGCATCCCTTTAACGAGATGACAAATCAGTTTAAAATTGAAAAATTCGCAAAATCATAATTATTCGAAAAATCAGCACTATTAGGGAAATCGGACATCAATTTTTCGAGACGACGGAAAAAGAAATTTTTTTTCTTGGCCAAATGTGGTCGTTTTTTTCAATCTTCATTAAATCGGCCCAATAAGTTGGTATAAAACATTCTAAAGATTTTCTTTTCGATTCAAATTCCTAAAATGGTTTCTTTCGAATTGAATTCTACTAAAACCCCTTGTACATCCCAAAAACCCCCCGATTAACCCCGAGAAACCCACCTTGTTGACAGCTGTTTGATCTCTGATGTGTTGTGGTGGATCCATATTTCAAACACTCCTGCGAAGTTGTCATACGATTGCGTTTTTGGTCGATTGCCCTTGACTTTTTGAATGAAATACAAGTTTTTGAATAAAAAATCATTTTATTTTTCAACATAGTCTCCTTTGAGTTCTATACACTTTATCCAACGTTTCTCCAATTGTTTTATCCCTGCCAAGAAATAAGATTAGTTGAGGTCATTAAAGTAGGTATTTGTTTTTAAGATGATTTCATCGTTGGCGTCAAATCTCTTTCCGGCGAGCCATATATTCAGGTTGGAAACTAGAAACATTCACTGGGGGTTAAATCCGGAAAATAGGGTGGATAAGGGAGCAACTCGTAGCCTAATTCATGGATTTTTGCCATGGAAACTGCCCATGTGTGTACCCTTGTATTGTCCTGGTGAAAAATTGTTTTTTTCTTGGCCAAATGGGTAGATACTTCAAAGTCCATTGCAGCGATGTATATAAGGCTATAGAAATTTGGACCTACAATGGGAAAAATATTTTTAACACGAATTTTTTTTTTTAGCAAACAAATTTTTTTTACTAATAAATTAAAAAAAAAATAAAAAAAACAATTTAAAAAAAATGTTGAAAAAATTAAAAAAAAAATTTTTGAACAAATTTTAAAAATTAATTTCGAAAAAAAAAAAAATTTTTTAAATTTTGAAAAACAATTTTGAAAAAAAAAAAAAAATTTTAATTTTGTTTACCTAAAAATATTTAAAATTTTTATTTTAAAATATAATTTGGTGAAAGGTATATAAGATTCGATACAGCCGAATATATTGTATATTCGCGAATATTTTAATGCCTCCTTAACTGTCAGTAGATATATAGTCCAGATATCTGCAGACATCATATACACCAAAACTACGTAGGTGTTCTCATATAGCAATTCTGTTTTATTGGATTCATAGAGTTCCGGAAAACTTATAGTTTTTTTTAGTACTTTTTTATACCCTTCACCTTCGTGAGTTTGTCATTCCGTTTGTAATTTCCACAATATAATTTTCCGATCCTATAAAGTATATATATTTTGGATCCTTATAGGTAGCGGAGTCGATTAATCCATGTCCGTCTGTCTGTCTGTTCAAATAAATTTTCTGAAGACCCCAGATATCTTTGGGATCCAAATCTTCAATAATTCTGTCAGAAATGCTTTCGAGAAGTTTCCTATTTAAAATCAGCAAAATCCGTCCATAAATAACGGAGATATGAGCAAAAATCCGACAACCTCTAAAAACTTCATCAAAAAAAGACAATTTATTGCATGCTTTGACAAAAAAGCAACAAAACGTATGTTTGGATGTGTGTTGGTTTCATTGCTTTGCGTATTTTGTTTTTGGTGTTTCGTTTCGTTTGGCGTTGTTGTTTTTATACACTTCACCTTCGTGAGAAGGGTATATATAAGATTGTCATTTCTTTTGTATCTTCTACAATAAAATCTGTTCGTCAGCAATTAAATGTAAAATTTTTAAAAGTTTTCTTGATATATTTAGGATGCTATACGCTGAAAATTGTGAAATAGCGATATTCTTAAAGTTATAAACTTACAAAATGTTCGTTTTGAAATTGATTTTAAAATTGTTTCTTTTATATTTTGAAATCTATTGGAAATTGAATGTGCTACGATCAACAAATTTTATTTTTCTCCACGCTCTTAGTTGATCTTAGTACCGGTACCCCCAAAATACCAATTCAGCTCAACAACCGTTACCTCTAAGCTAAGAGCCTGGGAGTTCAGGCTATTATGGATTCAAGTAAAAGTGAGACTAATGCAGATATACATTTGGGTAATCAACACGTTATGTGGCAGTCATTACAAGGTATGTTAATAAGTAATGACTTGCCAATATCAAGATATCAAATACACTATTTATTTTTTCTTAAATCCATAACTACCCTCTTGTTTGCAATTCCCTTAACGATTTCCTACTCAAAGACACCTGCTAAAACACCTCTACATTCAATCAAATAAATTGGCCTTAAGTCAAAATATACAACAGGATTCAATTATCTAAAGAAGATTTTCCGCTCACTAACCATAATCAAATAAAAAAAAAATAAGAAAACTAATCAAAATACTCATACTCAAATGACAAAAAAAAAAAAAAAACAAATAAAGCAGAAAAAAATCTCCCTTTATAAACATTAAACACGGAAATAAGTACTTAGAAGCAAAGAAATAAACGACCTTTAGGGGTTTAACTGACCACATGTCAAAACAAGCCTAAAGGGGCTGGAAATGAATACAAATAAAATGTGAAAAAAAAATGATTCTAAAGTATCATGACAAATCACATCACTGGCCAGTAAGTGATTTTATTATTATGTTTGGCTTGTGTCCTTTTTTCCAATTTCCTGATAAATTGATGTATCTGCTGAATTAACTGTTGCTGGTTTAAATAAACCGAGGGTCCTTTTCATCATATACAATAATAAACAGGCTTGTTGTTGGGTTGTTAAGTATTCTGTGTGTGTCTGATTGACTAGAAGTGGTCAGTTTTCCTAAATAATGTCTCCCTTTTAGCGCGATGGTCAAGCGTTTTAACAACCCTTATTATCTGTGGATTATTACAATAGCAATTCTATACAATACAATAGTTGTCTGTCTGTCTGTCTGTCTAGAGAGTAGTAAGTATCATCATCCTATTAAATGGTCATTTGTTGCTTGTTTGCTGCCTACTTAGCTAAACATGTTTATATTTTTGTATAATTGAATTTTATGGTTGGTCATCGTAGAGAAAAAAAACTACAAAATTTTATGCAAATTGTTTTGGTCAATATTTATTCACACCTTGTTGTTTGTTCATCTTTTTTGTTTTGTTTGAGAGTGAGCATCTATTTAAATATCACACAGTTTAATGACTTTTTGATGATGGCTGTTGAAGACAAGGGTTTTTTTATAGATTTAACGGCTGATGTTTGTTTGTAATTTAGAAAATCTAGTTTGTATTAAAGTGACCAACCAGCGTGGGAATTTTGTAATTGGTTACTGCAAAAACTGACCACAACCCTTAAAGTAGGGATAACAAATGAAATATACCCATAGAAAACTTTCATTACCTAGTAATGACTTAAAATGCTAATAAATAATGAAGCTACAGATACTTTGGCCTTTTAATGATCAAGCATTCCTATTTGAAATTATAAGCTGGGAGAGTGTAAACACTAATAAATATCAATATTTCTTACTTACGAAACTGTCAATGTTCTTTGTTATACGAGCTGATCATCTTTATTGTGGTAATACTTGGATGGTGGTGTTTGTGCTCCACTAGCGCTTGATTCCAAAAACTTCATTAAGATTTTATAGTACAGAAAATTTTAATAATTAATTATAAATATCAAAGTTATTAATACTTAATTCTCTATTTATATTACAAATACTGAATGTGGCTTTTGAGCCCCAGAAAGTATCAAAGTTTGCCAACATTTTCAACATTTATTAAACCAAAACATTTAACCACATGTTCTGTTTAACTCTTTCCCGTTTAGTGGTCACTTTTCTAACCACCTTTTATAAAGTCTTCAAACAATTTTTAGTGACATCTATTGGCATTTTGCTAAACAATTAAATCTTTTTTAAGTCATCGTTTAAGTTGTTTGGCAAAACTTTGACGTCAGGTTGCTCTGGTTAGATAAATATATTCATTTGAAAATTATATAAACCGCAGTTTTTCTAAGGCGTTTTCCCACATTAAATAAAAGAGGTCAGAGTTTTTATTGTTCATCAAATTCAGTGTGACTTTGTTATTTAGTGTTTGTTTGGTTGGCTTGTGCTAACAAAGTACTATTTTATACTATACTCTTTGATAAATAACGTGAGTAACAGAGTGGTTAGTTTACTAACCACTGTGACTGAAATTGGTTTTATATAATGTGTTTCTCTACATAATATTATGTGTCCTCAATGAACATTAAATTGAATATATTTTATTCGTGATGGGAATGTATCTGCAGTCTTGAACCCGACGAAGTTCAAGGCATACCTTCAGGGCTCCAGTTATAATATGATTTTAAAGTATGACAAAATTTGGCTAATACTTCTGTTAGTGACTTAATTAACCAAACTGATGTGGTGGAACCAATATGATGAATAAATTGTCTATTGGATAAGCCGGTTGATTACGCAGAAGGAGAATGTCTCACCTAAACAGCTATTTCGTTTGTTTTTGTTCAGAAAATTTAGTCAAAATGATAAGTTTTCAAACAATTTTATTTATCACAATTATTTTTTAATGCCAATCGGCAGGGTGGTTAATAAACTAACCACCTTATTCCATAAAAACCTTTATGGAATAAGGTGGTTATTTTTCTTATTTTTCATAATATATGAACCCTAATTAACGTAAAAATGCAATTGTTTTGATTATAAACTTATACACTTAAAACTGTGGCTAAAAGAGTTAATAGATATCAATAAAATATTGAAATAAAATGTATATTTCAACTCATTAATAAATAAAGGGTCTTTCAATAGGGACTTCCGAACTTTAACAGTTGATAGCGCCCATATTGTTAAAGCTTCATCTGTCGAATTGGCTGTAATTCATTCAGTTTGTTTTGCCAAATCGTTATGGACGGATGTAATGTTCAACAATACATGCAAATGATAAAATAATTTTATAGAAATGATCCCTGGAACAGTTGGAAATTGACCCTAATTTTCATAAAAAAATGGGTACGTCAGCAAACAAAATTGTCGAATTTGGGACGATACTAATTCACATGAGATCCAAGAGCGTCCAATGCATCTATAGCGTTATAAGTCGATCATCCAATTCAGGATGATATGTACACCAACGACATTGACGCTACGTGCTCAGCACACACCACTGCAATCACGCATAGGCTGTGAAATAGGAACAAGGTCCTCAAGGCACTAGCCGGCAGCACTTGGAGTATGGACAAAGAAACCTTGTTAGAAACCTACAAGAAGATTGGCCGGTCAGTGGTTAACAAATCAGCTCCAGTGTGTTCGACTTCGTTGAGTGATACTAAGTGGAGAAATATTCAAAGCTGTCAAAATGCAGCCTTAAGGACCGTCACAGGCTGCCTCCAAATCACCTCCGAAAACCACCTGCACGAGTAAACTAAGGTTCTACCGGTCATGCTGACGCAACATTTCCTTCTGGGATGTCACCGGAGGAGTCATCCAAACTTCAACATCACACAGTTGGAGTCTCCCCCGAGGCATATCAGACAGGACCTTAGCAAATACGAGGAGAGCATACAGAGGTATGTGCAGGAGCCATTTGATCGCAGTACGTATATGACTGCTTTGGACGACATTCATAGAGACGCCATCAATTCCGCGCTAGCAGGATACCGTATGAATGTTAGACTTGGAGGTGGCGCCGAGAAGATTCTGCCTCGCAAAACAAGAGTCATTCTGGCACAACTAAGATTAGAATGGAGCAACAGACTTAATGCCCTCTGGTCCCGCATAGACCGTGCCGTCCTCAGCTTATGACCAGCATGTGCTCATGGTCCCCATGACACCCTCAACATTTTCAACTGTCCAGCCAACTCTACTTCAATACATACAGTGGATTTATGGACCCACCCAGTAGAAGTGCCACAATTTCATGGAGGTGATCTAGCAGAACCCCCAGACTAAATATTGTATAATTGTTCGCGCTGCTACAACAACAACAACGGTACGTGCCACAAGACGACGCTACGTGCCACACTGCTCATGCCACATTGGACATTCTGCACTAGTGATTTGAGGGCATGGTCATCTCACGTGGAGGTGATTTGAACTGGCCACTGATATAGGACGATTTGACCCCATTAGAGATTTGTCTAATGCGCTTTCTTAAGTCGCAGGTCTATGCGAATAAGCGGCTCTCAACGTCAACATAACCCATGCCATCGGTCAAATTCAGTCTGATGTATGCGCCAGTGTCATTGGAGATTTTTGATCCGAGTCACCCAGCGAAGCCACGGTAACAATTGTACATAATGGCATCGATTGGCCTTTCAAACGAATAATAAAAGTTCGATGATGTCTAATACAAACATTGTTTTATTTAAATTTAGAGATAGGAAGCTCTTAAAGAAATACCCTTTATATATACAGCATTTTCTCTAAAAATTCCCCCTATTGGGTTGTAAAAAATACTTCTTCCCGCTTTGCTTAGCAAAGTAAAACTGTCAAAAATCTCTATTTAAGAGGGGGTGAATAACTAACTAACCTTTGAGATCACTTAATACTTATAATTAGCTTCATAATGTCAGAAATGTTAGGGGGTGGCGCATGAACCCCTTTAGAGAAAGTCTTCCTAATTGCATTACATAAAATATAAATATTTGATTCTTTAAAATATCAAAGTTCTAAGATACAATAGATGATCGATAACATATTTTTTAAAGGTTTCATTACAATTCTAAAGGTTTTTTAAAATCAAAAACTAATAGAGGTGGCGCGTGGACCCCTTCTAACTAATGTTCTCCTAAATCTATGGAAACACATAAGATATTGTTAACCTTCATTATATTTAGGGCTTTCTAATTACACCTCTTAAGTATGTTAAGTAGAAATGCCATCGGTAGGTAGGTGCTAGCTGCACTTGTAACCTCCATTATATATGTCTATTATCCTGTTTTGATTTCATTTCCCTCTAAACACCTTAACATATCCTTTATGTGTTAATGTGTGAAATAATGCAGTGCAGTATTAAACACAAGTACCTTTATTTAAGCCATTAAGGCTAAACAAGTGAGCCACTTTAACACTTATGTTGGTTATAATATGAATGTTATGCCGGCATCATCATCATTTTCATCTACTACATCTGCAAGGTCTTTGCTGAAAACCCCAAACTGAGGGGAACCTAAGAGTGCATTTTCAACAGGATGCAAACAAGGAAATGTTGTATAAACTGCATGTTGTAAGAACAGCCATGCAAGGGTTTCAAACATTGCCCTTTGCTTAACATAACATTTTGTATTACAAATGCATCGTTGAAAGGAGCTGTGTAAGAGTTCTAGTGCTTTTTTTCCCAAGGATTTCATATTCATATTCATGTGTTTTTTTTACATTGGTTTTTTGTTTCAAATGCACATGCAGCACATTCTTGTATGAATGCAAAATGAGTGAATGAATGAATGGTTGCTTTTGATGCATTTTATGGTAGGGATTTTATTCAAAAGGACTTTTTATATATTTGTATAATGTATGTGAGTATGAATAAAGGAGCATGCATATAAATAGAAAAAGATTAAAGGTTTAAGTACTTTAGAGGTATTGAAAAAGAGCTAATATGTGTTGTTGTTTTTTCTTTATTTTTGCAGAATTTTAGTTGATAGCACTTGAAATGTGATGGAAATTGTATTAAGTTGAATTTTTACACTTGAATAAATAAACAATTATTTGGAAAGAAAAGGAAGAGCTGGCTTAATGCAACAGGCTTATAAGGAGAGACAATTATTAATGCTAAACAGCAAATCTTAATTTGAGTAAATTACTTTGTTCTGGGGAAACTTCTTCAGTTAAGTGTTCAAAATTCCTGGGAGTAGCTAGAGTTAAAACTGTTAAAGCCGCTCTTGATATAGAAATAAGTGTGGGAAAATAAATAGTACAAAACAAATCCATCACCTCCCATGTCATTTATATTGAAACCGGTTTTCCGAAGCGCCTAAATAATCTTCGGATTCACATGTATTATGAGTATCGACTAATCGACTACCTTAATAACTACCTTAATAAGTTAACTTTAGGAAGTTTCCAGAAAGTTTCTAATTTCACAGAAATGCAAATTTGTTTGTTATACCCTTCAGCATGAGCGGTAGTTTGTCATTACGTTTGTAATTTCCTTGTCATGATGGAATATTACGGTTTCATGTCTGGCCGCATATTCTGGGCATTTTTCGGCCAATGCTCGCTTCAAACGAATCAGTTGCGTTGGGTACAGTTTCCCTGTGATGGTCTAGTCAGATTTCAGCATCTCATAATAAATAGGACTCTTTTGGTCCCACCAAATACAGAGTATTACCTTAGCCCCATGGATATTTGTCTTTTTTGTCGATTCGGCTTGTTGGTCTGGCTTTACATACGAATTCTTATGCTTCGGGTGATCGCAATGGACACATTTTTCATTGCAAGTAACATCATTTCATCGCAAGTAACATCATTTCGGACATACTAAAGTCTTTCCTGGTCTTTCGGCTTCAATTCGTATGGTACCCAATTTTCCTACTTTTATATAAATCCTGCTGCTCGCAAACGTTTTCAAATTGCTGCTTTAGTAGCTCCTAAAGATTTTACAAGCTTTTGTTGAGTTTGACAACAATTTTCATGGAGTTATGCCTCCAATTCTTATTCTTCAAACTTTTTTGGCTGGCCTGGGCGATCTTTGTCTTCCGTGTCAAAATCACTACCTCTGAACCGCACAAACCATTTTTCGCACATTGAAACTTATGGAACATATTCACCATAAGCTTCGGTGAGCAATCGGTGTGCTTCAGCGTCACTTTTTTGAAAATGAAAAAAGTAAAGTAAAACTTCCCGCATATGAAGCTTTGTTGGTACAAAATTCGACATTTTCGAGGCAAGAAAAAACTTTGTTGTTTACACCATAGAGAAAGTATACATAGAGCGGAAACTGTGCTGTCAAAGACCTAAATCAGTTGTCAAAAACCTAACAGGGGAGAATGTATTAGTAAAAAAAATTATGTGAAAACAAAAACGACTTTCGTATGTAAAAGTTTTTTGAGTAATTTTTTTGTTTGAGTTTTTTTCTAGTTTCCGCTCTATGTATATTTTCTCTATGGTTTACACTATAATGTTCAAAAACTAAGTGAGAATAAATGACCGATATGTAACCTTCATTTTGAAGTCATAGGTTAGGTTTCCAGGCCGCCGCGAAGTGAAGAAGAAGAGCAGCTCATGTGGGTCCAGGCAATAGGTCCGTTTGTGTTAGCTGAAAGCAAAGAGACAGGAAAAGAAGGACAGAATAGATATGACAAAAGAGAAGGAGACAGTCAAGATTTGGTTAAGATTGAAGAGGAAGAGATACGAGAGAGAAAGAGAGAGGAGAGGAGATTATTATTTGGTTACTCCGTGTTGATCGCCATATTTGGTCTGGTTAGCCAATTACTATTCCTTACAAGGGCATTAATGCACTCAAGCCTCAAATTTGAGAGCTCAGAGAGACTAATTAGTGAACGATGTCCCAGAAACCTTAAGCGTAGATTTTCTAATGCCGGACAGTGACACAGAAGATGAAAAATTGTCTCATCCATCTCTCATCGTTTTAACCACTTCTGCAGAAGTTGTTGTAGAGCCACCCAAGTCTCCTCGCGTGGTTGCCAAAAGTGCAGTGACCGGTAATGACCGCCACCACACCACTCAATTGTGAGCGTGTCAAGCCAAGAAGATATTTTGTTCGTCCGTGATTAAGTCGGGGCCATGTCATTCTGGTAATAGTACATGTGGATTCAGTCATACTTTTTTACAAAATTAACCATTTTTCTACTTGCTAAAAGTCCTTTTCAGATGCTTTATACTCCTAAAAGTACTTAACTTTCTTATTGTTTAGTATCATCAACTTATTCGGCCGCATTGTGGGAATTCTGAGAATTTCTTTCCCGAAGTTAGAGTCCTTAAATCCAGCACTCATTTTTAACATAAATGTGTTAAGTATGGAAAGTATTCCTCAAAATGCGAATCTTATCTTCCTTTATAGTACCAAGCATTTGGTACTTTTAACAATTTTAGACCGTTTTCTTTATGGAAATTTATTTAAAAAATTAAAATAAATAATAGAAATTGTATGAAAAATAAATAAATAATTTAAATAAATAAATAATTTAATAAATAAGATATACTACTACATATTTATACAATAACAAAGTCTTTTTTGAGAGCTCGTCCATCATTCTTCCCTAGTTCTTTCTCGTACGTAATCTGCTCTGGCACTTTTAATCTAATGTCTCTGCACAGAATAACGCTTCTTACGCACCACATTCTCATCATAGTCCTCGATATCATCATCGCCCTCATCTATCTCAACATCGTTGGGACGCACTGGATAACCCTGTTCGGGTTTAACAATTTTAATACCCTTCTCACCGAATAAAAGGCAATCAAAGTTTCTATATAAAGACAAATTAAAGAGATTTTGTTTAAGTTTCTTTCTTTATTAAACATTTATTTTGTTTAGACCTACCTTTCAAACAATTCAAAGCCCTGAAATGAGCCCGACATATACATGCACACATGCATATTTCTGCCAATAAACCAAATATCATGAAATTGTATGCAGGCCTGAGCGAAACCAAAACGCGGAGGTGTAAAACAAAAGGGAGGAGGATTTTGTCCTGAAACCTTGCGTTTAAACCATACATTATTGTTGACACGCATTCTCAGCTCAAAAGAGAATTCTTCGGGACGATAAACAACTTCGGTGCAGGAGTTCATGCCAATAACCGACAACAGACCTTAAGAAAGATAAATATCAAATAAATATTGTAAAATTTATATTTTAAGGATTGATTTCCTCTTACCTGCACAACATTTACACACTCCCTTGTCACAGGTGCAGGGTATACGATTTATTAGAGAATTAAATGTTATATTTGGCAGTTTTATTTGCCGGGCTTCCTCCTCTAGTCTTAGCAGATTTAGACGATGATTTAGCAGACCCAATTGTTTGGTGGCTTCATAGGCAAGATCTTCACCGGGCGCTGAGGGTTCTTCATACACTGTAATCGATAAGTAAGCGATGTTTTGGTGATGTTAGTATGATTTCGGAGATGAGATATTAAAATGAAGGTTACAAAAATTGTGGTTTGAGTTTTTGGGGATGGGGGAATGATTCTTTTATGATTTAGAAAAATATTTCTTAAAAGGAAAATTCAAAATTTCTTGATACTTTTTGAAAAATGTACCCAAAGTACCAACAAAATAATAAAAATGAATGAAAACTACTAAAAATTTCTTTATAAAATTGTGTTTTTCGTGGAAAAATTATATTAGTGAAAATAAATATGACTGAAAAAAATTTTTTGTGAAAAAAAAAAAAAAAAATTGTAGGGCCGAATTACAGTGGCGATATAAAGTCGAGGAGGTAGAATAGTGTTTACAATGCTGGCAAAAGCCAACTGCAAGCTCTAAGAGCCAAACAGACCAAGAAACTGACAAATGAACAACAGAAAAAGGATAGATATCGATGATAAATCCATAGCCTTAGAATCGGAGCATATGAGACGTGATATAACTACAATGCAATTGCAATTTAAAGACAAAGCAGCTAAGCAGGCTCGCAATACAGAAATGTTGTTCATGCAAAATGAAATGCAATGTTAATTGGATGAAGATAAACGCTTTGTTAAGGCTCAAGGTTTCAAAAATATCGAAGTCAATTGTTTGTTTAACGACAACAAAGGACACATAAGTTGCCTCAACTCCAAGAAGTTCGAGCACAACTTAACCAGCAAATCAAAAGATATTAACTTGCTCTGACAACAATCTTATGGAAGATGCTCAACATAAGGATAAACCTGTATATTCAGTGTTTGAAATATCTATCATTAGATATCCATATTGCCTTTACAATGACTTAGGAATCCAGATATTCAATAGATAAAAAATAGGTCAAAATTCGAAGAAGTAGTGGATTTTCGCTTATATCTCAGCCATTTGTGGGCCGATTTTCACGATTTTAAATAGCAACATGTATGAATCATGTATGTAAGTTATTTTGGGGCTCTGATTTTTTCTGATTTTACTTTTTAATAGTGGTCTCTGCTTAAACTAATGAATTTACTACAATGTAAGTACTAAAGTACTTTTTATACCCTTCACCATGAGTGGCAAGTTTTTTATTCCGTTTGTAATTTCTACATTTTTCATTTGCGACCCTACAAAGTATATATATTATGGATCGTTATAGATGGCGAAGTCGATATAGCCATGTTGAAATCCGTAGCCCCAAATAACTTACATACTTGATTCATACATCAATATATTGGGAATTCCTCAGTCTCGGTTGCTATTTAAATTCGACCCAAATGGCTGAGATTTCCGACCTATTTTTGATCTATATCTGGATTACTAAGTCATTAATATAGACAATATGGATATCTAATGAAAGATATTTCAAAGTCCATTGCAACGATGTATATATTTTTATTTTTTTTTTTTCACCAAAAAAATTAGTTTGGCACACATTTTTTTCACTAATAAATTTAAAAAAAAAATTTTTTTAAATTAAAAAAAAAATTGAAAAAAACTTTTAAAAAACAATTTCGAAAAAAAAGTTTTGAAAAACATAATTTTTTTTGTTTACCTAAAAATATAAAAAAAAAAGTTTAAAGTATAATTTGGCACAGCCGAATATAGCTATGTTACTTGTTTCTTACTAAATTGGCTACAGAAATGACTAAATAGTACTACAGTACTTTTTTTTAACAAAAGTGCCAAACAAAATTTTACATTTTTAAACATTTTCTGCTAAAATAATAATTTGACAACAATCTAAATAAGTACTAAAGTACTCTACTTTTAATTAGCATAAAGTATCAGCTGTATGAAAAACTACCAAAAAACAAGAAATGTGTGAAACACTAACGGCGTCTTATTTTCTGGCATAAATGATGCCTTTATTCTGCCTATTACCCTTCGTTGTGTTCTTTTCAAAAACCCCGAAAATATGCTAAATGTTTCACACTCAATTTTATCAAATGCATACAAAGGCACCATTATTATTTTTGAAGTACCTTTGTGTTAATGAAATAGTTTTTATATTTAATAGTAAGATCTATTATTTTTATAAATGTTGATCAAAGTTGACTACTAATTATAAACGTAAGTAGAATTTTTGAACCTAATAGTTCCTTACAGTAGCTATATTACTACTTGTACAACAATCAAGTTCGCTCTAGCTTCTAAAGTGGTAGTTAAATGGTTATCATTTGCACTCCACAGGTTATAAGTTCAAGCCCGCTCTCTGATAGCTTTATTTTTTCTATTGAATATCATGTTAAGTTAGTGTGCCAATTGGCCACCTGCAATGACATCCTCATGTTAAATTCACCAGTCATTAGCATTGCGCGTGTGTTGTAAATTCATTAGTAGTAGCTCTTAGGTGCTAACTAATTCGACGTGGCTGAACTAGTTCAATGAACTTAAGGTAATAACAAGTACTTTAAAAAAGCAGAGGCCGAATTGTCGCATGCGATATTGAGTAAAACTTATAGCAATTTTCTTTTTCAAGATTATGGCATTCGATATCGAGCAAGTAATGTAGTACATTTTATTATAATTTCGATATCGGCAATTCGGCCCCAATGCGATATTTACAATAGATGGCGTATCTTTTGAAAGCGGTTTTTGTTTTTAACAACTTACCTATATGTTATTTTTAGGGGTACATATCTGTAATTTATTCTTACTTAGTTATTGAACATTATAGTGTAAACTACAACGTTTTTTTTGGTTCAAAAATGCGTCATATATTGGAAGTTTTGCTTTACTTTCTTAATTTAAAAAAAGTGTCGCTGAAGCACACTGATCGCTCACCAAAGTTTATAGTGAAGTGAATGTGTTTCATCGGTTTCAAGTGGTGATTTTGACACGAAGATAAAGTTCGCCCAGTTTGAAGACCAAGAATTGGAGGCATTGCTCCATGAAGATTGCTGATAAACTCAACAAGAGCTTGCAAAATCACTGGGAGCTACTAAGCATTATTTCAAAACATTTGCAAGCAGCAGCATTCATCCAAAATCAGGGAAATTTCATACAATACGAATTTAAGCCCAGAGACCTTGAAATACGAAATGATGCTTGGACGCTATAACAGAAAATAATTTTTGCACCGACTCATTACTTGCGATTAAAAAAGCGAATCCATTACGATGGGAGAAAAAGGGTCATATCAAATGGAACCTGTACCGAATGCAACTGATTCGTTTGAAGCGAGCATTGGCCGGAAAACTCCCAGACATAAAACCGTAATATTCCATCATGACAATCTTCTGCAAAATTATGCAATGACTGTTAAAAACGATTTAGAATGAAGTGATTATGAAGTTTTGACTCAATAAGCTAGACCTTGCCCCGCCTGACTACTATTTGTTTCGATCGATGGAAAACGCTCTCTATGGGATACGTTTCACTTTGGAAGAGAGTATCTTATATTGGCTTAATTCGTTCTTGGCCACAAAAGATGAGCAGAATATATTATATTCCAAATAAAAGCTAAAAATTTGAAAACAATTCCGCAATTTTAGGTCATACACCCAATACTTTTTGTAAAAAAAGTACCAAGGTCCCTCAATTATAAACATTAAACAAATTTGTATTAAATTTTCTAGTTTAGCAATAAAGTACTTTTTGTAGAAAAGGACCAAAAAGAGTACAAATTTAAGCATTTGTAAAAATTGTCTATAATCAATAGATTTTTATACATTTATATAAAAATATATTTTAATTTTTCCATCTACTTAGTAACAAAATTGAGTTTTTAAATTGTAATAGGACTTAGTACTTTTTTGTTAAAAAAGTACCAAAACCTTAAGATCACATTTTAAGTGAATTACCAACCTTTTTACATAAAAACATACGGGAAATTATGCTAATCACCATTAACACAAATTCTGGTTATTTATTAACTTATAGTTATACTTTCGGTTAAAATAATTTTCGTATGAAAACTGACAGTTGAACTTTAGGTTGAAACATATGTAATACATTGTGATAATGGGGGTACAAAACAAAAGTACTTTTGTGGTAAAAAGTTTTAAGTACCAAAAATCATGTTTTACTATATTTTAAGTGTTCTTAATTATATTTTATGACACTTTGAACTTCTTAGCAATAATTTATTTTATTTTTTAAGATTTTCCCCCTTAAAATTTTTCTTGTACCACTAACCTTTTCCACTTTATAATATTAACAAGAAAAAAATAACAAAAATAAAATAAAAGAAACTAGAATTAATTAAAATTATAAACACAACAAAAACACCAACAAAAAACAAACCCATAGATAGAAATACAAAAAAAAAAAAAACAATGTACAGCAAAAAAAACGTACCCAACCAAGTATTATATAGCTTAACCTTACATAAGGTCAATAACATGTCTCGAACGTACAAAAAAAAAAACACTCAACGAAAATAGAGAAAATATATAAACAACAAAAGAGAATAATTAACAATAATAAAACATAAAATTAAACGTTTCATAGTGACCTTCAAAGTAATTTAATAAAATTTTTCAAACCCTTTTTTTGTTTATATTCAAATCTCAGAACGTTTTACAACTTACATGAATGAGTTGTAAAAAAAGCTACAAACTTGTTATTTAGCTTTATAACATTTAAATAGAGTTATTTAAGTATTTTTTTTTTTCTATAAAAAAACAATAAATAAACATATAGAATATGTGTTAAGAATATTTAATACATAACGAAAGGTACTAAATTTATTTTGTTAGTTTTCAATAAAAGTCATTGCCAATATTGATTAATATGAACGAAATGTTAAAGCTGTTTGTTAAGTAGAAGACATAAAAGAAGAAACAAAAAATATTAATTTAAATTTAAACTTGAAACAATTTTGTATAAACAAAATGTTTTAGCGCTGCAAAAATTGACAGTGGGCTTAAAGTTCTGAAGTATTTAGTAGTAAAATTTTGTATAAATTTGTAAAAATGCTAGTTATTATGATTAAATACAGAAATTTGTTTTGTTTTTAAAGTTTTTGGTATTTGGTACTTTTTTTGTAAAAAAGGTACTTGTACTTGGTACAAAATTTTGTTCCAAACTTAAAAAATGTCTATATATTATTATTAAAAGCAGTTATTACTGCTGAAAACAAAATTTATTTTTATTTTTAAAGTTTTTGGAATTTGGTACTTTTTTTCAAAAAAAAAGTACTTTTGTAGTTAGTAGTAAATTTTGCTGTTTTTCTTACTGTTAAATACAAAAATTATTTTTATTTTGAAAGTTTTTTTTGGACTTGGTACTTTTTTTGAAAAAAGTACTTTGGTACTTAGTACAAAATTTTGTTCCAAATTTGTAAAATTGCAAGATATTTCCATTATATTTTAAAATTCTTTATATTTTCAAAGTTTTTTGGACCTAATACTTTTTTAGGAAAAAAGTACTTTCGTACTTAGTACATTTTTATGCAGATTTTTGAAAATACTAGTATTATTGTTAAATACAAAAATTCTTTTTATTTATACAGTTTTTTAGACTTGGTACTTTTTTGTGAAAATTTGGTACTTCTTTTGAAAAAAGTACATTGGTACTTAGTACGAAATTTTGTTCCAAATTGCAAAATTACTAGTTACTTTCATTAAATTTTAAAATTCTTTTTCTTTTCAAAGTTTTTTGGGCTCGGTACTTTTTTAGGAAAAAAGTACTTTGGTACTTAGTACAAAATTTTGTTCCAAATTTATATAAATACTAGTTATTACTGCTGAAAACAAAAATTCTTTTAATTTTGAAAGTTTTTGGGATTTAGTACTTTTTTTTGTAAGAAAGTACTTTTTTACTTAGTAGTAAATTTTGATGTAGATTTATAAAAATTAGTTATTACTATTAAATACAAAAATTCTTTTTATTTTTAAAGTTTTTTTTTTAGACTTGGTACTTTTTTTGTGAAAATTTTGTACTTCTTTTGAAAAAAGTACTTTGATACTTAGTACAAATTTGTAAAATTACTAGTTATTTCCATTAAATTTTAAAATTCTTTTTATTTTCAAAGTTTTTTTTTTGTACCTAATACTTTTTTTAGGAAAAAAGTACTTTGATACTTAGTACAAAATGTTGTTCCAAATTCATAAAAATACTAGTTATTACTGCTGAAAACAGAAATTCTTTTTATTTAGAAAGTTTTTGGGATTTGGTACTTTTTACTAAGTAGTAAATTTTTATGCAGATTTATGAAAATACTAGTATTATTGTTAAATACAAAAATTCTTTTTATTTTTAAAGTTTTTTTAGACTTGGTACTTTTTGTTTGAAAATTTGGTACTTTTTTTAAAAAAGTACTTTGGTACTTAGTACAAAATTTTGTATAAATTTATAAAAGTATTAGTTATTACTGCTGAAAACAAAAATTCCATTTACTTTGAAAGTTTTTGGGATTTGGTACTTTTTTTGGAAAAAGTACTTTCGTACATAGTAGTAAATTTTGCTGTAGATTTATAAAAATACCAATTATTACTATTAAACACAAAAATTCTTTTGATTCTAAAAGTTTTATGGTACTTGGTACTTTTTTGTGTGAACATACTTTTTTGTAAAAAAGTACTTTGCTTCTTAGTAAAAAAATTTGTTCCAAATATGCTAAATTACAAGTTATTTCCATTAAATTTAAATTTTTTTTCTATTTTAAAAGCTTTTTGGCATTTGGTACTTTTTTTGGAAAAAAGTACTTTCGTACTTAGTACAAAATTTTGTTTCCAATTTTAAAAAGGTTTGTTATTACTATAATTTGTTTTATTAATCAAGTTTTTTTTGGACTTTTAATTTTGAATATTAAGGGGAATTGGTACTTTTTTTTGGGTCAAAATGTACTTTAGTACTTAGTAGTAAGTATTGCTCCAAATTTATAAAAATACTTGTTTTTTGATATTAAAGTAAAAAATTATTTTAATTGTGAAAGTTTTTGAGGAATTGGTACTTTTTTTTGGAAAAATGGTACTTAGTACTATTGGTAGTTAATGGTAAATTTGTATGTAAGCTTATAAAAATACTAGTTTGAAGCATTTTACAAAAAATTATTTTCATTGTATAAGTTTTTTTTGGACCTGGTACTTTTTTGGTAAAAAGTACTTTTGTTAGAAATCTACCCAAAGTACCAAAAATTATAAAAAATTTCCCAAATACGATAAATTTCTGCAATAAATTGATTTTTCTTAAACATTTTTCTAGTTTTATACTAAAGTATTTTCTTATACAAAAAAAGTACCAAAGTACTTATTTAAAAAAAAAAATACCGGAACCTATAAATTATAATGTTAATATTATAAAATAGTTTTCCATTAATCCCAACACGAATTTTTAAAGTTTCGTTGTAGAGTACTTTTTTTAAAATGTACCTACTTTTACAAAAGTACTTTTTCAAAAAGTACCAAAAATTATGAAAATTTCTCCAAATTTTGCAAAATAGCCAAATTAAATTGATTTTTATATTATTCTAACATAAATTTTTCATCATCATCAATAAAGTACTTTTTTTAAAAAAAGTACCTCAGTACCAAATACTGAGCAAAATTTATAAATGAAAAATACTTAAATTCAGTTTATAATCTAGTTACATTTTTAAAGTACTTTAGTACTTAACGGTTAAATTGGTTTTAAATTTTCATATCTTTGTTGTTTTTAAACCCACTGTGCTCTATATTTGGCACTTGTATCCAACACTTTTGCTTAATACATTATTTAAATATAATTTGATTTAAAAAAAAGCTGTGATTCTTGCTTTATTTCTTTCCTTGACTACAAGTTGGCATCTAAACTAAATTTAGAACTCGTAACACTCGATTTTATTTAAATTAATCTCAATAAAACTCTAATTTATTTTCAAAAATTCTTCCAGACTTCCTGTTAGAAGAAAAATGTTTCAAGTTTAGCTTCATTTCTGTTCTACTGTAGTTATTAAAAAGATTCTAAGTTATTGAAAACTGGTTTATTACTTATAATTATTTTTTTTTTTAACAAATTGTGTCATGTTTTTGAAGGTCACTTAAGATTCAAGATTAATTATTGAATCAATTTTTATATCATATTTATGTTTGTACACTAAAAACTAACCCTTTTTAATTAAAAATATATAAAGTTTTAAATAATAAATGAAAAAAAATAATTTTTTTTGTAATTTTTCAACACAGCAACCATTTATTTATAAAAAAATAAAACAAAATCGTAAAAATAATCGTTATTTCATAAACTAAAACAGAAAATAAAAATATAATCACAATGGTACCGTATTTACAATAAAGCCTTATTTACCATTTTACAAAATATACAAAATAAAATATACAAACATGTATAAACACAATAATAATTATAATATACGGATAGTGGTAATATAAAATTTTATTTAGATACTAAAAAAAATCGATATAATTTAAAGTGTTTTGAAAATTGAGATTTGAAATGTAATAAAAGAACACCAAAATTCTATTTGATATATAAGACAAACCATAATTTTATACGCACAGTATTAAAACTAATAATCTTGGTAATTTAAAATGTAATAATATTGGGAGAAATAAAAAAATTAAAGTTCAATAAAAAAATAATGAAATATAAAGAGTTCTTTTAAGTACTATATGGACAATATTAAAAAGGGGTTATATTTTACCCCTTTAGGTACCAAATTATCTTTTTCAAGCTATCTCTAAGTTATCATTTTCAATATGAACAGCAAAATTATAATTGCATACTTAAAGCAATAAAAAGTACTAAATTTAGTACCAAAACTTTCAAAATAGGGGATATTTTAAATCTTTTTAAATTAAATTCTTCTAATATTACAAATTTTTATTAATCTAAGAAAATTAAAAAAAAAAAATTATTTTTTCTCAAATAAGTATCAAAAGGTCAAAAAGTACTTTAGTACTTAGTAGTAAATTAACCAGTAAATGTAAAACAAAACATTTTTGCATTAAACAAAGCTAAAAGTAATTTAGTTTAGTTTGTACAACTGGATATTTCAGCAAGTTGTAGCTATAGAAATGAATGTATATTTCAATTTTGGTACTTTTTTTTTTGGTCCAAAAGTACATACTTTGCTACTTAGTAGTAAATTTTTAAAAGTACTTGTTCTTTCTATTAAATTTAAAAATTCTTTTTATTTTGAAATTTTTTGGAATTGGTACTTTTTTTAGTCAAAAAGTACTTTGGTACTTAATAGAAAATTTTAATCCAAATTTATAAAAATACTTGTTACTTCCATAAAATGTAAAAAATCTTTTCAATTTGAATGTTTTTGGGAATTGGTACTTTTTTATAAAAATAGTACTTTGGTACTTAGTAGTAAGTTATGCTCCAAATTTATAAAAATACTTGTTATTTCTATTAAATGTAAAATTTCTTTTTATTTTTGAAGTAAAAAATAGTAAATTTTGGGCCTAAGTTTTTAAAATTACTACATTAAATGTAAAAATTCATTTTATTTTGAAAGTTTTTGGGAATTGGAACTTTTTTGTAAAAAAAATACTTTGACATTTAGTAGTAAGTTATGCTCCAAATTTAAAAAATTCTTGTTATTTCTATTAAATGTAAAAATTCTATTTATTTTTTAAGCTTTTTTGGCTTTGGTACTTTTTTTGGTCCAAAAGTACTTTGGTACAAAATAGTAAATTTGGGCCTACATTTTAAAAATCCGTAAAACGGCTATTAAATACAAAAACTATTTTAATTTTTAATGTTTTTTGATAGTACTTTTTTTGTAAAAAAGTACTTTGGTATTTAGTAGCAAGTTTTGGTCCAAATTTATAAAATGCTTGTTGCTTCTATTAAATGTAAAAATTTTTTTCAATTTGAAAGGTTTTGGCAATTGGTACTTTTTTGGTCAGAATGTTCTTTGGTATTAAATAGAAAATTTTAATCCAAATTTATAAGAATACTTGTTAAAAAAAAATCTTTTTATTTTTGTACTTTTTTGGACTTGGTACTTATTTTGGTCAAAAAATACTTTGGTACAAAATAGCAAATTTTGGGCCTACATTTGTAAAATTACTACTTGTTACTATTAAATGTAAAAATTCTTTTTATTTTGAAAGTTTTTGGGAATTGGTACTTATGTTTGGAAAAAAGTATTTTAATTTTGACTGTTTTTGGATTGGGTCCTTTTTTTACAAAAATTCTTTTTATTTTTGGAGTTTTTTGGTCTTGGTACTTTTTTTGGAAAAAAGTACTTTGGTACTTAGTAGCAAGTTTTGCTCAATATTTATAAAAATACTTGTTATTTCTATTAAATGTAAAAATTCTTTTTATTTCTGAAGTTTTTTGGACTTGGTACTTTTTTTGGAAAATTGTACTTAGTACCATTGGTAGTTAGTGGAAAATGTTGATGTATATTTATAAAAATACTAGTTTTTATCATTAAATACAAAAATTCCATTAATTTTTAAAGGTTTTAGATTTGGTACTTTTTTTTGAAAAAAGTACTTTGGTACTTAATGGTAAATTTGGGTAAACATTTTTAAAATTACTACTTATTACTATTAAATGTATAAATTCTTTTTATTTCTGAAGTTTTTTGGACTTGGTACTTTTTTTGGAAAAATGGTACTTGGTACCATTGGTAAATTTTAATGTATATTTTTTACCATTAAATAAAAAAAAAATGCATTCATTTTTAAAGGTTCTTAGATTTGGTATTTTTTTTTTTTGGAAAAGAGTATTTTAGTACTTAATAATAAATTTGGGCTGAAATTTGTAAAATTACTACTATTAAACGTAAAAATTCTTTTTAACTTTAAAGTTTTTTGAACTTGATACTTTTTTTGGTCAAAAAGTACTTAGTAGTAAATTTATAACTAAAGTTAGAGCAAAAAAGTACCAACACTAAAATGTTCATTCATTTATATAGTCACAAAAAGTACCAGTTATACAAACTAAAGAAAATTATTTTTTTTTACATTTAATGAGAAAAATACTACTAAGTACTTTTTGAACTTTTAATATTTATTTGAGAAAAAAATATTTTTGTGTAATTTTCTAAGATTAGTATAAAATTGTAATATTTGAGGTATTTAAATAAAAAATAATAATTTAAAATATCTCCTACTTTGAAAGTTTTGGTATCTTTTGTTTGAATATTGATAATTTTTAAAATTTTTGCTAATTTCTAGAGTTTTACCGATCTAGCCAATTTGGTGTTGGCTACTAAGTATTGTTTATAGTGGTTACTTAAATATAAGCTTAAGTAACCTTTTGAAAATAACTTAAAAAATTAACCATTTCGAAATATCCTTAGGAATTTGAAGAAAATCATAAAATTGTTGCTAAAAATGTGCTAATTTTTAAATGAAGATTTTTTTTTTGGATACTGGTTACTTTGAAAAAAGTAATTGGTTGAAATTTTGTAGGTGATTTGAAATTGAGTTTGACAATAGTTTGCTTTTAAGCTTAAATTTGTTTTTGTAATGTTTGGCAGCAATTTTTTTAAGTTATTGTTTAGAATTTGTAATGGTTACTTGAAAAATTTATTAAGTAATCATTTGAAAAACCTTAAAATTATAAATTAAATTTGGTAATCAATATTAGTTTAATTAAAATTGTTAGTCCTAATAAATTTTAAGCAAAACACTAGGATTTCTTATAGTGGTTACTTAAAATAATTTAACATTGGTTACTTTGAAAAAAAAGTAAGCGTTACAAGTTTTTAGTTTTATTAAAATGAGATTGAAAATTGCTATTTTAATGCTTCAAATAAATTTCTTGTTGAATCTTGTAGTTATTATATACAGTGAAAAATTTATTAGGAAACCATGTGAAAACTCATTTAATTATAATTCAAATTTAGGAAAATGTGTTTAATATAATTAAAATTATTATTTTTAATTTATTTGAATTTCAAAAGTAACTTTTAATAATGGTTACTTAAAATTAGTTATGGGTAACCATGTGACAAATCCTTGAAATTATGGTTTTTAATTAGTAAACTATTTAAGTTTTCATTTAAATTTGTATGTTTAATAAATTTTAAGTAACCATTTTAATTTTTTATAATGGTTACTTTTAATTACATATAAATAACCATTTAAAAAACTTGATTTTATAGTTTATAATTTGTAAACCATTTTAGTTTTAATTAGATTTTGGATTTTTAACAAATTTTAAGTAATTATGAAAATTTTTATAATGGTTACTTAAAATTAGTAATAAGTAACCATCTGAAAATCCTTGATATTATGGTTTTAAAGTTTTAAACTATTTTTGTTTTCACTAAAAATTGATTTTTAAAAATTTTTAAGTAACCATGAGCATTTTTATTAATGATTACTTAAACTTAGTTATTGGTAACCACTAAAAAAACCTTATTTTGTAGCTTAAAATTCGTGAACTATTTTAGTTTTCATTAAAATTTTTATTTTTAATTAATTTTAAGTAACCCTTTTAATTTTTTATAATGGTTACTTATAATTACATATAAGTAACCATTTAAAAACACTTGTTTTTATAGTTTATAATTTGTAAATCATTTTAGTTTTCATTATATTATCGATTTTTAACAAATTTTAAGTAATTATGAGAATTTTTATAATGGTTACTTAAAATTAGTCATAAGTAACCATTTTAAAAAACTTGATTTTATAGCTTAAAATTTGTAATTTGTTTGACATTTCATTAAAATTTTAATTTTAAACAAATTTTAAATAACCATGTGAAGTTTTATAATGGTTACTTAAAAGTAGTTATAGGTAACCACTAATAAAACCTTGTTTTTATAGCTTAACATTGGCAAACTATTTTAGTTTACATTAAAATTTAATTTCTTAACAAACTTTAAGTAACCATGGCCATTTTTTACTTAAAATTAGTTATGGGTAACCATCTAAAATCCCTTCAAATTATAGTTTTTCATTTGTAAATTAATTTAGTATTCATTAAATTTTAGATTTGTACCAAATGGTAAGTAACCATTTTAATTCTGTTGATGGTTACTTAATATAAGTTATAGGTAACTATTTAAAAAAACTTGATTTTATAGTTTAACATTGGTAATTTGGTTAACATTTCATTAAAATTCAGATTTTTAACAAATTTTAAATAACCACGAGATATTTTTAATGGTTACTTAAAATAACCTATAAGTAACCATTAAAAAAATCATGTTTTCATAGCTTAACTTTTGTAATTTGTTTGACATTCCATTAAAATATCGTTTTTTAACAAATTTTAAGTAACCAGGTGAAGTTTTTTAATGGTTACTTAAAATTAGTTATAGGTTATCATTAACAAAATCCTTGTTTTATAATTTAAAATTTATAAACTATTTTAGTTTTCGTTATTTTTAATAAATTTTAAGTAACCATTTTGATTTTCTATAATGGTTACTTAAAATTACCTATAAGTAACCATGAAAAAAAACCTTGCTTTCGTAGTTTAATGTTTGTAATTTGTTTGATATTTCATTAAAATTTTGATTTTTAAAAAATTTTAAGTAACCATTTTGATTTTTTTATGGTTACTTAAAATTGGTTATGGGTAACACTGAAAAAACCTTGTTTTTATAGCTTAAAATTGGTAAACTATTTTAGTTTACATTGAAATTTAAATTTTTAACAAAAAAAAAAAAGGTTACTTGTAGGTAATTTTAAGTAACCATTATAAAAAATCAAAATGGTTACTTAAAATTACCTACAAGTAACCTTATAAAAAACTAGTTTCTAGTTTAACATTTGTGAACTACTGTAGTTTTTATTATTTTTAATAAATTTTAAGTAACCATGTGAAGTATTCTAATGGTTACTTAAAATTAGTTATGGGTAACCATTTAGAAAACTTTTTTTTTATAGTTTAAAATTGGTGAATTATTTTAAGTTTTATGAAAATTATGATTGTTAACAAATTTTAAGTATTTATGGCCAATTTTTTAATGGTTACTTAAAATTTGTTATGGGTAACCATTTAAAAACCTTGTTTTATAGTTTAAAATTTGTAAACTCTTTTAGTTTTCATTATTTTAAGTAAGAATTATGTGTTTTTTTTAATGGTTACTTAAAATTAATTCTAGGTAACCATTTAAAAACCTTGTTTTAATAGTTTATTATTTGTAATTTGTTTGACATTTCATTAAAATTTTGATTTTTTTTTTTAAATTTTAAATAACTATGAGAATTTTGTCTAATGGTTACTTAATTTTGAATTATTTTTTTTGAATTATTAAAAAATTTTTATTTTTTTTTCAAAATTTATTTTAATGCTGGCGTATTATTAGTTTGTTTGAAAAGTTTCTTGTATTTTGTTTAATTTCTTGATTTTTAAAACACTTTAAATTTTTAATTTTATAAAAAAAAAAAATAATTTTATTTTGATATTTCTTATTTTAAAATAATATTTACACTTAATAACTAATTTTTAAAGATTAAACAGCTTCCTAAGCTTTGTTTTTCACTTAAAATAACACAGCATTTTTTGAATTGTTTTTTTTTTAACCGTTTCAATTTATTTCAATAATAAATTGAACGGTTGCGGTTTTTTGTAATTTCCCTTAATAACCAGGTTAATTTAAACACATATGTACAATTCTTTGGTAAATGGGAAAAGCATAGGGATTAACAAAATTCAATATTAAATAATAGAAATACGACATAAAATAAGAATTTTTTTTACTACCGGCTTCGGAACGGGCCACTGCCAGCAATGAGGCCACGCACAGCAAATAGAACACCAAACGGGGATGGGAGGTGGAGGGCATGGTGGTAGTGGTGGTGTTGTATGGTTGTTTAGGAAAATTTTCAAATATTTTAGTTGGAATTTAATCTCTGTTGGATTGATTTGGAATTTTTTTTAGATTTTTAAAACTTTCGCTTTTTATTTGTTGATTTTTTTTAGGTTTTTTTATTTTTATTTGTTTCAGAATGTAAAAAATATGTTACTTTTCTTTGATATTTTTTTTTTGTGTTTTGTTAAACAAATTCACTCTCGTTTATGTTGTATGTTTTTTTTTATTATTATTTTCATTCAATGCAGCGTTTTGTTTTAAAATGCTTTTTGTTTCTTATTATGTGTATTTATTTTGTTGATATTTTTTTGTTAAACCGATCGTGTTAATGGCTTAGAGCCAACTAAACTGACCACTAAACAGTGGCAGTTTAACATCAGACACCACATTTCAAATCAAATCTTGTGTTGGCTTAAAAAATTTAAAAAAATAAAAAATTATATTAAAATAAAGCCACACACAACAAAATATATAAACAATTTCGGTCCGCTTGTTCAGTCAGGTCCCCCTCAACTCGTCTCTTTGATTGTCAAAATTTACTGAGTCAAAGCATGCGTAGCAGCAGTACTTGTTTAGCTTGCGTTTGTCAGTGTGTTTGTTGTGTCTCTGGTCAAACTGATTTATCAGTTAGTTTTCTTTTCATTTCACCCAATTTCTTTTCATTACTAAAGTGTCTGTACTTGGTTTGTACTGGTTTGCTTAAAAACTGGGTCCATCTTTCGAATTTTTCTTTTTTTAATGGTTTTTTTAATCACTTTTTTATTTTTATTGTTGTTTGTGTGTAAATAAATAATTGTATCTGTGTTTTGATTTCATGACCAGCCATTTCTCTTTAACAGCCCAGCCCCGGTCATTGGGAAAATAAATACAAAAATACTGGTTTTTTAAATACTAAATACGGGGTTTTTTTGTTGTTTACTGATAACAGTTTGTGTTTTTTTTTCTCACTTTGTTCTGTTTTTTTTGAAGTTAAATCGATTTTTGTTGGTTTTTTTATCAAAGAGCCTCAATTTCTCTAGCTCAGTGTGTGTGTTGTTGTTTGTTTTTAATGACTCTCACTTTTGTGTTGTTTGATCGTGGCTTGTTGTTGGATTATATGTAGGGTTATTTACATGATCTCAATTTATGGGTCTGCTGGAATTTGTTGGTTCTTTCTTTCTTTCTATATTTCTTTTTTGCGTTTAAGTTCTTGTTGGTTTTGTTGTTAATAGTTGTTAATTATATTGTAATTATTTAGTTTGTCCATTACATTTTTCTATTTTTATGGAATATTGTGCTTGCCCTACTGCTATTTAGAAAGTATATTGAGTTGTTTATAAAAGAAACAACTTTGTTATAAATAAATGTTGTTATAAATATAAAAAAATTGGCTCACCATGCTATTGATACAATAGTTTTCAGATCTTTATATAAAAAATTAAAATTTTAACAAATACCGATTACTTTTTTTAAATAACCACAAGATACAAAACTAATTTCAACAAAAACATACTACTAATACAAATTAAAAGACTTTTTTAAGAAAAATTAAAAAAAAAATGGAAAATAAAATTTTTTGTTAACGGTTACCAATTACTTTTTGCCAAGTAACCATTATTAAATAAAATTATCGTAATAAATAACATTTACAAATTAACTAATTATAACCATAACATTTTTAAATTCTTTGTCATTAATTAAAGGCTATTTTGAAATGGTTACTTAATACATTATTTGAAGTAACCATTTTAAATTTTTTCCAATAACATTAAAAATGTATTAAAGGTATATAAATCTCCAATTTAAGCTTAAAAATTGTTATTTTAAAATGTGTTTTTTTTAATTTATTTGAAATTTGTACCGATTACTTTTTGTTAAGAAACCATTATTAAAGAAAATATATCTTAAAAATAATATTTGAAAATTAAGTGATTAAAACCACAAAATTTTTTTATTTTTTTGTTGTTATTTAAGGCTATTTTGAATTGGTTACTTATTATTACTTTTAAGTAACCATTATAAAAAAATCTTAAATTTAATACAAATGGAAAGCTTAATTAAATTAAATATATTTTCAAAATTTTACCGTATAATTTTAAGGTTTTTCTAATGGTTACTTAATAAAAAATAATATTTTTTGTTATCGGTTACCAATTACTTTTTTCCAAGTAACCTTTATTAAAAGAAAATTTAACTTATTAAAAGAAACATAACATTTTTCAATTATTTGTCATTTATTTAAGGCTATTTTGAAATGGTTACTTAATATCTACATATTTATAGTAACCATTGGAAAAAATAACTAAGGTTATTAAAAGTTATTAGAAATATATATTACAATTAAATTAAACATATCTCTCAAATTTTAATTAATAATTTTTAGCTATATCATATGGTTACTTAAGACATTATATAAGTAACCATGACTAACCCTAAACAATAAATAGCATGAGTTCTTTAATATAACAAATTTAAGCTTTAAGATACCAATTTTTTAACTTAAATTTAATTAAACTAAAAATTTTAAAATGATTACTTTTTTCCAAGTAACCGTTGTTTAAAAAGTTCAACTTAAAAATAACATTTAAAAATTAACTAAACAAAGCCATAAAATTTTTAAATAGTTTGTCATTAATTTAAGACTTTTTTAAATGGTTACTTAATACTTATTTTAGGTAACCGTTATAACAAATCAATATGGTTACTTAAAATCTATTATAAATAAAATGTTTTATAAAATTGAACTTAATTTTCAAATTTAAATTTAAAATTTCCAGCTAATTCAAATGGTTACTTTATACATTTTTTAAGTAACCATAACAAATCATACTCAATATCTTTACAAAATTGCATAAAATCTTTAAAACAACAATAAGAAGTAGTGTTAAAATACAATTTTTTAAACTTAATTGTAATTTATGCAAAATTTGTACCAATTACTTTTTTCCCATGTAATCAATATTAAAGAAATCCACCTTAAAAATATTATTTGAAATGAAACTAATCAAAATCATACAATCTTTGCTTCATTTTTAATTGTCTAAGGCTTTTTTTAAATGGTTATTTAATACATACTTATTTTAAGTAACCATTATAATAAAGCAATATGGTTACTAAAAATTTATTACAAATATACGTTTTAAGTAAATTAAATATAAACTAATCAAAATCATACAATATTGGTATATTTTTCAATTGTCAAGGCTTTTTTTAAATGGTTACTTAATACTTATTTTAAGTAACCATTATAATGAAGCAATATGGTTACTTAAAATTTATTACAAATATACATTTTAAGTAAATTAAACATATTTTTCGAATTTAAATTAATAATTTTAAGGTTTTTTCAAATGGTTACTTAAAACATTTTTTAAGTAACCATAACACACCCCAAACAATAACATTGAAAATAAGCATTCAACCTTTTAAAACACAAATTGAAGCTTAAAAATAAAGATTTTGAAACTTAATTTTAATTAAACTGTTCATTTGAAACGGTTACTTTTTCAAAGTAACCATTATGAATAAAGTTCAATATTACAAACAAAATTTAAAAATTACTTGATTAATAGCATACAGATTTTTATATTTTTCCATGTATTTAAGCATATTTGGAAATGGTTACCCATTGATAAATTTAAGTAACCATTATAAGAACTGAATAGAATTACTTAAAATTTGTTAGAAATTAAAACTTTAGATATATTAAACTTAAATTTTAAATGTTAATTAATAATTTTAAGGTTTTTTAAATGGTTACTTAATAGATTTTTTAAAGTAACCATATCCAATAATTTAAAAATTATTAAATCGATTTAAAAAATCTAGTTTAAACCTAGTTTTTTTTATTTATTTGAAATTTGTACCGATTACTTATTTTTACCAAGTAACCATTTAAAAAAAAAATAAATTTTAAAAATAATAATTGAAATTTAAATGATTAAAACCGCACAATTTTTGTGTTTTTTTTAATTATTTGAGGCTATTTTCAAATGGTTACTTATTATTACATATTTAAAGTAACCATTATAAAACATCACTAAGATTATTTAAAATGTATTAAATCTTAATAAGATTTGTAAGTAACCATAACAAACCCTAATCATTAAAAATTGGTCAAGATCTAAAAAAGACGTACTTATGCTTTAAAATACAATTTTTTTTAACTTAATTTTAATTAAACTAAAATTTTGTAATGATTACTTTCTGTTAAAGTAAATAATATTTAAAGAAATCAACATTAAAAACAAGTAATATTCGACTATGCCGCTATAGGTACTTAGTTTTACCCAAAACTCGAAACTTCAATTAAAATTTGAACAAAATTTGTTTTATAAATCTTTTATCAATTTAAAATTTCAATATGAATATGGAGGATAAACTTTATCCTCTTATGAATGTTAAAATTGGAATTGAAATCTTTAATAATATAATATAGGAAGAGTTCCCCTCTTCCTATAGCTTTCTACCATTAAATTCATATGTATCCTGTTAATGAAATCCTCCTATCAAATAGAATTCCATTTTAATTGGCAACTCTGCTCTGTTTGCCAAACATTTTAGTTCTTACACGGTCTCCTTTAAAGTCGTTCGTTCGTCGTTTACTTTGTGTTGTCCGGCATTAAAAGAAAATTATATACAAGTGTATAGTGTAAGTGTTAAATAAAATATTAAACGGCAAAGTGTAAACAAAAGAAAATAGCTACTTAAAATAATAACAAATCATTACGATAAAATAAAGTTTTTATTAAAATAAATCAGTGAAAAAATGCATAATTGCAATAAGATGTGTTTAGTTGTTGTTGTTTTTCTAAACGACAGCCCTTTACACATGGTTGTGCGTGTGTGTTGGTCGCGTGATGCTGTGCATTCCAATGTGTTGTTTTTGTTGTTTATTACTGTTCTTACATATAAAAAAAAAAAAAATTATGAGAAAATAAGAGCAAAGGTGTTGTTGTTGTTGTTAGTTATTATTTTTTCATAAATAAGAGCAAAAAAATGAACTTAATTTAGTAAATGAAGAGTTTATGTTTTTTTTTGAATTGAGTAAAGAAGCTTACCAGAGTTGTTAACTATTTAGCAAGTGTTAATAAAACGGTAATCGGTTCGGGTATTTAATTATTATAAAATAAGTGTAATAAATAATATATATTTATAGTAAAGAATTGTGTATTTTAGGTGAGTTTATTATTTTGAAAATAATAATTTTTATGCATTTATTATTTACTGAATTGATTTTCTCAAGATTTTAATTTTTAAAACATTGATTTTTGTATAGGTTGGTACCTACATAATAAAAATAAATATTTAAAATTTGTAGCTGTAAATAACTTTCGCTTTATCGAATTTAAATACATACATATGTATATTCTATCTGTGATCAACTTTTTATAAAAAAATCTATTATTTGGCTGACAAATTTGATAAAAATCAAAAACTTTTGTATCTTTGTATGTAATTACTTAAGTCATTAATATAGACAATATGAATATCTAATGACAGATATTTCAAATCCAATGGCAATGATCTATATAAGGCTATAGTATTTTGGACGTAGAATGGGTCAAAATCGGGAAAAAATTGTTTAACCTGAATTTATTTTTTTTAATTTTTGAAAAACAATTTAAAAAAAATTTTTTTTAATTTTTGGGAAAAAAAAAAATAGTTTTGTTTACCTAAAAATATTTAAAATTTTTATTTTAAAGTATAATTTGGTGAAGGGTATATGAGAATCGCCACAGCCGTCTTACTTGATTATACTAAAAATCGAATTTTGGTATAAAATATGAGTGATAACAGTTTGATTTGGATTGGATTTATCCACACTTCACACTCGAGTTTCAAATATCACCCTGTTATATAATTTTGGTGTGATTGCAGGAAACATTAATTTGGAATAAAATGTGTTTTCCCATTTTTGGTACTATTTTGTCCCCATTGAAAGATTTATTTAAATGAATTTCTGTATCGTAGTATTCACTATTCATATGTCTTAGTCAATTTATTGCAAAACATTTCTTTTAATGAGAAAAAGTACCAAAAATAAATAAAATTTTTACCCCTTAAATGTTACCAAAAGGTACCAAAAATTTATTTTTTTTAGTATGTAAGGAATACGATTTAAAAGAAAGTACTAAAATACAGACTAAGGAAAGTACTAAAATACAGTTTTTACCCGTTTTCTGTCCTAAAACGTTTGAATTTCAAAAAAGTACCAAACACTTGTTTGCTCATTTATTAAGAAGATAAAGCTGTAGTTTAAATATTATTTGTATCTAAATTAGTTTAGAAGATATAAGGTTACCGAATTTACCCGTTTTTACCGTTTAAAATTTCGAATTTTCAAAAATTCCTTATTAAGGGATCTACCTAAGGAGAGGGAAACCTATAGACCAGATTTCATGTCTCTAGCTCTATGGCGTTTAGGCTGGGCAATGTTGAATCAGCAAGTCACTCAGTAACGTTACTTTTATATAGATTACTTTACATATAACCAGTAAACAATCAGGTAGTTAGTCAGTTGAAAAAGTTAACAATAATTAGTTGAAATTAAAGTCGTATTAATAATACTTTTTCAAATTAAAACCAGTATATTTCTGTATATTGTTAGAAATATATTTCCACCTTGTCATATTAGTTAATATTAATTTTATTTCCTTTCCCCTCTTAGTTTCTTATACCCCTTCTTGTTCTTTCAATAAAATACAAGTACATTTAATTTTTAAAATTCATAAAGAATTTCCTATAACAGTCAGTTTTTTTAAACAAATGAAACCCAATATTACCTTCATATTTGTAGCTTACTTAGCACAACACGGAAGTAAATTCTTCTATTTATATTTTTTTAATAAATGACTAATAAATAAAAAGATAATACCGAAATCTTATAATTATGTAGCCAATGCAAAAACTGATTTTAAAATAAACAGCTTTTTCTTCCACATCTTCTCTTTCAAACTCAAACTTCTTGATATTTGTACTTCACCTACATTTTTTTGCGCTCAACTAACACATGTATTTTGTTTTTATATCAATTTTGATTTGAATTCAATTTCAAACGTTTTGTGTTTATGGTTGGTTATCTTTTTGTTTTATGAATAAAATTTAAATAAATTTAGAAAAATGTTGCCTCCAATATTAAAAGTAGCGTTATTTGTGTCTTGCATTTATCAAAGATGATTTAAATCTGTAATTAATTTTAAGCTGCATTTTAAATCATTTTAAGTTTTGCTTACAAAATTTTAAGAAATGTTTATGTAAATTAGTCTCTAAAATAGGCCTGGAAGGTAGATAGATAGCTTTTGTTTCCTTATAATTAATGATTAATCGTTTATGTTTGAGTTTGAGTTTTCTTTCTTTACACATTGTTTGTTTTAAAATTGAGTTATTTATTGCATAAATTATTGAAAATCTATATTTGTTGTTTGTTTATTTATTGATTTTTAATTTCAACCTTTGAAAAATGTTCACTTTTTGCATTAAGTCATTTTGCCTGTTAAACTGTCAATATGTGTGTTAAATCGCTTTATTATAAATTCAATTTATGTTTATTATTTGTTTGTCTATAGTTCATAAATATAGTGCGAAAAGACCATAAAATATTTACACATTGTTATTATTTCTTTGTTTATACATAAAAAAAAAAATATTTAAATAATTTCAAGCACGTGAAGAGGAAGGTATTCAAATTAACTAAAAACATTAACTTAAAAAGCAGGAAATCATATAAAGGTTTCCCTCAAAAATATATGTTAATGAATTTAAGTTTTTCTATTGAGGGTTTCAAAATATGCTTATTAGTTTAAGTAGAGCAGCGACCGGCTGCTTAACTAGCCGGGTGGAATGCAATCAGCTTTTTAAAGAACTGAAAATCACATACTTATATTCCTAAATTCCGCTGGTTCACTTTATGTCAACCTGTGACCTAGGCTCTTGTTCATGTTCTCTAGAGCCACTGGTCGGCACAAAGAGATTATTTTGTGATTTTTTGCTTTGAAAGAGAATGATAATGGTATTTGAACGGCAACAATACATATTTAGTATCAAAGCCTACATCAACACTCTACGCATTATAATAGAACAATCTCTAGAATGGCGTACCCCCCTGTTCCTACTGTTCGTAGATTTCAAGAAAGCCTCTGCCATATGGAAACCATGGAGAAGAGGAGTACCCCAGAAAATAACGAGAATCATCAGAGCTATGTACGAGGATGCAGAACTATCAGTTCATCACAACAGGAATATAAGTCAACAATTTCACACAAACGCTGGTGTAAAACAAGGATGTCCCGTATCACCTTTGCTATTCACTATAGTGCTGGATGACATCATGAGCGAGATGTACAGAGAGAAGAGGAATAACATGAAGCCTCTCACGCCAACTCGAGGATTTGGATGATATTTGTCTACTCTAGCATAAGATCTCCAACAAGCAAGCAATGATAGATGATCTGGAAAGACTAGCACGCAATGTTGGACTTGAGATAGATATCAAGAAAACCAAAGCTATGAGAATCAACAACGTTAGCACCGATAACATCATGCTAAAAGGCCAACCAGTTGAAGACGTAGAAAGCTACTGCTATCTAGGCAGTACAGCGCTGAAACATTCGTAAATAACAGACTCAATAAAGCGAGAGCAGCATTAGGAAGACTACAACCAGTATGGAGCAACTCACAAATATCCAGACGAACCAAGCTTAGAATATTCAACGCATGTGTAAAGTCTACTCTGTTGTACGGAAGTGAAACTTAGTTAGTATCGAACACCATCACGCAAAAACTACAGGTATTCATTAACAAGTGCCTCAGAATCATATGCAGAATATTCTGGGCTAACAACATCAGCAATACAGATCTCTGGAACCCATACTAACGCAAATAAAACGTAGGAAATGGAGGTGGATCGGCCGTACTATCAGAAAGTATACTGACAGTATAACAAAGGATGGCGCTAGAGTGGAACCCTCAAGGTTCAAGAAGCCGTGGTCGACCAAAGAACACATGGAAACGCACGATACTACAAGATCTAGGACAGTGCAATCTTACATGGGAAGACGCGAAAACAACTGCTACAAATCGAGTAAGCCATATGCTCCCAAGAGCGATAATGTAGAAAAAAAATCAAATATAAACACAAATTTATTCTCTTAGTACCGACCCCTGAGCTACAGGTTTGTTTGAGTTATTTTGTGGCAGAGAACATAACAATTTTATTTGAGTTTATTTATTTGAATACCCACCATTTTTCCACCCGTATTGATTTTGTTATTTCGTTTGTAACATATCGAAATATTGGTCGTAGAACCATCAAATATTTATATTCAGAGTCCTTCTAAAATTGCAAGACAAGCTAGCTAAGTCCGTCCATCTATTGTTGGCATGATAGGGCCTAGAAGAAAGGATGTAGTAGATTGAGTTAGGGACCAAAATGTGATACAATCTCCAAAAAGGTTATAATTTAGAAATGTGTTTTTATAATACCCTTCACCTTCGTGAGAAGTGCATATTTAAGTTTGTCATTCCTATACTCTGGATCCTTATAGATAGTCTGTCTGTCTGTCTGCTGTCTGTCTGTCTGTCTGTCTGTCTGTCTGTCTGTCTGTCTGTCTGTCTGTCTGTCTGTCTGTCTGTCTGTCTGTCTGTCTGTCTGTCTGTCTGTCTGTCTGTCTGTCTGTCTGTCTGTCTGTCTGTCTGTCTGTCTGTCTGTCTGTCTGTCTGTCTGTCTGTCTGTCTGTCTGTCTGTCTGTCTGTCTGTCTGTCTGTCTATCTGTCTATCTGTCTGTCTGTCTGTCTGTCTGTCTGTCTGTCTGTCTGTCTGTCTGTCTGTCTGTCTGTCTGTCTGTCTGTCTGTCTGTCTGTCTGTCTGTCTGTCTGTCTGTCTGTCTGTCTGTCTGTCTGTCTGTCTGTCTGTCTGTCTGTATGTCTGTCTGTCTGTATGTCTTTCTTTCTGTTTGTCTGTGTTTCTTTCTGTCTGTCTGTCCGTCTGTTGAAATCAATTTTCTGAAGACCCCAGATATCTTAGGGATCCAAATCTTCAATAATTCTGTCAGACATGCTTTCGCGAAGTTTCTTAATTAAAATAAATAACGGTGTTATGAGCAAAAATCCGAGACAACCTCTGAAAATTTCATCAACAAAATACAATTTATTGCATGCTTTGACAAAAAAGCAACAAAACGTATGTTTGGATGTGTGTTGGCTTCATTGCTTTGCGTATTTCTTTTTAAACCCTTAGTGAAGGGTATATAAGATTCGGCACAGCCGAATTTAGCTCTGTTACTTGTTTTCTTTTAAATATGTTCCTATAGTAAAAGGACAGGGTAGGATTATGAATGGAATAGCTCAACGGGCAAATGTTCTGCATCTCTTTACTGGTAAATAAGTTCATTACTTAACTACTTCTAAGTAATTCACACATTACATAGTTGTCCTAGTAAAACATGTACAGTTCTTGCTGAGTCTGTTTTCCAATTCTAGGTCTTCCATGCAGCCAACAAAATTCCTATCATTTAATGAAATACCACAAAAATTACCAAAAAATATGCTAAACAGCCAAAAATCTTGCGCAAATAACAAACCATCAAATAAAGTCAAAAAAAAAAAAAACAAAATAAAATCAAACATAATTCATATGCGCCAACAAGAAGTCTTGAACCATAAAACCAACAATGGATCACTACTACTCAAAACTCCTCATAATAAGCAGCTTCTTAGACTCTATACACTTATTGGTTTTCCTATTAAACAAATATCACAAACTACTACTATTGATGCTGCTGCTGCTTTACAACTAACAAACCAGATAATTACAGTGTGTTGTTTTACAGGCCATACTTACTTTAAAATTTTCAATATGAATTAGAAGTTTAAACCAAAACTTATTTATGCTGGAAAAACAAACAACAAACATGAGATTATAAATTTTTGCGTTTTGATATTTCCACATCATCCAACATTATTCGATCGTAGTACATACTTAAGTAGCAAAAGTCAATGGAAAATATTTTTTTTTTTTTTGAAAACAAGCTGAAGAAGCGTGTGCTTCAAGTGTTCCACGTTCAAAAATATAAATTGCAACGTGATTTTTATATTTTGTAGGAAGCATTTATTTATTTATTAATTTTTTTGTTTAGTTTGTTTCTGTGTTATATTCCTGCAATATTGAGTAGGTTAGTGTAGTATCAAAAAAACAGAAGAATAATGTAAATAAAAGAAGATTTTTGTAGCTGGTAGCTTATTTTAAATAAGTAATACTGCTAGTATAGGTACATAAGAAGTGATGTGTTGAACAGTGGAGCTTCTACAAAGTAATTGTTTGAATCCAAAATTAAACTATATAGAGTTGGTTGGTTGGTTTACGTGGTAGTTCACTGCACGCGAACAATCAAGTAGAGTCGAAGGGACTCCGTTTTGACAAGACCACACCACTCGTCAGATGTAATGTCGTTTACATCGCAATTTATATAGAATGTATACAAAAAATGTCCAGTTTCCTAGACCCAACCTGTAGCTGAGAGATATCTCAGTAGGTCATTGAGTTTAGACCCAGCTAACTCACCAAGGTCGGTCAATATATGGTTGCCCAGGAATTTATGTCTCTTGACACTCAGGGCTGGGCATTCGCAGAGAAGGTGGAAAATTGTTTCCTCTTTTTCCCTATCCTTACAGCTACGACAATGGTCGTTAAAAGGGAGTCCCAGGCGATTTGCATGCTTGCCTAACGTCCAGTGCCCTGTTAATACTGCCAGCAACCTTGATATATCTTTCCTATTCCGAGTTATCAGTTGCATAGTTCGTTTTTCGTTAAAGGATGGCCACATCAACTTGGCTACCCTACATGTGTCTAAATTACGCCATCTATTCTCGGCCTTTGTAAGAAAGTGTCTGAAGATTATACCTTTAATAGTCCCCAGTGGAATTGCTACTGAGACCGCATTGGAGATATCTAAGGCAGATCCCATTCTGGCTAGTTCGTCTGCCTTTTCATTACCGTAGTGGTCTCTGTGCGCAGGGACCCAAACCAAAGTAATGTCAGATAGACGACCTAGCCTTGACAGAGAATTCTTACATTGCCTGACTAGTGAAGATGAAGATGTGTAGGTCTTCAGTGAAAGAAGTGCCGCCTGGCTGTCGACAAAAATACCTATATTGCCGCGAGTATTATGATCATGTAGTGTATTACAAGCTATCATGATTGCAAAGATTTCCGCCTGGAAAACACTACACTCATTTGGAAGACGATATGAGATACCTACCCCAAGTTCGTCACAGAAGACGCCAGAACCAACACCACAGCTCATTTTAGAACCATCAGTGTATATCCTGGTGTCATATTCGTGTACGAGATTACCACTATCCCACTCATTCCTGGAGGGAATTAAGACCTTGAATAGCCTATCAAAATCTGTGAATGGGGTTAAATAGTCAGAGGGTTGGAGAACGATCGAAGGAAGTAGGCCCAGAATCCCCGCATGGCCATATGTTCTCGATCTCCAACTTCCAGATGCATGAAGCCTCGCTGCACTACAGGCAGAGGTGGCCATTATGTGAAGGTCTATTGACATAAGGTGCAGTATAGTGTTCAGTGCCTCTGAAGGACTAGTTCTTAGTGCGCCGGTTATACCAATGCAGGCTGATCTTTGGACTTTGCATAGTTGGTCTACGACATACTTCCTTCTAGTTGCAGTCCACCATACAAGAGATCCATAAGTAAGAATTGGACGTACTATAGCCGTATACATCCATTTAACTATGCTGGGACTTAGTCCCCATTTTTTACCAAACATCTTACGACAGGTATAGTAGGCCACCGTTGCCTTCTTAACCCTATGTTGAGTATTCAGTTTCCATGATAATTTAGAGTCCAGTATAATACCTAGATATTTTGCATTATTTGAAAGGGGGATTTCACAGCTTTTCAACCGTGGAAGTTTGAAGCTTGGAATCTTGGTCTTTGTCGTGAAAAGTACAAGTTCTGTTTTGCTTGGATTCACCCCAAGACCACTTACCGTGGCCCAGTTATCGAGCAACCCTAAAGCAGTGGACATAATATCGCTGATCACATCCGGAAACAATCCTGATACGAGTATCACCACATCGTCCGCATAAGCGACAACTTTTATCCCTTTTCTGTCTAGATCAATGAGAATCGAGTTAATAACGATAAGCCATAGTAGTGGAGAGATTACCCCGCCCTGAGGTGTCCCTCTACCAACTTGCTTGGACTTAACACTATTTCCAAGATTTGCTGTAACTATTCTTGATTTCAACATGGTTACTAACCAGTCATTGATATATTCTTCAACGTCTAGGTTATTAAGAGCTTGTTGAATTGCAAGAGTAGTAACATTATTGAAAGCACCCTCTATATCCAGGAAGGCTGCCATTGTGTATTGTTTAAATTCGAGAGATCTCTCTATAACTCTTACGACCTCGTGCAGAGCTGTCTCTGTAGAGCGACCCTTGAGGTAGGCGTGCTGACTATTAGATAGCCTTGTTGTGCCCTCTAGTCGATGCCTTATGTGGGCGTCAATGAGTCTTTCCAACGTTTTAAGCTGGAAAGATGAAAGACTAATTGGACGAAAGTCATTTGCCTTCTCATGACTTCTTTTGCCAATTTTAGGAATAAAAACGACCTTAACCCTCCTCCAGTTAACCGGAACATGGTTGAGAGAGAGACAGAGCGTAAATATTCTATGAAGCCAGGGAATAATATGCCTTTTTGCACTTTGAAGCATCTTTGGCATTATACCATCCGGCCCAGGTGACTTGAATGGTGAGAAACTGTCAATCGCCCATGATATCCTCTCATAGGAGATGATGTTTCTATCGATGTTGGAAAAAGTTCTACCTTCACTCTCAATATTCGTAGCAACATCCTTGCAGCCTGGAAAGTGAGTATTCAGTAGGATGTCAAGTGACTCTGCTGAGGATTCGGACCAGGAGTCATCCTTCCTTTTGATATAGGTAGGATTGGATTGCCCCTTGGCTAGAATTCTGCTGAGTCTTGCAGAGTCTTTTGTGTTATCTATAGATTCACAGAAGCTTCTCCATGAGTTTCTTTTTGCGACTACTATAGCCTTCTTGTAGACTTTTAATTGATCGCGATATGGCTGCCATAATTTACTATTATAGCTAATGTTAAAGGCCCTACGTGTTTCCCTACGTAGTTTAGATAGCTCCGAATTCCACCAAGGAGGGAAGCTTTTCTTAGCCTTAGTGACTGGACAGGAAACTTCGAAAGCTTTGACAACAGTTTTACTAAAGTTTTCCTCTATACTTTCAAGACCAGTGATCGAATCTTCAACAACTGGCATATTCTTAAGTTTGTGTCTGAGGATCCCATTAAATTTGAACCAATCAGTCCTTCTTGGGTTCCTAAATTGTATTTTCTCTGTCAAGTTCTGATGTCTAATATCGAAGAGAATCCAATTATGGTCAGAAAACGATCTTTTATTGGATACCCTCCACCTATCTACTGATACCTTAGACCTATCATTTATGAGTGTAATATCTAATACTTCCTCCCATCCATTATAGTTATCCGAACTTGGAAAGATGAATGTTGGCGTGTTACCAGAATTACATATACTTAGTTTATTCGTATTAATGAAATTAAGTAAAGACTCACCTCTTTCATTTATTTCACTGCTACCCCAGATTGAATGCCTAGCGTTGGCATCGCAGCCCAGGATAATGTCGTCCGATACCCCTACAGAGGACAGTAGAGCACTCACTTCGACTGGAGGAGCTGTCTTCTCATGTGCCATGTAGCTAGAGGCAATCGTGAGGCTTCTATTATGCGGTAGCTCGACCTTTGCTACTGTAAGGTCCTCTGAGCTTAGCTGCGTACAAAGAAAAATGTTAATCGATTTTTTGGCAATAATACATGATCTTGGCCTACCATTGTTTCTTGCATAGAGGATGTTATATGCTGAGGCCGGGAACCCCTTCACGTCCAAGTCTGAAGCCCAGGGTTCTTGCACCAGCCCAATGTCCAGGTCCTCTTCGGCTAAGAGTACCCGAAGGTTATCTGTAGCACATTTGGAGTGCTGCAGATTTATCTGCACTACCTTAAGTGCCATTGTTGTCTGTTGTGGGGGGTTCGGAGAGCTTCATCCCTGTGAGCAGAGAGTTTGCAGCTTCAACCTCATCCGCTTCACCGCTCCCCGTACCTGTGGGCCGAAACACTTTTACCTTCGCGTCCCTCACTCCGAAGAACAGCTTGAAACCCGCCTTCTCAAGCTCGACTGAGCCAGATTCAGTGATGGCGAGAATTAGGCAAGTGTGGCCATCGCCTTGCTCAACGCGGATGATGGACCAGTCATCCATGTGGATGTTGGGGTTCTGCAGCTTCAGACACTCCAACATCTTATGTGCATCGGTTGTCATCTTCGGTAACCAGATACGAGCACGCGGTCTCATAGGGATTTCTTGAGCCGGGATCAGTTTAAGGCTTAAACCTTCCCATGCACCACTGATCTTAGCGATGCATTTGCTAAGAAAGTCCTTTGAGAACTCGTCCAAGCATTTGATCACCCTGTAGCCCCGGTGAATTTCACCAGAGTCAAAACGAGGTGCCGTACCAGTCCTATTAGCGAACAAGTATTCCATCACGAGTTCGGTTAATTTGGACTCGATAGCACCCCATTCTGTTACCACAGGATTGATGATACCGTCTTTCTCTGTCGCCAGAGCCATTAACAGATGGTCTTTAACCACCTCGTTGAAGGGCCGCCTGGCGGATGTGGTCGTGGTTGATGTGGGTCCCGGAGTGGCTTTTTTGTCGGCAACCTTTCTCCTTTTGGGCGATTTTTCTCCCTCTGTCTGAGAGCGATTGCGCTTGGACCTCTCTATGTCTTCGGCTGCTGCCTTAGATGTGCTGGGTACGGAATCCATAACCTTTTGGTACTCATCTACCACAGCTTGGTATTTTACGCGATCTTCCTCATCACGTTCGTGTGGAGCGCCGCTGGCAGCATTCTTGTCAATCTTGTCAAGAATGAATAGTGCCTTGGCGTATCTGGATTTGAGGATGTCTTTCTGACTCTTCCTCTTTTTTCTTTTCTTCTTCAATTGGTCGCCAGCCTTGGCATCCGATTGAGAAGGAGCATTTGTCAAGTTCTTGGAGGGCAGTAGAGTGCTGTGACGGTTACCCACGCTGCCTGACATTTCGACCAAAGTCTCTTGACTAGAGGCTAGTAGGTCGTCTTCTGAAGATGATCCGAGATCACCGGTCTTCTTCAGGAGGTTGTTATTGTTGTTGTTTTTTTCGTTGTTGTTGTTTAAGTTCATTTTTGGTCCCACGAGTAGGCACGTAAAGGGATGGACCATCCATGCAGTGACGGCGTACATGGACTGGACAGAAAATGATTACAACCGGCCCGTGTCCTAGCACCGGAGGGGAGCTGTTAGCGACTAATCATCTTTTACCACTAATTAGCCATTCAGGTTCTCGGCACTGCTACCAACCACGTTAACCTTACAAGTGGGGGAAGGGAAAAAGGGGGAAGAGAAGGGATAAAGAAGGGGAAGGGAAAAGAGAGGGGAGGATAACCTTTGGTCATGAAGGCTTTTGAGTTCGTTATCTCGAAAGTCGACCCTACATCAGCGGTATCCACAGCCAAGATAAAAACCACAGCCCACACTAAAGCCACCACATCGCGACAAGATTGTTATCCAGGTGGTGGCTTATAGAGACCTCTGAATGCATCTAAAATAGAGACGTATGATTGCAGCTAAAATTGGACGACTTGGACCCCTACAATTGAAGTTGAAATTGGAGAACTTAGTGACCTACAATTGAAGCTATGATAGGAATACAAAAAGACCCACGATTGAAGTTAGAAGTAGACTGCAGAAGATTCTCTGATTAAAGTTAAGATTGGACAACATAAAGAAGTGTGATTGACTGTATGGAGACCTACGAGTTGGACCACATAGAGACCTATTATTGCTGCTAAAATTGGACGACTTAGAGACCTACGATTGAAGCTAAAATTGGATAACTTAGAGATCTACAAATAAAGCTTAAATAGGAACTAGAACTGAACTAGAACTGAACTAGAACTGAACTAGAACTGAACTAGAACTGAACTAGAACTGAACTAGAACTGGGGAATCAGAAATTGTCATAATAAATGTTTAATTAAATTTTTCAAAATTTGAGATTCGTAAGTAACTTCTTCCCACTGTACTTACTGTAAGCATCCAAACACTTTTAAAGCGTAGGAAAAGCAGTTAGAAATTAGGTTTTACGTGTTTCCACACAATAACAACTCTGCACACACTCTTTCGACCAAAAACACAAAAAATATTGGCTAAAACGCCACAATTTATTAAAGGCAAATACAACATTAAAATACACAGACAAGCTGATTTTAATGACACCATGAATGACTGACTAGCTTGCTGCTAGACTAACTGAATAAATGAATGAATAGCTAGCTATACACATACATACATAGATGGATGGATGGATGAAGCAACCAACAAAGTAATAAACTTTTCAAACATCAAGCTAATACGGAGGATGGCTGCACTACTTCCAAATTGTCGCTGGCTACTTAGAAAAAAATAATAATAAATTGATTACTACTACTACTACTAACAGCATCTTGCTCTCTCCACAGCTCAAAACCTCATTTACTTGCTTTACTGCAAGAGTTATTTGTTTTATCAGATTTTATCTCACGCTATATTGCAAAATTGTTTTGAACCCATTGTAAATGACCTTTAAGGAACTTAATTTTTAAGTTTTTCTTATACTACGAACAACAATTGATTAAATAATTTAGAAATCATAAATGAAATTAAAGCAACTACGCTGGTATGTATCTAAGCAAGAGTTCTAGACAATTTGAACTCGAGAATATAAAGCTTCTGTTCGCGTTCATCTTAAAGTCACGTTTAAATTGAACATATGAAATTGATTTGTATCGCTCTATTTAATGAAAACACAACATACTCAATGCAAGAAAATAAATCTTAAAATAATATATTTGCTACTTAATCAGTTTACAAGTGAGTGAGTGAGTGAGTCGTACCAACTCATGCTACCCACAATGAACTTGTGTACAGGTGTTGTTAAAAGCTATAGCAGCAGTAGCAGCAGCATTTGTTTATAATAGTTTGTAGTTCATTGTTATTATTTGTACATTACTTGTACCTGAATTCAAAATCTATATAAAAACTATAAAACGAACGAATACAAATATAAAAAAACAAAATTTCATGGGAATTACATACGTGCCAAAGTTTTTGATTGGCATTGATGTTTTCATATTCAACTATTGATACCTATAGTGTAGACACAAAATCATATAGCCAACAAAACAGCAGCTAACTACCATCTATGCAACCATCCATCCATCCATCATATATCCTCATATGTTACGTGACTATAAAATTAAAGACTCTTTTAATCCAGCATGCATGAATTCCCAAATATTACAATATAGATCACATTAGAAATAGATCTAGGCAACAACATATGCAATAAGAAATAAAACTATGGTAGTAAAATCTTGAGAAATAAGCTGTTAAATTAAAACAGGCTAACATAAAATGAGCGATACAAATTAAACTGATATTTTAATTATAGTTTATTTGAACGAAAAACTATTTTTTTTCACCAGAAAAGAGTTTTTAACCAAAAGCAACTAAGATGGCTGTGCCGAATTTTATAAACCCTTCACCAAAGTATACTTTAATTCTTTGGGGTTTAGTGGTCACTTTTCTAACCACCTTTTCTAGAATCTTTAAAACATTTTTTAGAGGCATCTATTAGCATTTTGCTAAACAATTACATATTTTGAAGGCATCATTAAGGTTTTATACTAAAAACGTGGTTTTATACTAAAAACGTGGTTTTATACTAAAAACATGGTTTTATACTAAAAACGTAGTTTTATACTAAAAACGTGGTTTTATACTAAAAAAGTGGTTTTATACTAAAAACGTGGTTTTATACTAAAAACGTGGTTTTATACTAAAAACGTGGTTTTATACTAAAAACGTGGTTTTATACTAAAAACGTGGTTTTATACTAAAAAAGTGGTTTTATACTAAAAACGTGGTTTTATACTAAAAACGTGGTTTTATACTAAAAACGTGGTTTTATACTAAAAACATGGTTTTATACTAAAAACGTGGTTTTCTACTAAAAACGTGGTTATTTTAATATATTATTATTTGAAAATATTGTTAACCGCACTTTCTCTAAGGGGCTTTCCCGCATTCAACAACAAAAGCTCAGAGTGTTTGTTGAACATCGAATTGTTATTTTGGTTTCTATGGTTGTTTTGTGCTAACAAAGTACTATTTTATACTATACTCTATGATAAATAACGTAAGTTATAGAGTGGTTAGATTACTAACCACTGTGACTGAACTATGTTTTATATAATAGGTTTCTCTGCATAATTTTATGTTACTTTGTAAGGATTCCGCGTGTTGTTGGAAGGTATACCTTCGAATGATGAATGTGACTGTTGTCTTGAATCCGACGAAGAAGAGAATTATGAGGAGCAAAACAATCTGACATTCCTACAGGACTCCAGTCAAAAATTTATGGTGATTTTGATTCGGATGATGTCAAACCTCTATTAAATTTGGCTTATACTTCTGTTAGTGTCTTATCTAACCAAACAGCTGTGGTGAAACCAAAATGTGGAACAAATTTTCAATTGGTAGAGCCGGGTGATTACACAGGAGTTTGGGGTATACAAAATGATATAATAGAATTACAGAATGTTTTACCTGCACAGCTACATATTTCGTTTGTTTTGGTCAGAAAATTTAGTCAAAATGATTAGCTTTCAAACAAATATACAGTGTTGGAAAAAATAATAGAAACGATAGCATTTTTTTTCCAATTTTGTAAGTATATTTGTCAAGTTTAGTTTTGTTAAAAAAAATGTATATGCAGTTTTGTTTATCAGACATACAACATAAGAAAAAACATAATCATTCCTCTTTTAATTAATATTTTTATACACTATATGACTAACAATGTAAAGAGTCAATATTTTTGCTGGAAAAAATAATAGAAACGCGTAAACGGATTCAATTTTTAGAGGCACATCTTTTTATTTTTTGTAAAAAAATTGTTTTATTTTAATATTTAGAGGCACTAGTTTTGTTTTTCACAACTTCATTGCATCTGCGACACATGGAATCAACCAATTTTTTTGAAAAATTCCTTGTCAATGGAAAACCACTCTTCCTGTTTTTTTTCCCACAATTCGTCCTTATTTTTCCGACTGATGCCCTCCAGCTTCCTCTGGAGCACTCCCCAAAGGTGTTCTATTGGTTTAAGGTCCGGTGACTGTGAAGGCCATTGCATAAGAGGTACTTTGTTGACAGCAAACCAATCCTTTGCAAATTTTGAAGAGTGGTTCGGATCACTGTCCAGCTGAAACTCCCATCTCAAGGACATCTCTTCCTCAGCAAATGGAAGGATTGTGCTTTGCAATATATTTACGTAGTCCGGTGCGCATATTTTGTTCTTTATCCAAAATATTGAACAGACACCAGAAGAAGAGAAACACCCCCATATCATGATGGATCCACCGCTGTGTTTGACGGTCTTCTTGAGCTGTGGTCAGACGAAACATAGATAAATTTGTTTGGATCCCATGGGAAACATTATGTTAGGCACCCACACAATAAGGCATATGATCCAAAATACACCAAGAAGACCGTAAAAGACGACGGTGGATCAATCATGATATGGGCGTGATTCTCTTCTTCTGGTGTATATTCAATATTTTGGATAAAGATCAAAATATGCGCCCCAGACTACGTAAATATATTGCAAAGCATAATCCTTCCATTTGCTGAGGAAGAAATGTCCTTGAGATGGGAGTTTCAGCAGGACAGTGATCCAAACCACTCTTCAAAATTGGCAAAGGATTTGTTTGCTGTCAACAAAGTACATCTTATGTAATGGCCTTCCCAGCCATCCGACCTTAAACAAATAGAACACCTTTGGGGAGTGCTCAAGAGGAAGCTGGAAGGCATCAGTCGGAAAAATAAGGACTAATTGTGGGAAAAAAACCAGGAAAAGTGGTTTTTTATTGACAAGGACTTTTTCAAAAAAATTGGTTGATTCCATGACTCGCAGATGCAACGAAGTTATGAAAAACAAAGGTGGAGCCTCTAAATATTAAAATAAAACAATTTTTTAACAAAAAATTAAAAGATATGCCTCTAAAAATTGAATCCTTTTACGCGTTTCTATTATTTTTTCCAGCAAAAATATTGACTCTTTACATTGTTAGTCATATAGTGTATAAAAATGTTAATGAAAAGAGGATTGATTATGTGTTTTCTTATGCTGTATGTCTGTTAAACAAAACTGCATATAAATTTTTTTTAACAAAACTAAACTTGACTAATATACTTACAAAATTGGAAAAAAATTCTTTCGTTTCTATTATTTTTTCCAACACTGTATATGCTACGAAAATTTTTGTCATAATTATTTTAAATGCCAACCGCCATGGTGGTTAATAAACTAACCACCCCATTTCATAATAAATTAACCTTAATTAAAGTAAAAATGCAATTGTTTTCATTATAAACTTATACACATAAAACCGTGTCTGAAAGAGTTAACTTAAAGATTGAAAAGTATATTTTCCTAAAAAGATTTTTTGTTGTGAAAAAAATATTTGGTGAAATTTTTATTTTTTGTTGTTTGGTAAAAAAAAAAATTTTGAAAACAAGTAAGAGAGCTATTCGGCTGTATATACCCTTCACCAAATTATGCTTTAAAATAAAAATTTTAAATATTTGTGGGTAACAAAATTAATTTTTTTTCAAAATTGTTTGGCAGTATTTCAAAAATAATATTTTTTTTTTTCAAAATTGTTTTAAAAAATTTTTTTTTTCGAAATAGTTTTTTTTTAATTTTTTTCCAAAATTTTTTTAATTTTTAAATTTATTTTTTTTAAATTTACTAGTGAAAAACAATTTATGACAACAAAAAATTTTTTTTGGTAAAAAAAAATCGTGATAAAAAATATTTTTTAACCCATTGTAAGTCCAAATTACTATAGCCTTATATACATCGTTGCAATGGACTTTGAAATATCTATCATTAGATATCCATATTGTCTATATTAATGACTTAGTAATCCAGATATAGATCAAGAATAGGCCAAAAATCGAGGTTGGTCCGGTTTTTTCCTTACAGCTCAGCCATTTGTGGCCCGATTTTCTCGATTTTAAATAGCAACCGAGCCGGAAGAATTTCCGATATATTGATGTATGAATCAAGTTTGTAAGTTGTTTTATTTTTTTGATTTTAGCAAAAAAGTTTTTTTTTAAATAAAGCTTTTTTTCAAAAAAGCTTTTTTCCCTTTTTTACCAAAACTTTATTTTTGCAAAAGAGGATCTTTCATTAAAAAATACATTTTCACTAAAAGAAAGGTTTATAAAAAAGCTTTTAAAATAAAATAACTTTTTAAATAAAAAAAAATGTTTTGGGAAAAAGCTTTTTGTAACCCAAAAAGTTCTGTTTCACCAAAAATTATTTTGTTTTTTAATAAATTTTGTAATTTTTTTTTTGTTTTCTATAATTTTTTTTACTTTCAAAAACTGTGTACATATTTCGACAACAAATGCAATTCAGGATTTCTCAAGCTTTCATGCAAATTGTTTAAGATTTAAAAAAAATTGTTTTCATTTCTTTAAAAATACAAAATATTTTATAATTTTACCTTGTGATCTCTGCGTCAAAATGGTTGCAGTTGCTCAATATGGGTTAAAATGTTAGATTTCTTATTTCAAAAAATTTTCTTTTACCCCTCGCAGTACCATTATTCACATGCTCTATAAATAAATTTATTAATAAATAGTTTTCATTTTAATGCACACAAAAATTCCTCATATTTTAGCTTAAACAAAAAAACAAACCACAAATCACTCATTATATCTCTACGTGTTTCACGCTTTTCTGTTTGTATTTTTTCTTAGCTTTTTTTTTTTTAAGCAGCTCTTTGGAGTAGTGAAGCGCCATCATCATCTCCATGAAACTATGTGCATCATTGTATTGTTTCTAGTCATAACTAACGATGTGATTATACATTTGTTTACTTTCCAAGCTAAAAACTCTAACTAACGGTCATCAGAGTTGAGTTTCTCAATACCAATTGACCACCATGACATTAGAAAATTATTTGCCAAAAATCACAAGAACTGGGGGGGAAGCACACATTTATATGTCTTGTCTGTCTTGGAAAAATATTGATCGGTAAATCATGTGAAATCAATTTGAAATTGAAATCATGATTTTATACATAATTTTTTTTCTTTCTGCTCTGTTGGTTTATTCGTAGTTTTTTTTTTGAGGGGAAAATCATACATCATCATATACCTATGTACATTGCAAATATATGTAAGTACGAGTGAGTATGTTTTATTAGCTGGATTTGTTTGTTTGGTTTGGGCTGCAGCAGTTCATGATTAGTGGGTTGTGTGGAGCTGAAGTAGTTGGAGTAGCTTCCAATTCATTTAATCATTTGTATGTTTTATAATTTGTTTTGGATTTTCTTTTCTCTTCTTATATGTGTATGCATGTCTATCAATCGTTATGTGGCTGATAAGCAGGCTTGTTAAGAAATGTACATGCATGCATGCTAGAGCAGTTTACAAAAAAGTTAAGTTGGACCCTGCTCTTTTCAAATATTAAAAATAAGACGAGCAAATACTTGGTAAGTCCAGGTCATTACAGGCTGTTTTCTTTAAGTCTGATAGAGTTTAAGAAAGGGTTAACTGTTAAACTGGGCTCACTTTTTGTCATTTATGATCAGTTTACTCTGGCAAATCGTCATGTATAGATTGACGCTTGAACTACGCTAACAAATTGTCTAAATTTACATTGAAAATCAGTCATCGATTGGCGCAACTTACGGGTCGATTATGGTAGGCCAACCGAACTTCAGTTGCGTTGCTAGAGGGCAACCACAAACTTCCAACAGAAATGATAGCTGCCAGTTGCCATCCGTAATATCATTTAGGCAACTGACAACGCAACTGATGTTTGGTTGCCATCCATAATCTACCCATTATAGACGACACATTATTGTCGCAAAATTGTGTTCAGCGATGAGGCTCATTATTGGTTTAACGGGTGTGTTAAGAAACAAATTTGACGCATATAGAGTCAATCCACAACCCTACAGACTCCATTACATCCAGAAAAATGCACCGTTTGCTGGGGTTTACACGCCGGTGGCATTATCGAATCTTATTTCTTCAAAAATGAAGCCGGACCTCGCGTTACGGTCAATGGAGATCGTTACCGCACCATGATCAAAGATTTTTGTTTTGAAAATATGGATGGCATTGAGCCGAGCGAGACGAGAAGTGGTTTCAACAGGATGGGGCTACGTAACCATCGATTTTATGAAATCAAAATTTGGCGATAACTATATTTCGAGAAATGGACCTGTCAATTATCCTCCAAAGTCGTGCGATTTGACACCTATGATTTCCTGTGGGGTGAAGTCACTGGTTTATGCTGATAAACCAGCAATAATTGACGCCTTGAAGGCCAACATTGCCTGTATTATTTGAGGTAGTAAGTTAGCAGTGGTTAGCTTTCATAGCCAACAGGGGCCGAACATTATGGCGTTTTTGCCTGTAAACTATATACATCAAAACGAAGTTTAAAGACGGGGTTATTTTGTCCAACCCGTTTTTTAACACAATGAAGTCACAACTTAAATTGATTACTTCGCTTGTTGGAAAGTTCTTTGTTTGTTTTATACTTTAAAGCAACCATTCTCGACTTAATATAGCAAGCAAACTTTACTTAGTACTTAATATTCCCACTTTTCTATTGTAGCGTGTTATAATTTCGTTTTTTTCTTGGTCTTGGTAGTCGAAAGTTTATGTGAAAATTGGATAATTGTTTGCTTTGCTGATGAGGCTGGATAATCTTACTCCTCAACAGGGTGTACTTAACATTAGATGGCTGCATATAAAGGCTGTTCCAAACTTCACGCTAGATTTTAATTTCCCGCCATTTAAGCAGTAAAGTTGTTGAGAAATATTTCAAAAATAATGAATTTTTGATGGCCCTAGTTCGAGGAACATCATGCTAAACGATAAATCACATTTTTAACTGGATGGCTATGTTAATTATTAAAATTATGGCATGTGGGAGTCAGAGAACTCTCATGTGATTGTCGAAACACAAATGTATCCACAACGTGTCACTGTGTCACTGTATGATGCATTATGTACCGAATACCTCCACGAATATTAGGCTGTCTAACAACTGACTATTACTGGTGCTCGATATCGCGACATGAGATCTTAGGTTTTTCTTCTTAAATTATGTGATATTGATGTAGGAGACATTAAATAATATGAAAGTGTTTGCTAGAACAGTTCCCAGTTTAACAAGGATAACTGCTTTGCTATACAATTAATGAAAAGATCTTTATGTTAAAGTCGTTAAGAAAGCGGCTGCTAAGAGCTGTTTTCTGTCTGTATGGAAGATAATCCATATCCTTCTATAAGCTATTGGGTGTATGACTTAAAAATGAGGTATTTACCATAGATGGCGTATCTTTTGAACGCGGTTTTTGTTTTTAATAAATTATATGTCTTTTTGAAGGGTACATATCTGTCATTTATTCTCACTAAGTTAATGAACATTATAGTGTAAACAACAAAGTTTTTTTTTCCTTGAAAATGTCGAATTTTGTACCAACAAAGCGTCATATGCGAGAAGTTTCGCTTTACTTCATTAATTTGAAAGGAAAATGCGTTGGAGCACACCGATTGCTCACTAAAGCCTATGGTGAATGTGTTCAATCGGTTTTAACGAGCGATAGATGGTTTGTGCGGTTCAGAAGTGGTGATTTTGATACGGAAGACAAATATGGCCCAGGGTAGCCAGAAAAGTTTGAAGACTAACAATGGGAAGCATTACTCAATGAAGATTGTTGTCAAACTTAACGAGAGCTTGGGAGCTACTCAAGCAGCAACTTCAAAACATTTGCGAGCAGCAGGATTCATCCAAAAGCAGGAAAATTTTGTACCTTATGAATTGAAGCAGAGAGACCCTGAAAAACGACTTTGTATGTCCGAAATGCTGCTTGAACGCTATAAAAGAAAATCATTTTTGTGTCGAATCATTACTTGCGATGAAAAGTGTTTCCATTACGATAACCCGAAAGGGAAGGAGATCGTATGTGAAGCCCAGCCAACCAGCCGAATCGACATCAAATCCAAATATCCATGGCGCTAAGGAAATGCTCTGTTTTTGGTGGGACCAAAATGGTTCTAGCTATTATGACCTGCTGAAATCTGGCCAGACTATCATAGTGAACTTGTACCGAACGCAACTGATTCGTTTGAAGCGAGCATTTGCCGAAAAACGTGCAGAATATGCGGGCCAGTCATGAAACCTTAATATTCCATCATGACAACGGTTGGTCTCAAGTTGCAATACCTGTTCAAAACTGTTTACAATGAAGTGGTTGGTATGTTTTGGCTCACCCGCCTTATATTCCAGACCTTGTCCCGTCCGACTACTATTGGTTTCGATCGATACAGTACGGTCTCTCTGGGATACACTTCACTTTTGTACAGAGTATCCGAAATTGGCTTGATTCGTTCTTGGCCTTTAAAGATGAGTAGTTCTTTTGGCTCGTTATCCATATGTTACCAGAAAGATGGGCAAAGATCATAGCTAACAATGGCTAATACTTTGAAGAAATTTGTTTTGTACAAATGTTTCAAAATAAAAGCTGAAAATTTTAAAAAATAGAAAAGGACAGTTCCCAGTGTAACAAGATTAACTGGTCTGAAAGTTCACTGTATGTCTGAAATTTCCATGTACATTTTATAAAATTATCCTTATGTTAAAGTCGTTAGGAGAAGTATGAGAGCGTTTGGCAAGAGCTGTTATCCTCTGTAAAGAAGATAACCAATCTCTTTCTATCCAACTTCCATTCTGAACATGCATTACCTATAATATTGCAATGATCCATTATACAGGCTGAGAAAACAGGTTCGTGATAGCAACCGAATTTGTAGCAAATCGAATGATTCTACCTTAGTGACCGAAAGGTGTAACGAAATTTTTTTTTATCTAACTAACTTTCTGTTGATAGAACCGAAAACTGTATGTGTGGAATCGAATGATTCGATTGGCAACAAATTCGGTTGAAACTGTTTTCTCTGTGTACTCATTACCATTTATAATGCAGATGAATTGCTCTTTAAGGAGGTGAAGAGCACTGGCAGCACATATCGATCCATTTTCTGTATTCTTTGTTGAATTTCCAGGTTCTTGTTAGTACATAATTTTCGCTGGATTATACCACCAAATTATAGCTCCATATGGAAGATTTGGGAGAACAATTGCAGTGAACGATCTTTGCAGAATGCTCCCCAAAAACTTGCCAATGTCCTTATTTGAAAGAGGAGACTGCAACATTTTTTATCCATTCAATGACGCTCGCTTAAAGTTCAACCAAGAATAATACCAATATATTTGGCTCTATTTGGTAAAAGTGATCTCGGAGTTGTTCAAAACGATCGATCGGAAGAAAGGCATTCATTACTGCCTTGAAATGAGAACGATATTCGTTTGATATGTTTGCATTCCCCAGCTCAATTGAATTTCATATAAGGGCCGAGAGAACATCTACTGTGGATTTTGATCTTTGCTGACAAAGAGGGTAGTACTTGAACCAGTCAAAACTTAGATGATCTGCCTGTATAGAATTAGATTCCTAATCCCAAAAAATACTTATAATGTAACACATTTTCTAGGAATTGATAGCATTACAATTATCTTATTTGGATTGATATTGTTCAACGCCACCAGAAAATCTACCATAGTTATTCACCAAAATAAAGATATTTGTTTTAAATACTTACTTACATCATGTAGAATATTTGTTTTCTCCATTTTTACAAAACTCATCAATGAATTGCTAATAATTTATTAAAAATCATCAGACAAGGACATGACCTGACATTTGTTTTAATAACTCCAAACAACAGGTGGTACTACATGGTTACCACAAGACAAACATACTTGATCTGCTCTTAATCTTCAAAATAAAAGCAAAACAAACAAAAAAACTGATCAACGGCACTAATCTTGTTAACAAGCATGAGTGGGCATTTTAAAACATGTTCCAACAAATGTAAAAATCTTCTTTTTTCTTGTTAGTTTTTTTTTTTTTTTTTACAAAAATTGTCAGTAAATTGCCAAACATGTTCTGGACCACTACAGACAAATGGGCCTTATTTAAAAGTAAAAAAGAAGATCAATAATTTTTCGTTAGCGCTTAAGATCAAAGAGTATACTAAAACAATATTGATTCATCGCAAGATTGTATTTTGTGGCGAAAATTAAAAAAAAAAAAAAAAAATCATATAAAAGCAACTGTTAAACTTCCTTAAAACTGAGAGTTAAATGAAAAAGATCACACACATTATGTAATATAGTAATATATGTACTATTACAGCATATTTCCATATTTGTTTGCTGGAGAAATTTTTTAATTTCTGTTTTTTTTTTCTCTAGTTGTAATAAGAATATTTGTCAGTTAATAGAGTCGTGATATTGCAACACGTTCCTTTTTTTTATTGTAGTTATACTGAGCTGTTTTGTTGCTTTAAGTCTAGAGCAGTGTTCGGCAAAGCCTAAGCAATGTGTATCTGATGATCTTGCTCTTCCACCTTACGGTGACGTAACATATTGAAGGAGATATGATCTGTTCTTGTTGGCATTGGTCTTAATGAAATGTTCACATTCAAATGAGTGTCCAATTTGTTGTTTTTTTCTGTATTTATTTCAGTTTTTATTTCTGTGAGTTCAGCTCTTCTATACAACCATAAACTGAGGTTGTTAGCATTTGCCAAACACTGTTCTAGAGTATTGAAAGCTTTATTCTTGACCACCTTGCAAATGCCAACAGTAGAGGTATTCAGTTCCACTATATCAATATAACTTTTATATGTACTCAGTCGTGTTCTTAGTTTCATATTTGTGAAACGCTGTACTCCTCAATAACGCGTAATGCACGCTTTTCTAAACCTTAACGTTGTTGTCCCATCTCCATCATTCCATGTAATATATGAACTTCTCTTTCAACTATATTCTGATTAGTTGGAGAAGGGTTAATACTAGTTTTATTCCCAAATATATATAACGAAGTCACAATAATGCTAATGGCTTCCGCCAAATAAGCGCTTCATTTTGAAATACTCATCGTCTCATATGTAAAGCAAAAGCTGGAGAGCTCCTTGCGGATTTCGAGCTGCCAACATGCATAAATAGATCAACGGAGACAGATTAGCCTGAGGTTTTAAGAGCCATTGAACAACAACATAAAGCTCCTCGCTGAGTTGTCAACATACATAAAGGAATCAATGGAGACAGATTAGTCTGAGGCTGTATAAACCATTGAGAATGAGGAACCATCAACAACGTAAAGTTTCTTGCCGATCTTGAGCTGTCAGCATACATCAACTTAGCCAGAGGTTGTAAGAACCATTGAGAGAGAGGATCCATCAACAACATAAAATATATAACAATTCATCGAGCTCTAGGTGATCTAGGTGTTGAGCAACTGGATAGCGGCCAAGTTCAGTGACATATTTTGGGCAAATGCTGACTTAACGCAACAAGTCAACGTGGGTTGATCTCTTATTGATATTCCATGTTTTTGTTGTGCCATGAACGTTTCTGGAAGTGATTAGCGATTTCCTATCTTATTGCCTTGAGAATGCTCAACAAATGGACCACGTAGAGTGGGCATGAAGATAACCCGAGCAAAACTTTTGTTACACAGAGATAACAGATTCGTGATAGCAACAGAATTTGTTGCCAATCGAATGATTCGGTTGCACACATAGAATTTTTTGATTCTATCAACAGATATTCAGTTAATAAAGAAGAATTTTGGTTGAAGCAACCAAACTTTAGTTACCCCTTCCAAAATTTTGTAGCCACAACTGTAAAATTCGGTCACTAAGGTTGAATCATTCGATTGGTAACAAATTCGGTTGCTATCACGAATCTGTTTTCTGGAGAGCTCTCCATATAAGCAATTAATAAATGGGACTTGAGTCCTAAGCTACAATAGGATATACAATGTTGACATACGGAAATCTAGTTTGGAAAATCCAAACATGAAGGAAACACTTATATTGTGGATGAACTATACACAATTCCAATTTCTGCTTTCATCGGTACTACACACTAGTCTTTCAAAGGTACATAACTTCAAAAAAAACTTCACCTAATGGCTGTATCCACGTGTAGTTGGCTGAGACTGTCTGCTTCCAAACGCTTAAGATGTAGAATACATGGACTCACATGGATCTTATCTTTTGTCTTTTAGGACGAGATATTGATGATCATGGAGACAACGTTCTACACTAAAAAATCATTCGTGGGAGTACTGACATCTTTATCGATACAACGTCTTCTAACTAAGATAGAAAGTGTAAGGAATAGCTGTCCAGACAAAGACTTCTAAATGAGCACCCACATTCGTGGGATCAGTGTCATATTTGTCCATACTACGTCTACTAACTTAATTAGATAGTGTAATGAAGTCAGATTGTGGAAGGAAGAGCTGTCTAGACTAGAATGTCTATTTGACATTTTCCCAGTTTGCTCATTGAGACTGTTTGGCATTGAGAAGGCGGTCCAGCTGACCAGAGAAGCATCCGTTTTTAATGTTTAAGTATCTGTCACAATACAGCTTGAAACTATTAAAAACGAAATCTTCAGAGTCTACATTCAGAAAGCTGACAATATATGGAGCACAATAAAAACATCCTTGTAGTCAGTCTAGCACCATATGCCTATACTTTCTCTATCTCTAACACTCTTTCTCCTAGTAAAAATGTCGACAACTTTCCTTCAAGCATCAGAAGAGATACGAAAGAGTAGAGTTTTAGTGTATATCTGGTGACATTGTCACCGAACACGTCAATAGTTTGGTTTTTTTTATTATGCTGTGTAGTCAATGGGTATAGAAAATAAATACCTAGTCAGTAGTCTTACAGTCTACTGGTGGATTTTCAATGACAAGCTAATGTTAAATGTCAATAGGAGATTACATTGTCTGGGGTACATATGGTAGTAGTTCCACTGACAATGTCACTAGTAAAACACTAAAAATTCACTATAAGCATTTCCTGCAGGGATGCAAGGTTGTCGGGAAAATGTGGACTGTATGCGATGTGAAATGTGGCCTATAAAATCCTTGAATATCAACCGAAAGGATATTACAAGGATAATTTCAGAGTTAAGGGATCACTGAGTGATCGGTAAGCAAGTTAGAAGACTTGGATTCCCTTGCTACAGTTACTGATGCAGCTGTCAGCATCGCGGAAATAAATAATCAGTATTTCATCTTGTTTGTAATTGTCTAGCTTTTCATTTCTTAAGACATACATTCAGAACGATTTACTGAGGTATCGGAATATTAATTTCACTATCATCTAGTCAACGATCTCATTGTGTGGTTTGATCTTGTCAAAACAGATTCATATCGCTTCTGCTTGATTGCTTGCGGGCACAAACTACCACATAGTCCAAACTAGGAACCAAGTCAAAGCGTGTCATATTTTTTAGTGAACACCGTGGATAACACGATTGCTAAGACTGAGGAGCGTTGTAGAATCATGATCAACACGTTTTTATTGCCGCAAATAGATCAATAGAGACTGAAGACTATATGCTTCCAACAGTTTGGTGCATCTACAGACAAAGCTCGCGCGACGATGGACATTGTCAATGAGGCTTTTCCGGGAAGCCTAATGTGACCAGTTTGAAACTTAAATGAATCGTTTAATGAAATATTGTAGTTCAACTAGTAGTAGGACTAACAATATTGTATTCTCAGGGATATAATTGATAACCTAGGGAGAATAGTCAAATAAATGATAGGGGATACACCTGCAAATATATAACAAGGAACTGTTAAAATTTACGGAAAATATCTCTATAGTAAAATCATTTTTCAAGGTCTCTAACGGCAAGTTTGAAAGTTCTAAATGTAAGAGAGATATATCATTTGAAAGCTTATCTAAGAACAGGTAATACAAATGGTTATCAAATGTTTATTGTTTGTTGTATTCATTTGACCAGATACAACAAGAACTGACTCAGATATTGGATGGATTCGGGCATGGTCTAACAAACAACAATAATTACAAATAGTTATGAACTATTTTTTGAGTGTTGGAGTCGTTTGGCCAGATTCAGCAAGATCTTAATCTGATATAGGTTGCCACAATTCTCTAGGAGTTGCAAACTCTGATAAATAATGAATGAAGTCTTCGGAATCCATTCGCTCATGTACTCATGAAAAATATGCCAATTTTATAGGCTTTGTAAAATCCATGGAGATTATGACAAGCCATAATTTTTAATCTTGATCATGTTGTCGCTAATATCACTGAATATCCATAAATGACATGAAATGACTAACTACATGAGAATATCTGAAAATCCCATTTGCTTTCAATTATTCTCATTTTGTTGCAAACGAACGAAAAGAAGAGACGATATGTAAAATAAAGTTTTCTTAGCGTATCAGCAATAACTTAGAAAAACTAAGTCATTTAATCTAAATTAACCATAAGACGAGAGATACTCTTATAGAGAGACTGGCTTTGCAAAAACTTGTAGGAGTGCCGAGGGGAGCACACAATATATATATTGACCACTATTTGGCCATTACAATAATCATCATCATGTGTCATAAACATGATACAAGGCGCCGGCTAACAGTGATTGTTTTCTACACACACATTCGCCCTACACTGAACTACTCTGCTCCTTTCCAGCCATGAACAGCCAAGAAGATTTCCATAGTTTATGAACATATTTAAGTGTAATCACAAATAGCCACAGGTGGTCTAAGAACAAGGCAGCAGAGTCTTTTCATAAGCCTAGCTTTCGTCTAGTGTTCATAAAAAGAAGATGATTTTTGTATGCTCGTTTTTTTATTTATCTAAGATATGTTTGGTATGTCTTTTAAACAAAAATCCTTTAAAGAATTAAAGAAATTTTGTTTTTAATTTGTTTTATTTTACTTTAATGCATTTAATTTCTAAAGATTTTGTTTTTATTTGTATCTTTTTTTTTGGTTAGCAAATTGGAGAGGTCCTTCTATTTGGTTCCTTTTCTTTTTTTGGAAACGTTTGAAAAACGAAAAAAATTTTGCTTCCCCAAGGATGTTCTTTTAATGAAAAGTCCTAATTAATTGCCTGCAAATGCATGCATTAACGTGTAAATTCGACATGAAATCTTGGGCAAAAAAAAAAGTAAAATAAACCCATCAAAAATTATGACAAAATAATAAAACATGACTTTGTTTCATTATTTGATTTGTTTATTTTTTGGGCAAAAAAAAAATTGCACATTAGCTCTTTTATATTTTTGGCATAATGACAAAAATAATAACAAAAAAAAAAACAAAAATTGCCAAAAAATATAGAAGAAAGAAAGACGGTTGGATGCCTGCCTGACTGTATGCAGCCGAATTTGCTGCTGCTTAATATCAAGTATCCTTAGAGACCTGGGTTGGTACAATCATATTAATGTTGCAAAATGTTTATATGATGATTTGTATAAATGGATTAAAAAGGCCTTACCCTGTGCATTACCCCACACCTTACCTTGTTAGCTTGTTATACATTATTTGTTGGGAGAATGCATTGTTTTGCTTCTGTTTTTTTTTTTGTGGCCTTAAGAAGGGTAATTTTTGAAAGTCAATGACTTGTGGAAGATGTGAGAGATTTTTGCTGGAGTTTTTTTTTGTTGTTAAGAAAGGGAATATGTTTTTATGCTTTCCAAAAATTCTTTGGGGATTCTTGTTTCGTTTGTTTCTTAAAATGTATTTATTACTTCAAAATTAGTGAATTTTTTAACCAATTTGGAAGGGGAATTCAAAATTGTGTGTTGAGAATAAAAAAATATTGAAAAAACTAACTAAAAAGAAGAAAGAGCGCTATAAACGGTTGTGCCGAATCTTATATTCCTTCACAAAATATTGTGTACTTTAAGATAAATATTAAAAAACATTTTTCGATAAAAAAATTTTTGAAAAAAAAATGTTGCTGAAAAAAATTGTTAAAATCAAGTTTTTTCGCAAAAAGTAGGTAAAAAAAAGTTTTTGGTGAAAAAGTTTTTTTTGGTGACTCAAATTCTAGCTTTAATCATAGTTCTTTAGAAGTCTAATAGCTTTAGTGGTCGAATTTTAGATTCCAGATCCTAATTTTTATATCGTCTTATCTTTAGCTTAAACCATGATTCTTTATGTCAGTTGTGACCCAATTCTAGATTTAAAAATCGAGTAATAGCTACAATTGTAGTTCTCTATATAAAGCAATTCTAACTTCAATCGTGGATCAATTCCAGCCTCAGTCGTAGTTATGTGTGTCAACTTATTTTTGCTTAAATAAATTCTAGATTCATATGTCTACTTCATCCATTATCCGTAGTTCACTGTTTCAGCCAATTCTATCTTCAGTCGTAGTTATCTGTGTTAATAAATTCTAACATCAATAATCGACCATTTATACCTTCAATCGTAGTTCTCTGTGTCAACCAATTATATCACCAATCACAAATTTTTGACATATTAAGTTTCAATTACAGTTTCGTGTGACATACAATTCCAGCTTCAATCATCGACTAATTCAATCATCAACAAATGTTAGTTTTAGTTTCAACAACTTCTATGTTCAATTGTAGTTTTCTCTATCAAGCAATTCTATTATTAATCAGCGACCAATTCTAGTTTCAATTGTCGATCAATTCTAACTTCAATCGTAGTTCTCTTTGTCAACAAACTAGAGGCTCAATCGATGTTTTCCATGTCAACCGATTCTTATTTCAATCGTAGTTCTCTACGTCAAGAAATTCTAGCTGCAATCGTCCACCAATTATAACTTCAATCTTGGTTTTCGGTGTCTATCAATTCTAGCTTCAGTTTTCCAATTCATGCTTCAATCGTCGACCAGTTCTAGTTTCAATCGTGATTTGCAGTGTCAATAAATTCTAGCTTCAGTTTTCCAATACAAGCTTCAATCGCCAACCAATTCTAACTTCAAGTTCTTAGTGTCAATCAATTCTTCAGTCATCTAAATCTAGCTTCAATCTTCGACCAATTCCAACGTCAATCGGGATTTTCAGTGCCAATCAATTCTAGATTCAGTCGTCCAGTTCAAGCTTCAATCGTACACCAATTCTAATTTCAATAGTGGTCCAAATCAAGCTTCAATCGTCACCGAATTCTAACTTCAATCATGGATTTCAGTATCAATCAATTCTAGCATCAGTCATCCAATTCTAGCTTCAATCTTCGACCAATTCCAACGTCATTCGAGATTTTCACTGTCAATCGATTCAAACTTCAGTCGACCAGTTCAAGCTTAAATCGTACAACAATTCTAATTTCAATAGTGGTCCAAATCAAGCTTCAATTGTAGACCAATTCAATCGTGTTTTTCAGAGTCAATCAAGCATCAATCGTCATCCAATTTCCATGGATTTCAGTATCAATCAATTCATGCTTCAAGCATCAATCGTCATTCCAATTCAAACTTCAATCGTGTTTTTTAGAGTTAATCAATTCTAGCTCTAGTCGTCCAAATCAAGCTTCAACAGTCGACCTAATTCTCTAACTTCAATCATAGTTTTTAATATCAATAAATTCTAGCATAAGTCGTCCAATTCAAGCTTCAATCGTCGACCTAATTCTCTAACTTCAATTGTAGTTTTCAGTGTCAATCAATTCTAGCTTCAGTCGTTCAATTCAAGCTTCAATCCTCGCCAATTTTTACGTCAATCGTGGTTCTCAGTGACAATCAATTCTTGCTTCAGTTGTCCAATTCAAGCTTCAATCATCAACCAATTCTAACATCAATTGTGGTATTCAGTGTTAATCAATTCTAACTTCAGTCATCCAATTCAAACATCAATCGTCGACCAATTCTAACTTCAATCGTGTTTTTTAGAGTCAATTAATTTTAACTTCTTCAGTCGTCCAATTCAAGCTTCAATCGTCGACCTAATTCTCTAACTTCAATTATAGATTTCAGTGTCAATCAGTTCTAGCTTCAGTTGTCCAATTCAAGCTCCAATCGTCCACCAATTCTAACTTCAACCTTAGTTATATGTCAATCAATTCTAGTATCAATCGTAGTTTTCCGTGTAAACCAATTCTAGTTTCAGGTGCAATTCAAGCATCAATCATCCACCAATGCTAGCTTCAATTGTTGAAAAATTCTATATTCAATATTTGTTCTCTATGTCAACCTGTTCTAGCTTCAATCGCGAAGCAATTTTAGCTTTAATCGACGACTTATTCTTGCATCAACGATAGTTATTTTGAAATTCATATTCGAGCTTTCATCGTGGTTCTTCGTTAGTCATGTAATAGCTTCAATCCTGGATCTTTAAAAGGCAAATAATAGCTGCAATCGTGGAACTTTATTATTCTAATGAAAGATTCAATCGTAGTTCTTTGTTATTCCAATAATAGCTTCAATCGTGGATCTTTATTAGCATCAATCGTAAACCTATTCTAGCTTCAATCGTGGATCTTTATTATCATCAATCGTAACCCTATTCTAGGTTCAATCGTGGATCTTTATTATCATCAATCGTAACCCTATTCTAGGTTCAATCGTGGATCTTTATTATCATCAATCGTAACCCTATTCTAGCTTCAATCGTGGATCTTTATTATCATCAATCGTAACCCTATTCTAGCTTCAATAGTCGATCTTTATTATCATCAATCGTAACCCTATTCTAGCTTCAATCGTGGATCTTTATTATCATCAATCGTAACCCTATTCTAGCTTCAATAGTCGATCTTTATTATCATCAATCGTAACCCTATTCTAGCTTCAATCGTGTATCTTTATTATCATCAATCGTAACCCTATTCTAGCTTCAATAGTCGATCTTTATTATCATCAATCGTAACCCTATTCTAGCTTCAATCGTGTATCTTTATTATCATCAATCGTAACCCTATTCTAGCTTCAATAGTCGATCTTTATTATCATCAATCGTAACCCTATTCTAGCTTCAATAGTGGATCTTTATTATCATCAATCGTATTAGTTCAATTATAGCTTCAATAGTGGATCTTTATTATCATCAATCGTAACCCTATTCTAGCTTCAATCGTGGATCTTTATTATCATCAATCGTAACACTATTCTAGCTTCAATCGTGTATCTTTATTAGCATCAATCATCACCCTGTTCTAGCTTCAATCATAGTTCTCTGTGACATCCAATTCGGAATTCAATCGTGGATCTTTATTAGTTCAATAATAAACTTAATAATGGCTTTAATCGTGGATCTTTATTAGCATCAATCATAACATTATTCTAGCTTCACTCGTGGATCTTTATTAGCATCAATCGTAACCCTATTCTAGCTTCAATCGTGGATTTTTATTAGTTCAATAATAGCTTCAATCGTGTATCTTTATTAGCATCAATCGTCACCCTATTCTAGCTTCAATCATAGTTCTCTGTACCAGAAATTCTGAATTCAATCGTGGATCCTTATTATTTCAATAACATTTCTAATCGTGGATCTTTTGTAGTTAAATATTATCTACGATCTCCAATAATAGCTTCAATCATCGATTTATTCTTACTTCGATCGTGGTTCTTTATTACTCCAATAATAGTTTCAGTCATCGATTTATTGTAGCTGAATTTGTAGTTCTCTATACCAACCAGCTTTAATCACAGTTAGCAATGTCCACCAATTCTGATTTCAATCATAGCTCATTATAGTGCCTACTTCTAGTTTCAATCATAGCTCTTTACTTCATCAAATTCTAGCTTAAATCGTATTTCTGTAACCAGTATAAATTCCTAAACTTTCACTATCCTTATAACTTAAAAATACTCAAATCAACTTTAAACCTTTAAATCCTTAACAAATTTGCTTTCAATTCCAAATTCTTCAAAAGTCTTGTGTGTTCAAGAGCACTTCAATTTATGTTTACCCAAACTTGCTTGCCTTCTCTCAAAAATATGCTAGGAACATCTTTTGTTTTATCCCAGCATTCTAAATATGTACGAATGTATACATATATTTTCTTATAATTTGGTATATTTCAAAGTGGATATTTTGCTGAAATGTCTATAGAAGTATCATTTGAAGTTTTTTGTAGCTAAAAAAGTATTTCAATGATAAATTCTTTTGTTATTTTTGTTGCACTTTTATTGTTATTTTGTTTGGCCAACAAAAGTAACGAATTTGTATAATTAAGAAAATAAATGCAACAAAAATTTAACTTCAAGTACAAAATGAATTGCAAATAGACGGAAAAAGAAAAGGAAAAGTAAAAGAATTTAAAATAAATAATAAAAGTAAAATAGGCAAATAAAATAAATAGAAAACTCATAAAAGTATGCTTTAAATTAAGAGCATATTGTAGGAAACCTTTATGTTAGGCAAAGAGTTTTTTCTTTTACTTTTTTGCTAGAGCTAGAGATGAAATAATTTTGTGTTAATTAAGCATAAAAGCTTAAAAAAGAAAGAAATCACAAGCAACTAGAAAAGTGAAAAGAATACAGGAAAAAAAAATATTTTTAAAAAATTGTTTAAGTAAAGTATTATATAAATTGTGTGGGTTTATTTTTCATAAAAAAACTGATTTTTTTTAGAAAAACTTTAATTTTAAGGAATTTTAATGATTTTTTTAAAGTTACCTAAAAAGTATGCTGTAGTTTTTAAGGAACAAATAAAACCTGTTAAATATGCAATGGTTTTTGTTTTGTTTAGTTAATTCATTAAAAACACGCGTGTTGCTTGTTAAAAAAAACACAATTCATAAATTATTTAACCAAATGCAGCCATCATTATTATAAAGGCAACCTGTTTTTTAGTAAACTTTAGAGAAAAGTGTGGGAGTATAAAAAATATAAAGAATCAAAAACACACAGCCAACAACTCATATGTGCACTTAATGTTGAACATGTATTTCCTCTTAATATCTGTATAATTTTTCCTTTGTTTAAATTTATTTGGTTTTTGCTTTCTTTTCCCACAATTCTCTCATCATACTTACTTGATGAGGGTGTATTTTTTTGCACTGCTGGTTTTTTTTTTACACATTTGCGTTGCGGTTTTGTAATTTTTTCTGCATGTCATTATTGCGTTACTAACTCCACTCCACCTACAACTCCACACTTGCAACTGCTTCATGTTAATAAGGATCTTGTTTTGTTGTTGATTGCACGAATGTGTTTTTTTCGTTTGTTTTTGATATCCTTTCTGCGTGGCTGTCATAATTTATGTGTGCTGAAGTGTTAATTTTAAACGTTGTTTGACTAAATGACTGACGTTTACCACCACATTACTACGCCTGATGCATGTGATTTTTTCTTACGCGGATTTAAATAATTTTTATATTTTTCGCGCTTTACAAAATTTTATTTGCGTGTTTTTAATGATGAAGGTAATTTTTTTTTTTTTTTTTTTTCACAGAATTTTGGCAAAAAATTCTCCTTTTTTTTGGAGAAAAATGTACAAAAATTATTCATGTGTGTAAAATTTATGCTAATTTAATAAAATAATTTATGTTGGTTTTTGGGGGGTTTTCAAAATGTTACATAAATTGTTTACATTGATTTTCATGTTTTAATCGTACGTAGTTCCTTATAAAGAACAATTCTAGTTTAAATAATACATTTTTCTAAAAACCATTTCAAGCCTCAATCGCAGTTTTTTACGATGATTAATTCAGGCTTCAATATTAGTTCTTTATGTTACCCAATTAAAGGTGCAATTCTACTTTAAATATTCTATCAATAGTTTCATTCTTAGTACAGATTAACTCAAGCTTCAAAACCAACTATAGTTTCATTCTTGATCCAATTCCAGGTTCAGCCGTAGTTCTTCTTGTCAATCAAATTTGGCTTCAATCACTGTATTCTATCAAAACCTACTATACTTTCAGTCTTGAACCAACTCCAGGTTCAGCTGCAGATCTTCATGTCAATTAAATTTGGCTTCAATCACTGTGTTTTATGTCGATCAGTCCTATTCTATTGTCCACCAAATCTAGCTTCAATCTTAGCTCTTTAGGTCAATGAATTCTTGCTTAAATCGTAATTTTTTACGCCAATAAATTGTAGCTTCAATCGAAGACAAATTCTGGCTTCAATCATGGCTCTTTATTTTGATTATGTCGGCCTTCAATCGAGGTTATTTATGAAGATTAATTCTAGCTTCAGTTGTTCACCAATTCCATCATCAATAGAAATTCTTTATCAAGATCAATGCTACTTTTAAACGTCGACCAATTATGCCTTCTGCAGTAGTTCTTTATTTTAATCAATTCTACGTTTAATCGTCATCCAAATCTATCTTCAGACATCGAACAATTCTTTCATCAATCGTGGTCCTTTAAATCAATCAATTGTAGTTCTTTACGTCAATCAATTCCAGCTTTAATCTTCCACCAATTTTAACTATAATCGTTGACCACTTCTGGCTTCAATTGCTGTTCTTTCTGTCAATCAAATCTGTCTTAAATGCTTGACTAATTCTGGCTTCACCATTCATTCAATTCTATCTTTAATCTTAGGCCTTAATGGCGATCAAGCTTCAATCGAAATTATTTGTAGAGACCAATTCTTGCTCTAATCTTCCACCAATTTTAACTATAATCGTTGACCAACTCTGGCTTCTTTGTGTCAATCAAATCTGCCTTTAATGCTTGGCTAATTCTGGCTTCACCATAGTTCTTTGTGTCAATCAATTCTATCTTCAATCTTAGGCCTTAATGGCGATCAAGCTTCAATCGAAATTATTTGTAGATACCAATTCTTGCTTCAGTCATCGACCAATTCAGCTTTAATCGTAGTCCTTTATATGGAGCATTTCTAGATTCTATCGTTGCGGTCTTAGCGCTTGTATACGATCTTAGCGCTTTATTTTATTCAATTCTGGATTCAATATAGCATTAGTCAACGACCAATTCTACCTTCAATTGTGGTACTTTATATCAATCAATTGTAGCTTGAATGATCGATCATTATCAGCTGTAATTGTAGTTTTTTATGTCGATAAATTTCAGCTTCCTTCGTTTACCAATTCGACCTTTAATAGTCGACCTAATGCCAATACAGTTTAGCTTCAATAGCAGGTATATAGAAAGAATATCTAAGTTAATCAATTGAAGTTCTATATGTCCATCAATTTTATCGTCAATCTTCCACCAATTTTAACTTTCGTCGCCTACCAATTCTGTCTTCAATCATAGTTCTTTATTTCGATCAATTATACGCCAAATCCGACTTTAATCATACTTCATTATGTCGATTTTATTTAAGAGGAATTCTAGCTTCAGTCATCAGCCAATAAAGAAGCGTAAATATAGTTGGCTGGGTCACACTCTAAGAAATGAACAGTCTGAGGTCCCAAATGCTGCACTTGAGTGGAACCCACAGGGATTTCGAAGCGTTGGTCGAAAGATACTGTAGCTAAAGAGACTAGAAATTTCTACAAGCAGTTACGATACATAGCAAGAGAGAGTGAAGAGTGAAAGAAATTGGTAGAAAACATTTGTTCAAATTGAAATTGTTAATGAATTGTAATTATGTCTTAAAAATAATAATCATCAGCCAATTCCATTATCAATCTACCTTAAATTGTGGATAGTATTCGCTGCAGTCGAAGTTCATTGTATAATTCTATTCCAGCTTCAATCGTTGACCAAATCTGTATTCAGTCGTCGACCAATTATGGCCTTCAGTTGTAGTCCTTTATATCAATCAATTTTAGTTTTTTATGTAGATCAATTCTTGATTTAATAGGCTATCAAATATTACTTCCTTTATAGTTGTATATGTAAATCAATTGTAAATTAAATTTAGTTCTCTATATTAATTAATAGCAGCTTCAATCGAAGTTTTGTCTATAAATGTATCCCAGCTTCTACCTTCAATGGTAAACCTATCAACCAATCAACTCTAGCTTCAATCATGGTTTTTTATGTCTTTTACTTCTAGGTTTAATCGTTGGCCAATTTCTTTTTTTAAACAAGTTCTTTATAAGAACATTAAATGAAGCTAATAATAAAACGAATTCTAGATTCAGTCGTCTACCAATTCTAGATTTAGTCATACTTCCAATGCTATCTTCAATCAGTTTCAGTTCTTACTTCAAACACACTCAAATACTATATCCAATCGTAGCGATTTATAGACACCAATTCTTGCTGTATGCATAATAATGTATTTCAATCAATTCCAGCTTGAATCTTAGTTCCATATGTCAATAAATTTGTAATAAAATCGTCGACAAAATTATGATTCAATCTTAGTTCTTTCCGTCAATCAATTCTAGCTTCAATGGTTGACCAATTATACCTTCAATCGTAGTTTTTAATATCGATGAATTCCAGCATCTATCGTCGATAAATTTTACCTTAGATTGCCGATCTTACGTCAAGAAACTCTAGCTTTAATCAAGGTTCTTTATATTATTTTAATTTTACCTTCAATCTTTGGCCAATTCCTAATTTTAATCATGTTCGTTGTAAAGCCCAATGCTAGATTCTAGATTTAGTCATATTTCAATTCTATCTTCAATCGTAGTCTTTTAGTCATTTAATTCAATCTGCAATCCTAGTTCCTTATGTCGATCAATTCCAGCTTCAATAATTAACTAATTCCATCTGCAATCGTAGTTATTTACGTCGATCAATTGTAGCTTCAGCCATCGCCCAATTCCATCTTCAATCGTATTCCTGTATATGGATTAATCGTAGTCCTTTATAGCTTCATCCATCCCCCAATTCCATCTTCAATTGTAGTTCTTTATGTCTATCAATTCCGTTTGCAATCGTAGTTCTCTTTGTTAATTAATCGTTGGCAAATTATGGCGTTAGGCATCCGCCAATTTCATCTTCAATCGTCCTTTATGTCGATCAATTCTACCCTCATTCCGTTAGTCGGTCAATTCTAGTCGCAGACTTCCACCAATTCCGTCTTCGATCGTAGTCCTTTCTGTCGATCAATTTGAACCTCAGTCTTCCACCAATTCTATATTCAATCGTAGTCCTTTTTGTTGGTCAATTCTAGCTTCAATTCAATCTGCATTCGAAGTCCCTTATTTTGATAAATTCTAGCCTTAGTCTTCTACCAATTCTAGCCTCAATCGTAGTCCTTTATGTTGATCAATTCTGGCTTCAGTCATCCACCAATTCTATCTACGATTGTCGATCTTTTTTAGTCTCAGCCTTCCAACAATTCCAGCCTCAATCGTAGTCTTTTATGTGGATCAATTCTATCTTCAGCCATCCGCCAATTCCATCTTTAATTGTAGTTCTTTATGTCTATCAATTCCGTCTGCAATCGTAGTTCCCTATGTCAATTAATCATTGGCAAATTATGTCGTCAGGCATCCGCCAATTCCATCTTCAATGGTAGCCCTTTATAACTATCAATTCCAGCCTCATACTTCTACTAATTCCGTCTTCCTTCGTAGTCATTTATTACGATCAATGCTAGCCTCAGTCTTTCACCAATTCCGTTTTCCATCATAGTCCTTTTTGTCGATCAATTCTAGGTTCAGCAATTTATCAATTCCATCTTCCATCGTAGCCCCTAAAGTCTATCAATTCCTTCTGCATTCGTAGTTCCCTATACCAATTATGCCTTCAGGCATCCGCCAATTCCATCTTCAGTAATAGTCCTTCATGTCGACCAATTCCATCTGCAATCGTAGTTCTTTATGTCAATAAATCGTTGGCCAATTCTGGCTTCAGTCATCCACCAATTTCATTTTCAATCATAGTCCATCATGTCGATCAATTCTAGGCTCAGTCTTCCACCAATTCCGTCTACGATCGTATTCCTTTCTGTCGATCAATTCTAGCCTCAGTCTTCCATCAAATCCATCTTCAATAGTAGTCTTTTATATTGATCTACAATCGTAGTCCTTCATCAGCTCTACCTATAATCGTCGATCAATTCTTTCTTTTGGATTCAATGGACTTTATAAATAATGTCCAATTCTAGCTTCTGTAATCGACTAATTCTAATCAAACATAGTCCTTTATGTCAAAAAATCGTTGGACTGTCATTAAATTCTAGCTTCAATCGTAGTCCTTCAAGTCGATCAATTCTAGCCTCAGTCTTCCATCAAATCCATCTTCAATAGTAGTACTTTATGTCGATCTTCAAGCGTAGTCCTCATCATTTCTACCTCAAATCGTCGACCAATTCTTTCATCAGTCGAAGTTCTTTACATCGATAAATTCTGGATTCAATGGAGGTTCTTAATAGGACGAATTCTAGCTTCTGTAATCCACCAATTGTATTCAAACATAGTCCTCTATATCAAACAATCGTACAGTCTTTATATCATTCAATTTCAGCTGCAATCGTTGTTCTTTATATCGATAAATCGTTGACCAATTTCATCTTCAATCCCAGTTCTTTTTCTCCAGATATACAACCTTCAATAATACGTCCTTTATAAACAGTAATTGTAGCTTAAATCATTCCATTTCTAGTTAAAAATGTTTCCACAAAAATTCTTATAATATTCTCTTTCCATTTTGAATTTATCTCATTTGCATAATTTAATTTTAAACTATTCAAATTCGAAATTTAATTTCATCTAATGACTGGCATAAAATAGACAAAAAAACATTACTGTTATACCTGATCGAATTCGTAAAATTTGTTTTGTTTTTTTCAAACTCAAAACAAAAAATGGAAACATTTTCCAGCATTAAGAAAAAAAAAATTTCTCAAAAAAAAAAAAAAAGGAAAACAAATAATCATGTAGACTGCATGAGAAAAAGTAATTAAATTTGATTTGTACAGACAACGCGAAATGAAATGTTTGGGCACATTTTTACCCAAAAACTGTTTTTGTTTTCTTCTTCTTCAAATATTTGCCAGTAGGAGGAGAGTAGAATTTCGAAATCAGTGAATGTCATGCAATGACTTGACACAATATAAGACACCAGGATAAGACAGGGTAAAGCAAGGCAAAGTGTAAATATTTAATTTGCACAATTAAAGAAATTTATTTATAGGAAAACTAAAGCCATTAGTTAGAGAACACCTCCTTTAAAATAACTCTGTGTTAAAAATAAAATCAGTGAATAACAAATTGCTTAAAAACAAGGAGTTTCTATTAATTTGGGAGGCCAACATAGACGAAAAACACACACAAATTGGAAAATTAAGTATAAAATTCGACAGACATAACGACGACTACAATTCAATTAAATTGACAGTTATAAAGAACATCTACTCATCAACTGCTCCCACTCTAACTTCCTAAAAAACACATTAATTCCAAAAACACGCACAGTGTCTCTACCTCAACACTGGCATCCCTATAAAGAAAAAAAAAAGAACTCCTTATAATGATTTGTCATTACAGGAATAATCTCCCAGGACTAGCAGACTCTGAACCAATACACATCAACAAATTGTAACATTTCCTTAAATAGTAATTTAAATACTTGCGTTTTGTTTTACAATGATTTTTCCAAAAAAAAAATGCAGACTACTTTTCCTCAGCATCATCATCATTGCCAGTCATCATCGTGTTCAATATATTAAAAAAGTTTTATAAGCGAATGTATAAAGAGGAATTTGTTTTTAATAAACTTCAATATTCCTTTAGAGTTTAATGTAAAGTTGATTGCAAAAATTTATAGAAAATCAAATAAAAAAGAATATAGTTTATTGAGTGGAGTTTGCGTTGCAAGTCTCCTAGGAGATTAATCAGGGAATTTAAATACCAAAATAAAACTGAAATATAAAGGAAGTAAATAAAATTATGACGAAATAAATCAAATAATTCAAAGAGTCAGAGGAGAGGAGAGGAACCGAAATTGGTGTTCAAAAGGAATAAAGATTAAAACTAGAACATAAGGAAATACGACTGAACTATAAAATGAAATATGTTGGAAGCTGGAATTGGCCTTAAGGACAATTGCGATTGAATATAGAATTAGTGATTAAAGTTGGAAGTCTGGACATTAAGAACTACAATTGAACCTAGAAAAGAAATTTAACAAGATCTACTTGGAAGCTTGAATTGGATGTTGTAAGGAACTATGATTGAAGCTAGAATTGGTTGACCAAAGGAGTATGATTACAGCTAGTATAAATATGTAAGAGGAATCTCAATTAATAATCAAATTTGGGTTTTAAAATGAACTAAGATTCAAGCTGAAATTGGTGTGTTATCAATACTACGAGTGAAGCAGAAATTTAAATTTAAAAAGAACTGCGAGTGAAGTCAGATAGGTTGATAAGAATAACTCTACCATTCATGTGATCCTCAATGTGATTGAATCCAGAGTTGAACTTTAAAAACAACTACGATTGAAGCTAAATTTTGATGACATAATCAGGTACTACAACTGCTACTAAATTTAGAATTGGTTGACATAAAAAACAACTATTGAGTCATGAATTGGATTTCAAAATGAACTAAGACTAAAGTCAGAATTGGTTCACTAAAGAGCCATAATTCAAGCTAGAAATGATCGCCATAAAGGTTGAAGCCAAAATTGGACTTAAAAATAAGCTACGTTAAAGATTATAATAATCGACTAAAGAACGACCATTGAAGCCAAAAAAGAACCATGATTTGTCGACTAAAGAACAAAGACTGAAGCTGTAACTGATCATAAAAGGAACTATGATTGAAGCTAGAATTGATCACTAAAGAACTAAGGTTGATGCTGTAGTAGAACTTAAAAAAGAGCAACGATTCAAGCTTGATATAATCGACTAAAGAACTACGACTGAAGCTGAAATCTGTCGTTAAAAAGAACCATGATTGAAGCTTAAATTAGTCATCTAAAGAATTACGATTGAAGCTGAAATTGAACTACATTATCAACTGCTACTAATGTTTGAATTAGTTGACATAAATAAAAACTATTGAATCATGAATTGGACTCCAAAAATAACTACTATTAAAGCTAGAATTGGTCGATTGAAGCTAGAAATGATCGACTAAAGAACTAAGTTTAAAGCTGAAATCAGTTGTCATAAAGAACCATGACTGAAGCTTAAATTGGTCATCTAAAGAACTACGATTGAAGTTAAAATTAAACTACATTATGATTTGCTATTAAAGACAGAATTAGTTGACATAAAAAACAACGATTGAATCATTAATTAGTCTTCTAAAAGAACTTCAATTGAAGCTAGAATTAGTCGACTAAAGAACCTTAATTGAAACTAAAAATTATTGACTAAATAACTAAGATTGAAGCTGTAGTTGGACTTCAAAAAGAACTACTATAGAAGCTAGAAATAGTCGACTAATGAACTGAGATTAAAGCTGTAATTTAATTAAAGCTACATTTCAAGGTTTCTATAATCAACAAAAAAGAAAAAAGAATCATGATTGAAGCTTAACTTGGTCGTCCAAAGAATTATGATTGAAGCTAAGTTTTTACTTGATTGGGAGCTATGATTGTAGCTAGAATTTTTCGACTAGAGAACTACGATCAAAGCTAAAATTGGAATTAAACACGAGTTAAGATTCAAGTTTAAATTATCGATTGAACTAAAACTGGTCGTCATAAGGAACGATAGTTGAAGTTTAAAATTGTCGACTAAAGAATTATGGTTGCAGCTGAAATTTTACTTCAAAAAAGCTATGATTGAAACTAATATTTGTCGACTAGATAATTACAATTAAAGCTAGAATTGGTTGAGTAAAGAACCATGAGTATAGCTAGAAGTAATCGGCTAAATAACTACGATTGAATTCATAATAGAACTTAAAAACGAGCTACGATTCAAGGTTGGAATAATCGACTAAAGGACTACGATTGAACCTAGAATTGGACTTCAAAAATAACTATTATTGAAGCTAGAATTTGTTGACTAAAGAACAATGGTTAAAGCTTCAATAGAAGTGATTAATTAAAGTCAAAATTTGACCTAAAAACAAGCTGCGATAGAAGCAGGAATTGATCGTCATAAAAATACTGGATTGATACTAAAGTTGATCGACTAATGCTCAACGAGTAAAGCTTCAAGTGATCAACAAAATTCTCTCAGTTTAAATCAAGCTTTCTCAGAGATCACACTATATGAGTTGTAATATATGGGATCTCATCCTAAAAGTTCAAGATAAAAATAGGTGTATCGCAAGGCTTCGTTCTTTCTCCTACTCTATTTCTTTTTTTTTGGGACAATGAGACATAACATGAACGATTCCCTTAATCGGTACCTTGTGATATTCAGATGCTCTTGATGTTCTGAGCATGAGAATACAATGTCATGACCGCTGGTCTAAACACATTTTGCAAGTGTCGAAACAAGCATTCAAGTGTCTCGGTTTTCTAAAACGGTGTAGAAATTACTTCACTTCATATGATCTCCTCAATATTTACATCAGCTATATCCGACAGAAAATGGAATACAACTCTCATATATGGGCCGGTGCTTCAAAGTCTTTTTTGGAGCTTTTAGGAGAGGGCGAAGATGATTATTGGTGACAGTGGGATATCCAACTCTATTGATTCGCTACAGCACCGACGCAATGTTGGCTGTGTTTCACTGTTCTATCGGTACAACAATCGATTGTGTTCTGATGAAATTAGGGAACTTGTTTCTGATACCCGCAGATTTTTACGCAATACACGTTTTCCATCAAGAACACATCACTTTGTGAGCAATACCGGGTATCCCTAAATGAGATAGCGATACATTCTAGGATAACGCTTGTGTGGATCTCTAGACAGAACGTAGATGGGAACGTAGATGGCTGAGGAGACGATTGATCAATTTTTTGGTATTTCTTTTGCAAAATGTAAGATGGTTGTACAGCAGAAACTATATGAACAGGTGGACTGTTGAATCCACCTGTGTTATAGCGACCTTATAGAATTCCGTCGTTAGCAAATAAGGCAAATTCTTGCTTTTATTACAGGAAACTGCACAACTGGAACACATGCTAGATGAATGGCCATACGTTTTACGACTACGAAGAAGAGAAGGAGACTGTGTCCCTCATATTCTGGCTCTGAAAAACTTGTGGAAACATATTTTTGGATCCGCCTTCCTCTCGTGTTTAGATGAGTTATCAAGGAGGAATCTGAGACGCATCCATTACTTCATCAGACAATCTGGTTAGTTAACCTTGGAAACAATGGATGTCGAATAAGTATCGTTCTGTTTACTTCTTGGGTATCACAATGGGATCAGTTTTGAATGGAACCAAGTGAGCTGCTTGATGAGTGGCTGCCCATGGAACCTAACCTAGAACTTGAGACAAAGAACTATGATTGAGCATTGAATTGGTGAACTAAAGCTACGATTGAAGTTGGACAAAGAACTATAATTGAGCCTTGAATTGGTGAACTAAAGCTACAATGGAAGCTATAATTGAACCAGGAATTGATTGTAATAAAAATACTAGATTGATGCTAAAGTTGAACGACTAATGATCAACGAGTGAAGCTTCAAGTGATCTGCGAAAGAATTACGATTGAATCTATAATTGGACTTAAGAAAGAGCAACGATTAAAGGTTGAATTAAATGACTAAAGATCTACGATTATAGTTAGAATTGTTCGTCATAAATAATTAGGATTAAGGTTATATTTGGGTCTCAAATGAAACTATGATTAAAGCTTAAATTGTTCGGCATAAAAAACTATGATTAAAGCTAGCATTGCTTGAGATATAGAACTACGATTGGACTAAGAAATGGTAGATTTAAAAACTACGACTAGAGCTATAATTTGACTTCAAAAAGAAATCTGATCGAAACTGAAATTGGTCATCAGAAAAACTGCCATTGAAGCTAGAAATTGGACCTCAAAATGGATTATGATTGGACTAAAGAACTGGGATTGACGTTATAATTGAACTTAAAAAAGGGCTATTTTTAAAGGGATAATTTAAGGACTATACAACTACAATTAAAGCTGGAAGTTAAGAACAATGATTGAAGCTATAGTTGGACTTGAGAAGGACTAGAATCGGCCGAGGTTGAAGCAAGTATTTAAGGACTATAGAACTACAATTAAAACTGGAACTGATCGCCACAAAGAACTATGATTGAAGCTATAGTTGGTCCTGAAAAGGACTAGAATCGGCCGAGGTTGAAGCAAGTATTTAAGGACTATAGAACTACAATTAAAACTGGAACTGATCGCCACAAAGAACTATGATTGAAACTATAGTTGGGCCTGAAAATAAACTATGATTGAGGCTAGAATCGGTCCACAAATAAAGTAAGATAGCAGCTTGCACTTGTCTACTAAAGAATTGATAAAGAGAAAGAATTACGATTCAAGATAAACTACGATTGAATCTTGAATAGATCGTTAAAAAGAACTTAGTCTGATCCAAAATATATTTTAGGTTTTAGTTGTTACAAATTATTGCTCAACTTATATGTATTTACCTACCCTAGTCGTTTTTGAGGAAGTATTAATACTTCTATTTAATAGTGAAGCATGTTTTTGAGTTTGATTTTACCCTCTTTAACTGAAGTTAAATTTTTTTTTATATATTTTTTGTTAATATTAAATCACTTCGTTTGCTTGAGTGCACCTTTTTTTAGGTGGCGGCACAGCTTACAAAATTTCTTTTTGTTTTCATTACAATTTCATTTATTTCCTATTTTTTCTACAACATTTTTTTCTCTACCAACATCTTCATCAGCAGCAGCAGCAGAATTTCTCAGTCTGCCACAAAATTTCCAAGAGTATTTAAGAGAATTAGCAAAAGTGAAAATTAGCCTACCTTTAGGCAGAATAAAGAAGAAAAAAAAAACAAATCAACAGCCTCTCAGACAGAAGGCATAAGAATGGTATTTTGACTTTCTGTATACAAAATATATGAACAGACCTTGTTCATATGAGTATAGGAACATTTTATAGAATGAATGTTTGCATTTGATTTACGACTGTTACTTTTAGCAAACAGGCTCCTTTGAAAACTCCTTTAACTCATACCGATTTTCACGAGTTATTTTCTTGTTGTTGTTATATTTTAAGGATATTTTATTATTTACAAAATCTACAAGGATGTGTATGATTTCTTTTTGCTCGTATTGTTACACTTATAACTGATGAACGCCAAAAAAAAGACTAAAAAAAAAATTCCAAAAAATTTTTCACAGACTTCCAAAAATAATGAGGAAAAAAGCAGTTACTCCTAGACAGCGAGGAGTTGGCTGCCTGTTGTAAAAATTATAAGCGGCAATTGCAAAAATATTTGGAATATGTATCCTTCTAGGCAAATGCTTGTTTATACAATCAAACATATTTTAATTTATTTTTTTTGGTGAATTTTTGTTTTCGTTTTCTTATGTCTGCTAAGGCGATTTAGCAAATTAAAAGGTTTTTAATGCTTGAAAGTGTTTTTGTAGATTTCTATAAAACTCCGGCTGCTGCTGCAGCAGCCACATTCTCGAAATCATATTTGTAGTCAACTTAAAATCTTGTGTTTCTACCAAAATAATAAAAAAAAAAATGCAAAAAAACATTTTTCTAAAGGACCTCTATTTTAATATTTTATAGTCGGTCGTATAGAAGAAGTGTTGCCATAACCAAGAAGGTGCAAGAAATATTTATTATGAATATGTTTATGCTGCTGCTGCTGTGTGTGTGTTTGTGTGAAAAAGGATATAAGTTATTGCTTTTAGAACTTATACATATCCTTACACTGCCTGATTTCTTTAATTGCAAACTGTATTGCTTGGAAAATTCATTTGTGCTTACTTTAGTGAAAATATTAATTTTCTCAAGTACTTTGTCTTTGCTATTTCTTTTTTTTTAAATAAAAACATTTGCAATTACTTTTGTGGTTAAGGGATTGATTATAAACAAATTTTAAGTGCTTTTTTTAGGGAGTTTGTGTATTAGAATGTAAGTTATAGAGAAAGTTTTGCTAAAATGTTTGCTAGATTAAAGATAATTCACAGATGTGAATAATCGGATAAGTTTTAAGATTCACCAGATGTGACATTTCTTGGATAATTTGAACTATTTTTAAATATTTTATAGTAGATTTCTTAGTATCCATATACAAGACAAAAACTACTTAGTTCTTTAGGTTCTTAAATTTTACCTATAATTGTAATTCTTTATCGAAATCCAGCATTAATCGTATTTATTTTCAAAACAAATCGTACCTTGAAATGTCTTTCTTTTTAAGTTCAATCCTAGCTTTGAACGTAGTTCTTATGTCAACCAATTGTATCTTCAATCACATTTCTTTTTAAGCTTCAACCGCAGTTCTATATGCCCGTGAATTCTAGCTTCAATCGCTGATTTTGTTAAATTCCAATTCCAAAAAGCTTCAATTGCATATCTTTGAACCCAATTCTAGCTTAAGTCGTTGTTTCTTTAGCTTAATCGTGGTTATTTATGTCGACCATTTTGTCAATCAATCGCAATCCAGTCGCAATCGTATGTCAACTATGTCTATCAATCAGATGGTACTTCCTTATGTCGACTAATTTTCTCTTAACTCGCAGTTCTTTTTAAGTCCAATTGTATCTTCAATTGTAGTTATCTATGTCATCCAATTCTAGCTTCAATCGGAATAAGTTTCAAACGTTTTCCTTTTAAGTCCATTCTTAGATCAATCATAATTCTTTATGTGAATAAATTTTACCTTCAGTCGTAGTTCTTTATGTATTTCTAATGTGATTTTAGCTCAATCTGACTACTTAATACGGATCAATTCTAGCTTTAATCGATGTTCATTCTAAAGTCCAACTCAAGCTTTAATCATATTTATTGAGTCCAATTCTGGCTTTTTCAAAGTCAAATCGTTGTTATTTCATGTCAAATCGTAAGTTTTTATGTTTATGACTAATTTTCCCTCAATGGTATTGTTCCTTCTAAGTGGTAGATGCAGACTCCCAGACGTATGCAGCGTCTTCCAGGGAGATCTGGAAAGCCACGGATTTGTAAGGGCACACGTTACAGAGGGTTCTGTAGTGACAATTTACTTAAATAGTTAGGCAGCACTGAGGGCTTTATAATGCCAAATGCTACTCTCGACCATAGTGCTGATCTGTAAGAGGGCTCTGGAAGCGCAATCAGATTGTGTTGGATACCAGGGCACTGCAACATACAGAGAAATGAAATAGCGGATGAACTTGCCAGACATGATTCGGATCTGGACTTGTTAATAGGGACTCCTATATGCCACTATTATAGGTTGAACTTTGGAAGATCAACAAGAACCAATCCTGGTGTAGTAGGATGCTTTGAAAGGTGTCCAGGGCTATTTGGCCACAGTTGGATGCAAAGGCAACCAGAATATTAATTGGGTTGGATAGGAAATGTCTCAGGTCTTTAGTGGGAGTGATAACCGGGCACTGTTCAATTGGAGCCTTTGTTGGTAAATGGGATATGGGCGCACGGGACTTCTGTGGGTTTTGCGAGGATATTGAGGAACTAGAAACAGTGGAACATATTCTGTGTAACTATCCTTGATTACAAGGTCTCAGGCCCAAAATGGCTAGCGAAAAGATTCAATGATGAACCCGGGGATATAGCCAGGAAATCGATTAGGCTTTATCAGGGGAATAAGCTGTCTATTTTAGCTAACCGGACTCTGAGAATCCCAGTCTATAGTTATTTTCTGTTCTTTTTCTTTGGTCTGGGTTTTTCACTTTATTTCTCTTTTATATTCCGATATTTATATTCTTCATTCTCGATTTCAATTAAAATTGAGACTATGAAAAAGTTAACTAAAACACTACCAAAAAAGGAAAATTTTGAAACTCCTATTTCAAACATTTTAAAATTTTGTGAAACGATGAGCGTTCCGAAATCGTTGTCCGATTTGGCTTAAATGTTCAGCACTTAACTCACAATATTCCGGCCGGCACACTTCAAAATTCGAACAAACATTTTTTGCATACAAATGATTGTCACTCTAATGTATATGGGAGATTTCATGTCAAGTACACCAACTTTTAAAATCGATGTCTTCCGATCGGGATAAAATTGGTCAAGAATTTTCTGAGTTAGAGGTGGTCAAAATTTTACATTTAGGCCAAGCAGGTGCTTTTTCTCATCCATGTAACTCATTACCTATTGTTTCCAAAAAGAAATTAAAAAAAAATATAAAAAATGTCAAACATTTTTATTCCGAAATCCAAAACTTTTTTTGATTTTTTTCAAAAGTCAAATATTTTTGCAGAATCTATTGGTAGATCTATTTATTTGTGTTTGTGCACTAAGTATCTATTTTTTATAGAAAATCCGACGATATAAATTCTTTGACTAAAAAAAACTACGGTTAGTTGGCTAAGAAGAGCTAGTCAATACAATCCGTCAATATAAATGCTTCATTCAGCTCTCAATCGACTAACTATGATCTAAGTTTCTCTCGGTTGTTACCTGGATATAAAACTATAACGTGTTCGGTAATTCAATGTTACAATGGCCAGCAGTCCCTGTCCCTTATAGACAGTAATTGTCACTAATATCTGATTACTTGGCTGATTCCAATTTATATACTTTGGATCCTTTAACACGTACTATTTTTAGTACATATATAAATCAATCTAGTGTGAAGACAATTGTTACTTAAGTGTCTCTAAGTAATCTAGAGTGTAGTCGCTTTAAACTTTTTTGTGAGGAATACGTACAAACTGGTTTAATACAAATGGTATTGATATAATTCTCATAAAATTTATTTATTTTTGCTTGTAACCTAGCGTGAAGTCAAGTGTCCCTAAGTATCTTAGAGTATAGTCACTTTAGACATTTATTTTGTACTGCACTTTAGGAAGTAATTATTTTACTCACCAGAAGTAATCTAATGGAGAGTTTTCGATGGAAGGTTTGTTTATAAGCAATCGGTTATTGGACTGTCTATGAGATGTCTTATTAACTGAATATTTCAATTAGCACCCGTTTTAATAACTTGTTATGTAGCTGATCAAGTAACCAGTTAGGTAGCTAGTAAGGTAACTGACTCTATGTAACCGGTATGTGAATCCAGTGCGTTGACTACTTTCGACCAGCTATCAGACAGTCTCATTGTAATGAAAAAGGGTCGATTGACCCCCTGTTTAGCACGTGTACGTGTTAAAATAACTAGTCACATAGCTAGTTATGTAACTAGTTATCACCATTAATGATGGGTAAAATCTCTAGTTTGGGACAGTCTCCTAGAACTGCTGAGTATTGTTTAGACTTATATTCCCATCGAATATTTATGAATTCTGTATGTGTAAAACACGCTCATGACCAAAATACACATTCGAAATTGATGAGATTTAATTAAAGATAGTTATCATTGTCCTAAGCAGATTGGTATTAAAAATCCGCAAAATCGGTTTAGCAGAGAAAAAGTTGCGGCAACAAATGTGAGACAACCTCGAAGAAGAAAAAAACTGGGAAAACAGATTCGTAGTAGCAACCGAATTTGTTGCCAATCGAATGATTCTGCCTTAGTGACAGAATTTTACAGTTGTGGTTACAAAATTTTATAAGTGGTACACAAAAGTTTGTTTGCTTCAACCGAAATTCTTGATTTTCTGTTGTTAGAACCGAAAAATTCTATGTGTGCAATTCTATGAAATTCAGTTGCTACTACGAATCTGTTTTCTCTGTGTGCTTGTTATACCCTTCACCATTAGCGGCAAGGGTATATATTAGTTTGCCATTCCGTTTGTAATTTCTACATTTTTCATTTGCGACCCCACAAAGTATATTCTGGATCGTTAAATATGGCGAAGTCAATATATCTAGGTCGGTCTGTCCGTCTGTATGTTGAAATCAACTTTCCGTAGCCCCCAAATAACTAACAAATATAATTGATACATTAATATATCGGGAATTCTTCTGGCTCGGTCGCTATTTCAAATTGAGATAATCGGCCCACAAATGGCTGAAATATAAGGAAAAATCCGGGACAACCTCGATTTTTGGCCTATTTTTGATCTATATCTGGATTACTAAGTCATTAATATAGACAATATGGATATCTAATGATACATATTTCAAAGTCCATTGCAACGATGTACATAAAGCTTTAGTTATTTGGACCTACAATGGGTCAAAATCGGGGAAAACTATTTTTTAACTCGAATTTTTTTTTAACAAAAAAATTTTTTTTCAATTAATTTTTTTTCACTAATAAATTTGAAAACTATTTTTTAAAAAATTAAAAAAAAACTTTGGAAAAAAAATTTTGACAAAAAAAAATTAATTTTGTTTACCTAACAATATTTAAAATTTTTATTTTAAAGTATAATTTGGTGAAGGATATATAAGATTTTGGCCGAATATAGCTCTCTTACTTGTTAAATTTATAAAAGGTTTATAAAACAAATTTTGAAATTGAATATGGAAGTAAATGGCTCACAATCGTAGTATTGTTCATTTGGCTATCCTTTAATATTAAAAAATATTAAAAAAGGCAAAACAATAAAACGAAGAAGTATAAAAGTAAAAAATGCACATTCCATAATAATAATTATTTTCTTATTTACAGCTCAACCACTTTCTGCTCACTTGGTTTGCTGACCAACAACTAAAAATAAAAATGTTAAGAAAAGCAAAAAAGTCCTTATTGAAATTTGGTTTAAGACATAGTTATCTTTACTTGACCTCAACTACTAACTATTGTACTATAGACTTATTACTAAATATTCTTTCTCCTTCCCTCATCATTATTACTATTACTATTATCCTTATAAAATTATTCTCTTGTCTATTTTCTAAGATTTAGTTAAAAATTGTGGTTGTTGTTTTTAAACTTAAGGTCCTTTTTTTTTGGTGCAACCACTTTTATGCATACTCTTGCTGTTATTTGCTTTATATTTGATAAAACTTTTGTTTATTATATTTCAGTTTAGTTTTTTTTATGTTTTATGTGGATATAAGTATTTATTTTATTTAATTTAGTTTCATTTCTTATTAAATGAATTGTTGATTCAGGCATTTATTTCAGTTTTTTTATCTTGCTTTGTTTTGCTTAAACTTAAGAATGTCCTTTTTATGGCAAGAATTTTCTGAGTGCTCTCATTCTTTTTGTGTTTGTTACTAAAGATTTTCATATAACTAAACTGGAAAAATATTGCCATAAATCATAAATAGGAAATTATTTTACTTGGCAAAATAGTTTTATTAGAATTATATATAAGAAACAATTTGTGCAAATATGAGAGAGAAATTAAATTTATGAGGTTTTTCTTAGATGAGGTTGTTTTTTGAGTTGAAATTTTTGCAGGGGAAAAACAAGCTAATTAACCCCTTTTAAGCCCATGGAATATAAATAAACCAAAACATATTTTGTTTAATTTTTATCACAAGTTTACAAAAATCCCTAAAAATTGAGCTTAAGTTCATCTTTCAAACATTTTAATCCAACAATGTTTTAAGCGTTTAAAAAAATAACGCTTTTTTAATTTCATACACATTTGAGGGTTAATTTTAACAAAAAACTAATCATCACACCTCATGATATATTTCTCTGGAGTTTTATTAAAACAAAATACAAAATGAATCCTTTAGCTTTGTATGAATCCCAAATATTAAAAATGTTTACTTTTGAAAGGGTTAACGTTTACCGATTTCCATAAAATCTTCAGTATATATTTTCTATGGATTGTGAAATAGTAAACTGAATTAGTTTTATTAAAATTGAGTGAAATTATGGCAAATTTTCGAAATCATTGTCATCAAAAGGACTATGTTGTTTAACCTTTTAAAAATTAGAGCTTATTTTGATCTCTGATACATTAAAGGGTTAATTATGACTAAAATTTAATCTGTAACGCATAATTGGTCAATTCACTAGGTCTCTTATCAGTCATATTGTCATAATGTCCTAATATATCACGACTCGGCAGCTTAGCTTAACCGACTCTTAGGCATTCGGCGTTGGTCTCTGCTGGTTCGTTACGATAACACAATAAACAAAGCATAGAAAGTAGTAGTATTTTAGGACATTTTTTGTTTGAAAAGCAATAAAAACCATTGAGAAATATTAGGACATTATGACAATATGACATGATAAGAGACCTTGTGAATTGACCAAATATATTTCTGAAAAGTTGTATCAAAGTGTACAAATAAATAGAAATTAATTCATAAACTTTTTATGAAAAAAAAGACAAATATTCTAAAATTTTAGCTTTGACCTTTTGACCCCATTGATTTTACTAACAGCGGTGAACGTTAACCGCTGTTAGTAAAATATTAATTAAATATTGGGTGTATGACTTAAAAATGCGGAATTTACAATAAATGGCGTATCTTTTGAACGCGGTTTTTGTTTTTAATAACTTATATGACATTTGGAAGGGTACATATCTGTCATTTATTCTCACTTAGTTATTGAACATTATACAGTTAATAACAAAGTTTTTTTTACTTCGAAAATGTAGAATTTTGTGTCAATAAAGCGTCATATGCGAGAAGTTTCGCTTTACTTCTTTAATATGAAAAAAGTGTCACTGAAGCACACCGATTGCTCACCAAACGTGTGAGAGATGGTTTGTGCGGTTCAGAAGTGGTGATTTTGATACGGAAAAACAAAGATCGCTGAGGACAGCCAAAACAGTTTGAAGACCAAGAATTGTAAGCATTACTCCTTGAAGATTATTGTAAAAGTCAACAAGAGCATACAAAATCATTGGAAGCTACTCAAGCAGCAATTTCAAAGCATTTGCGAGCAGCAGGATTCATCCAAAGGCAGGGAAATTGGGTACCATACGAATTGAAGCCGAGAGATATTGAAAGACTTATATTTTGCATGTCCGAAATGATGCTTGAAAATCAATTATGCACCGAATAATTACTTGCGCTAAAAAATAATTGGAGGCATTACTCCATGAAGATTGTTGTCAAACTCAACAAGAGCTTGTAAAATCATAGGGAGCTACCAAAGCAGCAGTTTCAAACTGTTTGCGAGCAGCAGGAAAGTCGGGTATCATACGAATTGACGATTTAGTACGTCCGAAATTTGTATGCACCAAATCATTACTTGCAATGGAAAAAGGATCCATTACAATAAGCCGAATCGACATCAAAGCCAAATATACATGGCGCTAAGGTAATTCTCTGTATTTGGTGGGAACAACAGGGTCATATATATTATGAGCTGCTGAAATCTGACCAGTCCATCACGTGTCAACATACCGAACGCAACTGATTTGTTTGAAACAAGCATTGGCCGAAAAAACGCCCAGAATATGCGGTCATATAATGTAGCCATAATATTCTATCACGACAACGCTCGGTTACATGTTGCAATAGCTGTTAAAAAGTATTTACAATGAAGTGGTAGGGAAATTTTGCTTCATCCAGACCGATTACTATATGTTTCGATCGATGTAGAACGCTCTCTCTGAGATACGCTATGAGCAGTTCTTTTGGCAGTAAGCAGTTATTTTTCGTCTCGGAATCTATATGTTGCTAGAAAGATGGGAAAAGGTCATATACTTTGAATAAATTTATACAAATGTTTCAAAGTAAAAGCTAAAAAATTGAAAAAATCCTGCATTTTGAAGTATTACAATAATACATTTCTCAGCATTTCTATTTTAAAAACCACAAAGGAATAACATTATGCTAGAAAGTTCAAATTGGAAATATTTGGGAGCTCAAAACTATGAGAGCTCATTATATCCTTCACTTGGTTATTATACTCTTCACCATGAATGGCAAGGGCCTTCCAATAGGGGCCTCCGAACTTTAACAGTTGATAGCAGCCATATTGTTGAAGCTACATCTGTCGAATAGGCTGTCATTTATTTAGTTTGTGTCGCCATATCACCATGAACGGATATAGCGTTCAGCAAATGATAAAATTGTTTTATCAAAATGGGTATTCTGTTCGGACAACGTTCCGCGCGGTTCTGGATGAACGGGTACGTCAACAAACAAAATTGTTGAATTTGAGACGATACCACTGCACATGAGATCCACGAACTTCCAATGCATCCCTAAAACGTCACTGTTTGGTGGGGATTTTGGGCTGACGGTGTCGACGGTCCATATTTCTTTGGAAACGACGTTGGCCAGGCCATCATTGTCAACGGCAAGCGCTATTGGCCAATAATTGCCAACTTCTTTTGACTAGAATTGAATGATATGGACACCAACGACATGTGCTTTCGTCAGGACGGCGCTATGTGCCACATTGGAGATTTGATGACATGGTCACATCACGTCGATATAATGTGAACTGGCCACCGAGATCATAAGATTTGACCCCTTTAGACTTTTTCTTGCAGGGTTTTATTAAGTCGGAAATCTATGCGAATAAGTCACAAACCTCAGCGGCCCTTAAAGTCAATACAACCCATGCAATCGATAAAAATGCAAAAGCGGACATTTCGGATGCTCGCCATCCAGTGAAAACGCGATGGACATTTTCATAGTGTTATGTACCATACATTAAGGCATAACGATGCCTTTCATAACGATGTCTTTCAAACAAATATGTCAATGATATCACACCTTGTTTTATTTAAATTTAAAGATTGGAAGCGCTTAATGACAAAGAACATATATATAAAAATCAGGAAAAATATTTTTTTACCCGAATTTTTATTTTTACCAAAAAAAAAATTATTTTTTTTTTAAATTAAAAAATTTTATAAAAATTAAAAAAAAAAATTTTTTGAAAACAATTTTGAAAAAAATTTATTTTTTAAATTTTGGAAAACAATTTTGAAAAAAAAAAATTATTTTGTTTACCTAAAAATATTTAAAATTTTTATTTTAAAGTATAATTTGGGTATATAAGACTTGTTAGTTCTACAGTTTTCATTTGCGTCCTAACAAAGTACATATATATAATCTGGATCATTATAGAAATCATGTTGAAATCAACTTTACGAAGCCCCTAAATAACTTTCATGCTTGATTGATACGTCAATATACAGGTTATAGTGCAACTTAGATTAGTATTTAAACTGGAGAAAATCAGCCCTCAAATAGATGAGACTATCGATTTTTTTTTTATTACACATTTTCCGATTTTTTTTTTTTTTCACGAAAAAATTTTTTCAAACTAATTTTTGTTTAGAGCTAAATTTGTTTTTTTTTACCAAGAATAAAATTCACTATATTTGAAAAAACCTTATTCTTTAATAAATGTGGAAATTTTCAATGATATAGATATAAAGAAATAAACATCGTATAATGAATGCATCTTAAGAAAAGGGTCTAAAATAACTCACTCTTAGCACTCTAACTTTAATACCAAAGCAGCACTTGCTACATCAATGCCATTTGCTTCAAGTTTAAATATAGTTACTAGTTTAAACTATATTTAAACTTGGCATACCAAAACATTTGTTAATTTTAAACTAAGTTTTAGTCAAGTTTTAGTTATTTAGAACAAGTTTTGTATAGACAACTTTTTAGATACTTCGTTTAATATCTGTTAAATACATTTCAAATTATTCCCACAAATCTCATTAATCACCCTTAGATATTTAGCACTTTTAAATAATTTATAATCATATCAATCTAAGCAGATTTTCTGCTTAATAAAACCTCCAACAAACTCCTCCTCTTTTCACTGCCTTAGAAATACCAACAATTTGCAAATTAATGCCAAATATTGGCAATACTCAACCACCCTGAATTCTTTGTGACGAAAACAATAACATGACATGACACATATCGATTCTAAAATACCACCATAAAACACTTGAAATGTCACTACTAGAAAGCAAAATTCTAAGACGCGTGTAAACAGACAGAAATAATAATGTTGATATATATCATTGAAAACAACAACAAAAATATCAACTGTCAAAAAGATTTTTATTTTTTAAATTTTATTTAAAACACGCAATTGAATAAACCTAGAAAAACACATACAAACAGATGCAAACCATCCGTCATTAGACCTACAAACAACAAAGAAAAAAAAAACTGGGATTTGAAACAAATGTAAACCAAACCAAACCATAACACCCGCAAAAATACACACTTGCTGTTGATTCCTTGTATTTCTATGACATTCATTATTTATGATTTAAATTTAAAAAACATTTTTGCAAAACATACAGCTACAGCAAACCTTCTTTATAAAGTAAAAATAACCTAATAACCTAAAATACTACTTGTAAACGCATGTAAATATAAATGTACTTGTAATGTAATACAATCTACATTCACCACTCATTCCATTTCATTTCATATACATATATTTCCTCCTCATTTCCAGACACTCTTGAACACATTCATTACATTACAGTTTTTCCTTTCAATGACATGCAAATACGAGTGAGTGCGTGTCCTTACACGCACATTTTCCCACAAAAGCGTTTACTGCTGAGGGGGGAAATAAAAAGTAAAAACAAAATAAAAAAATTTTGCACAAGAGAAAATTTTGAAATTTCCTTCCGTTTATTGTATGAGAAGCAAATGTGCTAATATTAAAATGAAATTAAATCATATATAAAATCTAAAATCCTTAATAACTTTGAAAATAAGCGTTTAATGGAGAAAAGGAGCTCCATCTGTGATCACTCATATCTCTAACCAAAAATCGAATTTTAATATGAATAAACTCCAAAATCTAAAATCCTTAATAACTCTGTAAATAAGCGTTTAAAAGAGAAAAGGAGCTCGATTTGTGATCACTCATATTTCTAACCAAAAATCGATTTTTCATATCAAAAAAACTCAAAAATCTAAAATCCTTAATAACTGCATAAACAATCGTTTAATCGAGAAAAGGAGTTCGATGTGTGATCACTAATTTTCGCGTTAAAAAAAACTCCAAAATCTAAAATCCTTAATTACTTTGTAAACAAGCGTTCAATTGACAAAAGGAGATCGATCTGTGATCACTCATATTTCTGACCATAAATCGACTTTTCAGATGAAAAAACTCAAAAATCGAAAATCCTTAATAACTGCATAAACAATCATAATCATAAATTAATGGAGAAAAGGAGTTCGATCTGTGATCACTATTATTCGTATGAAAAAACTCCAAAATCTTACATTGTGAAAAAGCGATTAATCGAGAAAAGGAGCTCGATCTGTGATCACTCATATTGGGATAAAAAATCGTAAAATATGGGTATTCTAGTTCAGTTCTGTTCTAGTTCAGTTCTAGTTCAGTTCTAGTTCAGTTCTAGTTCAGTTCTAGTTCAGTTCTAGTTCAGTTCTAGTTCAGTTCTAGTTCAGTTCTAGTTCAGTTCTAGTTCAGTTCTAGTTCAGTTCTAGTTCAGTTCTAGTTCAGTTCTAGTTCAGTTCTAGTTCAGTTCTAGTTCAGTTCTAGTTCAGTTCTAGTTCAGTTCTAGTTCAGTTCTAGTTCAGTTCTAGTTCAGTTCTAGTTCAGTTCTAGTTCAGTTCTAGTTCAGTTCTAGTTCAGTTCTAGTTCAGTTCTAGTTCAGTTCTAGTTCAGTTCTAGTTCAGTTCTAGTTCAGTTCTAGTTCAGTTCTAGTTCAGTTCTAGTTCAGTTCTAGTTCAGTTCTAGTTCAGTTCTAGTTCAGTTCTAGTTCAGTTCTAGTTCAGTTCTAGTTCAGTTCTAGTTCAGTTCTAGTTCAGTTCTAGTTCAGTTCTAGTTCAGTTCTAGTTCAGTTCTAGTTCAGTTCTAGTTCAGTTCTAGTTCAGTTCTAGTTCAGTTCTAGTTCAGTTCTAGTTCAGTTCTAGTTCAGTTCTAGTTCAGTTCTAGTTCAGTTCTAGTTCAGTTCTAGTTCAGTTCTAGTTCAGTTCTAGTTCAGTTCTAGTTCAGTTCTAGTTCAGTTCTAGTTCAGTTCTAGTTCAGTTCTAGTTCAGTTCTAGTTCAGTTCTAGTTCAGTTCTAGTTCAGTTCTAGTTCAGTTCTAGTTCAGTTCTAGTTCAGTTCTAGTTCAGTTCTAGTTCAGTTCTAGTTCAGTTCTAGTTCAGTTCTAGTTCAGTTCTAGTTCAGTTCTAGTTCAGTTCTAGTTCAGTTCTAGTTCAGTTCTAGTTCAGTTCTAGTTCAGTTCTAGTTCAGTTCTAGTTCAGTTCTAGTTCAGTTCTAGTTCAGTTCTAGTTCAGTTCTAGTTCAGTTCTAGTTCAGTTCTAGTTCAGTTCAGTTCTAGTTCAGTTCTAGTTCAGTTCTAGTTCAGTTCTAGTTCAGTTCTAGTTCATGTTCTAATTCAGGTTCTAGTTCAGGCTTAAGTTCAGGTTCTAGTTCAGGTTCTTGTTTAGGTTTTAGTTCAGGTTCTAATTCAGGTTCTATTTCAGGTTGTAATTCAGGCTCTTTTTCAGGTTCTAGTTCAAGATCTAGAACATGTTCTTGTTTAGGTTCTAGTTCAGTTCTAGTTCAGTTCTAGTTCAGTTCTAGTTCAGTTCTAGTTCAGTTCTAGTTCAGTTCTAGTTCAGTTCTAGTTCAGTTCTAGTTCAGTTCTAGTTCAGTTCTAGTTCAGTTCTAGTTCAGTTCTAGTTCAGTTCTAGTTCAGTTCTAGTTCAGTTCTAGTTCAGTTCTAGTTCAGTTCTAGTTCAGTTCTAGTTCAGTTCTAGTTCAGTTCTAGTTCAGTTCTAGTTCAGTTCTAGTTCAGTTCTAGTTCAGTTCTAGTTCAGTTCTAGTTCAGTTCTAGTTCAGTTCTAGTTCAGTTCTAGTTCAGTTCTAGTTCAGTTCTAGTTCAGTTCTAGTTCAGTTCTAGTTCAGTTCTAGTTCAGTTCTAGTTCAGTTCTAGTTCAGTTCTAGTTCAGTTCTAGTTCAGTTCTAGTTCAGTTCTAGTTCAGTTCTAGTTCAGTTCTAGTTCAGTTCTAGTTCAGTTCTAGTTCAGTTCTAGTTCAGTTCTAGTTCAGTTCTAGTTCAGTTCTAGTTCAGTTCTAGTTCAGTTCTAGTTCAGTTCTAGTTCAGTTCTAGTTCAGTTCTAGTTCAGTTCTAGTTCAGTTCTAGTTCAGTTCTAGTTCAGTTCTAGTTCAGTTCTAGTTCAGTTCTAGTTCAGTTCTAGTTCAGTTCTAGTTCAGTTCTAGTTCAGTTCTAGTTCAGTTCTAGTTCAGTTCTAGTTCTAGTTCAGTTCTAGTTCAGTTCTAGTTCATGTTCTAGTTCAGTTCTAGTTCAGTTCTAGTTCAGTTCTAGTTCAGTTCTAGTTCAGTTCTAGTTCAGTTCTAGTTCAGTTCTAGTTCAGTTCTAGTTCAGTTCTAGTTCAGTTCTAGTTCAGTTCTAGTTCAGTTCTAGTTCAGTTCTAGTTCAGTTCTAGTTCAGTTCTAGTTCAGTTCTAGTTCAGTTCTAGTTCAGTTCTAGTTCAGTTCAGTTCTAGTTCAGTTCTAGTTCAGTTCTAGTTCAGGTTTTAATTCAGTTTCTAGTTCAGCTTTAGTACAGGTTCTAGTTCAGGTTCTTGTTTAGGTTTTAGTTCAGGTTTTAAATTAGATTCAGGTTTTAGTTCTAGTTCAGATTTTAGTTCAGGTTCTAATTCAGGCTCTGTTTCAGGTTCTACTTCAGGTTCAAGTTCAAGATCTAGAACATGTTCTAATTCAGGATCTAGTTCATGTTCTAGTTAAGATTCTAGTTCATGTTGTTGTTGAGATTCTAGTTCGGGATCTAGTTCAGAATTTAGTTAATGGTCCAGTTCAGCTTCTACTTCAGGATATTGTTCTACTTCAGGATCTTGTTCATGTTCTGGTTCTAGTTCAGGATTTAGTTAATTTTCTAGTTCAGGTTCCATTTCTGTTTATGTTCTAGTTCTGTTCGATTCTAGTTTAGGTCCTTGTTCTGTTCTATTGCGAAGACATTTCAAATTTGTTTAATGTCTTCTTTATTATTGTAAGTAGTGATCGCAATAAATTCTCCTGGCCCACTGTACTGTCCTCTTGCTCTCAGGCCTTGCTTATGTATGCCCGGCATCATTTATAATTCGCTGGCTTCTTTTTCCTTACATGTCATAATCACAATCATAAAATCAAATACAAGCGGAAGTTTCAAAGTCATATTCAAAGGTGTTCTTTTGTAGCATGAATAAATGCAGCTTAAAGAGTGTTTGGCCGGTCTGTCGCTCTTCTTAAGATGTGATGTAGATGATGATCACACATGTTATTTCGTTTGAATCTCCCACAAAAGAATTAAACATTTGATACCTACTTTTTTTGTTTTGTATGATTGTTAAATATTGTTGGATGTTTGGGTTTTTTTTATCTCGAACTTTATATTTGGCGCAAAAGATACAAATAAAACATTGTGCTGCTACTTTAGCTTTATCATTCAGGAGTGTATAGAGTATGTTCTTTGAAAGAAGTTGGATAGCCAGATAAGCAATCTTAAGGCACGATTGCCTTAGACAACTGAAAGACACATATTGTGTTAGTGTTATTCAAATTGTAAGGATGTATGTTAAACGTAAAGGATGTTTTCTGTTATTTTTTTGGGCAACCACAAGTGATGATGGATTTTAGAAACGTGTTCTTTAAAAGATATTTAGTGTTAAAAAGAAACAACATACATGCATGACTGTAGACTAAGCTTAAATATGAGTATAACAAATGATGTTTGTAATGTAGAGATACTCGTACTCGTACTAGTTGTTGTTTGTTGGAGTGTTTAAAAAAGGGCATATATAGATAGATAGTATGATGATGTGATTCCTTGAGATACAGCAGCAAGCAGCCTGCATTAGCTTCAATTCATTCAAATGAAACACACGAAACTCATTAATCCTTGTTGCAGAGCACAGCTCTCTGAACAGACAGGACTTTTTGCTGTTGTTTTTTTGGGCAAATAAAGCATAAACTACACTCATTGAAAAAGTTTCATTTTTGTGTGTATGTGCTGCAGCACGCCTCCTCCTGTATGCTTAGCTCTGTTCTGCTCAGCTTTTTGTAAAAGTAGTATTAGTTTACCTTTTTTCTTTGCCTCTTCTCACAACTTCGATGATAAATTACTGTTGGATTGGAAAATTTGCATATTGTTCATTCATTTGTTTGGTTTTACTTATGTCTGTCTGTTCGTTTGTTACACTCTTAAACTTTCAGTTGGAACGTTTTTTTTTTTTGTTTCTCCAATTGTTTTGTTTAAATCTTTTAAACAACAATAAAAATTCATTCTGTATTATGTTTGCAAAGGTATTTATTATTTGTCTGTGGTTTACGTCTATTATGGAGAGAAGAGAAGGAAAACCAAATTAATACACTAGAAATATTTATAAAAGTACAACATACTACTGTTTTGTTTTCTATTTTAAACAAAATATTTTAACACGTTTCAATGTTTTTTTTTTTATTATTCACTTTTCGCAATTGCCACGAAGTAAACATATTCTCACTGTGCAAAAGTTCAAATGTGTTGGGATTTGGGTTTGTTACAGTGTGGGCAGGAAAGTGATGGAACGGTTTTATAGAACTGGACACATCTTCATCTAGGATATATGCCTAGATTAAGTATAACTTTAAATAAACATTTTGATATAATTTTTGATAAAACTGTTACCGGTTACTCGGTAACCGTATTATTAGAATATGTATTTTTTTTTGATATATTTTAATTAAATCACTAGTTTAGGCCATTTTTTTATAATAATGGACATTTTTCCAAAATTTTAAAATGGTTACTCGATAACCATTTGCCAAATGACTTAATTATGAATGAATCATTTATAAAACTGAATGGTTTACAATCTAAAATATATTTAAGAGGAAAAGCATAGAATATTTTAACAAAATACCAAAATTTAAAAACGGTTACTCGGTAACCAACTCTGTAACTTAGTTACTCGGTAACCGTATTATAGCTTTTTTTAATAAATATTATTAAATTCACTGTTTTAGCACAATTTTTAAATAAATAATGGACTTTTTTCCAACATTTTAAAACGGTTACTCGGTAACCACTTTTGAAGGGTCTTAATTATAACTGAAAGATTTATAAAACTGAATTGTTTTCAATCTAAAATAATTTTAAGAGGAAATGCATGGAATACTTTTAAAAAATACCTTTATTTGAAAGTGGTTACTCAGTAACCATTCTTAAAAAATTACAATTTAAACCAATATTTTATGATTTATGGAAATTTCATTGAATTCTTTACAATAAAATGTAAGGAAAACGCTTTTTTGGTAATATTTTAGAACGGTTACTCGGTAACCAGTTCTGTTACTTGGTTATTCGGTAATCTTTTTCATATAAAAGCATTTTTCTTGAGTAGGATTTAATTATAAAGATGGTTTATTAACATTTTATAATAAATAATGTACTTTCTTTCACAGTTTTAAAAACACATGATAGTAACTGAAACATTTATAGATCCGAATGGTTTATAGTCTAAAATCATTTTGAGAGGAAGTTTTATTCAATTTAAACCAAATACCAACATTTAATGAACTTTTTTTTCCAAAATTTTAAAACGGTTACTCGATAACCACTTTTAAAGAGACTTAACTATAACTGAAAGATTTATAAAACTGAATGGTTTTCAATCTAAAATAAATTTAAGAGGAAAATCATGGAAATTTGTAATAAAATACCAACATTATAAAACGGTTACTCGGTAACCATTCTTAAAAAATTCTAATTTAAACCAATATTTTATGATTTATGGAAATTTCATTGAATTCTTTACAATAAAATGTAATGAAAACACTTTGGTAATATTTTAGAAGTTCTGTTACTTGATTATTCGGTAACCGGTTTAATATACCAGCATTTTTCTTGAGTAGTTTTTAATTATAATGCAGGTTTATTAACATTGTAGAATAAATTGTAAAACGATTACTTGGTAACCACTTGTAAAAAGACATGATAATAACAGAAACATTTATAGATCCGAATGGTTTATAGTCTAAAATCATTTTGAGATTAAAGTTTATTTAATTTAAACCAAATATCAACATTTTTCTTAATTTTAAAACTGTTACTCGATAACCATTTGTCAAGTGACTTAATTATGAATCATTTATAAAACTGAATTTTTTTCAATATAAAATAATTTTAAGAGGAAAATCATGGAAATTTGTAATAAAATTCCAACATTTAAAAACGGTTACTCGGTAGCCATTCTTAAAAAATTTCCATTTAAACCAATATGTCATGATTTATGGAAATTTCATTGAATTCTTTACAATAAAATGTAATAAAAACAATTTTTTAGTAATATTTTAAAACGGTTACTCGGTAACCAAATCTGTAACTTGGTTACTCGGTAATCTTTTTAATATACTAGCATTTTTCTTGAGTAGTTTTTAATTAAAAAGCTGGTTTATTAACATTTTAGAGTAAATAATGTTCATTCCTTCAAAATTTTAAAACGATTACTCGATAACCACTTTTAAAAATAAATGATAGTGACTGTATACTAGCAATTTTCTTGAGTAGTTTTTAATTATAATGCAGGTTCATTAACATTTATGAATAAATAATGTACTTTCCTTTAAAATTTTAAAACGATTACTCGGTAACCACTTTTAAAAAAAGCTTGATTATGACTGAAATATTTAAAGATCCGCATGGTTTTTAATCTAAAATAATTTTGAGAGGAAACTTATGAGAAATTTAAACAAAAGGCCAACATTTAAAAACGAGTACTCGGTAACCATTCTTAAGAAATTCTAATTTAAACCAAGGTTTTATAATGTATACAAGTTTTACATATTTTTTTACAATAAAATGATATAAAAACACTTTTTGCTAGCATTTTAAAATGATTACTCGGTAACCAGTTCTGTTACTTGGTTATTCGGTAACCGTTTTAGTATACTAGCATTTTACTTGAGTAGTTTTTAATTATAAAGCAGGTTTATTAACATTTTAGCATAAACAATGTTCATTCCTTCAAAATTTTAAAGCGATTACTTGATAACCACTTTTAAAAATACATGATAATAACTGTATACTAGCAATTTTCTTGATTAGTTTTTAATTATAATGCAGGTTCATTAAGATTTTAGAATAAATAATGTACTTTCCTTCAAAATTTTAAAACGATTACTCGGTAACCATTCTTAAGAAATTCTAATTTAAACTAATGTTTTATAATTTAAACAAATTTTACATATTTTTTACAATAAAATGATTTTTTTAAATGATTACTCGGTAACAAACTCTGTAACTTGATTACTTGATAACCTTTTTATTAGAATATCTGTTTTAGTAGCATTTAATTATATCGCTGGTTATTAATATTTTAGAATAAATAATGGACTTTTTTGCAAAATTTTAAAAACGGTTACTTGGTAACCACTTTTTAATATATTTAATTATGCTTAAAATTATTATAAAATCACATTGTTTTTAAACTAAAATAATTTTATGAGGAAACGTATGGAATTTTTTAATAAAATATCAACATTTAAAAACGGTTACTTGGTTATCTATTCTTTTAAAACTCCAATTTAAACCAATATTTTATGATTTTAACCTCTTTGAAGTAATTTTTTGCCTTAAAATGATATGAAAACGCATTTTTTATATTTTAAAATGGTTACTCGTTAACCACTATTGTTTAACTAATATATTGATGCTTGAATTACTTATAAATTTAATTTCCTTCAATATACTAAGAATAACGAAACATTATACAACAAATTCATACATTTTTGTGGCGATTACTCGGTAACCTAAATTGTTACTTGGTTAATCGGTAACCGGGTTGACTAAAATATAATTTTTATGTTGCTATTTTTAGTTATCAAGCAGGTTTATTAATATGTTTAAATGAATAATAGACTTTTTTCCAACATTCAAAAATGGTTACTCGGTAACCACTTTTAAGAAGAATTACTTATAACTCAAATATTTATAAAACTGAGTTGGTGTGGATCTAAAATAATTTTAAATGGAAACGCATGAGATATTTGAACTAAATGCCAAGATTTTAAAACGGTTACTCGGTAACCATTCTTATGAAAATCCAATATAAACAAATTTTTTGGGATTTATAAAAATTTTAAATAATTTTTGTAAATAAAATAATACGAAAACACTTTATTGCTTATATTTTAAAACGTTTACTAATGTTTTATAAAATAAAGAAAGACAAGGTAAATTAACTGAACTAGCCAGGTGACTGATTACTTGGGGACAGTGAATGGTTCTGTCACTTTAAAATTATGTTAAATATAGAGGCGAAATCAACACCTTTTAAGCAGTCACATTCCATAAAAATCCTTAACAGTTCGATTTATTTTACAGTCGATTTATTTTACTTATTCCAGTGTTGTTTTACTTTTACCTTTAACTGCCATTATTAGAAATGCCACAATATTAACGCACGATTTTCTTATATTTGCAGTGTCGTCGTCAATCAGTTTTATGATTTGTTTAATTTTATATAATTTTTTTTCTTTTCGCTCTAACACTTCCATCTGCGACAGGGTGAAGGGAGTTGGGTTAATTTTTGTTTTATTAATAAATGTAAATATTTAAGAAAATATAAATGAAAGAAGAAAAAAGTAAGACTCGACTCATCATAAGTTGTCAGTGAATGACTAACTAAATGAATGAATCTATGAATCTATACATCTCCCTTGTCTGTCTGCTGATATATTTTTGTTTCTTGTATATTTATTTAATTTGTAAAACTTTGTTTGGTATTAAATGTATTTAAACAACATGATTTCAGTTAAATGTCACGTATTGCTGAAAAAACAAATGAATCACGGGAGAGAGAGTGAAAAAAAAAACTTTGATTTAATAAAAGGAATTTTATTTTCGTTTTAAAAGAAAATTAGAAAAAAGTGTGGAAATTGCAGGGTTGGGGGTAGTTGAATGTCCTGAGGTTAAAAGAGAATTGAAATTAAAATTAATTGAAAAGTTGATTAGTTTAATAAGAGTTTCGGCTTATTACAGAGTTTTATATAAAGAAAGGTATAGAAATCTTTAATACATTCAATTTACTTAACTAATTTAGTTGGCAGCTAAAATTTTTTAGTATAATAAAAAATTAAATTAAAAATTGGTCTTTCGAAGTTTTATATCTCTTTTTTAACTTTTCGTTGTCTCAATATTCGTAATTTTTATTTTAATGTATTTTTAGTTGCCAATCTTTCATCATTATGTTCCGAAATTGTTGGTCCTTCGAAAAAAACATGGTTTGCTTAAGAAATTTTAAAAGTAGGGGTTTCTCAGCTGATTCTTTACTCTAGTATTTTGCTTAATTTTTTTATATTTTGTACAACTCTTTTTCTACCTTTATACCCACTGTACTGGCAACCAGTTGCATATATTGCTTTTATGTTTTCTTTAACATCATCTCATAAATGTCCATATATAGTATACACGCATTTAGAAACATTTATTAATGACCACACAGCAAACACTTTACAAAGCTCAACTCAATGAAGGCCTCATCATCATCATCATATAACAACAGACCAGCATCATCTAACTTCCAAAAAACAATAGCAGCAACTACAATAAAAATAAATAAAAGGTGTTGTACGTGGATATAAAAATCATTTATCAGTTGCAAATTTGTTAAACTTGTTGCACAAAAGAAGTTTTTCATGTCACTTGCTCTCAAAGCTACTGTTACTCATTCCTGCTTCATATGTATGTGGGTACTAAAACACGCTAGCTGGCTGGCTGGCTAAGCAGCTCCAGCTAAAACACTCCAACCTTCCCCAGCACTGTCGTTGTGTACACAATGAATGATGATGATTATGTTGATATGATGGTTGGCCATATAAACATTGTTTCTGAAAACTGAAGGAAAAAAAATGTTTAAGGATAAAAGGAATATTCTAAGATTACAAGATTGAAAGAGATTTTTTTTATATACAGAATTAAGCAGATGGTGAAATGGTTGAAAAAAGGGGGGAATGAGGGATTTAGAGGAGAGAAAAGTTAGTATAAAGAGTAGCAACAAGTAGCCAATTGAAAATGTCTTTTAAGAAAAGAAAAGTGTTAACATGAGATTAATGATGGTGGCAAGACTAAATATTATTTAAGAAGTTATTAAGGGAAGTCTTTGGAGGCCACAGTTTTGGTTTGAATTCGGTGAAGCCGAACACAAAAAACCTCTATTAACATCCAAGACATCGAAATCGCCTGTAATTTCAATAAAGTTTTTACTGACAATACTTCTTTATATGAATACTCTATAAGTGAAAAATTGGTCCTTCGAACCGAATTTGTTGTTCTTAAAATCTTTGTTTTAAGCTTGAAATGGCTCCTTACATGGCTCTCATAATAAGGTAAGCCATAGTTTTTATTTGAGTGACATTTTAAATGGAAATTTGTATGATATTTTTATAAATTAAAAAAAAAAATGGTCCTTCGAACTAAATTATTTCTTCCAAAATGTTTTATTGATCATCAAATGCTTGCTTCTATGTCAATATTGGTAAAGTGTTTTATAATTCTTGTCTTAATAATGTTTTAGTTGCTAAAAGGGTTTTCGTACCAAGTTTGTCTTCTAAAAATCTTTGTTTTGAGCTTAAAGTTCCCAGTTACTGGGTAATATTGGTAAACTAAGTCGTAGTTTTTATCTTAAAAGCACTATAAATTAGAAAATTTATTTTCTTTTTAAAAAGATAAGTAATACTCAGCAATTAATGCCTATATATACATATTTAATTGATTGGAGAAGAAAATGTGGTGAAATGAGAAGAAAGCTTTTTGTTTGACAACTCTGTAATTGCGCATTATGTTTGATATTACGACAGGTTGCAGTGCCTCTGGTGGAGAGTATGCACATTATTCAAAGCCACATTATTACATGGCAATATTGCAGAGTGTTTTACAATTCTTATCTTAATAAGGTTTTATTTGCAATTACTTCATTCAAACCTAGTGTGTTCTTCCAACAATCTTAGCTTTGAGCCTAAATTGCACTTAACATGGTAATAATATAATATGTATAGTAAGCCATAGTTTTTATTTGAATGACATTTTATATGGAGATTTGTATAATTTTTCTATTAATTGAAAAATTGGTCCTTCGAAGACAGTGCGTTCTTCCATAACTTTTAGTTTTAAGCTTAAAATTGATGCTTACATGACTATAATTATAAAGTAAACAATAATTTTTATTTGAATGACATTTTCCGTCCGTCTGGATGTCCATCTAAACCTTGTGCGCAAAGTACAGATCTCAGTTTTAAAGATATTTTGATTAAATAAGGTACATGCATTTTTTTCGGCCCAATGATGAAGCCTTTTGAAACGGACTCTAAGCGGTTATAAATGCTCATTTACTCAGTGTAGGGTATTATATGTTCGAGTTTGACCGACCATACTTTCTTACTTGTTATACACTTCACCATGAGTGGCAAGGGTATATATATAAGTTTGTCATTCCGTTTGTAATTTCTACATTTTTCATTTGCGACCCCACAAAGTATATTCTGGATCGTTATAGATAGCGAAGTCGATATAGCCATGTCCGTATGTATGTTGAAATCAACTTTCCATAGCCCACAAATAACTTACAAACATAATTGATATATCAATATATCGGGAATTCTTCCGGCTGGGTCGCTATTTAAAATCGATAAAATCGGCCCACAAATGGCTGAGAGATAACGGTATACATATATCAGGATTACTAAGACATTCATATAGACAATATGGATTTCTAATGATAGATATTTCTAAGTCCATTGCAACGATGTATATAAGACTAGAGTAATTTGGATGTACAATGGGTCAAAATCGGGAAACGTATTTTTTAATCCGAATTTTTTTTTTACCAAAACAATTTTTTGTCATAATTTTTTTTTCCTTAATAATTAAAAAAAAAAACAATTTCGAAAAAGAAAATTTGAAAAAAAAAAAAATGTTTAAATTTTCAAAAACAATTTTGAAAAAAAAATAATAATTTTGTTTACCTAAAAATATTTAAAATTTTTATTTTAAAGTATAATTTGGTGAAGGGTATATATGATTCAGCACATCCGAATTCTATAAACGGAAAAGTATGTTCTTCGAAGCGAGTATTTTTTTTTGGAAAAGTCTTCCTTAAGTTTAAAATATCTGCTTAATCATCGTAATTTTTGTCTGCATAACATGTTAGCTGCAAACATTGAACATTATTCTATTTAAAAAAATGAGTCCTTCGAACCCGGTCATATTTCTCAAAATAGTTTTATGAAACCTAAAACTCCCATGCTGTTCTAATAAGCTGATATAGATTTGCTTAATCACTTATTACTTTGATTATTATTGTGACGTTTTTACCTTTTAAAAACGGGGGTTTATTTCTTTTGATTGCAAATAAAAAGCAGTTTGGTAGTTTAAAATTGTAACAACTCTTTATTTATTTAAAATCTACAACAACAATAGTTCAAATAGTCACTCAGTGTCTTTATACACGTTTATCTATTCGCGGAAATACACACACACTTTATAATGTACAAGACAGTTGATGTTAACTCTAACAGCGCCTATGATAAACTCACTGACGACTGCCACCGCTGCCACTATTTATACACACGCCATCTTCCGTGAATCTTCTACAATGATCTTAACGGAAAAAACAAGTACATTCAAATTCTAGAGCTTTCGATGTTAATGCTAGCAGCTTAAACATTTAGTGTTGCCATACTTACAAACAATGCTAATAACCACATGCTACTGGACGTGTTTATAAACATGATGAATGCTGCAGGCAGTCGTTACAGACTGTTAAATTCAAATCGCTATTGCAAATTCGTAACATTATGTTTTAAAAATTTGTATTAATCATAAAATTTCCTTGTTGTAATAGTACAAATTATGTTTATCATTAATGACTTCTTATTTGCGAAATTTTGATTACACAGGCTGTCAAAATTAGAAGAAACCCAGAGCTGAATCCGGGTCTGACCTTTGAATTTGCCCATCACATCCAATTTTTTTTTAGATATCTTAACATAAAGTTTCAATTAAGCTTTTTTCATAAAAAGCTTCAACATAAATGTTTAACCTCTGTCTATCTTGTTCCTTCTATGTTATATCTTAATCCATTGGGTGAATGATTTAAAAAATGCGGGATTTAGAATAGCTTATGGCTTATGGTGAATGTGTTCCATTGGTTATAAAGCGCGAGGGATTGTTTGTGCGGTTCAGAAGTGGTGATTTTAACACGGAAGACAAAGATCGCCCATGTCAGCAAAAAAAGTTTTAAGACCAAGAATTGGAGGCAAGGAAATTTTTGTTAAACTCAACAAGAGCTCGTAATGTCATTGGGTGCTACTCAAGCTGCAATTTCAAAACGTTTTCGAGTATCAATATTCATCTAAAAGCAGGGAAATTGGGCACCATACGAATTAAAAATTTTGCATGGCCGAAATCGAATCATTACTTGCGAAGAAAAATGGATACATTATGATAACCCGAAGCGCAAGAGATCGTATGTGAAGCCCGACTAACCAGCCGAATCGACATCAAAGCCAAATATCCATGGCATTAAAGTAATTCTCTGTATTTGGTGGGAGCAAAAAGGGTCCTATCTATTATGAGCTGCTGAAATCTGATCAGACCATCACAGGGAACCTGTACCGAACGCATCTGAAAACGCTCTGACTATGCGGCTAGACGTGAAACCGTAATCACAACGCTCGCAATACCTGTTAAAAAGTGTTTAGTATAAAGTGGATGGGAAGTTTTGTCTCACCCGCTTTATAGTCCAGACCGTGCCCGCCAGACTACTGTTTGTTTCGATCGATGAAGAACACTCTCATTGGGATATGCTTGACTTTGGAATAGATTGGCTTGATGCGTTCTTGGATTCAAAAGATGAGCAGTTCTTTTGGCTCGGAACCCATATTTTGTTGAATACATTTATATTGTACAAATGTTTCAAAATAAAAGCTAAAAATTTGAAAAAAATTCCGGATTTTCATAGCATTCATCTTTTATAAAGTCTCGAATATGGCGAAAACTTGACTTGGTAAGCAATTCTGAGGTCAAATTCAGCACAGCTCAAGCCTTAAGAAGGGTCTTAAAGGCTTAAAAGTTTGTTAGCTGAAGCAAAAAACTTTTTTCAAAAGTTTCTGCGTTTTTCCTTTTGTATTTATTTAAGTACTTTAAACTACTACATTGTATTTGCAACTGCAATTACATGGTCCTTCGAACCCAGTATAAATTTATTGAAATACACTTTCGTAGAACATCAATGTTATGTTTCAGGATTATAAAAAATATTGATTTTTTTTTAATTCTAAGCAAACTGTGAATACCCTTAATATTTGCTATAGAAAAAGAAAAAGTCGTAAACTCAAACAACACTCGAACTACAAATTTTTTCTATTTGCCTCAAAAAAACAGTTTTGCATATAAATATTTTAGTTTTTTGTATGAGAAAGAGAGATTTTTCCAAAAAGCAAAGACATGTTGCTGCATGTTGTCTATTGACATGAAAATAGTTTTTTTTTTTTTGGCTCTAATGCAACAAGCAATGTTTGTAGTTTAAAACGACATTGACATTTTCACACTTTGATGATTCAAAACTCTATAAAAAAGAAAGAACTCTAGATACAGAGAAGTTTCAATAATATTTATTTACAGCTGTATCAGAACTAAAAGGACACTTGCAGGCAATATTCTATTAAATAAAGACGTTTCCCCAATGTAGCAAACCGTCTGTAAGTCTGTCCGGAGTTTTATAGTTCAGTTACATTTTCCTTGTATGTAGTATAATGTAGAATGCATGTGAAAGTGTGTTGAAGTGTTAAATTGGTTTAAGTGTTTGTTAAATTGGCAGCAAAATGGCTTTTTCAATTTGCTGCAAAAAATTAAATAAAAAGGGAATCAGGGTTTATTTAAAGTTTTGATAAAGAAATTGGAAATTCCTTAGCTTTTTCCCATAGTTAAGTTTATTTAAATTCTACTCATGTGTGTAGTTTTCTTGTCTAGTTTTCTTTTTATTTTTTTCTTTTCTCGACTGCTTATTTGATTATCTTGTTTTAATAAACTCTTGTGTTTGGATTTACATGTCTATAAGAGATTTTTTGTTATGTTTGCTATTGAATTTCCTAGGCCTTAGGCTAATTTCTTTCTTTCAAGAGCTTACCTGTTTGTGTTTTAGGGGAAAAGAAAAGGTAATCATGTTTTGCAGTAACTTCAAAGACTTTGTTGTTATCTGAGTTGTAAAAATGTTGGTCCTTCGAACCAATTAAAGTTTTCTTTAGCAGTTTTAAAAGACCAGCACATATTTATACCAGTTAAGTGATAAATCCTTTTTTCTCGACCAGGGTCTAGTGGGTTTATAGTAATGGATACAAATTTCCGTGTAAAAAGTTAGGTTTTTATAACTTCTTCCTTATGTCCCCATTAGAGTCTATTTTTCTATGATTAAAATAAGTTTATGATTTCTTTGAATTCTTTCAAATATAGAGATTTCCCTACCTCTTTAAGAATTAGTTTCTTGCTAGTTTTAATGATCGTGTTTAAAGTTTCTCATGTTAATGTTATTGTTGTTGCCAACTAGTTTCAAATTACATACTAGAGGGCGCTATAAACACATGTAAACATAAATTAATGTTTATATAATCATACAGTCAACCACACAAGGAACTCAACATACGTACTTGCAACACAAACCCACTTTGCAACATTGCACACTCTCATGCCTGGCTTGAGCAAATGTTCCATAAGCAGCATTATGGTCAAGACAAGACATCATGACTTTGTTGTAGCACCACCACCACCACCACTTATGGTCTATGGAAAGTAAATTGTTTAAAAAGTTATAATTCATGTAAAAAAAAAACGAGCAAAGATTTTTTCCAGCATGTCTGTTTGTGTTTGCTAGCTAATAAAATTGATTTTATAAGCAGTGATTACATGAACCAGCTAAACAAAAAAAGAAAAAAAGTGGGGTAAGTTAAATTATCGAATTGTAATCAAATACTGGGTAAGGCAAGGAATTAGCTAGGAATGAGGAGTAAACATCAATATGTCCACCTTAGTTTTGAACTATTTTATAGTTGACAGTGTCTTCTATAAATATCCTTGATAAATATTAATAGCAAGTTTTTACACGAGACTTTCATTCACTTTTTTGTCTCCAAATTTCGCTTAGTTCTGAACTCTTCCCTAGTTGAAACTGCCACTGTCTGTCTTCTTTAAAGCTCCTTATATAATTGAACAATATTTGTCTATTAATTAATCAGGGTAATTGTATAGCAGATGAACTGGCCAAAAGAAGTGCGATGATGGATGATGAGGAGATCGATCCCTTTTCTGGTATTTCCCTTGTTAACTGCAAGATCGCTGTACAGCAGATACTATATGAGTTTGCACAAAGCAGGTGGATCAACGAGTCTTCCTGTGGTATATCGAGGTCTACTTGGCCCGTATATGATGCCAGCCGGACGAAATTACTTATGAAATTTCGTTGAGAGCAAATAAGGCTAATTGTTTCCCCCATTACAGGACACTGTATAATTGGGACACATGCTAAAAGATTGGGCCTACGGTACAATGACTACTGTAGGAGCTGCCACAATGAAGAAGAGGAGGAGTTGGTGTCCCACCTATTCTGCCAATGCCCGGCTCTGATAAACCTGAGGGAACGCATTCTCGGAATACCATTCCTATCATGCTTAGATGAGTTATCAAGGATGAGTCTTACACGAATAGTCATCAAGGAATCTGATTGGTTTAGCCTGAAAACAATGAATGGACACATGTGAGCTGCTTGAATGAGATATGGGTACGTTAAAGTTGACAGTCACAAAAGAAGATTGAAAAATAGAGGAGAGAGTGAATGAGACCCTCATTCGATGGATTCAGGGCCAACCTGCAGAGCGATTCGGATAACCAGCCTTAATAGCCATTTGTTCTTCCTAATGTAGGCATCTATGCATCCCAATTCCCTATCAGAGTGGCTAATGAAGAAGCATTTCCATAAGAACCTAGCACACAGATCTCCTAGTGCCGAACAATGACATAAAAAGTGGAAAATTTTCTCATTTTGCCAGCTCCGGCAGAAGTCATAATGAGTCAGCCCAAGTCTTTCACCATGGGTCCCAAAAGTGTAATGTACGTTGATCACCGCCACCATGTTCCCCGATAGACTAGACGATAGTATGCTGGCCTATCGAAATGAGGGTTGCGGGTTCGATTCCCGCCAGAGACTCTGGATGTATCTGCAGACAAGCAATATGCTTCGCAGTTTGTTCTTGTTTAAAAAAAATATATGTTGCTGAGTTGTAGTCGTTGCATTCCAAGTAGATAAGACAAGCAGATTCATTAAACCATCGTGTCTGATCAACTTTTTAGTAGGCATCATTTATTCGTTGTTCGCAAGTGGACAACGGAATGCCACATAGAGAGTCAATCTCACCTTTACAAGTACTCAGCAATACAATTACCCCAATATCCCTGAGTCCACGTACCCATATAAGTAAAACTGTTTAATGTCTCGCCATCCCATTTAGGAATGCCCGACATTCCTGGACTAAATTCGTTGTTGTGAAAGCACCTATCAGGGATTTGATCACAGCTTAGGTGGCAGTATGTATAAAAATATCCCTACTAGATATGTTATTATATCTGAACCAATTAGCCACACTTTTTATAGCCGATACCTCAGCCTTTAAAATACTACATCCATTTGGGAGTCTAAAAAGTATCCTAAGGCCAAATTCCTGTATGTAAACAAGGCGCCTCTTTTCGCCAAGTACTCAGCATTACCATTACCTTCCATATCCCTGTATCCACGTAACCATATGTGTACAACTGTTGAGTGTCTCGCCATCCCATTTAGAGATGTTCGGCATTCCTGGACTAAATTTTATGTTGTGAAAACATCTGTCAGAGATTTGATCACAACTTAGCTGTCAGTATATATAAAAAATATCCCTACTAGATATTTTATTATATCTGAGCCAGTTAACCGCACTTTTTATAGCCGATACCTCAGCCTTTTAAATACTACATCCATTTGGGAGTCTAAAGAGCATCCTAAGGCCAAATTCCTGTATGTAGACTCCTTCGCCAACTCTATCCAATTTGAAGCCATCCGTATAAATGGTTAGATCCATTATGTCAAGGGAGAGACCATCTTCTGATTCCGCACTGGCCGGAATTGAGAGACCCAAGTTCCTGGAGAAGAAAGGTTTTGGAGTTCAATAATCCTAGCATTTCCATATGATATATAGTTCTATGCTCCTAAAGGCCGTGTTCAGTGCCAGCCTTTTGGCTATTAGATAAACTGAGATTCAGTTCAGTATCGTGCAAATCAACTTAGTTGGGGTCGTACGCAATGCTCCTGTTATCAAGATTGGCATTTTTCTTAATACTCGTTCAAAGACAATGCAGTTTAAGATCTTGACCCCCACTAGACAGATTCGCCATAGAATAATATCGGTTTAGTAAGCTATATTCTTGCAGGCATACGTAGCCCTCATAACCTTTAATGTTCTCACCAAAGTGTTTAGGTTCTAGGATAGTTTTCTGTCCAAAATTATGCCTAAGTATTTTGCGCTACCCAAAAGCGTCAGTTCGACTTCGTTCAATCGGGGTATCGGAAATATAGGAATCTTGTATTTTGTTGAGAAGAGTACAAGTCTAGCACTCTTACTTGTTTAATGGTTGCTTTATAATGGACAATTCTTATTCTTAATTCGGGACTTTTAACAACTTTTTGGATCCAATTTCCACTTAGTTCTTAACACTTCCATAATTGACAATGCTTCTTTATAGCTCCTTTTATAGTTGACTAATATTCTTCTATTAATATCAATTCTGGACAATTATTTTTTTGTATTCAAAAATTAGTTTTTGTGCTAGACTTTCATCCACTTTTTGACTTCTAAATGTCACTTAATTCTGAAGTCTTTTATATTTGAGAATGTCGTGCTCCTTTTACAGGGTTTTCCAAGAGAGGTGTTATTTTGGAATTCAAAGAAAAATGGCATTTTTTGAGATAAATGATCGGATGTTTATTTCATAATAAAGAGGAAGGTATGCCGTTAATAATGAAAAACAACATCAGCCAAATGGCCACCACGACACCGCTTACAGTACCATATCCTCTTCATGAAATTTTCCATAACCACATCGCAAAGTGGCTGCCCTATGTCCTCGATAGCCTCACGAATTCTATCTTTGAGGTCTTGAATTGGCGCTGGGCTGTTGGCGTAGACCTTATCTTTCACGTGGCCCCAAAGGAGGAAGTCGCAAAGTGTTAAATCACAAGATTTCGGTGGCCAATTGTGATCACCTCTTCGAGAAACAACACGGTCCGGAAAGTTTTCTCGTAAAAGTACAATGGTTTCGTTGCTTGTGTGGCACGTAGCGCCATCTTGTTGAAAGTAAACATTATCCAGATCAATTTCATGCAACTCCGACCATAAGATACGGTGTTATGACGTTTGTGGAATGCCCAATTCCAAAGAACGACGAGGAATGGACAAACCTGGGTTTTCTTAAACACTTTGGGCTACAGCAGCAATATTCTCAGTTGTTCTTGAGCGACGTGAACGACTTTTATTCTTCACATCACTAACTTGTCCTATCAGCTCGAATTTTTCCACCAATTTCTTACTTATGTATTGCGGTCCGACAAGGTGCTTCACGACGACCCAAAAATGCTTTAGTTTTGCGAACTGTAGCAAGATTTTCACCATTTTTGTAGTGAATTTTAATAATTTGTATCGTTCCATTTTTAGTAATGGCGTAGTTTCTACTTGTCAAATGTCATAGAATAAAAGCTTCAAAAGTGACAGCTACCGAAATACCAGGTGATTTAAAATGTTGGTGCTGAGATACCTTTAGTGGTTTTGTATTAGGTTTGCATTGTGGCTTTAAATCTGCCTTCATTTTTCAATATAGGCTGTCATAAGTAAATTCGTGTGCCCGTTTCGTAATCTTATATGAACAAATTGAGACTTTCAAAGCAGTATGTGAAGATATTAAATGGAACTGGTCCATGATTTGCCTTTCTTTCAATAATGTTTCCATTTCTATATGCCCACAACTAAGACTTTCAATGAAAGACAACGATATCATACCTACAATGAATTATCACTAGAATGTTACCTTTTTAAACTTCTCACCCTGTTTCTTTTTTTGCTACATTACATCAAAACTATTACATACATGCTGTAGTTTTGTTTTGTCTTTAAGAAATGTTGCACACAAAAAAAAGGAGCCAATCATTTCTGTAACTATTTCAAGTACTATACAAGCACAAACCAAATCAAATGTGGAAAGAAATAAAAAAAAATGCCAGTATTTAAAGAGTGTTTTATTTGTTGGACACGAGTTAAACACAAAACAAATGATTGCATCGCCAATAATTTAGAAACATACAAAATAAACGGCCAACTCAAGATGAAACCAAATACATACTAACAAAAATGAAACGTTAAACCCAGAAACTAACTAAAACACAAATACTTAGCTATTAAGCTCTTCTGCTATAAACTTGTTTAGATTTGAATGGAGGCCCATCAATTGTATATAGGCGAGGGAACAAAATATAACTGAGTATGTTAGCTTTGTAACCAGCAGTTGTGGGGGCTATCACCTGCTTATATTCGGAATTTCGAGTCACCCCTGGTTAGCAAATAAGCTATTTGACTGGTTATTTTGTGTCCTAGAAGGAAGTTAATTGAGCCTACATTGATTACAAAGACTTTACTCCGGATTACAGAAGGAATGTCAGTAAGACCTCGATGCTTACTGCAATAGATTACTTCTGATGATCAAAATAATAACTTCTAATAGTAGAATGTAAAAACAAGTATAAAACTGTCTATGAATTTGCTATTTTGGGACATTTAAGTTGTAATTAACTCTTCGCTAGTTTACTTGGGATGTGTAAAGTAATCTATTGAATTATCTTGAAATTTCACAGGATCCATTAGTGGATTTCCTGTATAATTACTACTTATAATACCAAAAGTATTCTATACTCTAGTTTACTTAGCTATACTAAGTAACAACTGACTCTACACTAGATTACTAGGGGTGAATAAGGTAATCTGTCTACTTCTATTTTAATTTATAAGGAAACATACGTACATTTCCAATAAACTAACTATATCTTAAAGTTAAAAGAAAAAAAGTATAAAACAGACTATACTCTTGTATACCTAAAGACATTAAAAAGGTAATTGACTCTACGTTGGATTACTAGGGATGTATAATGTAATCTATTGAATTTTCTTCAAATATCTTGCATTTCCTGTACAATAACTATTTCTGCTGGTAAAATAGAAAATAATATTTAACTTTAGATTACTTGCGCACACTAAAAAGACAATTGACTCCATGCTAGATTACTTGGGATGTGTAAGGTAATCTGTTGTCTTCTCTTGGTATTTCAAAGAATCTATACATGACATATGACTAAAAATTAATAGCAAATAGCCAAGTAACTACACATTAGTGAATAGTTTGAACATTTCTATCAATTTGGCATACATTGCCCCCCATTAAAACTGCTGGATAGAGTATAACTTCATGAACTCAAACTCTACTCATGAAGCAGGCAATATGGTATTTAGTGTCTAGATTGGTTTATCAACGATTAATTAGAGTTTGATAAATATAAGCACGACGTAAGTAAATAAATCATAAATGTATAAATTTTCTGAAGTTTATAACATCAAACCTATAGAAACATAACCAAAACAAAAAAAAAAAGAATTCTTGTGAAAACTAGCTGGCTGTTTGGTGATTTGTTGAAATAAAACTGTAATAGAAATAAATATAAATACTATTTAAGAAAAGGTCATTTAAAGTTTAAAAATACGTTTGAATATGTTCCAATTGCTTAAAAAACCATAATTTAAAGGTATCGAATTTAATTAGAAGCAGCTTTTAAAGCTCAACAATAGTTAAAACAATTTGTTAAAAGCATAGAACTTTGTGAACATCCCACCAAACTTATTTCAATTACTATTACATTCCATCTGCATTACTTAGAAGTAGAAATATAATGACATATTTAGTAACTGCTTATTTTCTACACAGAGAAAACAGATTCGTGGTAGCAACCGTATTTGCTGCCAATCAAATGATTCTAGCTTACTACCCGAATTTTACAGGGGTAACAAAAGTTTGGTTGCTTTAACCGAAATTGTTCTTTATCAACTGACATTCTGTTGATAGAACCGAAAAATTCTATGTATGCAACCAAATCATTCGTTTGGCAACAAATTCGGTTGCTACCACGAATCTGTTTTCTCTGTGTAGAAAATAAGCAGTTAATAAATATGTCATTATATGTCTACTTCTAAGTAATGCAGATGAAATGTAATAGTAATTGAAATAAGTTTGGTGGGATGATTACAAAATTATGTGCTTTTAACAAATTGTTCTGAGAGACCTAAATGTCAATGAGTTCCTTTAGTCATCACTTGTAATTAGTTTAAATAATATTAAAGTAATGACTTATTTGTAGTTAGTTGTGGTAAGTACTTGCCTCCAATTACATCACTGTGATAAAATAATGAGTTAAAATGCAATTTTTCAAATAGAAATTGATTTTAGATAAATGATACTGATAATTATAGATTAAGCTTATTTTCTTAAAAACCACAGTGTTTACATAGTTACAGGCATTTTAAGTTTGTTCATATTCAAATAGGCTTATGAAGAGCAATCTGAAAGAATTCATACTTAATAAAAACAAGTAAGTAATAATGTTCGGGCTTGACTACACTGAGTAAATGAGCAAAAATATATTTCTTTTAAAATTTCAATAATTTATTTTCGTGAGTGATTTTCGGAACTGTGCCTATGAAATTAATCGCCTGACTTATTTCTATATGAAACTTTTTATACCCCTCACCATGAGTGGTATATATATGTTCGTAATTCCATTTGTAATTTCTATACTTTTATTTGCAACCCCACAAAGTATATATATTCTGGATCGTTATAGATAGCGGAGTCGATATAGCCATGTCCGTCTGTATGTTGAAATCAACTTTCCGTAGCCTTCAAATAACTTACATACACGATTCATATATCAATGTATCCGCTATAGACCCGGTTCGGTTGCTTAATATCGAGAAAATCGGCCCACAAATGACTGAGATATAAGAAAAAACCGGGATAACCTCGATTTTTGGACTATTTTTGATCAATATATGGATTACTAAGTTTAATATAGACAATATGGATCTCTAATGATAGCTATTTCAAAGTCCATTCCAACGATGTATATAAGGCTATAGTAATTTGGACCTACAATAGGTCAAAATCGGGAAAAAATATTTTTTAACCCAAAAAATTTTTTTTCATTAATAAATTAAAAAAAAAAATTTCGAAAAAATTAAAAAAAACAATTTTGAAAAAAAAAAAAATTTTAAAAACAATATTTTAAAATTTATTAAATTTTTTTGTTTTTGGAATATATTAGTGAAAATAATTTTATCACAAAAAATATTGGGAAAATTAAAGGCATTTTAATTTTTATATGAAATTTTGATATTAAAACAGATTTTTGATAAAAAACACAAACAGTGATCACTGATTAAGGACATTACTCCAAAAACTGAGTACATATTTACTAAGTTGCAGACATTTTAAGATTTTAAACGATTTTTTTCCATATAAAAGTAGAGTTGTGGTAGGTAATGTGGACAAATAGCGAAAAAATTACACGCATACCTAAATTGGAGTGGAAGGCGTTTTTTACTTGTCAAAAATTCTCATGCCCATTCAATTTGTATGCAGAATACCGAAATAACGCGGCGGCAACGCTTTGCAATTGGAAAATCCGATTTTGACAGCGCGTTTAATAGTGAATTTAGTTGCAAAACACAATAAATGTAAACACATACATACAAAAGTAGAAACAAATATGCAAGAAACTCATTTTTTAAACTTTAATATTTAGTTTTTTTGATAGAATTTTAGTTTACAAATCACGAAACAAAAATCAGAAACACCAATACTGCAATGTACTTTATTCTTTAAATAATCCGGGTTGTTATATTTATTTTTTTGATAACCTTGTTTTTATTGTTTCACGTAGCGTTGCCGCTTTTATTTAGGTATGACATTTCAGCGTTAAGGCTAAGCGAAAAAAAACGTTTCGCCTTACGCTTTTATTTAGGTAGGCCAGTTAATTATTGAAGAGAAATGCAAATGATCGTGATTGCAAATTAAGTTCTTTTTCTAAAATTAACGAATTTTTCGTATTAAAATCGATTGTTAATGAAACTAATTTTTCATATAAAAATAAATTTTTGATGAAAGTTCATGCTCTCAAAAATGGAAATATTTCCAAAATTGCAGCAATTTTAGGAATTTATCAAATTTGTTTATATAAAAAGATTTTTGATTTTTAAATACTAAAAAAAAAAAATTCCTGAAAATACAAGTGATCGCCAATTAAGCTCATTTTCTCAAAAAAATAAATGTTTATATAATTGCAGCCCTTTAATGTTTTTAATTGAATTTTTATATTAAAATAAATTTTGGATGTAAAATACAGGTGATTACAAATTAAACTTTTTTTTAATAATGCAGTATTTACAAAGTTACAGTAATTTTAGGTTTTTCATATAAAAATCTGCTTCTGCTAGAAAATGTGTATGAATATTAAAAAAATAATTAAATTTTAATGGAAAATACAAGCTATCTCGAAATTAGATCATTTTCTAATTTTTTTAAGTAAGGCTTTGATGAATTTTTTCTTACCAAAATCGAGTTTTTTTTTACATTAAAATATAATATTGATGAGAAATGTGGCTAATTACGGAAAATAATGCATTTTTATTTTAAAATACAAGTGATTTTAATTATGCTCTTTTTCACAAATAATGAAATATTTTCAAAGTTATACAAATTTTTTGTTTTTAATGGAATTAATATATTCAAATGAATTTTTGTTGAAAATATAATTGCTAACGAATTAAACTCATTTTCCCAAAACACTCAATATTTGCACACTTACAGCCATTTCAGGTTTTCATGGAATTTTTCATATAAAAATCTACTTTTGATGAGAAATATGTATGATCACGTATTTTTAATAACAAATTTCAGTGATCTTGTTGTGATCCAATGTTTACAAAAATAGATTTTTGTAACAAAATACAAGAGATCACAGATTAAGCCCCATTTTCTCAATCTCTGGGTACTAGTGATCACAGATTAAGCTGATTGCTTGATGATAAATCCAAGTGATCTTATGATCTCATTTTATCAAGAACTCTCAAGTGATCATGAATTTTTTATTAAAAATTTCAGTGATCTTATGTTGTCAAAAATTCTCAATATTTATAAAGTTCAAGTTTTTTCTGGATATATTCTTACAAAAATTGATTTTTGCAGCAAAATACAAGTGATCACAGATTAAGACTAAGACTCAGTATTTTAAAGTTAAAATCATTTTTGTTTTCATAAAGTTTTTTTACATAAAAATAGATTTCTGATGAGAGACTGAAAGCAAATACAATTGATCACAATTTAAGTTGAATATTTGATGATAAATTCAATTGATCTTGTGATCTAATTTCATCAAAAACTCAATGTTTTCGAAACTTAAAGTCATTTTATGTTTTTTCCTCTATTTATTCTTATAAATATAGATTTTGGTTAAAAATAAGTGTGTATTGTTAAAAATCAAAAAAAAAAAAAATAGATGTTTGGGTTAAGATCACTATTGTTGTCTATTTATTTTGGGATTCTAGTACATTCTGCTCTTAAGATGTGAATCTTTTGAAATGAAATTGTCACAACTACTGATTTAGAATAGATCTTTGTGAAGAATAAGGGTGATCTCACATCAATATAAAAATCGTTTCTGGGATAAGATCATTTTAGATTCATGTACTCTTTACAAACTTAACATTCTCCTCTTATGAATTTTTTTGAAATTGAATTGAATGACTTTGATAGAACTATTGATATAGAAAAGATATTTGTTAAAAATAAGGATGATCTCACAACAATATAAATATTGGTTCTGGTATAAGATCACTGATCTTTCTAGATACAAGTACCCCTTACAATCATAACATTCTCCTCTTACGATTTGAATCTTTTTGAAATTGAATTGAATGACTTTGACACAACTACTGGTTTAGAATAGATTTCTGTGACAAATAAAGGTGATCTTACATCAATATAAAAATCGGTTGTAGGATAAGATCACTGATCTTTCTAGATACAAAAACCCCTTACAATCATAACATTCTCCTCTTATGATTTGAATCTTTTGAAATGAATTTAGCCTTAACTGCTTGCTGCCTCATTACAGTTTTCTTACAAACACAACATACAATTTTTCATTACCAAAGTACATTTGTTTTCATGCCAGCAACAACATGTTGATGTAAAAGTGTAAAAATATTTTTTAAGCATTTCACGGTTGGAGTGTAAAACTTTTAAACAAATTATTATATTTAACTTATTAAAGTAATTTACAATGAAACCGAAAAACTTTAATACAAACTCCAACACTCTCTTTGAAGAAAAAAAAAAACGTTTGCAAAAATAGAACCCAAGATTGATTACCTGGCCTAGGCTGCAGGTGAAATGTAAGATCAAAAAAAAAAAAAAGGAATAACTTTTATAAAGATCACAGCTATAAACTGTCTATTTAGGTTTTTTTTTTTTGAAAGAAAAGAAAAAATAATATGATGGATTTCATTTTATAGAATAAAAGGCAACAAGTGCAACACAATTGCTTTAATTTTTAAAGAGAAGGTGGTTGGCCAAAAGGTGATAGTGGTGTGGTGTGGTGTTGATCATGATTATGATCATGATCAGTTTGTTATTATTGTTGGTTATCAATTTTTGCTTCTTTTATTATTGGCAACTTGAAAACAAGCCAATATTGTACGTGAACAATGGTTTTTCCCTCACTTACTTTGTTCAAGCTGAAATGAAAATGTAGGTATTTTTTGTTACACCTTTAAGGGTTACGCGAGGAAGGCCTTGTAAATGATGATGTTCATTGTGAAATTCTAAATAAGCTGCTAGTTTTTTGCACGCTGTAACTGGCCATTGGAGTGTTGTTTTGTGACTAAATTATTGGTTTGTTGGCTGGCATTTTATGTTAAGCTCTATTAACCTCTGATTTAGTGATAACGATCGAACGTTACATTTAAACTTAGCTACTTGCTAGATGTATGTCGCTGGCAATTGATGACATACGAGGGGAGGGATTTTGGGAAAAATTTAATCATGAAAAATACAAGTGATCTTGTGATCATATTTTGTCAAAAAGTAGCAGTTAAATACAGTTTCAACTATTTTAATTTTTTATTGAATTAATGCCATATAATCATTTAAAATACTAAAAATATTTATAATTTTTTCTTTGCAGATCCCAAAAGTTAAAGTTGGCTACACTACGAAAGCATGTATCAAAAACGGTAACGGTTTTTTAGTGACGGCTTGTGATACTTAAGTGATCAGTTCGATAACGTCAATAAAAATTAGTACGAAAATTAAGAGCAACTTCTAAAAATGTGTCGTTTCAAACGGTTTTCTGCGAGACGGCGTATAAATCGTTCAGTTGTTTACGGTAACGGTAGACGATTTCGGTACGGTAATATTTAAAGCGAGTGTTTTTAAATCGTGCGTGCCTTTAATGGAAAAATCGTTAAAAGTTTTATTAAAATCGTTCAGTTGTTTACGGTAACGGTAACGGTAGACGATTTCGGTACGGTAATATTTAAAGCGAGTGTTTTTAAATCGTGTACGTCTTTAATGGAGAAATCGTTAAAAGTTTTATTAAAATCGTTTAAACCGTTCAAATCGTTCAGTTGTTTACGGTAACGGTAGACGATTTCGGTACGGTAATTTATTTTAAAAGCGAGTGTTTTTAAAAAGTGCGCGCCTTTAATGGAAAAATCGTTAAAAGTTTTATTAAAATCGTTTAAATCGTTCAGTTGTTTACGGTAACGGTAGACGATTTCGGTACGGTAAAATTCAAAGCGAGTGTTTTTAAAAAGTGCGCGCCTTTAAAGGAAAAATCGTTAAACGGACTATTAAAATCTTTGTCGGTAGTGAAGTGATTATAATAATGTTAAGTTTACGATAGCGGTAGTTAGAGTGAATTTAGTGAAATCGTTAGTTAGCCAACTTTCAACAACTTTCTGCAAATATAAGGTAAGTGACAAAAGATTACAAACTTGTTCAATATATATACACGAAATAGTAACGTAACTGATTGACTGATTCAACATCTCCTAGGCCAGACGCCAAAAGGTAGAGACATGGCTACAGATTCCCCTCTCCCTATTTAAATCCTCTAAGAAAAGGTTTTTGAAAATTGTAAAGTAAATTCAATAACCTTACAAACAAAATTTAAAATGCATTTTTATCTACTTAAAAACTTAGCAGACAGGTGTTTGTTACTGTTTTGAAATTCGAACCTTTTAGGGAAAAAAAAGGGTAAAAACTGTATTTTGGTACTTTTTTACTACCCAAAGTGTATTAAACCAATAAACATAAAAATAAATTACAAATCATAGTCTTTACTTATAAAAAAATAACAAATGTAAATTTGGTAAATTTTTGGAAATTCAAACCATAAAGGGGTAAAAAGTACTCGGTATAAAATAATGTTTTTCTATAAATTGACATAGACATATGAATATTTTATCATGAAGTCCCACTAAGATACTGAAATTTATTTCAATACTATTTTTATCATTTCATTGGGGAAAAAAAAAGTTCTAAAAAGAGATATAAACGGGAAAACACATTTTATGCTAAATAATCAAGACAATTTGGTTGCTGCAGTCTTACAAAAAGTAATTAAAATAAATTTGGAACCCGAGTGTAAAGGTATAGATAAATCCAATCCAAATCAATCTCTATTTACTCATATTTTATACCAAAAAATCGATTTTTAGTATAAAACAAGTAAGAGAGCTATATTCTGGTGTGCCGAATCTTATATATATATATTTATGACAAAAAATTTGTTTGTTAAAAAAAATAAATTCGGGTTAAGAAATATTTTTCCCGATTTTGACCCATTGTAGTTCCAAACTACTATAGCCTTATATAAAACGTTGCAATGGACTTTGAAATATCTATAATTAGATATCCATATTGTATATATTAATGACTTAGTAATCCAGATATAAATCGAGGTTGTCCCGGTTTTTTTCTTATATCTCAGCCATTTGTGGGCCGATCCGGAGGAATTCCCGATATATTGATGTATCAATTATGTTTGTAAGTTATTTGGGGGCTACGGAAAGTAGATTTCAACATACAGACAGACGGACATGGCTTAATCGACTCGGCTATCTATCCAGAATATATATATTTTATAGGGCCGGAAAATTATATTGTGGAAATTACAAACGGAATGACAAACTTATATATACCCTACTCCTTCGAAATATCTTAAATCGCTAGTAACTTTGTAAATACTGCGATTTTGGGGTCAAATATGTGATCACTCATACTTTTATACCAAAAAAAATCGATTTTTAAAATAAAAAACTTGATACTTGATACTTTTTTCAAAATATTAATACAGATTTGCATCTGATGGAGAATTTTGAAAATTCAAACTTATTTTTGCATATTTTGTAATATTTTACTTCAAAATGCATATTTATATTCATATTATCCAAGTTTTTAGTAAAAATACAATTTTTTGTTGTCAATAGACAGCATATTGTCTGGAAATAGCATTAAATCTTTTGACATCGAGAAGCTGGCATTAAGTGCTATTCACTTCTCTATCAGCAATAGAAAATTATAATTTCAAAATATTTTGTTCAAAAAAGTTTAGAGTTTTTTTTAAGTATTAAAAATTCATTAAATGAATCGAAAAAATTCATATCTGCCTTCATTGTAATTTCGATTTAAAAGATTTTGTAACTTCACATACACAGTTACCGCTCCTGACAGTAATTTTCTTGATCTAGTGATTTTACCTATAATTTGGGATGAAAACTAAGTAGTTACACGTGACTAGTTATATTAACAAGTGTATTGTCTCGTCTGGATTACTTAGAAACAAATGCACTACACAATTAACATTTAAAGTAACTACAATATATATTACTTAGAGACATTTAAGTACCAATTGTATTTACTCTAGATTACATGGGATGTATAAAGTAACCAATTGACTGCAAATAACACATATGTTTTAAATGACCTAAAATATGTATATAAGTTGGAGTCAGCCAAGTGATCAGATTACTTGTAGAACTGCTAGGTTATTACCAGATGATGATTTTAAAAGACAGGTCGCAAGATAGAAGCTTTAAGCCGTGTGTCCACTTGCAAGTCACGGAAGAACTTCTGCAAGTATGTGCTGAAGTGTTTCCACTCAAACCGAAACCTGCTTCCAGAAGTAGTTTGTAGAAGTTATTACTACGAACTTGCCTTCTGTACTCACACACATCAATATATCGAGAATTCTTCCAATTCGGTTGCTATTTGAAATCGAGAAAATCGGCCCACAAATGACTGAGATATAAGGAAAATACCGGGACAACTTCGATTTTTAGCCTATTTTTTATCTAGTATATCTGGATAATTCAGTAATATAGACAATATGGATATCTAATGATATATATTTCTAAGCCTATTGCAACGATGTATATAAGGCTACAGTAATTTGGACCTACAATGGGTCAAAATCGGGAAAAATAATTTTTTAACATAAAAATTTGGAAAAAAATAAAAAAAATTGAAATAAAACAAATTTCGACAAAAAAAATTTTTTTTAAATTTTGAAAAAAAAAATTTCAAAAATTAAAAAAAAAATTGAAAAAAAAGTTAAAAAAAAACAATTTCGAAAAGAAAAAAATTTTAAATTTTGAAAAACAAATTTTAGTTTTGTTTACGTAAAAATATTTAAAATTTGTATTTTAAAGTATAATTTTGTGAAGGGTATATAAGATTCGGCACAGCCGAATATAGCTCTATTACTTGTTTTTCTGTCACATTTTCCTTGATTTTCCATTCACCAAATTTTCCAAAATGGAAAAAATTTAAAAAAAAAAATTTCGAAAAAAAAAATTTTTGAAAACCAACTTTGAAAAAAATTTTTTTTTTTTAAATTTTGAAAAAAAAATTTAGTTTTGTTTACTTAAAAATATTTAAAATTTTTATTTTAAAGTATAACATTGTGAAAGGTATAAAAGATTCGCCACAGCCGAATATAGCTCTCTTACTTGGTTTTCTGTCACATTTATTTTCCAGAATTTTCCTTCCACCCTCGTTTTTATATAAAATTTGTTATTTTCACTGCTTTAGTAAAACTACATAGTTTATTCTAGCGGTTTATTTCTAAATTTAACGTTATGCCAAACACTGTGATTGTTAGTTGGCCTTCTATTATTTTGTTTAAATTAATATGTGAAATAACTGATTTTCTGCTCTTTTCAGTTTAAATGAAATACCTATATTTAAAGTTAATGTTAGGTTACCATCAACATAAGCCACAAAGTAACACATGTTTATGCCACAATAATCGTTAGAAAACTTAAACTTTTTACTAGAAAATATGAAAAAAACTAAAGCAATTTAAATAAACTACGAGTATTTAAACGAGTGTGTTTATTATAGAACATCATAAATTTGGTAAAGTTTTTATACAAAATTTGTCGTACGAGTAAAATTCTTTTATTTTCAGTTTAAGGCGTCTTAATTTTATACAAAAATCGCGTGCTTTGGTTACATTTTTGTTGGGAGTTTTTTCTTTTACTGATAATAAGGGGTGTTTTGAAATTTACAAGGTGCAGACTGAATGCAAAAATAACTGGTAAAAAAAGATATAATATTGACAAAAAAAAAAAAGATTTACAAAGATAACAGCCAGTAGAAACGGAATTTGAAGAGCCCTATACAACAAACTAGATTTGCATATGGAAAGCCAACGTTTTGTATTTAAAAATATCAACTAATCTCCTTATTCATAATAGAATTTGTATTTTAAAAAATCTTTGATAAAATAAAAATTGTATTATGAACAACAGATTAAAACTTTAGTCTGCTAATTTATTTTTAATAAAATAAAGACAACAAATCTGAAAAACAATAATTTTTGGAAATGTTGCAAAACTACAATAGTAAAAATATTTTAGTTTAAATCGTAAGATATTGCAAATTTATTTTAATTACCCTGTTGGCATTTTACATCATAAACCCTGTTTGCTTTAAACTTTCACTGTAGCTCTCGACTTCCACTTTACTGGATTACTTCAAAATTACTTACAAATGACACACAAAAACCTCGGAAAACAATTTTTAGTTGTTACAATTTTTGTTGCATATTTATAGGCAAGTTATGTTCTTAATGTTTGGCAATATGTTATGTGAACTTTTAAGCCATAAACCAGAAGTTGAACTTTTAGGCTGAAAAGAAAGAAAAACTAGAAACAAACTTTATTTAACACACACGATGAATATTTACATGTAAACTCGAAGAGAAATGTTTGTTTTTAAAAATAGAACCCCCCAAAACGATGTTGAATATTACAATTTAAAACTATAACATTTTTGAATTTTAAGTTAAAATTTTTCAACATAAATACCTACATTTGATGCTTTTCCCTCTAACCCGCAACAGTGCCTCAAGGCATGCATTGCAAAACACCAATTTACATTTCCCTCGAAGTTCGAAATGCATTCTGACTTTTAGTTTATGTTCTGTCTGCTGTTCTGTGAGTGATGTCATAATTTTAGCAAGTGAAATTTTGTGTGTGATTTTTTTTTTTTTAAATCAAAGTTTTACTAAATTTTAGTCGCCCGATTTATTGGAAATATTTTTTGTTCAAAATGTAAGATATTCTTCTTTCAGTTTATGAATTTCTAAATGTTAAACAATTAACAAAAATAGTGTTGAGAACGCAAAAACTAAGGGGTGCCTCAGGGCACTGTTGCGGGTTACTTCTAAATTTATCGGCGTGTTATATTGTATAGTTTTTTATCTTTTTGTTATATTTTTTGTTATATATATATAAAAAGAATGATAGGAATGGCAGTTAGTGACCGCATACGGATTAAATTATCCGCCTTGACTCATGATCAGTTGGTACTTCACAAGAAGATCCACAACCAGGAAGTGCAAAAGTTGGCGAAAAAGCAAAACAACCAGTTAATGACATCCGTTATGACAATATCGACCACTTTCCAGTCTGGTTACACAAAAAATATGGTGCAAACTATACAAAAAGTGTGTTTGCTCAAAATGCTATCTTCATTTATGCTTCTCAAATGCCAAAAATTGTTTTTATGAGTATTCTCTTAGAAAGTAAAACATATTTTCTTAGTTTTGATCTTTTTCATTTGTTTTCCAATAAAATCGTATCATAATTAGTGTTTACATCTTATTGTTTTTTACACCTAAACAGGCAACAGTGCCCTGAGGCACTCTTCATCTTTTAACACCTGGTTTCTAAACTTAATTTGCAAATTAGTTTCTGATGGCTGTTCTGAGTTTATTATTATTCGACAACTTTTTTTTATATTTTTAAAGTTTGCGTGTTACAGGGTTAAATTTATCAGCATAAAGACCTACAATTGAAGTTAAAATTGTTCAACATAAACACCTACAAATGAAGTTAAAAATGCTTTGCATAAAGACCGGCGATTGATACTAAAGCTGAACTTATAAAGACCTGCGATTGAAGCTAAAATTTAACAAGAACAGGTCAATCAGTCCGTTACTTTTAGAATTTCCCGCCTATTAACTGAAAGGGCAACACTGCTTCTGTCAACAGGCATCTGTTAGTTGACTTCTGTCAAAATTTTAACAAGCTGCGTAATTTAGTTTATGTTTCACTGCCATTGATAGTAGACTACAACGTGACTTGAGAAGAATTTCGTGTGCTCATTAAGCATTATTTTTTGCGAGAAAAAACATTACTCAAAGTTATGCTATGCTTGTTAAATACTATTTAAAAACAAGTAAGAGAGCTATATTCTTATATACCTTACACCAAATTATACTGTAAAATACAAATTTTAAACATTTTTTAAACAAAATTAAAATAAATATTTTTTTCAAAATTGTTTTTCAAAATTAAATTTTTTTTACGAAATTGTTTTTCCAATTTTTTTTTTAATTTATTAGTAAAAAAAAAATTATGACAAAAAATTTTTTTTGGTAAAAAAAATTCGGGTTAAAAAATATTTTTCCCGATTTTGACCCATTGTAGGTCAAAATAACTATAGCCCTTTATATATCGTTGCATTGGACTTTGAAATATCTATCATTAGATATCCATATTGTCTGTATTAATGACTTTGTAATCCAGATATAGATAAAAAATATGCCATTCGCAAGTTTCATAAAAATCGGCCCAAAAATATATAACATTTCTGTATCTTTACATTAGAAATTCCAAATATTGAAAAATTTTACCTTTGACCTTCACCACTTAAGGGTTAAAGTTGTACGCTTTTAGTAAAACTTTCAGAGTATAGCTAGAATAATCTGAGTTATAAGATTCTGTATAGGTTTTACTTGAAATTCGTAACAGTAAGGAAATTGATCTCATTCGCCAAAATACGGCAAAAAAAATATTTTTTCCCGAAAATCGCAAAATTTAAATCGTAGGTACGAAAAAACTGTAAGAGGTATTGACATAATTTTTTCATAGTTTTATTCTCTATTATGATCTCAATAAATCCCAATGTGATGATCAAAAAATTCTGAAATTTGTTTAAGAAAATTTTTAAAAATTTGAAAATGGAGATTTGAAACTGCCGTTAAAAAAATTAATTTTTTTGGCCATTCCTGCGAATAGGTTAACGGTATTCTACAAAGACAAAAACTAATAGGAATGTAAATACGGATATAATTTAAGTAAAAATTAGCTTTTATTTTAATATTTCTTAAAATATGTTAATTTTGTTCCTACATTTCTTGTTCAAGTGGCCTGAGACACGTTAATGGTCTGGGGAATTTTTAATAACTTTAACATTTTTTAACCAATTTTTATCTTTTATATCTCATTAGAACGAAAATTACGTACACATTTCGATTCTTATGCATTCGATTGCAAAAATAATTATTTAGTAGCAAAATTTTTACAAAAACTGAAAAATTTGTATTTTTTCCGAATTTTAACGATAATACAGTTTGTGGGTCAATTTGACCCAAAGGAGATATAGGTTTAATCTGAAAAATATTTTTTTGACTGTAATTTTCATTAATATAAATAAATATACATATTTCTGTAACATAATGTAGAAAGTTAAGGAGTTTCACAAATTTATTTCATATAAATAGTAAAATTTCCCGAAATCGTATTCCGATTCGGCTCAAATTTTCAGTACTTATCTTTTAGACCTAGTGTCACAATATTCCACCCGGCACTCTTTGAAATCTTAAAAAAAAAATCGGCTGTCACCCTAATATCCATATTGTCTGTATTAATGACTTAGTAATCCAGATATAGATAAAAAATAGGTCAAAAATTTAAGTTTTCCCATTTGTGGGCCGATTTTCTCGATTTTAAATAGCAACCGAGCCGGAAGAATTCCCGATATATTGATGTATCGACCATGTTTGTTAGTTATTTGAGGGCTACGAAAAGTTGATTTCAACATACAGACGGACAGAAGGACATGACTATATCGACTCCACTATCTATAACGATCCAGAATATATATACTTTGTGGGGTCGCAAATGAAAAATTTAGAAATTACAAACAGAATGACATTATATATACCCTTGCCACTCATGTTGAATGGTATACAAATCACGATTTGGTGTTGGCCGATTAGAGACTGAAAGTGGGAAAGATTGTGGTAGCTATAGGCATCCCACATGGCTCAGTGGTTTCAATTTTGAATGAGCACTTGGGTATGAGAACAGTTTCCTTGACAAAAATCCATGAATTAGGCTACGAATTGCTTCCTCTGCCGCCCTATTCTCAGGATTTAAACCCGAGTGACTATTTATTGTTTCGAAGCCAGAAATTATTTAAGACCTACAATTGAAGCTCAAAATTTAACTAATAAATGCTTACGATTGAAGCTAATAAACCCCTACCATTGCATTAATTTAATAAGGGTTCATATATTATGATAAATAAGAAAAAATAAAAATACATCTAAAGGTTTTTATGGAATATGGTGGTTTCATTAACCACGTATAAATTTAGTTTGAAAACTTATAATTTTGACTAAATTTTCTGAACAAAATAAACGAAATAGCTGTGTAGGTGAGACATTCTCTAATTATTTTATATCATTTGGTATACCCCCACCTATTTCAGTCACAGTGGTTAGTAATCTAACCACTCTATTACTTACGTTATTTATCAAAGATTAGAGTATAAAATAGTACTTTGTTAGCACAAGCCAACCAAACAAACACTAAATAACAAAGTAACATTGAATTTGATGAACAATAAACACTCTGACCTTTTTTTTATTGAATGCGGGAAAGCCTTTTAGAGAAAGTGCGGTTTACAATATTTTCAAATTAATATATGAATCTAACTTGAGCAACCTGATGGTAAAGTTTTGCAAAAAAACGTACACGATGACTTAAATAAATGTAATTGTTTATTTTGCTAAATAGATGCCAATAGATGTCACTAAACATTTTTTAAATACTCTGGAAAAGGTGGTTAGAAAAGTGACCACTAAACCGGAAAGAGTTATTGTATCTTTTTGCGTGTAGAAACTGCTGAGAATTTGGCTTTAAAAACAAAATCAGTCACTTAATGACGTTATATTTTAGATATCTGTATAGAATATTTCCTTTTTTACCCTCCATTTTCTTTGAGTGTTTTTAGCAAGTTTTTTGTATTATTTAGTTTTATGACTTCAACAGCAAAATATAAAATGTCTTTGGCGAAAATGTCTTCATTTCTACTTTTTACCCACATTACAAATTATTGTATAATCTAAAATTAAAATCATTTTATTTACAGCACAATGATACATGATAAAACCATAAAAACCAGCAGCACATACGTTTAATTTTAAAAGTCTATGAAAATCATATGAAGAAACTTTCATAAAATAAATGACATAATCACATACATAAAAGTAAAAAAGAAAAGGGGGCGATATCCTTATTATTTACCACAAAGTAGTTAGTAACTGTCATTATGGATGTCTATTTAATTCTGGGGTTTAAAACTGTTACATTTGTTTTTATTTTTTTTTTAATTATTAGAACAACCCCTCTGTACAATATTAACTAAGTAGTAAAGAGTTCGATTTTAATCAATTTCTATTTATTTTGTTTATGATTCCTTTAATGTTTCTATATAAACCAAAAATTGCTGCCAATGTTTGTTTGTCTGTTATTTTTGTTTTAGCAATTAATAGATTTTGTCTGTCTGTTTGTCTGTCTGTCTTATTTTTAGTTCTAATTGGTTCTGTGGTTTATGTTTGGTTTTATTTTATTATTTGTTTATTTAATTCATAAATATTTATAAACTGAATTCTGCAATGTTTTTTATTATTATTTCCATTATTACTTGTTTCTAGGGCGTATTTATATAATTAGAAAGTCTTTATGTTTTGTTTTTAGGGTTAATATCTCTTGTTGTTTGCTTTATAGCTCATTTATGCATATTTATGAGTATGGATTTAATAATTGTCATAGACGGGGATATATATTTGTGTTTTGTTTTGTATTAAGGGCTCTTCAATAAAATTCTTAATAACACCCTAGAAAAATCATCAAAGTTGTTAAGAAACTGTTTGAAAAGGGGAGCTGTTAGGTATGGTATTAATCAATTAATGAATATGTTTAAAAATGGGGAATAAGAATGAAGCTAAAATAGATCAACATAAAGATCTACGATTGAAGCTAAAATAGATCAAGATAAAAACCTACAATTCATGCTGAAATTGATCAGCATAAAGATTTACTATTGAAGCTAGATCAACGTAAGATCTACCATTGAAGCTAAAATTGATCAACATAAAGATCTATGATTGAAACTAAAATTTATCAACATAAAGATCTACAACTCATGCTGAAATTGATCAACATAAAGATCTACTATTGATCAACATGAAGATCTATGATTGAAGCTAAAATTTAACAACATAAAGACCTACGATTGAAGCTAGAATTGAGCAACATATATACCTACGATTGAAGCTAAAATTGAACAACAAAAACACCTAGAATTGAACAACTTAAAGACCTTTGATTGAAGCTAAAATTGAACAACATAAAGGCCTTTGATTAAAGCTAAAATTGAACAACACAAAGACGTTTGATTGAAGCTAGAATTGAACAACATAAAGGCCTTTGATTGAAGCTAGAATTGAACAACATAAAGACGTTTGATTGAAGCTAGAATTGAACAACATAAAGGCCTTTGATTAAAGCTAGAATTGAACAACATAAAGACCTTTGATTGAAGCTAAAATTGAACAACATAAAGACCTTTGATTAAAGCTAAAATTGAACAACATAATGACGTTTGATTGAAGCTAGAATTGAACAACATAAAGGCCTTTGATTAAAGCTAAAATTGAACAACTTAAAGACTTTGGATTGAAGCTAAAATTGAACAACTTAAAGACCTTTGATTGAAGTTAAAATTGTTCAACATAAAAACTTTGGATTGAAGCTATAATTAAACAACATAAACACCTTTGATTGAAGTTAAAATTGAACAAGATAAAGACCTTCGATTGAAGTTAAAATTGTTCAACATAAAGATTTTTGATTGAAGCTAGAATTGAACAACATAAAGACCTACGATTGAAGCTAGAATTAAACAACATTAAGACTTACGATTGAAGCTAAAATTGAACAACAAAAAGACTTACGATTGAAGCTAGAATTGAACGACATAAAGACCTAAGATTGAAGCTAGAATTGAACAACGTAAAGACCTACGATTGAAGCTAAAATTGAACAACATAAAGACCTAAGATTGAAGCTAGAATTGAACAACATAAAGACCTTTGATTGAAGCTAAAATTGAATAACAGAAAGACCTACGATTGAATCTAGAATTGTACAACATAAAGACCTTTGATTGAAGCTAAAATTGAACAACATAAAGACCTACGATTGAAGCTAAAATTGATCAACATAAAGACCTTTGATTGAAGCTAGAATTGAACAACATAAAGACCTTTGATTGAAGCTAAAATTGAACAACATAAAGACCTTTGATTGAAGCTAGAATTGAACAACATAAAGACCTTTGATTGAAGCTAAAATTGAACAGAATAAAGACCGACGATTGAATCTAGAATTGAACAACATAAAGACGTTCGATTGAAGCTAAAATTGTTCAACATAAAGACCTACGATTTAAACTAGAATTGAACAACATAAAGACCTTTGATTGAAGCTAAAATTGAACAACATAAAGACCTTTGATTGAAGCTATAATTGAACAACATAAAGGCCTTCGATTGAAGCTAGAATTGAACAACATAAAGACCTACGATTGAAGCTAGAATTGAACAACATAAAAACCTTTGATTGAAGCTAGAATTGGACAACATAAAGACCTACGATTGAAGCTAAGATTGCAGAACATAAAGACCTTTGATTGAAGCTAAAATTGAACAACATACAGACCTACGATTGAAGCTAAAATTGAACAACATAAAGATCTACGATTGAAGCTAAGATTGAACAACACAAAAACCTACGATTGAAGCTAGAATTGAACAACATAAAGACGTTCGATTGAAGCTAAAATTGTTCAACATAAAGACCTACGATTTAAACTAGAATTGAACAACATAAAGACCTTTGATTGAAGCTAAAATTGAACAACATAAAGACCTTTGATTGAAGCTATAATTGAACAACATAAAGGCCTTCGATTGAAGCTAGAATTGAACAACATAAAGACCTACGATTGAAGCTAGAATTGAACAACATAAAAACCTTTGATTGAAGCTAAGATTGAACAACACAAAAACCTACGATTGAAGCTAGAATTGAATAACATAAAGACCTTAGATTGAAGCTAAAATTGAACAACATAAAGACCTTTGATTAAAGCTAAAATTGAACAACATAAAGACCTACGGTTGAGGCTAAAATTGAACAAGATAAACCTACGATTGAAGCTATAATTGAACAACATAAAGACCTTTGATTGAAGCTAAAATTGAACAACATAAAGACCTTTGATTGAAGCTAAAATTGAACAACATAAAGACCTTTGATTGAACCTAAAATTGAACAACATAGATACCTACGATTGAAGCTTGAACAACATAAAGACCTTTGATTGAAGCTAGAATTGAACAACATAAAGACCTTTGATTGAAGCTAAAATTGAACAACATAAAGACCTTTGATTGAAGCTAGAATTGAACAACATAAAGACCTTTGATTGAAGCTAAAATTGAACAGAATAAAGACCGACGATTGAATCTAGAATTGAACAACATAAAGACGTTCGATTGAAGCTAAAATTGTTCAACATAAAGACCTACGATTTAAACTAGAATTGAACAACATAAAGACCTACGTTATAAGCAAAGATTGAACAACATAAAGACCTACGTTATAAGCAAAGATTGAACAACATAAAGACTTATGATTGAAGCTAAAATTAAACAACATAAAGACCTACGATTGAAGCTAGAATTGAACAACATAAAGACCTACGATTGAAGCTAGAATTGAACAACGTAAAGACCTTTGATTGAAGCTAGAATTGAACAACATAAAGACCTTTGATTGAAGCTAAAATTGAACAACATAAAGACCTTTGATTGAACCTAAAATTGAACGACATAACGACCTACGATTGCAGCTAGAATTGAACAACATAAAGACCTACGATTGAAGCTAGAATTGAACAACGTAAAGACCTTTGATTGAAGCTAGAATTGAACAACATAAAGACCTTTGATTGAAGCTAAAATTGAACAACATAAAGACCTTTGATTGAACCTAAAATTGAACGACATAACGACCTACGATTGCAGCTAGAATTGAACAACATAAAGACCTACGATTGAAGCTAAAATTGAACAACATAAAGACCTTTGATTGAAGTTAGAATTGAACAACATAAAGACCTACGATTGAAGGTAGAATTGAACAACATAAAAACCTTTGATTGAAGCTAAAATTGAAGAACATAAAGACCTTTGATTGAAGCTAAAATTGAACAACATAAAGACCTACAATTTAAGCTTGAATTGAACTACATAAAGAGCATTGATTGAAGCTAAAATTGAACAACATAAAGACCTACGATTGAAGCCAGAATTGAACAACATAAAGACCTTTGATCGAAGCTAAGATTTATGTAAAAAAGACCTTTGATTGAAGCTAAAATTGAGCAACGTAAAGAACCTACGATTGAAGCTAGAATTGAACATCATAAAGACCTTTGATTGAACCTAAAATTGAACAACATAAAGACCTACGATTGAAGCTAGAATTGAACAACATAAAGACCTACGATTGAATAACATAAAGACCTTTGATTGAAGCTAAAATTTAACAACATCAAGACCTACGATTGAAGCTAGAATTGAACAACATAAAGACCTACGATTGAACAACATAAAGACCTTTGATTGAAGCTAGAATTGAACAACATAAAGACCTTTGATTGAAGCTAAAATTGAAGAACATAAAGACCTTTCATTGAAGCTAAAATTGAACAACATAAAGACCTACGATTGAAGCCAGAATTGAACAACATAAAGACCTTTGATCGAAGCTAAGATTTATGTAAAAAAGACCTTTGATTGAAGCTAAAATTGAGCAACGTAAAGAACCTACGATTGAAGCTAGAATTGAACATCATAAAGACCTTTGATTGAACCTAAAATTGAACAACATAAAGACCTACGATTGAAGCTAGAATTGAACAACATAAAGACCTACGATTGAATAACATAAAGACCTTTGATTGAAGCTAAAATTTAACAACATCAAGACCTACGATTGAAGCTAGAATTGAACAACATAAAGACCTACGATTGAACAACATAAAGTCCTTTGATTGAAGCTAGAATTGAACAACATAAAGACCTTTGATTGAAGCTAAAATTGAAGAACATAAAGACCTTTCATTGAAGCTAAAATTGAACAACATAAAGACCTACGATTGAAGCCAGAATTGAACAACATAAAGACCTTTGATCGAAGCTAAGATTTATGTAAAAAAGACCTTTGATTGAAGCTAAAATTGAGCAACGTAAAGAACCTACGATTGAAGCTAGAATTGAACATCATAAAGACCTTTGATTGAACCTAAAATTGAACAACATAAAGACCTACGATTGAAGCTAGAATTGAACAACATAAAGACCTACGATTGAATAACATAAAGACCTTTGATTGAAGCTAAAATTTAACAACATCAAGACCTACGATTGAAGCTAGAATTGAACAACATAAAGACCTACGATTGAACAACATAAAGACCTTTGATTGAAGCTAGAATTGAACAACATAAAGACCTTTGATTGAAGCTAAAATTGAAGAACATAAAGACCTTTCATTGAAGCTAAAATTGAACAACATAAAGACCTGCGATTGAAGCCAGAATTGAACAACATAAAGATCTACGATTGAAGCTAGAATTGAACAACATAAAGACCTACGATTGAAGCTAGAATTGAACAACATAAAGACCTTTGATTGAAGCTAAGATTGAACAACGTAAAGACCAACGATTCAAGCGAAAATTGAACAGCATAAAGTCCTTCGGTTGAAGCTGAAATTGAACAACACAATGACTTACGATTTAACTTTAAATTCTTCAGTAAAGGCCAACATTTCAAGCTGAAACTGATCAACATAAAGACCTACGATTGAAACTAAAATTGATCTAGATAAAGACCTCGGACTGAAGCTACAATTTTCTTTTAATTTATCAAAATTCACCACGAATATCACCTGTTTGACTCAAATTTTTTAGAACTTTTATTGTAAAAGTCACTAGTATTCACTAGTGTGCGATTTAGTGACACATTTATTTAAAGATCTTCACTTAAAAAGGGATATTTTCCTATTTTATTCAATTCGTTGTATTTCTAAAATTATTAAAACCTTTTTATATTTGAATTTCCTCCGTTTACTCCTTACTTCTTAAAGTTGAATATTCAAATGACTACAAATAGCTTAAAGAAGTTGTTAAACACTTTCTTTTTAAATGTAGTTATAATACAGCAAGATCAAAAGGTGAATGATCCCTTAATTCACAAATTTATACAGCTGTCGTTGGTTTTTTTCTCTTAAATTTTTTGTTTGCTTACAATTTCATGTATAATGAATAAAATGTAATAATAGGAACTAATTTGCATATGAGTATACCTGGTTAAGGAAACAAAAAACAAAAATAATCATAATGAAAATGAAAATGATCGAACAATTCAAACAGGGAGAAATCATACAGAGATGTTTAAAACTAAAGGGTGCAAAATGCAAAAGGCAACAGAAGGATAAAAGAGAAATTTATGAACTAAAATAGGGATGCTGATGTAAGGAAGCAGAAAATAGATAATATAAATGGAAAGAAAGTTAGTGGTTATAGATAGTTTTGATCACTTCATGCCGTTTAGAACAGTGATCGTTATAAAGATAACAAGTCTCTGTTATCAGCTGACCTGCTATTTATTATGAATTTTAATAACTTTGTTGGCATATATAATGTTTTCTAGGCCTTAGTTTTAAGTAGAATTTAGTTTTAAGTAAAATTTAAACCTGAAATTTAATTTTTTATTAAATTCGTTTTTAAATTCTTTATTCTTATTATTATGTTTTTGTTTCCCCAAAAAAAAAGAACCTCTAACAGCTCTATTTTGCATAATTTATAGAGCCACAAATGCAACCAACCAAAATCGCGTTTTATGTAAAGTTTTTGCTTTCTTCTAGTTTTTTTTTTATTTTTCTTTAAATAAAACTAAAATCTAAATGCAAGCAAATATTACGCTAAAAGTAGTTGAAAGTTCTTTTTTCTTTTGTGTGTATTTTAGCCAAAAATTTTTACAATTTCAGCAACTGCTATAAGTATGAATAGATTTTATTTCATAAAGTACGCGTCATGGTTTTGTTGTTACAACAAGAGCAAACCAAAAATTTTGTTCATTTAGTTTTCATTTGCATGAATATTTTATATATAATCTTGAACAGAAAGACCCTACGATAGGTCTATATAAACAGTGGATGGTTAATAGTTTTACAGTTTTGTTTCACTAAAATGTATCCCAAAAAAGAGTATTAATCTCTATGATGCTGCATTGGAATTCTTTCTTAAATGGGGCTTGTTGGCATAGATTTTTATTTCAAATAGCCCCCTAATCGTTTTAAATCACGATCCAATTCTGACCCAAAGTACATGACCTGGAAATGTCTCATGCTGAAACTGAAATGCTTCTGAGGTTTTATGTCTCGTGGCTTATATCAATCTGTATACCGTTCTTTTGAGAACACCATGGCTTACTCTAATATCTGACTACTTATTCAAAACATAATTACCTCTACATCTCTACATAAAGTTCTATTGTTGTGCCAGTACTGCATACTACTCCTTACATCTCTCAAATCTCTACTACTCTTACTCTATCACTAACAAAACAAAGCTTAGGACATTATGCTCCTTTGTACATAACTATTTCATCATGATGGTTGGCTAAATGCACTTTATTTTACTATGACAGGATAAATTAACAAATACCATGATGTTTTTGTGGGGAAACTTAAATTTTAAACCTTTTAGAGACCCTGCAAAGATTTGTATTATCAAGTAATGGTTTAACTGAGACACGCTCAACCAGAGAAACATTTTCTCCAGATATGTTCTCTCAAAGAGAGACATTTTCTATAGAAAAGTTGTCTGAAACAGAGATATACTTTCTGTAGAAAACTTCTCTCAAACAACAACACATTTTCTATAGAAAACTTCTCTAAAAGAGAGACACATTTGCCTTAGAGAAGTTCTCTCAAACAGAGACACATTTTCTGGTTGGCTAAATGCTTTACTCTGCCAGGATAAAATAATAAATACCTTGGTGTTTATTGGAGAATCTTAAATTTTAAACCTTTCAGAGACCCAGCAAAGATTTGCATTATCAAGTAATAGTTTAACTGAGACACATTTACTATAGAAAATTACACTCATGCTGAGAAACTTTTTTCCAGAAAAGTTCTTTCAAACAGAGACACATTTTCTATAGAAAACTTCTCTCAAACATGGACATATCTTCTGTAAAATATTTCGTTATAGGGCCTCAATAAAATGTTGGAACATCTCTCTAACGTCTTCACTACTTTCCAGTCTGTCTGCTCCATGTAAGAGCTGGGCGACCGCTGTAAGGGTGTGGCCGATCCAACGCCATGTTCATCTGCTTATTTCAATAAATGGGGTTTGTTGGCTTCTTCAGTCCCAGAGCGTATTTTTAGATATGGTTCTCGGCCATAATAATCGTAGAATCATGCAAAGACAGCGGTTCACGAATACTTGCATTTTCCGTATATCACGAGTGGCAGCGTTCTACATTTCGCAGCCGTACAGATTGGCTTTAAAGATTGCAATTTTCGTACGTAGAGATAATAAGGGTCTTTTCCAAATAGGATTTAGGCGACCAAATATTTGACGTGCTTTCTGCAACCGTGTATCGATGTCTTCACCCGATCCCCCGTAGCAGAAAAAATCTCGGGAGATTGCATTAATACGTAATGTTTTTGTCTTCATGACGTTTATTTTCAAACCTGCTGATTCCGCTGCCAGCGTTACGCTCGCCGTGAGATCTGAGTAGCTGCAATCCCCACACTATCCCCCTGCCGTTATCAAAGGCTCTTCCGAGGATCGTGTCCAGAACTATATTAAATAGAAGTGGTGACTGGACACCTATCCAACTCTCACCTTTTTACTCAGCAATTTGTCACGTTATATCCTACAAGAGGCATTATGGAATAGGCTTTTTATAAGGCGTACTACTTTGAGAGGTATTCTCCTACATGCCAATGAACTCTAAATGAGATTTAGATTATCAAAGACCTTCTCGAAGTCTATGAAGCATAGATACAATGGTGAGCGCCACTCTACATATTGTTGCACAATAATACATAGGCTTTTTATGTGGTAGATAGGGGACTTATGGGGCCTGAATCCAGCTTATACCTGCCTTAATGTGGGTGTTACCCTGTCTGAGATTTCTGTGGCAATTATCTGAGATATTAATTACTTTATTAATTACGCATAGCAGTGCTCCAGTTATTAGGGTCTGTGTATATTTATTATCACGCCTTCATTTAGATCGTTGTCGAGATTTTCGCTCTCACACAATCTTCGAATGACTGGAAGTCAGCTCGTTGTCGAGATTTTCGCTCTCCCAGAATGTTTGAATGATTGGCTGTATTATTCCAGCACTCGTATGTTGGTCGGACTTCAAGAGCTCAGCAAAAATTCCGTCAGCAACTGAGGATTTGTTTCCTTTGAGACTGTTAATTGAATTCGCGATCTCCTCCAAGGTGGAACATGCGGAAACGATGTATGGATCACCCAAGTGAGACTCACATATGCATTCCGTTCATATAGGACGAACATTCTTCGAGGGCATTCGGCTATAGTAATCCGCCATCAACCTGTTGCTCTTCTGTCGTGACATATTCGACGGTCGCACCTCTTAGGGGCCTTTGCGGTGTCGTACAAACATTCGTGAGTTTCCTCAGAGACCAATACATATCGTTGACTCTTCAATATTAGGTCTTTATGTTGAACAGATTTTCAGGTCTTTATGTTGAACAGCTTCAATCGTTGGTCTTTATTTAGTTGAATTTTAACTTCAATCGTACGATTAATTTTAGCTTCAATCTTAGCTATTTATGTTGAATAATTTTATCTTCGATCTTAGATCATCATGTGGATCAATTTGTACTTTAATCGAAGGTCTTTCTGTTGTCAACTTTAGGGGTTTATGTTGAACAATTTTGGCTTCAATCTTAGAAATTTTAGCTTCAATCGTAGGAAAATTTCTCTCTAATTGAGACATATTATCTGTAGAAAATGTCTCTCTAATTGAGACATATTTTCTGTAGAAAATGTCTCTCTAACTGAGACACATTTTCTATAGAAAATGTCTCTCTAACTGAGACACATTTTCTATAGACAATGTCTCTCTAACTGAGACACATTTTCTATAGACAATGTCTCTCTAACTGAGACACATTTTCTATAGAAAATGTCTCTCTTACTGAGACACATTTTCTATAGAAAATGTATCTCTAACTGAGACACATTTTCTATAGAAAATGTCTCTCTTTTTTTATTTATTTTTTATTTATTTACTGAGACACATTTTCTATAGAAAATGTCTCTCTAACTGAGACACATTTTCTATAGAAAATTTCTCTCTAACTGAGACACATTTTCTATAGAAAATATCTCTCTAATTGAGACCTATTTTCTGTAGCAAATATCTCTCTAATTGAGACCTATTTTCCATAGATAATATCTCCTAATTGAGACCTATTTTCTGTAGAAAATAGCTCTCTAATTGAGACCTATTTTCTATAGAAAATATCTCTCTAATTTAGACCTATTTTCTATAGAAAAATTGTCTCTAATTGAGACATATTTTCTATAGAAAATTTCTCTCAAATTGAGACATATTTTCTATAGAAATTACCTCTCTAATTGAGACCTATTTTCTATAGAAGATATCTCTCTAATTGAGACCTATTTTCTATAGAAAAATTGTCTCTAATTGAGACATATTTTCTACAGAAAATTTCTCTCTAATTGAGACATATTTTCTACAGAAAATTTCTCTCTAGTGGAGACATATTTTCTACAGAAAATTTCTCTCTAGTTGAGACATATTTTCTATAGAAAATTTCTCTCTAATTGAGACATATTTTCTATAGAAAATTTGTCTCTAATTGAGACATATTTTCTACAGAAAATTTCTCTGAAATTGAGACATATTTTCTATAGAAAATTTCTCTATAATTGAGACATATTTTCTATAGAAAATTTCTCTTTAATTGAGGCCTATTTTCTATAGAAAATATCTCTCTAATTGAGACCTATTTTCTATAGGAAATATCTCTCTAATTGAGACCTATTTTCTATAGAAAATATCTCTCTAATTGAGACCTATTTTCTATAGAAAAATTGTCTCTAATTGAGACATATTTTCTACAGAAAATTTCTCTCTAGTGGAGACATATTTTCTACAGAAAATTTCTCTCTAGTTGAGACATATTTTCTATAGAAAATTTCTCTCTAATTGAGACATATTTTCTTTAGAAAATTTGACATATTTTCTATAGAAAATTTGTCTCTAATTGAGACATAATTTCTACAGAAAATTTCTCTGAAATTGAGACCTATTTTCTATAGAAAATATCTCTCTAATTGAGACATATTTTCTACAGAAAATTTCTCTGAAATTGAGACATATTTTCTATAGAAAAATTGTCTCTAATTGAGACTTATTTTCTATAGAAAATTTGTCTCTAATTGAGACTTATTTTCTATAGAAAATTTGTCTCTAATTGAGACTTATTTTCTATAGGAAATTTGTCTCTAATTGAGACTTATTTTCTATAGAAAATTTGTCTCTAATTGAGACTTATTTTCTATAGAAAATTTGTCTCTAATTGAGACTTATTTTCTATAGAAAATTTGTCTCTAATTGAGACTTATTTTCTATAGAAAATTTGTCTCTAATTGAGACTTATTTTCTATAGAAAATTTGTCTCTAATTGAGACTTATTTTCTATAGAAAATTTGTCTCTAATTGAGACTTATTTTCTATAGAAAATTTGTCTCTAATTGAGACTTATTTTCTATAGAAAATTTGTCTCTAATTGAGACTTATTTTCTATAGAAAATTTGTCTCTAATTGAGACTTATTTTCTATAGAAAATTTGTCTCTAATTGAGACTTATTTTCTATAGAAAATTTGTCTCTAATTGAGACTTATTTTCTATAGAAAATTTGTCTCTAATTGAGACTTATTTTCTATAGAAAATTTGTCTCTAATTGAGACTTCTTTTCTATAGAAAATTTGTCTCTAATTGAGACTTATTTTCTATAGAAAATTTGTCTCTAATTGAGACTTATTTTCTATAGAAAATTTGTCTCTAATTGAGACTTATTTTCTATAGAAAATTTGTCTCTAATTGAGACTTATTTTCTATAGAAAATTTGTCTCTAATTGAGACTTATTTTCTATAGAAAATTTGTCTCTAATTGAGACTTATTTTCTATAGAAAATTTGTCTCTAATTGAGACTTATTTTCTATAGAACACGTTTCTCAATCAGCTAGTTTCACGTAATCAGAAAATTGGTATTGTTTCTATCAATGCTTGAAATGTGAATTTTTGCCGACGGCTTATTATTATTTTGTGTTGCTGCTCTCTTTTTGTATTACATCCTACAAATGTATTGAACTACAAAATGTTACAAATCATTTTCCACAATAGTTTGCTGTGACAATTTACAGCATCTCTAGCAAACGTCCCATAAAAACAGCATCCACAGCAGCAGCTGCAGGCATAAATTAACAAAAAAAAAATCCTTTTTTTTTAAATATAAAATTTGCATATGAACAGATTATTACAACAACACTGAAAGGATATGCAACAAACTATAAAAAGGTTGTTTAGAAAAAAATCCACTTCATTTTGCAAAACAAAAAAAATCAAGGTGTTTCCAAAGCATTTCATATGCAAATTTCAGTATTAGAAACATGTTGAAGAAAAAATAAAAATCACATAAAAACAAAATTAATGAAATGGAAAATGTTTTTTAATAAAATTTTTTTGTTATTAATTTTAAAACGCTGGCAATAAAATACGAGTACACTTTCATATGACCCTCGTGTTTGTGTTTTGATTAAATAAAGAAAATGGCGTCTCTACTTGAACTAATCCAATTTATTACAGCTTTATAATTTTTCCTATTTGTTTAGAGAAAGTAATAGAATTCAACCCATCTACTAGATAAACACAAACAGCATCACCAAAGGGAGTCAAGACTCCCTCCCCCTCTTGCCAGAAATTCTTCACAGGATATGTGTGTCTGTCTGTATATATACAATACATGTGTACAATGTACATACACGTACATGTGAGTTTGTTGTATCTTATTAGTGTTTCTAAATGTCTGTCTTTTTGTACATTCAGTATGTAGCCATATTTACCCTGTAATGTAAGCATTCCATTTCATTTTACTACTTGCCTCCCTCTACATCCTCTTAAGCCATTTACTTGCTCATACAGAACCCAACACCCCACCACCACCATCCATCGCAGTCATCGTTGAAGCAAAACGCAAAAAAATGATATAGTAAATTCATAAAAAGTTATATAGCTTTTTAAAATGCGTATTATGATAAATTGTTGAGGATGTTGAAGATGTACATGAAATTTTAGGCACATATTTGCTTAGCAGCCCAAAAATCAGCAGCAATGGCAACATCCAAATGTTGTCTAACCTCTAAAAACAACCATTTAGAAATGAAAAATTGAAACACAAGACAAGACGTATCCAATATACTGATAAAGGACTAACATTTACATACTCGCATATAGACATACTTACATACATACTTTCTAGCATCCTTCACTAACCCCCTGCTTGGGCGTATGTGTTTATGTAAAAAGTCGCGACCTTCTTCCCCCACTTCTACTTTTTCATACTTGAGAAAGTTTTAGTTTGATGCTGATGCTGATGAAGAAATGGCTGAAAGAAACAAACAAACACTCGTAAAGGATTTAACTTGATTTTTACAGCATCTTATTATATTTTTATGTAACCTCCACCTCCCACTACGCACTCTACTTTCATCCGTTTTCATATTCGTAATACTTTTCTTTATTTTATGAAACTTAACAAAAAGAAATTTTGAAAATGAAATATTAACGAACCTTTAATACCCTCCTCAAACAGAGACACATTTTCTAGGGAAAATTTGTCTCCAACAGGGATACATATTCTTTGAAAAATTTATCTTCTCCTCCAGAGAAAATTCCATTCAAATAGAGACACATTTTCTATAGAAAATTTCTCTTAAAGAGAGAGACATTTTCTATAGAAAATTTCTCCTAAAAAGAGAGACATTTTCTATAGAAAATTTCTCCTAAAAAGAGAGATATTTTCTATAGAAAATTTCTCCTAAAAAGAGAGACATTTTCTATAGAAAATTTCTCCTAAAAAGAGAGACATTTTCTATAGACATTTTCTACAGAAAATGCCATACAAACCCAAGCAAATTTTCAATATAAACTGTTCTATAAACTGAAGAAAATTTGCTATATTCTAATCTTCTTAAATTGTGTATAGATTTCACAAAGTCTCAATAAACGTTGCTAAACTAAACACACCATTTATAGCGTACATAAATCGGTAATGGTAGTAGGATTATATATTGTAGCATTATTAGAAAATGGAAGGTTTAATTTCGTTTTCTTATTCGTATTTTAGAAATATGAAGCACAAAAATGACATCATATCATCTTTTTTCGAAAAGTATAAGGGAAACAGTAGCATTAAACAGTTGGGAATAAGAATATTAAAACAATAAATACGAATTCTATTAATTTTTAATCAAACAGAAACTTTTTGAATTTGAACAAATAGCGAACAAATTTATTTATTTATTTCAACAGAAATAAAACTCTTTGACAAACAATTTTTCTATAGAAAATATGTCTGTTTCACAGAGAAATTTTCTATAGAAAATATGTCTGTTTCACAGAGAAATTTTCTATAGAAAATATGTCTGTTTCACAGAGAAATTTTCTATAGAAAATATGTCTGTTTCACAGAGAAATTTTCTATAGAAAATATGTCTGTTTCACAGAGAAATTTTCTATAGAAAATATGTCTGTGTCACAGAGAAATTTTCTATAGAAAATATGTCTGTTTCACAGAGAAATTTTCTATAGAAAATATGTCTGTTTCACAGAGAAATTTTCTATAGAAAATATGTCTGTTTCACAGAAAATTTTTCTATGGAAAATATGTCTGTTTCACAGAAAAATTTTCTATAGAAAATATGTCTGTTTCACGGAAAAATTTTCTATAGAAAAATGGTCTGTTTCACAGAAAAATTTTCTATAGAAAATATGTCTGTTTCACAGAAAAATTTTCTATAGAAAATATGTCTGTTTCACAGAAAAATTTTCTATAGAAAATATGTCTGTTTCACAGAAAAATTTTCTATAGAAAATATGTCTGTTTCACAGAGAAATTTTCTATAGAAAATATGTCTGTTTCACAGAGAAATTTTCTATAGAAAATATGTCTGTTTCACAGAGAAATTTTCTATAGAAAATATGTCTGTTTCACAGAGAAATTTTCTATAGAAAATATGTCTGTTTCACAGAGAAATTTTCTATAGAAAATATGTCTGTTTCACAGAAAATTTTTCTATAGAAAATATGTCTGTTTCACAGAAAATTTTTCTATAGAAAATATGTCTGTTTCACAGAAAAATTTTCTATAGAAAATATGTCTGTTTCACAGAAAAATTTTCTATAGAAAATATGTCTGTTTCACAGAAAAATTTTCTATAGAAAATATGTCTGTTTCACAGAAAAATTTTCTATAGAAAATATGTCTGTTTCACAGAAAAATTTTCTATAGAAAATATGTCTGTTTCACAGAAAAATTTTCTATAGAAAATATGTCTGTTTCACAGAAAAATTTTCTATAGAAAATATGTCTGTTTCACAGAAAAATTTTCTATAGAAAATATGTCTGTTTCACAGAAAAATTTTCTATAGAAAATATGTCTGTTTCACAGAAAAATTTTCTATAGAAAATATGTCTGTTTCACAGAAAAATTTTCTATAGAAAATATGTCTGTTTCACAGAAAAATTTTCTATAGAAAATATGTCTGTTTCACAGAAAAATTTTCTATAGAAAATATGTCTGTTTCACAGAAAAATTTTCTATAGAAAATATGTCTGTTTCACAGAAAAATTTTCTATAGAAAATATGTCTGTTTCACAGAAAAATTTTCTATAGAAAATATGTCTGTTTCACAGAAAAATTTTCTATAGAAAATATGTCTGTTTCACAGAAAAATTTTCTATAGAAAATAGGTCTCTTTCATCGACAAATTTTCTATAGAAAATAGGTCTCTTTCATCGACAAATTTTCTATAGAAAATAGGTCTCTTTCATCGACAAATTTTCTATAGAAAATAGGTCTCTTTCATCGACAAATTTTCTATAGAAAATAGATCTCTTTCATCGACAAATTTTCTATAGAAAATAGGTCTCTTTCATCGACAAATTTTCTATAGAAAATAGCTCTCTTTCATCGACAAATTTTCTGTAGAAAATAGGTCTCTTTCTTCGAGAAATTTTCTATAGAAAATAGGACTCTTTCATCGACAAATTTTCTGTAGAAAATAGGACTCTTTCATCGACAAATTTTCTGTAGAAAATAGGTCTCTTTCTTCGAGAAATTTTCTATAGAAAATAGGACTCTTTCATCGATAAATTTTCTATATAAAATTTGTCTCTTTCATCCAGACATTTTTTTATAGCAATTAGCTATCTTTCATCGAGAAATTTTCTATTGAAAATAACATTAAACATCACCTTAACCTTAAACATCACAAATATTTCACTACTAAGTATATATTTTCATTCATAATTTAAGTACTCCATGTATTAGTTATTTCAATTTTTGTTTCTAGCTAATAATCTTAAAGCATTCATGTGTATGAAATAAAATGACTCCTTGTCTTCTTATTTGTTGTGAAATTGATGCAAAATATTTTTCATTAAATGATGAGATTAAACCACGAAAATTTCTTGTTTCTTTTTTTTCTCGTTGTTGCTCCAGTGATATTTTTTGGCTGGGGGAAGGGGGTGATTTTCATACAAAAAAACAGCGGCATTAATAATGAAAAGAAGTGTAGAGTGTGGTGGGGAGGGGAGGGAGATATGAAGGTCCAACATAAATGAAAGCCACAAAAAAGATAAGGGTTTAACTTTATTTTATGGGCAGAAGTAGTAGTAGTAGTAGCGAAAAGCTACTACTGATGGTTTCGTTTTTAACACAATATTTTGTGTTGGTTGGTTTTGTTTTTCGCTGGTTCCGTTGGCGGTAACAAAAATAAAATTTATTATAATGGCTGCTGACTGAAGTTGTTGTTGTTGTGATAGTAACAAATGCCATCAAAATGTGTAATAAAGATTTTGCCAAGTCCTCTAAAAAGAGGACTGAGAACAAACAGCTTAGTCTTCTAGCAAAGACACCAAAAGTCATATGCAATAGAATGGTGGAAAAGTTACTTTCTTAGTATATTAATGAGCAGCGTTTTAACTGAACTCCGTCCTTGTTCTTGTCCAAGGGGGGTGGCAGATTCTTTAAAAGGCTACAATTCCATCTACACACAAAGGAGACTCAAAGCAATAATAAAATTCCCTTTTACATCTATAAAGTAATAAAAAGAAACAACTCTTTTAAAACAACAGCAACCGTCAAAAGAAAAACATTGCAAATAAAAAAAATTAAACACAAATTAAGCCTCAAATTTAAATTACCAACAATATGGCAACGCTTTGTAATCACACACACTTACTAACTCGTACTTTTGCCACACCGTGGGTTGTTCTGTATCTATTGCTGTGAATGTCCTTTGATTTTTCAACCCTTTTTTTCAGCGACAACATCTGAAATACATAAGTGTAACTGAGTATGAGTTTGTGTGTGAGATTTTATATACACATACGCATTGCGTGTGTATATTTTGTTTCTTTTTACCCAATACACACTTTGACAAATTCTATTTGGCGGGGAAATCATACAACGAATTCGCTACTTTGGAAGGCGTTCATACGTTGTGTTGGTCTTTATATACTCTCTTTTGCTCATTATCCTGACAGCTCTTATTTACTGCGTATCTAAACGAAGACATAAGTGTGTATATATGAGCGTAACTTTGTATGACACACTCATTTTCACACCAATATTGGTTACATTTAACTCTTTATGTATTTCTGTCCGTATGTCTGAATTTTTTTTATTTTTTTTTGCAAAATATTTAGAAACATAAAAAGGGTTGTGTTCAAAATACCTTGCAGTCGCCATCCACAAAATAAATACAGCCACAAAAAGCTTTATAATTTAAACAAGATTGATGGTTTAATGTGTAAATGCTCCATTTTGTATTTGAAACGCCAACAACGCAAGTGAAATGAAAAACGCCAAGTTTCATTTTAACACAGATGTGTCAGAAAATCATTAATTTTGATTTATTTTAATTTATTAGTAAAATTTTGTTTTGTGCTAAAGTTAAACTTTGGCTACTAAGTTATGTACATCAGAAATAAGTAAAATGTATAACAAAAGTTATTAGATAAATTATGGCAAAATATTTATTTATATGAAAGTGAAAACTCATCAATTATAAACACGAAAAAATGCAATAAAATAAGAATCAGGAAACATAACCACAAATTCAGGAAATTTATGAAGGTCAGATCTAATTTCTACCGAAACAGAAAAGAAACAGACACAATTTCTATTGAAAATTACTCCCAGAAATACATCTATAGAAAATTTCTTGATGAACAATACAAAATTCCTCCATGAAGGAGTCCCATTTTCTATAGAAAATTTTGTACATGAAAGAGACATATTTTCTATAGAAAATTTTGTCGATGAAAGAGACATATTTTCTAGTGACCCTTCTCGATGAAAGAGATAGATTTTCTATAGAAAATTTTGTCGATGAAAGAGATAGATTTTCTATAGAAAATTTTGTCGATGAAAGAGATAGATTTTCTATAGAAAATTTTGTCGATGAAAGAGATAGATTTTCTATAGAAAATTTTGTCGATGAAAGAGATAGATTTTCTATAGAAAATTTATCGATGAAAGAGATAGATTTTCTATAGAAAATTTATCGATGAAAGAGATAGATTTTCTATAGAAAATTTATCCATGAAAGAGATAGATTTTCTATAGAAAATTTATCGATGAAAGAGATAGATTTTCTATAGAAAATTTATCGATGAAAGAGATAGATTTTCTATAGAAAATTTATCGATGAAAGAGATAGATTTTCTATAGAAAATTTATCGATGAAAGAGATAGATTTTCTATAGAAAATTTATCGATGAAAGAGATAGATTTTCTATAGAAAATTTATCGATGAAAGAGATAGATTTTCTATAGAAAATTTATCGATGAAAGAGATAGATTTTCTATAGAAAATTTATCGATGAAAGAGATAGATTTTCTATAGAAAATTTATCGATGAAAGAGATAGATTTTCTATAGAAAATTTATCGATGAAAGAGATAGATTTTCTATAGAAAATTTATCGATGAAAGAGATAGATTTTCTATAGAAAATTTATCGATGAAAGAGATAGATTTTCTATAGAAAATTTATCGATGAAAGAGATAGATTTTCTATAGAAAATTTATCAATGAAAGAGATAGATTTTCTATAGAAAATTTATCAATGAAAGAGATAGATTTTCTATAGAAAATTTATCAATGAAAGAGATAGATTTTCTATAGAAAATTTATCGATGAAAGAGATAGATTTTCTATAGAAAATTTATCGATGAAAGAGATAGATTTTCTATAGAAAATTTATCGATGAAAGAGATAGATTTTCTATAGAAAATGTATCGATGAAAGTGATAGATTTTCTATAGAAAATTTTGTCAATGAAAGAGACATAGATTTTCTATAGAAAATTTTTTAGATGAAAGAGATAAATTTTCTCTGTGCAAAGTACTAATTTTCTTTATTAAAATGTCTCCAAAAATGTCTCCCAAAATGGCAGGTAAATTATTTTTTCTTATCCGGAATAACAATTTGTTAGAAACTGTGCCAAATTATTGTTGATTAGAGAATATTTGTTGTAATAGTTTTAGTAATTAATAATTAATTTTCCTCATAGTAATTATAATTCCCTTATTTTCCTTTTAATTGCAATTTCACATGAATTCACCTGCTATTCTTGGGGTCTTTTATTACACGTATGTATTCCAAGTAATAAAATTATGCAAATTTTTATTAGTCCTTTTGTCATACATACTTTTACCATAAACATAAAAAACTTTAACACAAACGCCTACAAATTGCTGGTTTATGAAAAAAAAAAAATAGAAATCCAAATTAAACCATAAAAATTATTGTTAACAACACGTTATTTCCAACTCATAATGAAGGACCCCCTCCTGACCCGCTGCAAAACATACATTCACATGCTCATTTACACACACATGTCCTTTTTTATAACACGTGCCTAGGTCCTTGCTTAGAAAAATTAAATTGCATGAAGTCTAATGAGTTGTGGTGAATGAGTGTGTGTGTGTATGTTAATTTTTTTCATAATGACCTTTGACTTTACATCCGTTTCAGTTGACCCACTATGACTTTCTCTCACACGGCCATAATTATAATAAACACTCTTGTTTAAGTCAGATTATGACTTGATATTTTAGTCCTTTAGTTTAGGGTACAACTTTTTGGAATTTCATGTTTTTTTGTTTTGGCCAAAATTGATAATTATTCAAATTAGGCTTTAACATGGTTTTGATTTGTTTTCTTTTGTCCAAAATGAGCTTGTGTGTTTCGAGTGTGTGGCATATTAAAAAGTCATTTGGTTTGTAAAGACTTTCATAAGTTTTGCTACAGATTTTGTTTTGGTCGAAGTTTTACTTTTGGTCAACGGAAGTTTAACACACATACCGGAAATGCGTGCTTGCTTTGTATATGTTAAAATACTCATATTACGCTACACAAATACATTAATACTCTTGTATTTTTACAGATTACTCATTAATATTTGTTATATTCGTATAAATGTATGTAGAAAATTTGAATTTAAGGATTAATCATTAATAAATGTCAAGATATTAAACGTATGGATAAATTAATTTGAAATAAATATTAATGATTGTGGAAAATGTATAATAAATTATACTTTCGCTGCAAGAGACTAATTTTCTATAGAAAATTTCTCGATGAAAGAGATAGATTTTCTATAGAAAATTTATCGATGAAAGAGATACATTTTCTATAGAAAATTTATCGATGATAGAGATACATTTTCTATAGAAAATTTATCGATGATAGAGATACATTTTCTATAGAAAATTTATCGATGAAAGAGATAGATTTTCTATAGAAAATTTATCGATGAAAGAGATAGATTTTCTATAGAAAATTTGTCGATGAAAGTGACACATTTTCTATAGAAAATTTCTCGATGAAAGTGACACATTTTCTATAGAAAATTTCTCGATGAAAGTGACACATTTTCTATAGAAAATTTCTCGATGAAAGTGACACATTTTCTATAGAAAATTTGTCAATGAAAGTGACACATTTTCTATAGAAAATTTCTCGATGAAAGTGACACATTTTCTATAGAAAATTTGTCAATGAAAGTGACACATTTTCTATAGAAAATTTCTCGATAAGAGAGACCTGTGAAATAGAAATCTATGGGAAATATTTCTATTTTATTTCTATAGAAAATATTCCTCTAAATTATTGGCTGGGTTACTTTATATTATTGAATGCAAAACACATTCGCTTGTGAATAGTATTCATTCAAACGTTACTTTGTCTCTTTATATGTATATAGTGGCCCTTTTCATTAATTTTTTGAGGCATCATTAATTTTTAGAGCTTAAACAGATGACATGTAAGACACATAATAACAACAACAAAAAATATCTAATATTTTTGGGAACGCATGTAACTAAATCCTCCTAAATTTAACAACAACTACAAACAAAATACTAAAGGGAAGCAAGAACAATTCTTGAAGATTTTTTGGAAACCATGCACAGAACTTTTGCGTTAGGGCGTTTATTTGGTGTTTTTTTGTTGGCGTTTGTGAAAAAAAAACAAGAATATTTGGCAGAGGGTTGGTGTCGTGTCATCTTCAAACATCAAAACTCATCAACAAATATAATCAAAGGGATCCTCAAGGATTTTAAATATGTTGCTTACTTTAAACTTTTGATTTTAAGTAAATGTGCAGGTTTTAAGGTAGTTTTTAAGGAGGTTTTCAAGGGATTTTAGAAATCATTAATATTTACTTTGAAAATAACAAAATAAATGTTATTGTAACCTTCTTATGTAGCCATAGTTTGGGTGCATTGGATCCAAGAAACTGTAGGTAACACTGAACTCCAACAGTTTTATGATGCTTAAGAAATTGAATTTTTACTGATTTCCAGATTTAATCACGTTTTTTTGTTGATTCATATCTCAGTACATGAATGATCTATTTAGCTGTGTTTCAGTAACAATATGCTCGATAGTGTATCGAATCTATAGAAGAAACTTTAAGGTCCCTAAGTTATTTGGAATCTTCAGAAATTTGATTTCCACATACATGAGGACTACTAATATATATTACAACTCTCTGTTCTATTGCTGTTTTAACAATATCATGCTGCAATAAGTTAGTGTTAGTTCCAGTTCTTTGGATTTGCTTTAAAAGTTTAAACACAAATTTTGCTGGGTTATTGAATCTTTGTTTTTATTAAAAAAATATCCTTAAATATTCGTACATACACCGAAAACAAATTTGTTTATTAGTTGCCAGTATAAAAATGTTTCGTTTGGTGGGATTTAATTTCTGTTTTTTTTTTTTTCTACATAGTTGCCGCTTAAAGGATCAATACATTGATGAATATTAATGAATTTTATAGAATTTGGTTGAAATTTTTTTTTCAGTAACAGTTTTACTAATGCCAGTGAACTGTACTTTATTTCTAGCAGTTGTGCTAGAATATACATTGAATAAAGTTTCTATGATAAACTTCTAATATACACGTAGTCAATGGCTGGCTGGATGGCTGACTGCCTGGCTGTTATGCTACAAACTAATTTGCATAATTATTTACCAATGTAGCAGTATAGCATTTGAATGAGTTTGGGCAGGAGGGAAGGAAAAATGTTCTTTCCTCATGCGTAAATATTCACGCACATACGTTTCGTTTTTGGTTTTTCTTTTTCGCTTTTTTGTTTTTTACTTAGCAAAAAGAGAGTAAATTTTTGTTTCCTTTTAGAAAAATCCTTAAAATTTGTTTATTTCTATGGCTCTATGTCTGTTAATTTCTATAGATTTTGTGTAAAAACAGATATATATATATATACTTGTTAATTATACGAATTGCATTTGAAATATATAATGGTTGTGTTTAGCCATTATAGATTTGGTCCTTCCCCTGGGTTTATGTGTTATATGCTTAATGACAGTGGGATGCTTGAAAGAACAAGGTTATAATTTCTATAGAGACGAGACTAGAGAGAAGACTAGAGAGAAGACTAGAGACGAGACTAGAGACGAGACTAGATACGAGGCTAGAGACGAGACTAGAAACGAGACTAGAGACGAGACTAGAGATGAGACTAGAGATGAGACTAGAGACGAGACTAGAGACTAGAGACGAGACTAGAGACGAGACGAGACTAGAAACGAGACTAGAGACGAGACTAGAGACGAGACTAGAGACGAGACGAGACTAGAAACGAGACTAGAGACGAGACTAGAGACGAGACTAGATACGAGACTAGAGACGAGACTAGAGACGAGACTAGAGACGAGACTAGAGACGAGACTAGAGACGAGACTAGAGACGAGACAAGACTAGACTAGAGACGAGACTAGAGACGAGACGAGACTAGAAACGAGACTAGAGACGAGACTAGAGACGAGACTAGATACGAGACTAGAGACGAGACTAGATACGAGGCTAGAGACGAGACTAGAAACGAGACTAGAGACGAGACTAGAGATGAGACTAGAGACGAGACTAGAGACGAGACGAGACTAGAAACGAGACTAGAGACGAGACTAGAGACGAGACTAGATACGAGACTAGAGACGAGACTAGAGACGAGACTAGAGACGACACTAGAGACGAGACTAGAGACGAGACTAGAGATGAGACTAGAGATGAGACTAGAGACGAGACTAGAGACGAGACTAGAGACGAGACGAGACTAGAAACGAGACTAGAGACGAGACTAGAGACGAGACTAGATACGAGACTAGAGACGAGACTAGAGACGAGACTAGAGACGAGACAAGAGACGAGACAAGACTAGACTAGAGACGAGACCAGAGACGAGACTAGAGACGAGACTAGAGACGAGACCAGAGACGAGACTAGAGACGAGACTAGAGACTAGAGACGAGACTAGAGACTAGAGACGAGACCAGAGACGAGACGAGACTAGAGACGAGACTAGAGACGAGACTAGAGACGAGACTAGAGACGAGACTAGAGACGAGACTAGAGACGAGACTAGAGACGAGACAAGAGACGAGACTAGAGAGAAGACTAGAGACGAGAATAGAGACGAGACTAGAGACGAGACTAGAGACGAGACTAGAGACGAGACCAGAGACGAGACCAGAGACGAGACTAGAGACGAGACTAGAGACGAGACTAGAGACGAGACCAGAGACGAGACTAGAGACGAGACTAGAGACGAGACTAGAGACGAGACTAGAGACCAGAGACCAGAGACGAGGCTAGAGACGAGACTAGAGACGAGACTAGAGACGAGACTAGAGACGAGACTAGAGACGAGACTAGAGACGAGACTAGAGGCGAGACTAGAGACGAGACTAGAGACGAGACTAGAGACGAGATTAGAGACGAGACTAGAGACGAGACTAGAGAGAAGACTAGAGACGAGAATAGAGACGAGACTAGAGACGAGACTAGAGACGAGACTAGAGACGAGACTAGAGACGAGACTAGAGACGAGACTAGAGATGAGACTAGAGATGAGACTAGAGACTAGAGACGAGACTAGAGACGAGACGAGACTAGAGACGAGACTAGAGACGAGACTAGAGACGAGACTAGATACGAGACTAGAGACGAGACTAGAGACGAGACTAGAGACGAGACGAGACTAGAGACGAGACTAGAGACGAGACTAGAGACGAGACTAGATACGAGACTAGAGACGAGACTAGAGACGAGACTAGAGACGAGACAAGACTAGACTAGAGACGATACCAGAGGCGAGACTAGAGACGAGACTAAAGTCGAGGCTAGAGACAAGACTAGAAACGAGACTAGAGACGAGACTAGAGATGAGACTAGAGATGAGACTAGAGACGAGACTAGAAACGAAACTACAGACGAGACTAGAGACGAAACTAGAGACAAGACTAGAGACGAGACTAGAGACCAGACTAGAGACGAGACTAGAGATGAGACTAGAGACGAGACTTGAGGCGAGACTAGAGACGAGACTAGAGACCAGACTAGAGACGAGACTAGAGACGAGACTAGAGACGAGACTAGAGACCAGACTAGAGACGACACTAGAGACGAAACTAGAGACGAGACTAGAGACCAGACTAGAGACGAGACTAGAGACGAGACTAGAGGCAGGACTAGCGATGGGACTAGAATGCAGACAATACAGACGAACAAGACTAAAATCGAGACTAAGTATATATGCGACCCGTGACAAAACTAGAGAAGAGACTATAGACGGGACTTGCCTAGAAAATAGACCAGATATGAGACTAAAGAAGAGACTAGAGACAAGATGTTGGCGATGTAGGCGATAGAGACGAAGTAGTCTATAAAAAAGACTAGAACGAGACTATAGACGATACTAGAGAAGGACTATAACCAAGACCATAGAGACAAAACTAGATACGACACTAGAGACGAGACTTTAGACAAGACTACAGGCGAGACTATAGATCAAACTAGAGACTTGAGGCGAGACTAGAGACGAGACTAGAGACCAGACTAGAGACGAGACTAGAGACGAGACTAGAGACGAGACTAGAGACCAGACTAGAGACGACACTAGAGACGAAACTAGAGACGAAACTAGAGACGAGACTATAGACTACACAAAGGAGACTAGTGACAAGACTATAGACAAAACTAGAGACGAGAATATAGACAATAGGCTAAAGACACGGGACGAGACACTATAGACATAATTTATGTAAAAAATATGTCTGGCTAACACAAATAAAGTGGAATACAATAAGTAAAGTGGAATACATTTTTTGCTTGCCCACTGTATGATTAACGCACTTTTGTTGCTTTCATCTGTTGACGACAAGGGACACATTATTTTAACTTTTTTCTATTTCTTTACTCTCTATTTGAACGTTCTACACTTTTAAATATTCTTGCAGCATTAATGATTATTTCTACCCAAAAAAATCAAAAAAAAAATCTTAAAAACATATAAAATGTTTTGTGTAAAAAATAGAGGGTAGATTTTTTCTATAAAAGTAGAAAGCAAAAAACTTCATATAATTTATAGCCCAAAAAAGTGTAAACTAGGAAGAAAAAAGTGATTATGCAGCTACACATCATACACTTGGGCCATTAAAACTTTGAAAGGCCAAGGGAATGGGTAAGGTATTAAAGGTAATAGGCGACTTGTAGGAATACTATTTCTTTTTAAATGATTCTACATTTGTTTTATATCGTATATGAAGACTAACACACGTTTTCTATTCATTGCCGATCGAAGACAATTTTAAATACTTTAATGAATTGTATTTATTTAGCTCCCGAATTTTATATTTTTTTTTTATAAGTTTCGCAAAAACATTTTTTTAACAAAAAGAAAACTTACAATTGTGATCTTAAATTTAACAGATACCAATCTATCCAGTTCTATAAAATGTTTTCACAAATCCAGCACTGTTAAATAGTTTAACTAGAAAAAAACTCAAAATCTCAATTTTTAATTTTTCCAATCCTCCGCTAAACTTAAAACACCCATGATTTTGCTACATTAAAAACCAAATCTTAACACACATCCATTTTTTCATTACATTTAAAAAAAGTGCGTGTATTTATCTCAAAAAACAAAATCCATATTATTTCCATTATTACTTACTCCCCATACCATTCTCACACACACTCTTCCAGCACACATCCTGTAAATGTCCTTTATGCTTCATTATTTAGAATAAAACTTGAAGGAAGCTCAAGAAAACGAAAAAAAAACACATGAAAACAAACAATTTTAGAGGATTTTTTTAATGGAAAAAATTCATTTATTTTCTGTTACTTCTGCTTATGTTTTACAACGTCCTGTTTAAGTCCTGGCAATGGTAGTACGTATGTGTATGGTAACTAGGATATATGTATAATAGTATGTTTGGGAAAGAGTCCAGACATTAATATTTGTACACTTGCTTCTTGGAATATTTTTTTCATTTTCTTAATTTTTTCCCAAAACAATTTTTTTCTTATTCTGTTGTTTAAATAATGTTTTGTTATCCTTACGCACCCTTAATGTGCTTATGTGTATATATGTAAATTATATGTGTGTATATGTAAATAAAATATGTATTTTTATATATGTATGTATTGTTTTTTTTCATTAATGAAAGAAATACTATATATGTAGTTGTTGCTGTTGATATTTGCTCATTAAGCAAAAACAAAGTTAAGAAATATTTTTTTGGTATATTTTTTCTTTCCTACATTTGCAGACGTTTCCGTTTTTCTTTTACGCAAACAAAAAAATTTGGTACCATGATGTTTTCTTATAAGAAAATCTGTAAGAAAATACAGGGTGCTGAATTCAAGCGAAAAGTGCTTACACTCAAATAAAGAGGACAGCACTACCGAAAATACTATAGAATACACAATATATTGAACTGTAGACCACTCCATAAACTATACAATCTGTATTTTAAACTATAATTTTATCTTGTCTCTCGCCTCTAGTATCGTCTTTAGTCTCGTCTCTAGTCTCGTCTCTATTCTCGTCTCTAGTCTCGCCTTTGCTCTCGCATCTGTTCTTTCATCTGCTTTCGTCTTGTCTCTGGTCTCGTATCTAGTCTCTCGCCTCTAGTCTCGTCTCTAGTTTTGTCTGTAGTCACTTCTGAAGTCTAATATGTAGTCTAGTTTCTAGGATAGTCTCGGATAGTCTCTAGTATCGTCTCTAGTCTGGGTCTAGTCTGGTCTCTAGTCTGGTCTCTAGTCTGGTCTCTAGTCTGGTCTCTAGTCTGGTCTCTAGTCTCGTCTCTAGTCTCGTATCTAGTTTCGTCTCTAGTTTCGTCTCTAGTCTCGTCTCTAGTCTCGTCTCTAGTCTCGTCTCTAGTCTCGTATCTAGTCTCGTCTCTAGTTTCATCTCTAGTCTGGTCTCTAGTCTCGTCTTTAGTCTCGTCTCTAGTCTCGTCTCTAGTCTAATCTCTAGTTTTGTCTCTAGTCTCATCTCTAGTCTCGTTTTTAATCTCGTCTATATAGACCCTTTTCTATTGTATTGTCTCTAAAGTCTCGTCTCTAGTCTTGTCTCTACAGCCTCGTCTCTACAGTCTCGCCTGTAGTCTTGAATCTTTTGTTCTTTTGTTGGATGATGGGGTGCGGAATCTTCAAAGATATGAATTGGGATTCAATATGTGAGGTTGAACTTCTGAGCCAACTACTCACTAAACCCCCTTCTCATTCATCAAACGCACAACCCGTAGAACTGCCCAAAGTCTGCTCTACATCTAAGCTATCTCCAAATACCTTCCAACTTATCTTTGCTGTTTGTATCTACTTTTCTCAGTTTTCAGCAACGCGTTTATTTCACTTATAAAGTTAGAAATTAAAAGCCAATTTCCGTGTGATCCTAACATGACATCCATTAGGTAATTGTGTGTCCTACACGTCTGTTGTTCTCCAATCTAGTGCATTTAAAAGCAACATGATCTGCGTTTTCGGTCTCCATTCATGTTGGACAATTCGGTGAATCATCATGGCCACATTTAAATAGATAGCCTTTATATTCCCCGTGACCTGTCAATAACTGGTTGAAGTAATAGTTAATCTCCCCTTGTCTTCTATATAAAGGCTCCTCTATAGTCTCGTTAAAAGTCCCGTCAATTGTCTCGTCTATAGTCTCCTCTATAGTCTCGCCTATGGCCCTTCCATAGTCACGTCCCTATAGTCTAGTCTCTATAGACTCCTTTATAGTCTCGTCTCTTATCCCGCTTATAGTCTAGGCTATAGTCTCGTCTCTATAATCTCGTCTCTATAGTCGCGTCTATAGTCTCGCCTCGAAGCTGTAGTCGCTATAGTTTCGTCTCAATAGTCTCGTCTATATTACCTCGTCTCTATAGACTCTTCTATATAATCGCGTCTATAATTTCATCTCTAGTCTCGTCTATAGTTTAGTGTATAGTCTCATCTATAGTCTCGTCTCGACGCTATAGTCGCTATAGTTTCATTGCTATAGTCATTATAGTTTAGTCTAAATAGTATTGTCACTAGGCTCGCCTATAGTCTCGTCCCGACGCTATAGTCGCTGTAGTTTCATTTCTACATTCACTATAGTTTCGTCTCAATAGTCTCGCTTATAGTCCCGTCCATAGTCACGTCTCTTTAGACTCCTCTATAGCCTAGCCTATAGTCTCGTCTCTATAGTCGCGTCTATAGTCTCGTCTCGACTCTGTAGTCGCTATAGTTTCGTCTCAATAGTCTCGTCTCTACTATCTTCTATATTATCTCGTCTCTATAGCCTCGTCGCTATAGACTCTTCTACATAATCGCGTCTATAGTTTCGTCTGCAGTCTCGTCTACAGTTTAATCTATAGTCTCGTCTCCACGCTATAGTTTCGTTTCTAGTCTCGCCTCGTCTCTATAGTCTCGTCTGTATAGTCTTGTCTCTGTAGTCCCCATGTCTCCTATATAAAGTCTCATCTCTAGTCTCAACAATAGTCTCGTCTATAGTCTCTCTATTGTCTCGTCTTTATAGTATCGTTTATAATCACTATACATTAGTCCCAACTCTAGTCTATTCTCCAGTCTGAAGTCTTATCCAGTCTCTAATCCAGTTTTCAGTCTCCCCTAAATTCTCGTCTCTATTGTCTCGTCTATACAGTCTCTTCTTTAGTGTATTTAGTGCAGTCTCAAGTCTAGTCTATTGTCCAGTATCAAGTCTAGCCTCTAATCCATTCTTTAGTAACGTCTCTAGTCTCATCTAAGTCTTGACTCTATAATCTCGTCTCTATAGTCTCCTCTCTATAGACTCGTCTCTAGTCTCGCCTCCTTAAGTCTAGTCTGTATATAACACCCGTTTCTATATATTTTTTTAATGTTTTCCTTAATCTTTTATACATTTTCTCTTACACAACGTCCATTATTTACTTAGAAAATACATTATAAAAAATATCTCCTTACATCACATTTTTAGCCAGTCAAGCTGTATGGAACAATACAGGACTTCTTACCCATCACTAGAATCCCAAAAAGTAAAAAAAAAAAACTTCGGTCCAGCGAGTCTTATACTTACACGTTCATTAACATTTCATCATTCTATTGTTCTCACTTCTACTTCAACTCGAGGTTAAAAGCAAGTTCTCAAAAATAATATCATGTGCAATTTCTATTTATGGCAAATATATGAAAAATTAAAATGTACTTGTATTTTTTTGAGTGTTTGAAGAAGGGGATTATTTTTTACCATTTTCCTTTGACTCTAAGCAATACTTAGCAAATACTTAAACCTTTATGTACAATCTTAATTAGCATTAAAGATTCCTTTAAGAAAGTCTGTCAATTCTTATAGGAAAACCAAATCTCGCATCAAATAAGATTAGTAGCTAAGGGTTAGTGTTTAGGATTTTCATGATTAATTTGTTTTTAATTGTTTAGGTTGTGTAAATCTCAATAATAAATAAGCATCATTAATGCTAATTATTTTGACAATAAACCATTTTTGACTGACCACTGTTCTTCTTTTAATTCCTGATATTGTTAATACCAAATCTAATTATAATTTTTTTATTTAAGTCGTAAAACTCATATGAATTTATGCTAATTTATGCAAAGTCTATTAAAAACAAGCAAACTATTATTTCAGCACTAAAGTCGACAAGTTAAATAAACTGACCACTCAAAATCGCTTAAAAAATAAAAAAAAAAAAAACTTCCCCTAAATTTCAAACTCTTGACCACTTGAAAATGGTGGTTGCAATTAAACAAACTGACCCTCTAAATAGATAAAAATGGATATTATTGTTATTTGAGCCTTGTAGTCACCCATGTTTACACTACTCGGCAAACAACCATTGAATACAAACTATCAATTGGAGAATTTAATGACCACGAAACATATATGCTTATAAAGGAAATAAAAAAATATATTTATTTCTTTATGTGTTCATGAGTGTCCAGTGTGTGTTAAAAGTCAACTAAAAAGGGTCAGTTTTTCATAAGTGACCCTTTTGCAATATAATGCTAATTATCTAGTTGTTAACGAGGGAAAAACAAACAATTAAATAGCTGTTTTTTTTAATGTCCAGTTAAATAATAATGACATTTTCAAAATCACACCTTTTGCAGGGATTTGTTGCGCTTTAAAAAGGGGTTTAATTTCGTGGTTTTAAAACACTTTATATATATTAAATATTTGTTTGTGGAAAAGCTTTTTAAAGTCGATTGAAATGGAAAGCTACATTATTATTGTTTAAATATTTCACAAAATACGAGAACTTACGGCTTTCCACAGGTATTTGTTTGATCCTACTAGGCCAAATAGTTTTGTCTATAATACCTGTCTCTAATCTGTATCTAGTCGCGCCTATAGTCTCGCCTCTAGTCTAGTCTCTAGTCTCGTCTATAGTCTCGCCTCTAGTCTCATTTCTAATCTCGCCTCTAGTCTCGCCTCTAGACTCGTCTATAGTCTCATCTATAGTCTGGTCTCTAGTCTCGTATCTGATCTCATCTCTAGTCTTTTCTCTAGTCTCGTCTCTTGTCTCGTCTCTAGTCTCGTCTCTAGTCTTGTCTCTAGTCTCGTGTCATCTTCAGTCACGTTTCGTCTCGTCTTTTCTCTAGTCTCATCTAGTCTCGCCTCTAACCTTTTCTCTAGTCTCGTGTCGTATCTAGTCTTTTCTCTAGTCCCGTTGTAGTCTCGTCTCTAGTCTCGTCTCTAGTCCCGTCTCCAGTCTCGTCTATATTTACGTCTCCGGTCTCGTCTGTAGTCTCGTCTCTAATCTCGTCTCCAGTCTCGTCTCTAGTCTCGTCTCAAATCTCGTCTCTAGTTTCGTCTCTAGTTTCGTCTCATCTCTAGTCTCGTCTCTAATATCGTCTCTGTTCTCTGTTCTCATCTCTAGTCTCGTGTCTGTTCTCATCTCCAGTCTCCTCTCTAGTCTTGTCTCTATTCTTGTCTCTAGTCTCCAGTCTAGTCTCGTGTCGTCTCTAGTCTCGACTCTAATCTCGTCTCTAGTCTCGTCTTTATGGTCTTGGTTATAGCCTCGTCTTTTGTCTTGTCTCTAGTCTCGTCTCTAGTCTAGTCTCTAGTATTGCCTATAGTCTTGTCTCTAGTCTTTGTTATAGCCTCTTCTCTAGTCTTGTCTCTGGTCTCGTCTATAGTCTCATTCTAGTCTTGTTTGTAGTCTTCTTTGTCTCTATCACATATATCTCGCCTGTAGTCTCTTCTCTCGTTTCGTCTCTAGTCTTGTCTCGTCTCGTCTCTTCTCTTGTCTCGTCTCTAGTATCGTCTCTAGTATCGTCTCTAGTATCGTCTCTAGTATCGTCTGTAGTCTCGTCTCTAGTCTCTAGTCTCATCTCTAGTCTCGTCTCAAGTCTCGTCTATAGTTACGTATGCGGTCTCGTCTCGTATCTAGTCTCGTATCATTTCTAGTCTCAACTCTATTCTCACCTATAGTCTCGTCTCTAGTCAGGTGGGTTTATAGTCTAAAGTCTCGTCTCTGGACTCGTCTCTTGTCTTTTTTCTTCTCCACTCTCTTCTCTGGTATCGTCTCTAGTCTCGTCAACAGTCTTGTCTCTTCTCTAGTCTCTTCTTCAGTCTCTTATCCAGTCTCTTCTCTAGATTCGACTCTAGTCTCGACTCAAGCCTAATCTATTTATCGTCTCTAGTCTCGTCAACAGTCTTGTCTCTTCTCTAGTCTCTTCTTCAGTCTCTTCTCTAGATTCGACTCTAGTCTCGACTCAAGCCTAATCTATTGTCTCGTCTCTAGTCTCGTCTCTAGTCTCGTCTCTAGTCTCGTCTCTATCTCGTCTCTAGTCTCGTCTCTAGTCTCGTCTCTATCTCGTCTCTAGTCTCGTCTCTATTCTCGTCTCTATTCTCGTCTCTAGTCTTGTCTCTAATCTCGTCTCTAGTCTCTTCTGTAGTCGCATATCTGGTTTAGGTTCTAGGCTAGTCTCGGATATAGTCTTTTCTAGCCTTGTCCCTAATCTCGTCTCTAGTCTCGTCTCTAGTCTCGTATCTAGTCTCGTATCTAGTCTCGTCTCTAGTCTCGTCTTTAGTCTCGTCTCTAGTCTCGTCTCTAGTCTCGTCTCTAGTCTCGTCTCTAGTCTCGTCTCTAGTCTCGTCTCTAGTCTCGTCTCTAGTCTCGTCTCTAGTCTCGTCTCTAGTCTCGTCTCTAGTCTCGTCTCTAGTCTCGTCTCTAGTCTCGTCTCTATTCTCGTCTCTAGTCTCGTCTCTAGTCTCGTCTATAGTCTCGTCTCTAGTCTCGTCTCTAGTCTCGTCTCTATTCTCGTCTCTAGTCTCGTCTCTAGTCTCCTCTCTAGTCTCGTCTCTAGTCTCGTCTCTAGTCTCGTCTCTAGTCTCGTCTATAGTCTCTAGTCTCTTCTCTAGTCTCGTCTTGTCTCGCCTCTAGTCTCGTCTCTAGTATCCTCTCTAGTCTCGTCTCTAGTCTAGTCTCGTCTCAAGTCGCGTCTGCATCCTTGTTTATAGGTCACAGCTGAAACTTGTTATGCAATTTATTAAGTTCTATAAAAGTCTACCCTTAATTAGCTGCATTTAAAAACGACTCGCTTGTTCAACTGCATTCCATTTATTTTACATCCTTCAACAATAAATGCATATTTGCAATTTGAATGCACTTTTTCAAAAGGCTTGGAAATTTTCTCCCCTATGCTTTTTGCTAGAAATGAGTACAATTAAATTGACATAATGAAGTATTTAAAGGCTAAAAACAAAACACCTTCTGGAAATGAGTTGCATGCGATTAAATGCATTTACTTTTTTTTTGCAAAGTTAAATGCAATTGAATGCAACAAAGAAGAACGAACATAGAAACAAAAAACAACATCAAAACGCACTTGTTGGTTTAGCCTTTTTTGTGTTTTGTTGCAACAACAATTACAACATTACATCAAAGGTTATATGGTTGATAAATCACTCGTTATTTTGTTTGCGCAACAAAGCAAAAATTGCGTAAGGATTTTTATAACTGCTGCATTATTAACTCACACTTTTTTTTTTGCAATACAAGTACCCATACAGACAGACAGACAGAGGAAAGGACAATAACTTTCAGACAGGGGTTCGGCAAAATAGCAATAATGTGTAAATTTTTGCAAATTGTTTGAATTAAGGGTGGTGGTGGTTTTTTTCGCACGATGACAACCTTTTGACACCTTAAGCCTAAAGTGTAAGGGAATGTTAGGAGGATGAGTATTTGGCAAAAGTGGTTGCTGGTACACACATACATATGTCAGAGAAAGTTAATGAGCCTGGGAAAATTTTGCAAAATTCCGTTACATTTTCGTTTTAAATCCTTTAAAGATTTGCATATTATTAATGAATTTTTACATAAATGTACATATGTGCATAAATACAATTGCAAATAGATAGTTTACGGTTATGGGAAGATTCTTAAATTGCTTATTATGATTTGGGATAAAAAGGGTTATGAATTGAAAGAAAAGGTTTAGAAAACTGTCAATATATGACATGACATGTTGCAAAAATCAGGAATTGTTGATAAGTTTCTTACAAAAAACGATTGTCACAGGGATATCTTATAAAAAAGGATAGTAAGTAATACAAATTGATTTTGACTAAAGTCGTAAAAACTAATAAAATTTCTTCAGAATTAGAAAGATATGTAAATCAGGGTCGAATAGTAAATAAAAGATATAAAAGAAAATTTTATAGCAGCTGCCTTCAAAATTCAATTCTATTAACTAGATTGTGTTTTTACCTTTTGTCCAGTAATCAACAATTAAACTCCTTTTCCACAAAGGGATATACATCATTCTATAATTATCAATGTCAAACATTTGATAGATAGCGGAGTCGATTAAGCCATGTCCGTATGTCTGTCTGTATGTTGAAATAATTTTCTGATTTTTAATCAATATATCGGGAAATCTTCCGGCTCGGTTGCTATTTAAAATCGACCCACAAATGGCTGAGATATAAGGAAAAAACCGTGCCAACCTCAATTTTTGATCTATATCTGGATTACTAAGTCATTAATATAGACAATATAATATCTAATGATAGATATTTCAAAGTCCATTGCAACGATATATGTATATAAGGCGACCTACAATGGGTCAAAATCGGGAAAAATATTTTTTAAAAAATTTTTTGTCATAAACTTTTTTTTCACTAGTAAATAAAAAAAAATTTGGAAACAATTTTGAAAAAAAAAAAAATTTTAATTTTAAAAAAAAATTTGAAAAAAAAAATTTTTTTAAATATTAAAAAAAAAATTTAATTTGGTTACCTAAAAATATTTTAAACTTCAATTTTATAGTATAATTTGGTGAAGGGTATATAAGATTCGGCACAGCCGAATAAAGCTCTCTTACTTGTTTTTCACTAGCATGTTTAAAAAAAATTTAAAAAAATATATTTTAAATTTTGAAAAACAATTTTGAAAAAAAAACTTTTTTTAAAATCTTGAAAAACAATTCGACGCAGCCGAATATTTTTCTCAAAATTCGTTAAGTCGAGTACAATATTTTTAGCTAACTTAAAGTTAGTTAGTTAAAAGTCAACTTTAAGTTGACTTATTTTTAGCTAACTTAAAGTTAGTTAGTTAAAAGTTAACTTTAAGTTGACTTATTTTTAGCTAACTTAAAGTTAGTTAGTTTAAAGTTAACTTTAAGTTGACTTATTCTTAGCTAACTTAAAGTTAGTTAGTTAAAAGTTAACTTTAAGTTGACTTATTTTTAGCTAACTTAAAGTTAGTTAGTTTAAAGTTAACTTTAAGTTGACTTATTCTTAGCTAACTTAAAGTTAGTTAGTTAAAAGTTAACTTTAAGTTGACTTATTTTTAGCTAACTTAAAGTTAGTTAGTTAAAAGTTAACTTTAAGTTGACTTATTTTTAGCTAACTTAAAGTTAGTTAGTTAAAAGTTAACTTAAAGTTAGTTAGTTAAAAGTTAACTTAAAGTTAGTTAGTGAAAAGTTAACTTTAAGTTGACTTATTTTTAGCTAACTTAAAGTTAGTTAGTTAAAAGTTAACTTAAGCCAGTAACTGGCTAGATTTCTGTATAGAAATACAGCCAGTTACTGGCTAGATTTCTGTATAGAAATACAGCCAGTTACTGGCTAGATTTCTGTATAGAAATACAGCCAGTTACTGGCTAGATTTCTGTATAGAAATCTAGCCAGTTACTGGCTAGATTTCTGTATAGAAATACAGCCAGTTACTGGCTAGATTTCTGTATAGAAATACAGCCAGTTACTGGCTAGATTTCTGTATAGAAATACTGCCAGTTACTGGCTAGATTTCTGTATAGAAATACAGCCAGTTACTGGCTAGATTTCTGTATAGAAATATGAAATAGTTAATGTGAAAAATTTTTAAAAAAAATTTTTTAAAAAAATTTTGAGAAAAATATTTTAAGAAAAACTATTTTTTAATTTCTTTTTTCCAAATTTTTTTTTTTTCAATTTAAAAAAAAAAAATATTAGGACAAACAGTTTTTTCTCGATTTTGACCCATTGTAGGTCCGACTTACTTTGACCTTATATACGCCTTTGCAAAGGTCTTTGAAATATCTATTATTGAATATCCATATTGTCTATCCAGATATAAATCAAAAATAGGTCAAAAATAAAGGTTGTCCTGGTTTTTTCCTTATATCTCAGCCATTTGTGTGCCAATTCCCGATAAATTGATGTATGAATCATGTATGTAAGTTATTTGCGGGCTACGGAAAGTTGATTTCAACATCATTCGCTATGCAAGTTATTTGGCAGCAGCGTAAAGTTGGTTTCAACATACAGACGGACAAAGTTAAATATACCCTTGCCATTCGTGAGGAAGGGCATAACAACTTTCCGATTAAGTATGGAATAAAATATCCGTCAAATGTCCTGCACAGCTCTGATGACATTCCATTACACTTTTCATGACTTTTTCAAAGATCTCGATGACGCATTGGATCTCGGATTTGAGCTCAGGAATTGTTTCTGGACATTAGAATTTCTTGAGATCATTTTTTCTGGAAATCGTTGCTGCAATACGGCAGGTGGCGCCGTCTTGCTGAAACCACATGTCGTCCAGATCCATTCTGTCCAGTTGAGGCTACAAGAACTACGTTATCATGTTCCTGTAACGATTACCGTTCACAGTCACTGCATCTTTAGCCTCATCTTCAAAAGAGTAAGACTCAATCACGCCGCCTGACCAAAAGCCAGCCAGTTGCTGATTTTGGGTGAATTTGGATTGTATGAGGATTTTCTGAGCCCCAAATTCGAAAATTTTGTGTATTCACGAAGCCATTCAGATGTAAATTCATTCAGAAATCATCGAAGAAGATGACTTTTTCTGAAAAACTGGCATGACTTCACATTGCTCCATTATCTATTGAACGAATTGCCGGCGCTTTCCATGGTTTGCTGGTTTGAGCTCCTGAGTAAGCTGTATTTTGTACGCATGAAGGTGGGGAGGTATTTTGTCAAAATTTCCTTCTCAGTACTTTGTGAAATTTTAAGTTGTTGTGAACGATGCCGATTATATGTTTTAGGGTTTTTGGTGACACTCTCGCTTACAGCAGTAATGTCTTTAAGAGACCGTACGGTACATTGAAGCACAGAAGTCTTACTGTTTATAATCTACCCAGTTTCTTCAATTTGACACAGTTTGTAAGCGCTATCAGCATAACTTTCCAAAATGTTTGTATTAAGTTTTCACAATTATATCGCTTTGTTCTTATGTAAAGTGCTTCGTTTTTATACCCTTCACCATGAGTGGCAAGGGTATGTATAAGTTTATCATTCCGTTTGTTTGCGACCCCACAAAGTATATATATTCTGGATCGTTATAGATAGCGAAGTCGATATAGCCATGTCCGTCTGTATGTTGAAATCAACTTTCCGTAGCCCCCAAATAACCTACAAACATAATTGATACATCAATATATAGGGAATTCTTTTGGCTCGGTCGCTATTTAAAATCGAGAAAATCGGCCCACAAATGGCTGAGATATAGGGAAAGAAACCGGGACAACCTAGATTTTTGGGCTATTTTTTATCTATATCTGGATTATTAAGTCATTACTATAGACAATATGAATGACAGATATTTCAAAGTCCATTGCAACGATGTATATAAGGTTATAGTAATTTGGACCTACAATGGGTCAAAATCGGGAAAGTTATTTTTTAACCCGAATTTTTTTACCAAAAAATTTTTTTGTCATACATTTTTTTAATAAATTTCAAAAAAAAAAAAAAATTTAAAAATAAAAAAAAAATTTCTAAAAAAAATTTCCAAAAAAAATTTCGAAATTTAATTTTTTAATTTTGAAAAATTATTTTGAAAAAAAATTATAATTTTGTTTACCTAAAAATATTAAAAAATTTTATTTTAAAGTATAATTTGGTGAAGGGTATATAAGATTCGGCAAAGCCGAATATAGCTCTCTTACTTGTTAATAATCGGAATAAACATATGTGACAGCTGCCAAATTGCATAGTTGCCAAGGGAAAACAAGAATTATGGAATTTTAAATGTGACTAATAGACCACAAAAACGTATTTTATATTGTAAGCATCGTGTAAAAACTGTCCCCTAAAAAAACTTTCCTTTTCGAAACGAAAAACAAGTAAGAAAGTATGGTCGGTCAAGCCCGACCATATAATACCCTACACTAAGTAAATGAGCAAAAACATTTTTCTTTCAAAATTTCAATAATTTATATTCGTGAACGATTTTCGGAAGTGGGCCTTATATGGGAGTTATGACCAATTATGGACCGATCACCATGAAATTAAGTAGTGTGATTAATGTCTGCATGAAAGTTATTTATGTTGCATTTTGTGTGTATACCAACATTTTTAAGAGATTTATGCTCGTTAAAGTGATTATCGGAAGCGGGCTTTATATGGGAGCTATGACCAATTATGGACCGATCACCATGAAATAAAATGGTGTGATTAATGTCAATATGAAAATTGTTTATGTTGCATTTTATGTGTATACCAACATTTTTAAGAGATTTATGCTCGTTAAAGTGATTATCGGAAGCAGGCCTTATATGGGACCTATGACTAATTATGAACCGATCATAATAAAATTTGGCGACATGAATTCCCTATATATAAAACTTATTTGGACAAAAACTTGTGTAGATACCTATATAAATTAAACATTTATGACCGATAAAGTCCAATTTAGGGAGGACATTTGTATGGGGGCTAGGTGAAATAATGGACCGATTTCAGCCAGTTTCAATAGGCTTGGTTCTTGGGCAGAAGAAATGATATGTACTAAATTTTATCGAAATATCTTCAAGATTGCGACCTGTACTCTGCGCACAAGGTTTACATGGACAACCAGCCAGCCAGACGGACGGACGGACGGACGGACATCGTTTAATCGACTTAGAAAGTGATTCTGAGTCGATCGGTATACTTTAAGGTGGGTGCTAGACTAATATTTTTGGGCGTTACAAACATCTGCACAAATCCAATATACCCTCCCCACTATGGTGGTGTAGGGTATAACAAGATTACTGGAGTCCACAATGTAAAGTGGAATAACAGACATTTCATAAGTTTCGGTGTGTTTTAGATTAGATTTTGGTTCAGTTTGGGCCTGAAAATCCGGTTTCCATTAGCAAAATCTAATGGAAGTTTAACATTATTTAAACAATCTAAATAATAAAAGAATATACTTTTATTTAAATCATAAATTATATTAATAAATCTTTGATAAATTTCTTTTATTACTCAACAATTTTTCAATTACTAAATCCAACGAGAAAAATATATGTATATGCATAGCTTTTAACAGCACTTAAGGTAACTACAACAAATTAATTTACTATAAATTGTAGATTTTTGAAAGTAATATGGCGCCTAGCGGTCAAAAGTTTAATACAAGAAACCAGAAAAAAAAAATAAAAACCATAACCAACCAACAGCACAACTCATATACAAGTTCAATACAAGGAAAAGGGTAATTCACGTGCAAACTGATCACGAACAAATCAATAATATCTCCTGTAAAGCACAGCAATGGCAATGATATGCAACGCATTTTACATTTGGCAAACGAAAAAATCTCAGCTTATAGAAAGAATTAACCGCCAGTAAATAAGAATAAAATAAATCGCTGGCGATAGAAAAATAACTATTGAATTCTATTAAAAGTTGCCGGGGAAAACACACGATGCAATTTTGCCAAGCTTAAGCTTAAGCTTTGATCTCAGCCGCTTAAGCTCGTATGTAAAATGCCGCTGCAACAAGTTGCCCAATGAAAGAAATTCAGCAGGGCATATTGTTGAAATATTTCAATTAACTTTTTTTTTTTGTATAAACCCCCCTCCCCCCTTCTTCCCTATCCTTTCCTGTTGCTGTTCAAAGAAAACTTCATATGAACATTAAGTTGGAAAAAAAAATCTCTGTTTAAATGCTCAAGAACAATCACCAGCATGTTTAAACAGGTAGATTTTTCGTTTGTAGCCTGGCCCCATTAAGTTTAACGTCCAATAACCGCAGGTTTCCTTCATTTCATTTGTTGTTTGCCCAAGTTAAAGGCAACTCAGCCAAATAATAAACAAACTAAACGAAAACTGAAAAAACCAAGAAAAAAAAAAACATACATAAACAATGTTTTGACAAATCGCTGAAAATTGAGTAAGCAAAAATATTTTCAATTTTCAGTTGAGTTCAAAAACAAAAAAAAAAAAAAACCCACAACTTTAGTACATGTTATAAAACATTTCAGACCTTTTTGCTGGCACTATGTAGGATGTAGTTTCAACACTACATAGAGTCTTAAACTTTTTGCTATATATTACCAGATCATGTAGCAAACAAGCCAACCAACCAACCATGTAACTAACTAAACATGTACGAATGAATATATCGATCTGTAGCCGCAGGATGTTAATGATTGTAAATTAATAATTTAATATGACTACATGAGCCAAAGTGTGTTTTATGAAAATTACTTTATGTAAATCATATAAAGATAGATTTTCAAATCAACGCATTAAAACATAAATGATCTGCTTAAAACTGAACATCCAAAGCCATTAAAATGGTGTGAGAAAAAAGCAAGGTTTTATATAAAAACAACTATTTTATGAGGTATTTCTACGAAAATGTTTAACAAAATGTATTGCATTTTATAAAAAACTGTTTGAAAAATAATATAAATGCTTTTAATTGTGTAAAAATCCAAAAATCAAAAACTCACCACTTTTTTGAGAAATTCACCTCACCTTGGAAATTGCTTAAAAATGAGTATGAAGTTTGGTTTTAACTATAAAAATATTTTAAAGTAAAGTTTCATGCTAATTTTTTAAAACCTTTCAATAAAAATTTTTTTAAAATTGATCATTAAAAAAGCAAAGTTTTTTTTATAAAAACTAAAATTTTTGATATATTTCTAGGAAAATATTAAAACAAATTATTGAATTTTATAAAAAACTGTTTGAAAAATAAAATAAACGCTTTCAAATGTGTAAAAATCGTTAAATCAAAAATTCACCACTTTTTTGAGAAATTCGCCATAGCTTGGAAATTTCTTTAAAACAAGTATGAAGTTTGGTTTTAACTATAAAAATACTTTAAAGTAAAGATTCATGCTTAAAAATAATTATGAGGTTTGGTTTCAACTATAAAAATACTTTAAAGTAAAGTTTCATGCTAAATTTTTAAATCTTTTCATTAAAAAGTTTTGAATGAAAAAAAAAAAAAATTATGTATTTTAACTAAAATTTTAAATTTTGTAAAGAATTTAATAAACTAAACAGTAAACTTTAATATTCACCAGAGAATGAAAACAGAAATAGTCGCTTTTGTCTATGAAACATTAAGAAATTATCCAAATTTTGTGCAGTGCAGTATAAGAAATACACTACCAATATATTACATTTTATCAAAAAACTGTTTAAAAAATAAACTAAACGCTTTTAGTTGTTTAAAAATAGTAAAATCAAAAATTCACCACTTTTCTGAGAAATTCACCACACCTTGGAAATTACTTAAAAACTAGTATGAAGTTGCGTTTTAACTGTAAAAATACTTCAAAGTCAAGTTTCATTCTAGATTTTTAAAACTTTTCATTAAAAAGATTTGAATGAAAAAATTCATTGAAAAATTCTAAAAAAATTAATGCATTTTATAAAAGCCGTTTTGTGTAGTATTCTTCCAATATTTTAATCTGTCCCACTCTAGGCGTAGTCATTTCACCATTACTTTCCATTAAAGGTTTGGTGGTAGAGAATGTGGAGTTCGTTAATTGACGCACTGATCGGAAGAGGTCTCAGCTGCGTTGGGTAACTGCTGCTACGTTGGGCTTTTGTTAAAATTTGTTTGCTTCATAGCCTTTTATCCGCCCTTGCTCTTTTCTTCACCATCTTGTCCAATCTGGCGTATTCTTGTTGGGCTAGAGCTTTTGCAGTTCTGGTTTTCTCACAATTTACTGCGTTTTCCTTTGCTCGTTGGTTTAAAAGAGGTTCTGTAGCCTATGTGTTCTTCTGATACCGTGATAAGGATATTTTTGATGTGGGTCCATCTATATCCCTCACTGTCTTGTTCTTCATGATAGAAGTCCCTGATGGCGTTGGTAAAACGGCTTCTGATGATAGAGTGTTCTAGTATGTTGGTGTTAAATTTCTTCTGGAAACCCTTTTTATCATTCTATGGTATGGTGGCAATTAAGAGATGAAGATCATTCGATACATTCGCACCACGTCTGCTACGCACATCCCATTTTTTGCTGATGGCGATGTGGTCATTTTGATTTTTGGTTGCGCGATCGATTGATACCCTCGCCAATGTAAAGACTGTGATTGAGGCAGAGGCCCGATAGGAGTTCCATTATCGATTCCATTCATGTGTTGTTGTCTTTCAGTTGAGCATTGAAGTCAACAAGTAGGATGACAATGTTGCCTCTTCTGACATCATGAAGCGCTTTGGAAATACTGTTGTAAAACTCCTCTTTCTGTTCGAACACAAAATACTTGAGTTTTATTAATTTCTCATGGAAACAATTTACAGTGTTTTAAATTTTTATCCAATAATTAACTTAAAATTAATTCACCACTTGTACATATTTATTAAATTTTATCCATTATTGCAAATTAAGGGAAAATTTTAATTTTAATATGAAAAATTTCAATAAAAAACAAAATCTCAAAATTCACCACATTTCGAAGAAACTCACCACACCTTAAATTTTGTATAATAAGTTAAGTAGCACTCCATTAACAATATTAAAACTGCTAAAACATGTTAAAAATAAAAATTTAATGAATTTTTTCCCAAAATTCTAATGGTTTTAAATATTACTTTTAGAACTTCAGCCTGAACTTTAATCTAAACATATTTATCAATCATTTCAGACTGCACTAAAACTCTTTGCTGTAATATGAAAAATATTAAAAAAATATACTAATTTCACAACACACACAAACAGAATCATACCACACTCTAAAATTTAAAAATTTTAATAAATTTGGCTTTCAAAATGAGTTTTCCTCTATAAAGATTTGTTTTAATAAAACTAAAATGCATATTTAACTATAACAAATTTAAATAATTATGTTAAATTTAATGAAAAATTGAGCATTATGAAAATAAAGAAATTTCAAAATTCACCACTAATTCAAGAAACTCACCACACCTTAAATTTTGTATATTAATATAAATAGAGCTGCATGCGTTATGTTATACCTACTAAAACTTGTGAAAATTATAAATCTATAGATTTTTAAATGAAAACAACCTCAATCCTTCAAAAATTCCGAAAATTTTCAAACTATTGCTTTAAGAAATTCATCATGTTCTTTAATCTAAACAAATTATAAAATTGTGCTAAACTACACTCAAAATCTTTAAACAAAAATCTAAAATAATAACAAAATATGTAAATTTCAAAATTCACCACTCTAAAAAGTAACTCACCACACCCTAAATTTCACAAATTTCAATGAATAAGGCTAACAAAATGAATCTTGCACTATACAATTTATCCATATACACACAATATTTCACTTATATTCATTTTCCATTAATATATCTTAAATAATTTAGTGTGCTTTAGTATTTAAAAAACTATTGCCTCGAAATTAATTCACCACATGTCTAAATAAAACAAATTAAAGGAATTTTGGTAAATTAAATAAAAAACTTAAATTCAGGTGTTCAAAAAGGCGAAAATACTAAAATTTCAAAATTCACCACTCTTATAAAAAAAACTCACCACACCCTTAATCTTACATATTAAGATAAATAGATATCCACAACTCATGTTAAAACTATTTTGTTCATGTTATATATTTAAAGTGATTAATTTTTAAATGAAAACAATCCCGAAATTCTAAAACTCTGAAAAATAAAATTTAATTTTAGTTCAGATTTTTCAAACTATTGTTTTAACGCAAGTTAAAAAGCTAAAATTATAAAGTTATGAAAATTTTTTTTGTTATGAAATAAACTTCATAAACTTTCATAAAATAAACTCACACCTAAAATTTTTCAACAAATAAGAGCCTAAAGAACCCTATCACTAAATTTTCCTAGCTAATTTTAAAACTTTCCTGAATTTACAATAATTTTAAAAATTTTCTAAAAATATCACATAACTTTTCTATTTTTTTTTAAGCTTTAAAATATTTTTAAATAATATTGATCTAATGACATTAGTAAACACATTAATTATGCTTCACTGTTCAGCAAACATCATGTAGCCATTTGAAATCCCCTTCCTCTTCATTATCTTTTCTTTTTTTTTCTTTTTTTTAGGATTTTTGTTATAAAACATCCACTTAGTCGGTCTGTATTTTTATTCATTTATGGAAAATCCATAAAAAAAAGTGTTCACATTCTATTATTCCCTGTCCCCAACACGCTCTAACCCCCTCCAACTTTCCATGTCCTTACATATTTTCCTTTATTTCATATTCTATCTGCAATAGTTGAACAAAAAAAAAAAAAACAAAAACAGAATGAAAAGAAAAATCTTAACATTTTGATGCGTTATTTACATGCAATAAAAATTAACGTTTGAAATAAAAGGACGAAATCCTCACTCATACTCCAACTCTCTAGGTTTCTGTCCTGCCTGTTTTTTTTTTTGTTTTTTTTTTTGTGTTGAAGAAGTGTGACTGACTGACTGACTGTAATGAATTTTTTTTTTTTTTTTTTTTGGAAGGACTTGAAAGCACGAGTTTAATAAGTATGAAGAAAAATAGAATAATATGTAAAATAAAGATAAAAAATGAATAGATTTAGTGCTGCTTTTTATAGGAAAAACATCACAAGACCAGCGTCAATTGACAATGAAGAAAATGTCTTAAAATAAAGATAAAATAGAGAGAAATGTAGAAAATACTGTAGGAAAATAAAAGAAGAGAGAAATTTCAACAAATTCAGTTTAAAAATTAGACGAGTTCTGTTCTATTTCTAGTTAAGTCTCTATTTCAGCTTCTACTTCAGCTTCCAGATCAGCTTCTAACTCAGCTTCCAGTTAAGTCTCTAGTTCAGCTTCAAGTTCAGCTTTAAGTTTATCTTCTAGTTCAGCTTCTATTTCTGTTCCTAGTTGAGTTTCTATTTCAGCTTCTGGTTCAGTTTCTATTACAGCTTCTAGTTCAGCTTTTAGTTCAGTTTCTAGTTTAGCTACTAGTTCAGCTTCTAGTTCAGTTTCAAGTTCAGCTTCTAGTTCAGCTTCTATTTCTGTTCCTAGTTCAGTTTCTATTTCAGCTTCTTGTTCAGTTTCTATTTCAGCTTCTAGTTCAGCTTTTAGTTCTGCTCCTAGTTCAGTTTCTAGTTCAGTTTCTAGTTCAGTTTCTAGTTCAGTTTCTAGTTCAGCTTCTAGTAAAGCTCCCAGTTCAGCTGCTGGTTCTGGTTCTGATTCTAGTTCAGTTTCTTGTTCAGCTTCTAGTTCAGTTTCTGTTTCTCCTCCTAGTTTAGTTTCTATTTTAGCTTCTAGTTCAGCTTCTAGTTCAGCTTCTCGTTCAGTCTCTATATCAGTTTCTATTTCAGCTTCTACTTCAGCTTCTAGTTCCGCTTCTGGTTCAATTTCTATTTCAGCTCCTAGTTCTGTTTCTATTTCAGCTTCTGGTTCAGCTTCTAGTTCAGCTTCTGGTTCAGTTTCTATTTCAGCTTCTAGTTCTGTTTCTATTTCAATTTCTAGTTCAGCTTCTAGTTCAGCTTTTAGTTCTACTCCTAGTTCACTTTCTAGTTCAGTTTCTACTTAGTTCAGTTTCTAGTTCAGCTACTAGTTCAGCTTCTAGTTCAGTTTCAAGTTCAGCTTCTAGTTCAGCTTGTATTTCTGTTCCTAGTTCAGTTTCTCTTTCAGATTCTAGATCAGCTTCTAGTTCAGTTTCTAGTTCAGCTTCTATTTCTGCTTCTTGTTCAGTATCTATTTTAGCTTTTAGTTCTGCTCCTAGTTCAGTTTCTAGTTCAGTTTCTAGTTCAGTTTCCAGTTCAGCTTCTAGTACAGCACCCAGCTCAGCTGCTGGTTCTGCTTCTTGTTCTGCTTCTAATTCAGTTTCTACTTCAGGTCCTAGTTAAGCTTCTGGTTCAGCTTCTAGCTCAGTTTCTAGTTCAGCTTCTGCTTCAGTTTCTATTTCAGCTTCTCGTCCTGCTTCTATTTTTGCTTCTTGTTCAGTTTCTATTTCAGCTTCTATTTCAGCTTCTAGTTAAGCTTTTAGTTCTGCTCCTAGTTCAGCTTCTGGTTCAGTTTCTAGTTCTGTTCTAGTTCTGTTCTAGTTCTGTTCTAGTTCTGTTCTAGTTCTGTTCTAGTTCTGTTCTAGTTCTGTTCTAGTTCTGTTCTAGTTCTGTTCTAGTTCTGTTCTAGTTCTGTTCTAGTTCTGTTCTAGTTCTGTTCTAGTTCTGTTCTAGTTCTGTTCTAGTTCTGTTCTAGTTCTGTTCTAGTTCTGTTCTAGTTCTGTTCTAGTTCTGTTCTAGTTCTGTTCTAGTTCTGTTCTAGTTCTGTTCTAGTTCTGTTCTAGTTCTGTTCTAGTTCTGTTCTAGTTCTGTTCTAGTTCTGTTCTAGTTCTGTTCTAGTTCTGTTCTAGTTCTGTTCTAGTTCTGTTCTAGTTCTGTTCTAGTTCTGTTCTAGTTCTGTTCTAGTTCTGTTCTAGTTCTGTTCTAGTTCTGTTCTAGTTCTGTTCTAGTTCTGTTCTAGTTCTGTTCTAGTTCTGTTCTAGTTCTGTTCTAGTTCTGTTCTAGTTCTGTTCTAGTTCTGTTCTAGTTCTGTTCTAGTTCTGTTCTAGTTCTGTTCTAGTTCTGTTCTAGTTCTGTTCTAGTTCTGTTCTAGTTCTACTTCAGTTCTAGTTCTGTTCTACTTGTGACTTAATTTAAAATTTTCCTACCGGGTTAAGCTCTACAACTTCATATGGTGCGTGTAAATTTTTGTAAAAATGTTTTCCAATACAAAATTAAAAAACAAAAGATGTTTTAAAGAAAACTGAGAGAAAGCATCAACCAAAATGAAAAATAAGAAAGAAAAAAACACATTTCCAATTGAAAAAGCTTCACCTTCGTTCGTTTAACTACAAATGACTCCCCAAGCGACCAGGACTACGCACGCATGCACACATACATACATGTATATTCAAATACACACAACATATTAAGTAACAACAACAACTACAACAATAAGAATACATCAGGACAAAAGTATAAAATATTGTTATTTAGGATATATTTACAGCTACCAAAGAAAAAAACGAAATCCTCCAAAAAAAATTCATTTGCATGTGGATTGAGGATTTGTTTAGGGATGATTATTAAATGGGTGGCATGTTCTGTATAAAATTTTACAGATTCTGAAGCAGGGAAACTGTCAGACAGACAGTCTTATAAACAAATAAAAAAAAAAACGGACGTTAACCATTGTTGTTGCCGGGCTTACTGAGTGGCAAGGGTAGGAGATTAGAGGGAAAAATTACAATGAATGTGTATGAAAAACGCGAACATATCCCAGCTACATATAAGTATAAGAAAGTAGATTTTTTTTGGTAGTTTTTTTTTAGGAGTTAGAGAAAGAGTATTTTATTTGTTTGTATTCTTTTTTTTTTGGAAAAGATGTATGACCACCTTATTGGTGTGACAGGCGTAAGTAACGTCAAGAATGTACTGGACTGAATTTGTTTTTATTTATTTACGTTCCGTTTTTTATTTCTTGCTGGAGTACATCATGTTTTAGGAGTGGGGGTAAAAAGATGGTGCAGAGTGTTTTAAACATAAACCATCAGGGAGTCTGCCATACACTAGTTTGTAATACATTCAGTTTAAGATATTTTTTTTTAATTTTTTTTTTTCCTCTTGCTTTCAAACTCTATATAAATTATGCAAATAGTCTTTAAATTGAAGAATTTTTTAAAATAATCAATGAAAACAAAAAAGTTCGGGATAAAAATAATTTTATTTTTGGTGAAAAAGCTATTTCAGGATAAATTTTTCTATATAAAGGAATTTAGCCAAAAAAAATAAAAAATTTTGCAATTAATCTATAAGAAAAAATTATATTCATTATTTAGAGTCTTGCAAACTTTTAAATAAGAAGTGTTTTTGAAGCTTCTTCAAAAACTAGTCCCATTTAGACCCCAACTCGAACCATTTAGTTCTGAACTTTCCTTTATTTACAACTAACATTCCTGTGTTCTTTAAAGTTCCTTCTATAATTGACCAATATTCTTCTATTGTTTGAAATTCTGGACAATTATCTGAATTGTTTTCTTTTGAGAACAAAATCGATTTTCTTCTTTCGATTTATATTACATATTTAGTTTTAATTTAAATCTTTCCATTTTCTTTTATTTATTTAAAGTCTAAAAAGAAAAACTCTTGAGAAGGGTACAACACAACCCTAAGGGCAAACTTTTTTTTTTAAATATGAAATATAAAAGGTTTGAGTAGCTTTTTTCACTAACCTCCTTCATTATTGAAATCTTTGGTTTTCTGTTTTCTTTTTCGCTAATATTTTGCTCATTATGTAGCTAAAGTAAAGACAAGCAGTTCATTAGCAAGTAAGTTTGTTGATTTTTCTTGATTTTCTTCATGTTTTCTTTATTTTTTTTCCAAAATTTTATTTATTTTTCTTTTTGTTGTTTTCCCTTTTTTTCCAAGAAAGTTTTTAATTCTTAAAGGAAATTATTGATTTTTAGTAAAAAAGGAAGGATGTTTAAAGTAAAAAGTAGAAAACAAAAATAACAAGATATTCCAAACAAAAAAAATAATTAAGAGAAATTGTGTTAAAAAAGTGTTTGAAGATTTTTAATGATACTCAGCCACACACACAGTGTAATTTTAAATCAGCCTAAAGGTAGACTCTGGATAAATAATTTTAAATCTTTACAAGATTTGTTATTAATTTTAAAAGATAAAATGTTGTTTTTCATAACTAAAAACAAATATTGATCAAAAATATGAAGAAACATAGATTATGGCTAAACATTTATTTAAATGAAATATAATTGGATACAATATTTTCTTTGAAATCATTATAAATATTTAACAAAAAAACTTCAATATTATTAAGCTTTCATTAAAGTTTTATTGATTTTAATGAGTTATTTCTTTTATAAATTCCAATTTAAATGAACATTTTTAATATAGGTTGTGGTGAATAGCTATTTGCGAAAATTTTTTTGTGATACAGTTATGTCCCAAACTATTCAAAACTGTATTCATATTTTAATCAAGTACCAAACTGTTTACCTAGATTTGTGTACAAGATAATTGAGTTTATTACACCCCTCACCATGAGTGGTATGGGCAGGCGCGGATCCAGACGGGGTGAAATAGTCTGTATGTTGAAATAAACTTTCCGTAACCCCCAAATGGCTGAGATATAAGGAAAAAACCGGGACAACCTCGATTTTTTGCATATTTTTGATCTTTATCTGAATTATTAGTCATTAATATAGACAATATGGATATCTAATGATAGATATTTCAAAGTCCATTGTATCGATGTATATAAGGCTAGAGTAATTTGGACCTACAATGGGAAAAATCGGGAAAAATATTTTTTTAACCCGAATTTTTTATTACCACTAATAAATAAAATTTTTTTTTTTTTTTTAATTAAAAACAAATTTTTTTTTAAATTTTGAAAAACAATTTTGAAATTTAAAAAAAAATTTTTTATTTTTTAAATTAAAAACAAATTTGGACAAAATTATAAAATTTTTTTTTTTTTAAATTTTGAAAACAATTTTGAATTTTTTTTTTTTAATATTGAAAAAAAAAAATAATTTTTACTTTGTTTACGTAAAAATATTTAAAACTTGTATTTTAAAGTATTATTTGGTAAAGGCACAGCCGAATATAACTTTGTTAAAATTGCAGGTTCTATAATAGCAACAGTTTACGAAAAACGGGTTTTATTTTCGCGACTCTTAGCAGTTTTTAAATTTGATTACAATGTCTAAAACCAAAAAAGGGAAATCCCCATCTTTTGGTATATTAACCTTTTTGGATGATGTTGGTCTTCAATTTTGTCGGTTAAAGCAAGAAAATTCGTAAGTACAACAGAAAACGTTGCTCCTTAAAGAAAGCTGAGTACCGAAGAATGGAAAAAAGTGGTTTGGAAAACAAAAGGAATAAAATATTCCAATATCAAAAGCCAGTAATATGTATTCCAAAATTTATCAAACCAATTCAGGTTTCAATGCCAGTGAAGGATAGGGAAACTGTCTTCGAAACCTCATCTGAAACTCATTGATTCATTTGTGAAAGAGTTTAAGGATTATGTTGATGAGCATGTGTTGACTCTTCACCAAATCTACAATGCCGACGAATCCGGTTAATATTTCCAATTTCCTTAAAAATGTCAATAATGTAAATATGTATAGCAATAAAAAAAAATCAGTTTTCGCGGCAGGTTTGGTTTTTAATTAGTCTCGAAAATCGAGCTTGCACTGTACTAAAAATTGATTTTTGGTATAAAATATGAATTATCACATTTTGATTTGAATTGGATTTATCTACACCACCACGATTTAAATAGCACTCTGTTAGTTAATATTTCTATGACCGCAGGAACCAATGCAATGTTTAAAATTGTATCAAAATTGTTTTGATAATTTCGAGTAAAATGTGTTTTTACCCCTTTTTGGTACTTTTTATCCCCATTGAAAACGTAGTGGAAGGTCATAATAAAATATTCATATGTATGTCTATGTCAATTTATAGATAAACATTATTTTATAAAAAAAGTACCAAAAATAAATAAAATTTTTACCCCTTTATTGTTCGAATTTCCCAAAAAGTACCAAACCTATATTTGTTATTTTTTAATAAGTAAAGACTGTGATTTGAAATGAATGTATATATTTTTTGGTTTAAAATATACATAAGGTAGCAAAAGAGTACCGAAATATAGTTTTTATCCGTGTTCTCACCTACAGTAAAATTTCAAAAAAGTACCTGAAAGTACCATTAATATGTCTGCTAATTTTTAAGTCTATGTCTAAATCTATATTTTTTGTATCTATATAAGTTTAGAGAACATAAGGTTACCGAATTTAAACTTTATTCCCCCTAAACCTTCCAAAACTACCTTCTTAGTGGATTTACATAGGGATAGGGGAATGTATAGTCTAAATTTCATGTCTCACTTGTTGGCGTTTGGGCTGGGCAATGTTTGAATCAGTCAGTCACTCAGTAACATTACCTCTTTAATATTTATAAATAAGTGTTTTTTTATATTTTGTTTTAATTGCAAATAAATGTTTGCAACATTAGGGTTTGGTGAATTAATAGAATTTTTGTTTATTTAAAATTTATGATTGTTTTGCTGAACTTGCTATAAATTAAATTTTTATGACTATATTTATACTGAACAAACTTTTTTTTAATATTTTCAGTGTTTTTTGGTGGGTGTGGTGAAATTCTTCTAAAGTGGTGAGTTCAATAAAATTTTTGTATTTATTACAATTTTAATGATTTTGATATTTATTTTATAAAAAATTGGAATATAACTCCATATTTGTTGTAATTAAAGTGGAATTTTATAAAATTAAGCAAAATTAAGGTGTTGTGAATAACTATTTATTGAGAGTTGTTGCTTTAAATTAACATTTTTTAAAATTAAGGTGTGGTGAATTTCTATTCCTTGAGAGCTTTTAATTATAGTAACTAATAAATATATGTAATTTCTTTTAAAAATTGTTTTAATCTTAATTTATTTCCCCCTACTACTACTCGATATTTTAACCTAATTTTTTCAACAAATTTTTATTTCAACCAAAATGTTTTTCTCCAATATTTCTTCACGAAAAATTTGCTAAGGTGTGGTGAATAACTATTTCTTGTAAAATTTTGCTTTAAATTATAGTAACTAATAATGTAATTGTTTTTTCTTAAACACAAATTTAAGACTGGAGGTGTGGTGAATTTTTGTTTATTTAGAATTTATGATTTTTTTGCCTGAAATTAGTATAATTTAAGTTTCTATGTTTATTTTTAGTCTAACTAAGTTTTCTTTAATATTTTCAGTGTTTTTGCTGGGTGTGGTGAAATTCTTCAAAAGTGGTGAGTTTGAAAAAATTTCTGAATTTACTAAAATTTTTATAACTTTGTGAATTATTACAAAAATTGTTTTTAACTTGAGTTAAATTTTGTAATTTTAAAGAATTTTAAATTAATACATATAATCGACATAAAAGTTAGCTGATGTGCATCAGAGTGATGTTAGTATCAAACATAGGGAGAACTAATGGTACTTTTTCGTTCTTCTACGGGTTTTCAGTAGCATAGTTTGTTTTTCGTTAAAAGAGGGCCACATAAACTTGGTCACCCTACATGTATCTATGTTGCGCCATATATTGCGTCTGAATGTAATACTTTTAATAGTCCCTAGTGGAATTGATATCGAAACCGCATTGGAGATATAGATCCCATTCTGGCTAGCGCAGGGACACAAACAAAAGTAATGTCAGATAGACCAGCAAGCCTTGACGGAGCAGTCTTACATTGCCTGACTAATGAAGATGATGTTGTATAGGCATTCAATGAGAGAAGTGCCGCCTGACTGTCGACAAATATATTAATATTGCCGCGAGTATTACGGTCATGTAGTATATTACAAGTTACCATAACCGCAAAAATTTCAGCCTGAAAAATACTACATTCTTTCGGAAGACGGTGGGAGATACCTATCCCAAGTTCGTCACAGAAAACAGCAGAACCAACACCATATCTCATTTGAGAATCGTCTGTATATATCCTGGTGTCATATTCGTACACGAGATTTTGATCACCCTATCAATATCTGTATACGGAGTAATATACAGGGTTTTCGAACAAGAGGTGTTATTTTGGTATGCAAAGTAAATTACATTTTTTGAGATAAATGATCGGATATTTATTTCATAAGAAAGAGGAAGGTGTGCCGTTAATAATGAAAAACAACATCAGCCAAATGGCCACCACGCCTACAGAACCATATCGTTTTCATGAAATTTTCCATAACCAAATCGCAAAGTGGCTGCCCTATGTCCTCGATAGCCTCACGAATTCTATCTTTGAGGTCTTAAATCGACGCTGGGCTGTTGACGTAGACCTTATCTTTCAGGTGGCCCCCAATTTCTGTATTGCGGTCCGACAAAGTGCTTCACGACGACCCAAAAATGCTTTAGATTTACGAATTGTGACCGCAAGATTTTCACCATTTTTGTAGTGAATTTTAATAATTTCAATGCGTTGTTGAAGCGTGTATCGTTCCATTTTTAGTAATGGCGTAGTTTATACTTGTCATATGTCAAAGAATAAAAGCTTTAAAAGTGACAGCTACCGAAATACCGGGTGATTCAAAATAATAACTCTTGTTGGAAAACCCTTTAGTACGAAGGTTGGTCATATGTTCTCCATCTCTAACATCCAGACGTATTAAGCCTCGCTGCAGGCAGAGGTGGCCATTATGTGAAGGTATATTGAAACAAGGTGAAGTATAGTGTTCAGTGCCTCAGAAGAACTAGTTCCTAATTCGCCAATGTAATCTCTGGACTTTATATAGTTGGTCTACGATATAGATTTTTCTAGTTGCAGTCCACCATAGTTTCTCGTCTACAGTATCTCGTTTATAGTCTCTCTATATTTTCGTCTATATTTTCTCGTCTATAGTTTCTCATCTATAGTATCTCGACTATAGTCTCTCGTCTATAGTTTCTCGTCTATAGTTTCTCATCTATAGTCTCTCGTCTATAGTCTTTCGTTTATAGTCTCTCGTCCCCCATACAAGAGATCCATAAGTAAGAATTGGCCGTATTTACTATAGCTGTGTACATTTATTTAACTATCTTGAGACTAATTACCCATTTTTTACAAAAACTCTTACGATAAGTAGGTGTAACCCTGTGCTGAGTATTCAGTTTCCTTGATCGCATTATTTGAAAGAGGGATTTCGCAGTTTTTCAAGCACACTAATCACATCCGGAAACAAACCTCATACAAATATCACCGCATAAGCGACAATTTTTATTCTTTTTTTGTCTAGTTCAATGAGAATTGAGTTAATAACGATTAGCCCTGAGATGTGCCTCGTCCAACTTGCTTGGACTTAACACTATTACCAAGATGTACTGTAACTATTCTTGATTTCAACATGGATACTAACCAGTCGCTGATATACTCTTCAACGTCTAGGTAAATAAGAGCTTGTTGAATTGCAAGAGTACTGTTTTGGTTGTGATAACTGAATGTGTAACTAGTCGTATCATTCAGTCGTAATGACCGAATTTTTCTGTTGTGGCTGACAAACCTATGTTGGAGTAACAAAAATTCCTATATTTCAATTCTTTATGAACTGACTTTCTTTTGCCAGAACCGTAAAAGTTTGTAAATAGTGTAAATAGCGACGCGAGTATTATAAATGTATTTATCTAACATTTCTTAACACATTTTTTTCCTATCTCTACAAAAATAATTACTATCATCTTGGGTTTTAACGATAAAAACTTTCTCTACCATCTTTCTTTTTATTTTTATACAAAATAGAGGAGATAGTACTTCAGCAATTTGTTTGCCTGAATGTGTGAATAGTTGGTTCAATAACTACTTCCTTATTAGTTGCTGTATTAGAAAGAAAATATAAAATACAAAGTTTTCAAATAACTAACATCAAGTTAGTTTCTTTATAGCATCTTATTGTACCACTTACCTGATAATAGCTATAAAGATTTTAATCGAGTTGTTCTTTTCATATTTAGTAAAGGTGAGAATAAGAATATGATTAAGACTTTAACGTAACGTTAAGTCAGTAACTAGAGCTTAACTGAAAAAACTAAATTATTTGAAATAAAAAACCACTTGCTTTCCTTTGAGTTTGTATTCCTGGCTGCTTTATGTCCTAAAACCCTTTTTAACCTTTTGTTTGCTGTTTTATTATCTTGGTTTTTTCCAAAAAAGAGGAATCTCTCTAAATATTTACTTAAGTTATTCGTCAAGCTTCTTTTGGTAATATTTTTGTTTACCCCCAAAATCCGCGTATATAAAATCATGTTTAAACACCTCATCATGGCTTATCTCACGTTTTAGATTTAAACCCAGTAAAGAAAAACTTGGTTTAAAAGGAATTATTTTTTTAAAACTTAAACCTACAATTTTGGACAACGGTTATGTTTTTGTTTTTAACTATTTTTCCATCACATTCTTTTTGGCTGCAATTTTCAGCAACACGTATGTAGAATTGAGTTTCCAACAAAATATTAAAACGCGTGCTTATAACTATAATATTGTAAAGTTAAAAGTGGTTATTTGAGATCACTATGATGATGAAGATGATGATGTTGATGTTGAAATTGTTATATGGCACGTAACTGAAACTTAAAGGGTTTACACTAGCCAAAAACCCACAGCTACAAAACTTAGCTTTATTGAAATTTGCAGTTTGTATTGCCTGGCCAGTGTAAACCTGCTGCTAACTTTAAGACAAAAGTGTTATTTTGTTCACTCATTCTTTTAAAGTGGGTGTTATGTTTCTAGCATTTACCAGCTATTTCTTGCCACAAAATATCATCGTTTGGTTTTTTATCCATTTTCTTCATAAGCTGCTCTCTATATGTCTATTATTATTATTATTATTATTTTATAACAATTTCGTTCTTCTACTTTTCATATACACTCATTTTTCTTAAGTAGGCTCTAACATATTTAATTCTAGAGGTGCTGGCTGCACATACCATCATTCTTTCAGTTTTATATACTGTACGTAAATCCTTCATGGACTTTAATTTCGTTCAGCGGCGGCGTTATTAACATCTTGTATTATTGATCTCAAAACTTCTTTTTTTTTTTTTAGTAGCTGCTTAAGTTGTTTTATAGTTTTTTTTTTCTTTAGCTTTTTGTTAACTAAGTATGTGTTGGTTGGAAAACTAAACCATTCTTCTGTTTCGTTTAGTTCACAGTATTTTAAAGATGTTAATAATGGTATTTGGAGATTTGTAGTATGGAGTACATAGTGTTCACCCTTAGGGTCATACGTTTTAAGGTGCTGTTTACTATAGTGTGTAAGAAAACACTTTGCAGTTATGATTAATCGAAAGAAGGCTAAAAGAGATGCCAAATGGTATTCGCAGTTTTATGTTGAAGGGGATTTTTGACGGTTGAAATGGTGTTGCTTATATATTTCTAGTTTGTTGACTCTCTTTTACGGTCTCACGTCTATAGTATCTCGTTAATAGTCTCTCGTTAATAGTCTCTCGTTTATAGTCTCTCGTTTATAGTCTCTCGCCTATAGTTTCTCGTCTATAGTCTCTTGACTATAGTTTCTCATCTATAGTATCTCGACTATAGTCTCTCATCTATAGTCTATAGTCTCTCGCCTATAGTCTCTCGCATATAGTTTCTCGTCTATAGTCTCGTGTCTATAGTTTCTCGTCTATAGTTTCTCGACTATAGTGTCTCATCTATAGCATCTCGTTTGTAGTCTTTGGTCTATAGTATCTCGACTATAGTCTCTCATCTATAGTCTCTCGTCTATAGTCTCTCGTCTATAGTCTATAGTTTCTCGTCTATAGTCTCTTGACTATAGTTTCTCATCTATAGTATCTCGACTATAGTCTCACATCTATAGTCTCTCGTATATAGATTCTCGTCTATAGTGTCGTGTCTATAGTTTTTGGTCTATAGTCTCTCGTTTATAGGCTCTCGTCTATAGTCTCTCTTCTATAGTCTCCCGTCTGTAGTCTATAGTTTCTCGTCTATTGTCTCGCGTCTATAGTTTCACGTCTATAGTCTCTCGTCTATAGTTTCTCGTCTATAGTATCTCTTCTATAGTCTCTCGTTTATAGTCTCTCGTTTATAGTTTCTCGTCTATAGTCTCGCGTCTATACTCTCTCGTCTATAGTATCTCGACTGTAGTCTCTCGTTTATAGGCCCTAGTCTATAGTATCTCGTTTATAGTCTCTCATCTATAGTCACTCGTTTATAGTCTCTCGTCTATAGTCTCTCGTCTATAGTATCTCGACTATAGTCTCTCATCTATAGTCTCTTGTTTATAGTCTCTCGTCTGTATTCTCGCGTCTATAGTCTCTCGTCTATAGTATCTCGACTATAGTCTCGCATCTATAGTCTCTCGTTTATAGTCTCTCGTCTATAGTCTCTCGTCTATAGTTTCTCGTCTATAGTATCTCTTCTATAGTCTCTCTTCTATAGTCTCTCGTTTATAGTCTCTCGTTTATAGTCTCTCGTCTATAGTCTCGCGTCTATACTCTCTCGTCTATAGTATCTCGACTATAGTCTCTCGTTTATAGTCTCTCGTCTATAGTCTCGCGTCTATAGTCTCTCATCTATAGTCTCTCGTTTATAGGCTCTCGTCTATATTCTCGCGTCTGTAGTCTCTCGTCTATAGTATCTCGACTATAGTCTCTCATCTATAGTCTCTTGTTTATAGTATCTCGTCTGTAGTCTCTCGTCTATAGTATCTCGACTATAGTCTCTCATCTATAGTCTCTTGTTTATAGTATCTCGTCTGTATTCTCGCATCTATAGTCTCTCGTTTATAGTCTCTCGTCTATAGTCTCTCGTCTATAGTTTCTCGTCTATAGTATCTCTTCTATAGTCTCTCTTCAATAGTCTCTCGTTTATAGTCTCTCGTCTATAGTCTCGCGTCTATAGTCTCTCGTCTATAGTATCTTGACTATAGGCTCGCATCTATAGTCTCTCGTCAATAGTCTCTCGTCAATAGTCTCTCATCTATAGTCTCTCGTCTATAATCTCTCTTCTATAGAGTCTCGTCTATAGTATCTCGACTATAGTCTCGTGTCTATAGTCTCTCGTTTATAGTCTCTCGTCTATAGTCTCGCGTTTATAGTCTCTGGTCTATAGTATCTCGACTATAGTCTCGCATCTATAGTCTTTCGTTTATAGTCTCTCGTATATAGTCTATCATCTATAGTCTCGCATCTATAGTCTCTCGTTTATAGTCTCTCGTCTATAGTCTCTCGTCTATAGTTTCACGTTTATAGTCTCCCGTCTATAGTTTCACGTTTATAGTCTCGCGTCTATAGTTTCACGTTTATAATCTCTAGTATATTGTCTTTCATCTATAGTTTCTCATCTGTAGTATCTCGACTATAGTCTCTCATCTATAGTCTCTCGTCTGTAGTCTCTCATTTATTGTCTTTGATCTATAGTTTCTCGACTATAGTACCTCGTCTATAGTCTCTCGTCTATAGTCTCTCTTCTATAGTCTTTCAACTATAATATCTCGTCTATAGTTTCTCGACTTAAGTCTCTCTTCTTTCGTCTATAGTCCCTCGTGTGTAGTTTCTAGTCTTTCTTGTGTATTCCTTTGCATATAGTCTCTCGTCTAGTGTCTCTCTATAGTTTCTCATCTATAGTTTATCGTCTATAGTATCTCGACTATACTCGCTCTCCTGAAGTCCATCGTATATAGTTTCTCGTCTATAGTATCTCTTCTATAGTCTCTCGTTTATAGTCTCTCGTTTATAGTTTCTCGTCTATAGTCTCGCGTCTATACTCACTCGACTATAGTCTCTCGTTTATAGGCCCTAGTCTATAGTATCTCGTTTATAGTCTCTCATCTATAGTCTCTCGTTTATAGTCTCTCGTCTATAGTCTCTCGTTTATAGTATCTCGACTATAGTCTCTCATCTATAGTCTCTTGTTTATAGTCTCTCGTGTGTATTCTCGCGTCTATAGTCTCTCGTCTATAGTATCTCGACTATAGTCTCGCATCTATAGTCTCTCGTTTATAGTCTCTCGTCTATAGTCTCTCGTCTATAGTTTCTCGTCTATAGTATCTCTTCTATAGTCTCTCGTTTATAGTCTCTCGTCTATAGTCTCTCGTCTATAGTTTCACGTTTATAGTCTCGCGTCTATAGTTTCACGTTTATAATCTCTAGTATATTGTCTTTCATCTATAGTTTCTCATCTGTAGTATCTCGACTATAGTCTCTCATCTATAGTCTCTCGTCTGTAGTCTCTCATTTATAGTCTCTGATCTATAGTTTCTCGATTATAGTAGCTCGTCTACAGTCTCTCGTCTATAGCCTCTCTTCTATAGTCTCTCAACTATAGTCTATAGTGTCTCGTCTATAGTTTCTCGACTTTAGTCTCTCTTCTTTCGTCTATAGTCCCTTGTGTGTAGTTTCTAGTCTTTCTTGTGTATTCCTTTGTATATAGTCTCTGGTCTATAGTCTCTCGTCTAGTGTCTCTCTATAGTTTCTCATCTATAGTTTATCGTCTATAATATCTCGACTATACTCGCTCGTCTGAAGTCCATCGCATATAGTTTCTCGTATATAGTATCTCTTCTATAGTCTCTCGTTTATAGTCTCTCGTTTATAGTACCTCGTCTATAGTCTCGCGTCTATACTCTCTCGTCTATAGAGTCTCTCGTCTGTTGTCTCTCATCTGTAGTCTTTCATCTATAGTCCCTCGTCTACAGTCTGTCGTCTATAGTCTCTTCTATTGTGTCGTGTATATTCTCGGTGTTTAGTATATTCTCATGAGTAATCTCTTGTCTAGTCTTGTCACTAGTCTCTTCTATAGGTCAGTTTTTAGTCCAGCCCATAGACTATAGCCTCTTCTGCAGACTCTTTTATTTCCTCGATATAGTCCCCATTCCCATTTATCTGGCAACCCATTATATTTGCAGCTATAAACAAGAAAACCACAATAGAATAAAATGATTTTGATATCAATATTTTAACCACGCATAGACTTATATATTTTACTATATTTTCTTCACCAAAAAAAAAAAAAAAAAAAAAAAAAACACATTTAAACGAACGTAGAGCAGATATTCGTACTCTGCCTTAAAGGATTCTGTCATATTCATTGTTTTCCGGTGTCTAAATTGTAGTGTTTCATTTTAAACTCAAAGCAGCCACTCTTTAACCGAAAAAAACTAAAAAAATATTAAAAGAGATCTCAAATATAGTAATAACCATGTGAACGTTTTGATAATTCCCCTCCATTATAGTTGAGGTTTAATACTTACAGGGAATTCGTACTTACTTACTGTACATGAAATTGCTGTAAAGAAATGTTGCTGCAGCAAAACATTTAACAAATACCACACGTATGAGTATGAGATTTAAACAACATCTGTTGTAAATGTAAATGTTTTCGCGTGTTGCATGTGAAGTTTCCTTTAAAGAAAACTTAAAGAAAAAAGTAAGTAACTTTAGCAAAGAAAAAAAAAGGGAGTTAGGTGAGATTTTGATAGTTTTCATGCATATGGTTGGTTTTTTCCTTGAAATGGTCAGTTTTCTAGTGGCATGTTCGTTTGGTTTGTCTAATACAACCTATATTTTGTTGTGTATTGTTGTTTAGTGTTCTTTTTGATTGGTTATAAGATCTTTAGCTGGTTGCTGTTCGTTTTTTATTTTGTCCATTTATTGCCTTGTTAGGATTTTGAACAAGCAGAGTTGTTAGACAGTTCCGTTGGTGTTTTTTGTTGGTTGCTGCAGTAGTTTTTTAGTCTATACTTCAGACGATTGTTACACCCACAATTAAATAAATACTGACTGATTCTCGCTTCAGCTTCTAGTAATATATAGCGTTTTTTTTTTGTTTTGTTTGGTGGGCATTCATATGTTGTTTCTGTGGTATAGTGTGTAAGAAAAGTGAATTGTCCAGTATCTAGTCTAGTCTTTAGTTCAGTCTCTAGTACATTCTATTGTACAGTCTCTAGTTTAGGGTTTATTCCACACTATTGTCCTTTTTGTAGTCCAGTCTCTAGTTAAACTCTACTCCAGTCTCTAGTCAGTTCTCAAGTCCAGTCAATAGTACAATATCTAGCTAGTCTCTAATCTAGGTACTGGTACAGTTCCTAGTCCAGTCTCTAGTCAAGTTTCTAGTGCAGTCTCTAGTGTAGCCTCTAGTCCAGCTTCTCTAGTATAGTCTCTATTCCACTTTCTAGTTCAGTATCTAATCCAGTCTCTATTGTCCAGTCTCTAGTCTAGCATCTATTCCAGCCTCTAGTTCAGTCTCTAGTCCAATCTGTAGTTTAGACTTCTAGTGTAGTCTCTAGTCCAGTTTATAGTCCAGTCTCTAGAGTCCTGAGTCTATTGTCCTGTTTCTCTACTCCAGTCTCTAGTCTAGTCTCTAGTCTAGTCTCTATTCTAGTCTCTAGTCTAGTCTCTAGTCTAGTATCTAGTTTAGTCTCTAGTCTAGTCTCTAGTCTAGTCTCTAGTCTAGTCTCTAGTCTAGTCTCTAGTCTAGTCTCTAGTCTAGTCTCTAGTCTAGTATCTAGTCTAGTCTAGTCTCTAGTCTAGTATCTAGTCTAGTCTAGTCTCTAGTCTAGTCTAGTCTCTAGTCTAGTCTCTAGTCTAGTCTCTAGTCTAGTCTCTAGTCTAGTCTCTAGTCTAGTCTCTAGCCTAGTCTCTAGTCTAGTCTCTAGTCTAGTCTAGTCTCTAGTCTAGTCTCTAGTCTAGTCTCTAGTCTAGTCTCTAGTCTAGTCTCTAGTCTAGTCTCTAGTCTAGTCTCTAGTCTAGTCTCTAGTCTAGTCTCTAGTCTAGTCTCTAGTCTAGTCTCTAGTATAGTCTCTAGTCTAGTCTCTAGTCTAGTCTCTAGTCCAGTTTATAGTCCAGTCTCTAGTCCAATCTGTAGTCCCATCTGCAGTCCAGTCTATAGTCCAGGCTTCTAGTGTAATCTATAGTTTAGTCTCTTGTCCAGTCTCTATTACAGTTTGTGTTCCAGTCACTAGTCCAGTCTCTATTCGATTATCTATTCCAGTCTCTAGTCCAATCTGTAGTCCAGTCTATAGTCCAGACTTCTAGCGTAGTCCATAGTCTATTCCCTAGTCCAGTCTCTATTACAGCCCAGTCTGTAGAGTGCTGAGTCTATTGTCCTGTTTCTATAGCCCAGTCCCTAGTTCAGTCTCTAGTCCAGTTTCTAGTCCAGCCTCTACTCCAGCCTCTACTCCAGTCTCTAGTCCAGTTTATAGTCCAGACTTCTAGTGTAATTTATAGTCTAGTCTCTTGTCCATTACAGTTTCTGTTCCAGTCTCTAATCCAGTATCTAGTCCAGTCTCTATTCCAGTCTCTAGTACAGTCTCTTCTTCAGTTTCTAGTACAGTCTAGTCTCTAGAACTGTCTCTAGTCCTGTTTCTAGTGCAGTCTATAGTTTAGTCTCTTGTCCATTCTTTATTACTGTTTCTTGTCCAGTCTCTAGCCCCGTCTCTAATACAGTCTCTCGTCCAGTCTCTATTCCAATCTCTACTCTAGTCTCTAGTCCAGTCTATATTCCAGACTTCTAGTGTAATTTATAGTCTAGTCTCTTGTCCATTACAGTTTCTGTTCCAGTCTCTAATCCAGTATCTAGTCCAGTCTCTATTCCAGTCTCTAGTACAGTCTCTTCTTCAGTTTCTAGTACAGTCTAGTCTCTAGAACTGTCTCTAGTCCTGTTTCTAGTGCAGTCTATAGTTTAGTCTCTTGTCCATTCTTTATTACTGTTTCTTGTCCAGTCTCTAGCCCCGTCTCTAATACAGTCTCTCGTCCAGTCTCTATTCCAATCTCTACTCCAGTTTCTACTCTAGTCTCTAGTCCAGTCTATATTCCAGACTTCTAGTGTAATTTATAGTCTAGTCTCTTGTCCATTACAGTTTCTGTTCCAGTCTCTAATCCAGTATCTAGTCCAGTCTCTATTCCAGTCTCTAGTACAGTCTCTTCTTCAGTTTCTAGTACAGTCTAGTCTCTAGAACTGTCTCTAGTCCTGTTTCTAGTGCAGTCTATAGTTTAGTCTCTTGTCCATTCTTTATTACTGTTTCTTGTCCAGTCTCTAGCCCCGTCTCTAATACAGTCTCTCGTCCAGTCTCTATTCCAATCTCTACTCCAGTTTCTAGTCTAGTCTCTAGTCCAGTCTATATTCCAGTCTAGTCTATAGTTTAGTCTTTAGTGCAGTATCTAGTCATGTTTCTAGTCCTGTATCTAGATAATCACTTGTCCAGTCTCTAGTCCAAACACAAGTTAAGTCTTCAGTCTAGTCTCCAATCCAACCTGTAGTCCAGTCTCTAGTTCAATCTGTAGTAGTTCAGTCTCTAGTCAAGTCTCTTGTTAAGTATCTAGTAAAGTCTCTAGTACAGTATCTACTCCTGTATCTAGTCCAGGTTCTAGTCCATTCTCTAGTACTAGAGGCTCCAGTATCTAGTCCAGTATCTAGTAGATTATCTATTCCAGTCCATTCTCTAGTCTTGTCACTTGTCCTTTCCTTAAGTCAGTTTCAAGTCCATTCTATCGCTCAGGCTCTAGTTTAAGATATAGTCCAGTCATTCAAAACTTTCTACTTTTCTGACGCACTGTACTGTCGTTTCGGTTGTACATTTTCTCTCAAATCGTGATTTTAGTTGCTGTTTAAGTGTTATGACGTCTCATACTTGCGGCGCTTTTTGCACTTGAGTTGTTTTTTTTTCTCCAGTCCAGTCTTCGTGTGTTTTTCTCTCGGAAAGAAACCAAGTTTTATTTGCCAAGATCATTATTGCTATTGTGGCATTATGGTTTTATTGTTGTTGTCTGTCTGTCTATATATTGGATTATGAAAAATTTGTTATGAATTTATATCTCGCATTGTGTGAAAGAATGATTTATTTGCTCACGCGCACGTTCCAGATGCCGGTCTTTAAGCCATGGTTTTCTATTTCGCACAAGCTGTCCAGTTTTGAAGCTGTTTTTTTTTTTGTTTTTTGCTTCTTAAAGCTGCCAGTTATTTGTTGCAAAATAGACAAATTTATCAAGGTCTAATTAATCTTTCGATATGTAAGTAAGAAAAGAAAGAGAAAAAAATAAAACTGAATTTTTAAAGGAGTTTTTCTCCCTCCCTGCCCTTAACATTTTCCTTAACCAAGAATATTCGCACGCTGGCTAAATGAATTAACATTTTTTTGTTGTTTGTTGTAAACTGTTGTAAGTTGTTGTTGTCGTTAACTTATTCGCAAACATTCGTTTTAAAGTTAACAAAAAAAGAAAAGATAAATGACATCAATTGACTCCATTAGCCGCCAAGTGAACGCTACCGCCTTTAGATGTGTTTTGGCATAAATAAACAAACAACATCGGGTATTACAATAAACTATATACTTACATTCTAACAATAGCTGCTTTCAGGGGTTGTCAATTCTTAAACAATGTATTGACAGTCAAACAAACACCCCTCCTATCCCCCACCCCACCCCACCCTCTCTCTCTCTACTCCTCATGTTCCAATTGCTTTGCAAATTTAAGTTTAGGAAAGAAAAAATATTCCCGTTTTCGAAATTCATACAACCATTTATTGTGTAAATAAAGTCTTGGGTTGCCATAAAATTGAAACATTAAATTTGCATATTGTTTGCATCGTTTGACAATCATGATGTGTTGTAGATCGTAGTCCTACTGCTGCTGCTGCTCCTGTTAACAATGAAACCATTAAAAATCCAATGAAATAAAATAAAATTCCAATAAAAATATTTTGGCAATTCGAGTCGTCGTTTGATAAACTGTATCTCGATGTTGTTTGTTTGCTTGCGGTGGCAGGAGTCTGGGGGAGTTTGAAATTTGCGAAAATCTTGTTGACATTTTGTCTCGCTAAAGTGTGGAAATGCGTGCAGGGCTGCTGCCTCGGTTGTGTGTGCGAAAATAAAAATGTTTAAGCAGGAAAAGTCTTAAAGTCGAAACCTTTAGTGTTGACAATGTTTCATCTTCATACAGGTTTGGTTTTATTATTTTTTCTTTTGGTGACAAGTTTTTTCTTTCATGTTGTTGGCTTTTCACGGGTGGTTTGTTGATTCCAAATAAACTTAGTTATTTGTTAGATATTCAAGTGGAAAAACCACTAGATCAAAAGTGTTTGTATTTGTTTTTCTGCAGTTTCTTCTTACAGGTTTTCTATGATTTTAGCTGCAATTTTAAATTGTAAGTCAATAGTAGTTTTGGCTTAACTAATATTGGTAATGGAAAGAGAACAGAGATATAAGTATTTTTTAACCTGTGACTTCAATAATAATATTTATTCTTTAATTTAATATAGATTAGACATACTAGACATTGGACTAGACTTCGGGCTAGACTTTGGACTACAAATTATACTTTTCACTACAAACTATAGAAAATACTAAACAATCGACGAGATTATACAAGACTATGGAGGGCACTACAGAAGAGACGGGACTATTGACATGGCTATTTGCCATATATATGACTATAGGGAAGACTATAGATAAGACAGTAGATGAGACGATAGACGAGACTATAGTCGAGACTATAGACGAGACTACAGAAAAAACTATAGACGAGACTACAGACAAAACTGTAGGTAAGACTATAGAGGAGACTATAGACGGGACTGTAGACGAGACTATAGACGAGACTATAGACGAAACTATAGACGAGACTATAGACGAGACTATAGACAAGACTGTAGACGAGACTATAGACGCGACTATAGACGAGACAATAGACGAGACTATAGACGAGACTATAGACGAGACTGTAGACGAGACTATAGACGAGACTATAGACGAGACTATAGACGAGACTATAGACGAGGCTATAGACGAGACTATTGACGAGACTATAGACGAGACTATAGACGAGACTATAGACGAGACTATAGACGAGACTGTAGACGAGACTATAGACGAGACTATAGACGAGACTATAGACGAGACTATAGACAAGGCTATAGACGAGACTATAGACGAGCCTATAAGCGAGACTATAGACGAGACTGTAGACGAGACTATAGACGAGACTTTATACGAGACGAGACTATAGACGAGACTATTGACGAGACTGTAGACGAGACTATAGACGAGACTATTGACGAGACTATAGACGAGACTATAGACGAGACTATAGACGAGACTATAGACGAGACTATAGACAAGACTATAGACGAGGCTATAGACGAGACTATAGACGAGCCTATAAGCGAGACTATAGACGAGACAATAGACGAGACTATAGACGAGACTGTAGACGAGACTATAGACGATACTATAGACGAGACTATAGACGAGACTATTGACGAGACTATAGACGAGACTATAGACGAGACTATAGACGAGACTGTAGACGGAACTATAGACGAGACTATAGACGAGACTATAGACGAGACTATAGACGAGACTGTAGACGAGACTATAGACGAGACTATAGACGAGACTATAGACGAGACTGTAGACGAGACTATAGACGAGACTATAGACGAGACTGTTGACGAGACTATAGACGAGACTGTTGACGAGACTGTAGACGAGACTATAGACGAGACTGTAGACGAGACTATAGACGAGACTATAGACAAGACTGTAGACGAGACTATAGACGAGACTATAGACGAGACTATAGACGAGACTATAGACGAGACTATAGACGAGACTATAGACGAGACTATAGACGAGACTATAGACGAGACTATAGACGAGACTATAGACGAGACTGTAGACGAGACTATAGACGAGACTGTTGACGAGACTATAGACGAGACTATAGACGAGACTGTTGACGAGACTATAGACGAGACTATAGACGAGACTGTAGACGAGACTATAGACGAGACTGTAGACGAGACTATAGACGAGACTATAGACGAAACTATAGACGAGACTATAGACGAGACTATAGACGAGACTATAGACGAGACTGTAGACGAGACTATAGACGAGACTATAGGGGAGACTATAGACGAGACTATAGACGAGACTGTAGACGAGACTATAGACGAGACTATAGACGAGACTATAGACGATACTATAGACGAGACTATAGACGAGACTATAGACGATACTATAGACGAGACTATAGACGAGACTATAGATGAGACTGTTGACGAGACTATAGACGAGACTATAGACGAGCCTATAAGCGAGACTATAGACGAGACTATAGACGAGACTATAGACGAGACTATAGACGAGACTATAGACGAGACTATAGACGAGACTGTAGACGAGACTATAGACGAGACTATAGGGGAGACTATAGACGAGACTATAGACGAGACTGTAGACGAGACTATAGACGAGACTATAGACGAGACTATAGACGATACTATAGACGAGACTATAGACGAGACTATAGACGATACTATAGACGAGACTATAGACGAGACTATAGATGAGACTGTTGACGAGACTATAGACGAGACTATAGACGAGCCTATAAGCGAGACTATAGACGAGACTATAGACGAGACTATAGACGAGACTGTAGACGAGACTATAGACGAGACTGTTGACGAGACTATAGACGAGACTATAGACGAGACTGTTGACGAGACTATAGACGAGACTGTAGACGAGACTATAGACGAGACTGTAGACGAGACTATAGACGAGACTATAGACGAGACTATAGATGAGACTGTTGACGAGACTATAGACGAGACTATTGACGAGACTATAGACGAGACTATAGACGAGACTATAGACGAGACTATAGACGAGACTGTAGACGAGACTATAGACGAGACTGTTGACGAGACTATAGACGAGACTATAGACGAGACTGTTGACGAGACTATAGACGAGACTATAGACGAGACTGTAGACGAGACTATAGACGAGACTGTAGACGAGACTATAGACGAGACTATAGACGAAACTATAGACGAGACTATAGACGAGACTGTAGACGAGACTATAGACGAGACTATAGACAAGACTGTAGACGAGACTATAGACGAGACTATAGACGAGACTATAGACGAGACTATAGACGAGACTGTAGACGAGACTATAGACGAGACTATAGACGAGACTATAGACGAGACTATAGACGAGACTATAGACGAGACTATAGACGAGACTATAGACGAGACTATAGACGAGACTATATACGAGACTATAGACGAGACTATAGACGAGACTATTGACGAGACTATAGACGAGACTATTGACGAGACTATAGACGAGACTATAGACGAGACTATAGACGAGACTGTAGACGAGACTATAGACGAGACTGTTGACGAGACTATAGACGAGACTGTTGACGAGACTATAGATGAGACTGTAGACGAGACTATAGACGAGACTGTAGACGAGACTATAGACGAGACTATAGACGAGACTATAGACGAAACTATAGACGAGACTATAGACGAGACTATAGACGAGACTGTAGACGAGACTGTAGACGAGACTATAGACGAGACTATAGACGAGACTATAGACGAGACTATAGACGAGACTGTAGACGAGACTATAGACGAGACTGTAGACGAGACTGTAGACGAGACTATAGACGAGACTGTAGACGAGACTGTAGACGAGACTATAGACGAGACTGTTGACGAGACTATAGACGAGACTATAGTCGAGACTACAGACAAAACTATAGGCGAAACTGTAGACAAATCTGTAGGTAAGACTATAGAGGAGACTGTATACGAGATTATTGTCGAAGCTATTTTGTAGAGGAGAGACTATAGACGAGTGGCGACAGACAATATACGAGACACTATAGACGAGAGGCCATAGAATCGCCTATAGAGGGTAGACTATAGAGAAGACTACTGACAGAAAAGATTATACAACTAACTATAGACTATAGATAGAACTGCAGACTCAACTTTACTATACTAGACTATGGCATAGACTTAACTAGTTGTGGTCACATCCTTAAAAACATAACATAACGTTCCATAAGGTTAATATGCACTCTTCGACAAACAGCTACAATTTTACTTCCTTAATTTCAACACTGCCATCTTCTTTTGTCTAAATAATTTAACACTTGTCCTACATTCCTAATCTATTCATGATTTATAAATTGACTATAAAATTATCTAAATTGTATTGAATTCTAAAAAGGGAAACTTAACTCCATTAAACAAGTCAACAACAAGCAACCCTCCCACCTTGGAGATTTTCAACTTAAGCAATTATTATAAGAAAGAATATTTTTGCACTACATAATACAAATAATGATACCACAGAGGCCTAGAAATACAGCAATAGCAAGCAATTCCCTTTATGAGCCTGTTGTACAGGAAATATAATATAAGAGAAGAGTCAATTTTACTTTAATGACATGTTTTGGTTGCTGTACAAAGTGGCGGCGGCATCGGCAACGTAAGCGATGACAGATATTGAGGCTGTCAACATGTGCAAAATTTATGACATGCTAAATATACACCCGCTAAACTGTTATTTTTTGGCAAAATAAGCCAGCAACAACATAAAGGAACAATAATGTAATGTAATGGAAACCAAAAAGCCAATCAACTAAACACTACGGTAAATAGTATAAACGTGCAGCGAAAGAAAAACAAATCAAAATACTTACTCCTTAACACCCCCAACCCAGACAGACGCAAATTCTCTTCGGAAAATCATACTTGCCAATATTTTCCTTTAATCGTAGAGTCTATTGTAAGGGACTAACACCCCTGTCTTTGCTTTAGAAATTTTCAAAGCATAATTTTTTTTTTTTGCACACTGTTTCTTTTTTATTTTTTGCAAAGCACCCTAATTTTGAAAATTTATCTGGTTAAAGGAAAATGTGTTTTCCTCTTTTACCCTTAAGTGAGCATTCAGTTGTTTAGTTCTTTTGTTAGACTAAATATTTGCAATTGTATTGAAAATTGGCAAAACATCAATTTAATGCCGCAAAACAATCATAAAGTGTTTGAAGTGCGTGTGTGTTGCATGTCTATATTGTTAGAGATGTTGTTGCAAGACCAACACTTTACTCTTGTTAATGTTAACAAGGATTTGTTGTTGCTAAGTTTTTGTTATTATTGGTTGGTTGTATTTGTGTTAGAGGCTTTACACAATCTGATTTAAGGATTGCCTCATATTATTTGCCATTTTCTTTTTTTTTTTTTTGTTTTTTTGCAGGCTTTAATCTGCATTAGAATAATACAGTGGGAAAGTAAATAAGTCGTACGAAAGTCAGGGGGGAAGACTTAAAGATTTTGGCATTGAAGTTCGTCAAAAACAATCAGTTCCCCATCCTACAAATCACAACTCTGCAATATAATAATATAAACTATTATTGAGGAGACAATAGACGATATTATAAACGAGACTATTGAGGATACTATAGACGATACTATTGGGAATACTATTGAAGAGGCTATTGAGGAGACAATAGACGTGACTATAGAGGAGACTATAGACGAGACTATTGAGGAGACTATAGACGAGACTATAGTGGAGACTACTGACGAGACTATTGAGGAAACTATAGAAGTGGAAATAGACGGGACTATAGACCGGACTTAGATTAAACTATAGACGAGACTATTGAGGAGACTACAGACGAGACTATAGACGAGACTATAGAGGAGACTATTGAGGAGACTATAGGGGAGACTATTGAGGAGACTATTGAGTAGACTATTGAGTAGACTATAGACGAGACTATAGACAAGACTATTGAGGAGACTATTGAGGAGACTATTGAGGAGACTATAGACAAGACTATAGACGAGACTATAGAGGAGACTATTGAGGAGACTACAGACGAGACTATTGAGGAGACTATAAAAGTGGAAATAGACGGGACTATAGACCGAACTTAGATTAAACTATAGACGTGACTATAGACGAGATTATTGAGGAGACTATAGACGAGACTATAGACGAGACTATGGAGGAGACTATTGAGGACTATAGACGAGACTTTAGACCAGACTATTGAGGAGACTATAGGCGAGACTACTGAGAATAGTATTGAAGGGACTATTAAGTAGACTATTGAGGAGACTATTGACTAGACTATTGAGTAGACTATAGACGAGACTATTAAGGAGACTATTGAGGAGACTATAGACGAGACTATTGAGGAGACTATTGAAGAGACTATTGAGGACTATAGACGAGACTATTGAGGAGACTATAGACGAGACTATTGAGGAGACTATTGAGGAGATTATTGAGGAGACTATTGAGGAGACTTTAGACGAGACTATAGACGAGACTATTGAGGAGACTATAGACGAGACTATTAAGGAGACTATTGAGGAGACTATAGACGAGACTATTGAGGAGACTATTGAAGAGACTATTGAGGACTATAGGCGAGACTATTGAGGAGACTATAGACGAGACTATTGAGGAGACTATTGAGGACTATAGACGAGACTATAGACCAAACTATTGAGGAGACTATTGAGTAGACTATAGACGAGACTATTGAGGAGACTATTGAGTAGACTATAGACGAGACTATTGAGGAGACTATTGAGAAGACTATTGAGCAGACTATTAAGGAGACTATTGAGGAGACTATTGAGTAGACTATAGACGAGACTATTGAGGAGACTATTGAGGAGACTATAGACGAGACTATAGACGAGACTATTGAGGAGACTATAGACGAGACTATAGACGAGACTATTGAGGAGACTATTGAAGAGACTGTTGAGGACTATAGACGAGACTATAGACCAGACTATTGAAGAAACTATAGGCGAGACTATTGAGGAGACTAATGAGGAGACTATTGAGGAGACTATAGACGAGACTATAGACGAGACTATTGAGGAGACTATTGAGGAGACTATTGAAGAGACTATTGAGGACTGTAGACGAGACTATAGACCAGACTATTGAGGAGACTATAGGCGAGACTACTGAGAATAGTATTGAAGGGACTATTAAGTAGACTATTGAGGAGACTATTGACTAGACTATTGAGGAGACTTTAGACGAGACTATAGACGAGACTATTGAGGAGACTATAGACGAGACTATTTAGGAGACTATTGAGGAGACTATAGACGAGACTATTGAGGAGACTATTGAAGAGACTATTGAGGACTATAGACGAGACTATTGAGGAGACTATAGACGAGACTATTGAGGAGACTATTGAGGAGACTATTGAGGACTATAGACGAGACTATAGACCAGACTATTGAGGAGACTATAGGCGAGACTACTGAGAATAGTATTGAAGATACTATTAAGTAGACTATTGAGGAGACTATTGACTAGACTATAGACGAGACTATTGAGGAGACTATTGAGTAGACTATAGACGAGACTATAGACGAGACTATTGAGGAGACTATTGAGTAGACTATAGACGAGACTATAGACGAGACTATTGAGGAGACTATTGAGTAGACTATAGACGAGACTATTGAGGAGACTATTGAGGAGACTATTGAGGAGACTATTAAGGAGACTATAGACGAGACTATTGAGGAGACTATTGAGTAGACTATAGACTATTGAGGAGACTATTTAGGAGACTATTGAGGAGACTATAAACGAGACTATAGACGAGACTATTGAGGAGACTATAGACGAGACTATAGACGAGACTATTGAGGAGACTATTGAAGAGACTATTGAGGACTATAGACGAGACTATAGACCAGACTATTGAAGAAACTATAGGCGAGACTATTGAGGAGACTAATGAGGAGACTATTGAGGAGACTATAGACGAGACTATAGACGAGACTATTGAGGAGACTATTGAGGAGACTATTGAAGAGACTATTGAGGACTGTAGACGAGACTATAGACCAGACTATTGAGGAGACTATAGGCGAGACTATTGAAGAGACTATTGTGGAGACTATTGATGAGACTATTGAGGAGACTATAGATGAGGCTATAGACGAGACTATTGAGGAGACTATAGACGAGACTATAGGCGAGACTATTGAGGAGACTATAGACGAGACTATAGAGGAGACTATTGAGGAGTCTATAGAGGAGACTATTGAGGAGACTATTGAGTAGACTATAGACGGGATTATTGAGGAGACTATTGAGGACTATAGACGAGGCTATAGATGAGACTAGTGAGGAGACTATAGACGAGACTATAGAGGATACTATGGAGGAGATTTTAGAGGAGACTATTGAGTGGACTATAGACAAGACTATTGAGGAGTATAGACCGGACTATAGGCGAGACTTTTGAGGAGACTATAGACGAGACTATAGAGGAGACTATTGAGGAGACTTTAGAGGAGACTATTGAGTAGACTATAGACAGGACTATAGACAGGACTATTGAGGAGACTATTGAGGTCTATAGACGAGGCTATAGACGAGACTATTGAGGAGACTATAGACGAGACTATAGGCGAGACTATTGAGGATACTATTGAGTAGGCTATAGACGAGACTATTGAGGAGTCTATTGAGGAGACTACTGAGGAGACTATAGAGGAGACTATAGACGAGACTATAGGCGAGAATATTGAGGAGTCTATAGCGAGACTATACACGATTATACAGACGACACTATAAGCGAGAATACAGAAGAGACTATGTATTATAGAGGACTTAGTCTTACTGCTTTATAATGATGTTCTTTGTATATCACACGATTTTAAATGAAACTGCAAAAACTATTCATTTCCACCCTGTTACTCTCGCTCTACAAACATCAATAATAGACACATGGAAAAACATGTCGTCTTCATCAATTCTTTTTTCGTTTTTTTTTTTTGGTCTTGTAAAATGGCTCTTTCAATATGCGGCTATTGATGTTTGTTTAGCAAAATATTTTATTGTAAATATTTTTTCTTTTAACCTTAATGCAAATATTACATTGTAGTTACAACTGCGAGGGTTGTTTTTATAGTGCATGTGTTACTTTAAAGATATAAAGGAAGAGGGGGAGCTGCAAATCAGAAGGAGGTTGGTTAGGTGTTATTGATGTTGATTTTATTTCATTGTTACTTATGCGGATTTGTGGGTTGTACTTTCTTTTGTTGTCAGTTGTCTAGATGTTCGACAAAATTGCTGTTCAATTGTTAGCCACAACAAACCACCTTAACAATATTCGAATTTTGTATGTGTGTTCGATAATCATTAAATCGAATTTAGATTTATTAGTAAAAATTATAGATTGCCCTAGAGTATTGTTGCTAAATAAGGGTGGACGGGGGAGCTCGCTGTTGTGATGCATCATGAGTATGGGTGTTGGCAAGCAAAGTAGTTATAGGGGTGGTGATAAGAGTTAAACAATTTAATATAAATTGGCAGTATAAATAACACATACAATGGTAATAATTAAATTGTTTAAATGCAGTTTCAAAGACTGGTTCCAACTAAAGAATCAGAAGCTGAACTATAACCTAAACTTTAACTAGAATCTGAACTAGAACTGAACATAAAATGAACTACGATACATTTCAAATATACAAACACTTAAAACTCCTCCATGCTCTTTCTCTCTATATTATTTTAAACTCACCCATTTTTATTTTTTCAATTTAATATGCTGGATTTGGCAATTCCTGTTCTAAATCAAAACAAATTGCATAAATATTTTGCAAGTTAAGTATACAAAATACATCACTCTCCCATCCCACTCCCCTGCTAAACAAAAATTTTAATGGCAACAATACAAATTGTTAGCAAATCCCAATAAAAATTTTGCACAAAAAACCCAAACACAGTTACGCAACGCAACAAAGACTAGAAAAAATCGGCAAAGAAAAATGTGTGGCATATTAAAACCTTAAACAAAACAATACAAAGTGGCCTCATTAAAGCACGCAACAAGTCTAGAAGTCTTTGGCATGTCCTTTGCCTTGGCCCTCACTTTTGAAATGCGAAAAAAATAACAGCACAACGAACAGCACCCAAGGAACAAGAAACCATGGCAAGCATTATACCAGCTGTAACCATGCATATTATTAGGGTACTTGTACCCAGTAACTACTACTAATGCCACGACTACGGCTACTTTTTTTTTTTTTTTGGATTTGCTTGCAAAATTGTAGTCGGCAAAAACCAAATTATTGTATAAAATTAAAGCAAAACAGCAAAAAAAAAAATCACTTTTTATGTTCGACCAATTGTGGAAATTTGCAAAATTTTGGCAATAAAAATTCCCAGGATTTTTGTTCAGGGATGAGGTTGTATATTTATCGCTTATAGGAAATGAAGTTATATGTTGGTTTGTTGAGGCATTTGTAACGCTTATTGTCTACAGACTTAGACGAGACTGCAGATGAGACTATAAATAAGACTATATACGATACTATAGACGAGATTATAGACGAGACTATAGACGAATACTATAGAGTATACTATAGACGAGACTTTAGACGAGACTATTAAGGAGACTATAGGGAAAACTTTAAATGATATAGTCTCATCTAAGTCTGGTATATAGTCCCGTCTATAGCCTCATCTATAGTCGCCTCAATAGTCTCGTCTATAGTATCGTCTATAGTCTCCTCAATAGTCTGCTCAATAGTCTCCCCAATGGTCTCCTCAATAGTAGCGTCTATAGTATCGTCTATAGTGTCCTCCATAGTTTCCTCAATAGTCTCGTCTATAGTCTCGTCTATAGTCTCCTCAATAGTCTTGTCTAAAGTCTCCTTAATAGTCTCGTTTATAGTCCCCTCAATAGTCTCGTCTATAATCTCCTCAATAGTCTCGTCTGTAGTCCCCTCAATAGTCTCCTCTATAGTCTTCTCAATAGTCTCCTCAATAGTCTCCTCAATAGTCTCCTCAATAGTCACCTCTATAGTCTCATCTAAGTCTGGTATATAGTCCCGTCTATAGTCTCATCTATATTCGCCTCAATAGAGACCTTAGACGAGACTATTAAGGAGACTATAGAGAAGACTTTAGATGATGACTATAGACAGGACTATAGACGCGACTCATGACGAAACTCTATAACTATAGACGAGGCTTTTGAGGATACTATAGAAGAAACCATAGAGGAGACTACAGAGGAGACTTTAGACGAGACTGTTGAGGAGACAATATATGAGACTAAAAATATAGACGAGACTATAGAGGAGCTTATATACGATACTATAGAGGAGACTATAGACGAGACTATAGACGAGATTATAGACGAGACTATAGACGAGACTATAGACGAGATTACAGAGGAGACTATAGAGGAGACCTGAGAGGATACTATAGACTAGATTATAGAGGAGACTACAGACGAGATTATAGAGGAGACTATGGACGAAACTATAGACGATAATATAGACGAGACTATAGAGAAGACTATAGACGAGACTATACACGAGATTACAGAGGAGACTATAGAGGATACTATAGACGAGATTATAGAGGAGACAATAGACGAGATTATAGAGGAGACTATAGACGAGAATATAGACGAGATTATAGAGGAGACTATAGACGAGAATATATACGAGATTATATACGAGAATATAGACGATATTATAGTCGATACTATAGACGGACTATAGAGGAGACTATAGACGGACTATAGAGGAGACTAAAACCTAAGGTATAGACTAGACTATAGACATGACAATGAGTTATATCATGGGCTATAGAGGAGACAGTATACGAAACATGACAAGAACCTAGAGAATTTAGACGAGAGACTATACACGAGATACTACAGACGAGCGACTATAGAAGAGGAAGTATAGATGAGAGAATATAGTTCAGAAACTATGGATGAAACTATAGATGAAGGAATATAGACGATATTACAGTGAGACTATAGAAGGGATGCTATAGACGAGAGACTGTAGTCAAGATACTATAGACAATAGAATTATAGTTTAGCAAGTATAGACGAGACTGCAGACGAGGTTAAAGAACTATAGACGATAGACTAGAGAACTATAGACGTGCCTACAGAAGATAGACTATAGACGAGGTACTATAGAAGATAGACGAGAGACTATAGACGAGTCTCTATAGAGACTACAGACGAGAGGCTATAGACGAGGGACTATAGGCGAGACTAGAGATAAGAGGCTATAGACTAAAGACGAGAGACTGTAGACGAGATATTATAGAGGACATACTACAGACGAGAAACTATAGACAAGACTATAGACTATAGACGAGAGACTAGAGACTGTATGCGAGAGACAAGAGGTTATATACAAGACGCTACAGACTAGAGACTATAGACAAATACTAGAGAACTATATACGAGATACAGACGCGAATATAGTAGAGATACTATTGAAGAGACGCTATAGAATAGAGGCCTATTGATGAGATTAGCCACCAAAGACTATACACTTGAGAGCTGCAGACCAGATGCTATAGAGTGGAGACTATATACAAGAGACTATATACGAGAGACTATGGTCTAGATACTACAGACTAGTGAACTATAATGCGACTATAAACCATAGAATGTAGACGAGAGACTAAAGACGGTATATCATAGATGAGACTATTGCAACTTGTGAATCGTAGTCCGAGATACTCGTATATTTTGTGGCTCGTGACAGTATTAACGGTCCTTTAAATAAAAGTATTTATTTTTCTGAATTTTATTTTCTTTAGTGTAAAGTGTATTTTAAATTCGTTTTATTGCTAACTTTTATTTTTCTATCGTTTTATTCTTGCCATTTAACCAAAATTTGCAAAACAATTTTTATGGCCCTCCCAAAAACAAAACATTTATTTCGTACGCTTGAATATCGTGTAAAACAGCAAAGATTTTAAAATGCCATAAAATTTCCGTTTTAAATAAAACCTTATTTCCTGCTTAAACATAAAATGGAGCAAAAAAACAAAGGCTATAACAAAAAGCAAACATGGAACAGTTCCAAATACAGAAGAAGGAGAAAACCTAACCTTACATAACTTACTGACCGGCCGTTTTTTTTTGTTTTTTTTTTTTTTTCAGACGGTCTATTTTTGCAATACAATGGACAAATTGAAATGGATTTTTCTTACAAAATGTTTAAAGGAAAATTAGGTCGCGTGCCTGTTGCCACAACGTCATTATTAGCCACCACCAACCTCTACTATACAAAGTCCTTATATTTAAACAGAGGAGTTATTTTTTTGTAACGTTTTCCTTTTTGTTCCCCGTGTATATAGAAGTGGTGGTAATTATTATGTTTGTTAAAATTTCACCCTTGTGTTGTTGAGTGTGTTTATTAGTTCCTAGAGTTTCATTTCAGCCTGTGACTGACCTTTATGATTATTGATTGACCTTCATTTATAGGCACAAGTTTGGCAACATAAATTTTGTATGCTTGTTGTATGTGTGCCTCTCATTATTTGTTTTTCCTGCTGTACGTTTGTTAGTTTTGCCGCATCAAAACCTGAGTGTAAGAATGAATGTGTGAAATGACCCCAACGGTCATTGCATGATTAAGTTACAATTACTCGTCATCAATTTGTAGTTAACTAAAAGGGTTGTATGTTTTTGTTAAAACTAATGATAATTTAGAATTTTTTGTTGATTATTATTGATAGTTATTTAGTTGTAGGTTGTATGGGTTTTGTATTGAAAATAAAGGGTTAATAATTTATGAATAGGAAAAGTCTTAGATTAGAAACTCTCAGAAATTCTGAAACAAACGAAAAATGTTCAAAATAAAACTTATACGACTGATGTTTTTGGGGATTCCTACAAATTTTTTACTAACACTTGCAATATTATCTCAGCACTCGGGCTTTTTTGACAGTAGACTTAGATTTTTATTATCAGAGCTTCTTCTCTGGGTCTGGCTCTACGAATTTGTATATATTTGATTAATTTTTAGCCAACTTTTCCTATTTGCTTCAAAGGAACATTTTATATGTATAAAAGAGTAACGTTCTGAGTGATTCAACTTCGTCAGCCCAAACGCCAAAACGTAGGGACATGAAATTTGGACTATAGGTTCCCCTCTCTCTATGTAAATCTACTAAGAAAGGAATTTTTGGAAATTCGGTGATTGAGAGGGGAAAACGGGTAAATTCGTAACCTTTTATTTTGCAAACTACTACACATATTAAAATCATTTAAAATCCATCTTTATCTTCGTAAAGAATTAGCAGATAACTGTTTCGTACTTTTTCATACCTTTTAGGGCCATTATTACAACTTGCCTTTAAGTTCGTAATAGTAAAAGGTAACTTTAAGTAATGGAAAAAGATTGCTTTAAAGTTAACTTTTACTATTGGGAACATAAAGGCAAGTTGTAATAATGGCCCTTAGAAGAACCAGTAAGAGAGCTATATTATATTTTAAAGTAAAAATTTTTATTTTTTTTTATTCGGCTGTGCCGAGTAAACAAAATTAATTTTTTTTTTCAAAATTGTTTTTCAAAATTTAAAAAAAATTTTTTTTTTCAAAATAGTTTTCAATATTTTTTTTCGAAATTGTTTTTTTTATTTTTTTCCAATTTTTTTTTTGGAATTTTTTCCATTTTTTTTAAATTTATTAATGAAAAAAAATTTTTTTGATTGGTTTAAAAAATTCGGGTTCAAACATATTTTTCCCGATTTTGACCAATTGTATGTCCGACTTAGTATGGCCTTATATACGTTTTTGCAAAGTTCTTTGAAATATCAATCATTAGATATCCATATTGTCAATGTTAATGACTTAGTAATCCAAATATAGTCAGAAATATATCAAAAGCGAGGTTGTCCTGTGGTTTTCCTTATATCTCAGCCATTTGTGGACCGATTTTCTCAATTTTAAATACTAACCGAACCGGCTCTATAGTAGATAAATTGAAGTGTGAATCATGTATGTAAGTTAATTGAGGGCTACGGAAAGTTGATTTCAACATAAAGACGGACATGGCTATATCGACTCCGCTATCTATAACGATCCAGAATATATAAACGGAATGACAAACTAATATACATATACCTTTGCCACTCATGATGTAGGGTATAAGAAACGGGTAAAAACTGGAAATTCGAAGCCGGAAAAATACATTTTATTAAATTTTACTAAGCCAATTTTCATAAAATGTTGATATACAAAAATTAACTAATATGGTTTCATTTGGAACTCGAGTGCGAAGATGTAGTTTGGGACAAATCTGCGTATCGAGTTTAGTACTTTTTTAAAACAAATTTTTTCTTAAGCACATGAACACAGATTTTAGACGTTTAATATATATCTTTCTCACATACTATTTTCTCAAATTGAAGTACTTTGAAATTTCAAACTTGACGAGTGCTCCAGAGGGAATATTAAAATTGGAACTTTTTCTTATAATGGCACTTTTTTAATATATTATATTATTTAACTTAAAGACACAATTGTTAGCTGGTAAGCTTCTCAGTAAAGAAAGAATCGAGGATAGGGCGCATTAAGGTACCATAAAGGTAGTCTTAATGGTACTTTTTTGCTCTTCAAATGGTACTTTTTGAATTTTCTATAATAATGAAGCTAGAATCAGAAAATTAAACACATATGATACTGATTGAATTATAATCCACAAAAAAAGGCCTTACAGCTACTTTATTTTTCCGGATTATAGTATAGTACTTTTTGATTATTTTATAATAACTAACCAAGATACAATTAAGCTAACTATATGGTTCTGAGTGATGGAGAATGCTAAAGGATAATCATTAGAATTGTTCATTTCTTTTCAACAGACAGACGGACATAGCTAGATCGTCTTAGAATCTAATGACACAGAGTATACAGAGGCGTCACGAGACAGAAAATAATAGCGTTTTCTATTCGTCTCTTTCTTTATAAACTGCCTTTTTCATTGTTTTGTTTTGGTTATTTGTTTGTTTTGATTACATTACTTTGTCTACCATATTCGCGTTGTATATAGCGTTTTGCTTTAACACATCACTGATATTGTAGTACAAAATATTTGCTATCCTTTTTTAAGAGAACTGCCCTTTCATCTGATTTTGAGTTTTTGAAACGTCAAATTTGACACCTCTGTATACTTTGTGCTTATGAGGACCCAGAATATATAAGTATATATACTTTTTGGTTCTACTACCAATATTTCGATATGCTACACCATAAGTGTCAAGGGTATATATAAGTTTGTCATTCCGCTTGTAATTTCTACATTTTTCATTTGCGATCCCACAAAGTATATATGTATATTCTGGTTCGTATAGATAGCAAAGTGGTCTGTTCGTCTGTATGTTGAAATCAACTTTCCGTAGCCAACAAATGACTTACATACATAAGTCATACATTAGTATATCCGCTATGGTACCGGTTCGGTTGCAATTTAAAATCGAGAAAATCGGCCCACAAATGGCTGAGATATAAGCAAAAAAACACGACTACCTCGATTTTTTAATTATTTTGTTTCTATATCTGGATTACTAAGTCATTAATTTTTACAGTATGGATATCTAATGATAGATATTGCAAAGTTGTTTACAACGACGTATATAACACTATATTAGGTCGGACCTACAATCAGTTAAAATCGGGAAAAATATTTTTAACCCAATTTTTTGTTCACTAAAAAAGTTTTTTTGTTATAAAATTTTGTTCACTTACAGATAAATTTTTTTTATTTAAATAAAAAATTAATTTTGAAAAAAAATATTCCTCACAATTTTTTCCCAAAAAAAAAAATAAAAAAATTATTGAAATTAAATTTTTTTTTTTTAATTTATGAATGAAAATAACGGTAAATTCTCTGCGAGATGTTAAGGTAGACATGTTATATATCAATAGATAGGGGATTTTTCAAAAATATATATATAACTTTTGACAATTAGAATATACATGGAATACTTTTTTTTAAATATCGCAAAAAGAGCTTTTTATTGAGTTTTTGCGATGATACAAATGTTTCAAATTTAAATAAAATTTGTATTTATAAATATTGTTAAATAAATTTTAACAGTTATATAGATTTTTCTATTGAAAATGCAAAAATAAAGCTAAAATTTGAAATTTTTTATCAGGAATCCCATTTTTGGAATTGCCAAAAATAAGTTTGAAAAATTCCAAAAATGAGATTTTTTAGTTTTTTTGCTATAATCTCCATACCAGGAGTAGAGTTATCGGAATCCTTTACAAAATATTTAAGAACATATAGGGTCATCTAAAATGGTTTAATATATTTTGGTAACGACTATTTTTACCATGAAAAGAAAAAAAGTACTTTTTCCCCAAAAATCTAGCCAAAATCCAATTTTGTTTAATTTTTTACATTCAAATGGATATAACTTGGGACTCAGTCATGATTTTTAAACAATTATTTTCATACCCTTCACCATGAGTGGCAAGGCTATATCTAAGTTTGTCATTCCGTTTATAATTTCTTCACAAAATATATATATTCTGGATCGTTATAGATAGCAAAGTCGATATAGCCATGTCAGTCTGTCCTTCTGTATGTTGAAATTAACTTTCCGTAGCCCCCATATAACTTACAAACATAATTAGTACATCAATGTATCGAGAATTTTTCCGGCTCGGTCGCCATTTAAAATCGAGAAAATCGGCCCACAAATGGCTGAGATATAAGGAAAAAACCGGAACCTCGATTTTTGGCCTATTTTTTATCTATATCTGGATTACTAAGTCCTTAATATAGACAATATGGATATCTAATGATAGATATTTCAAATTCCATTGCAACGTTGTATAAAAGGCTAAAGTAATTTGGTCCTACAATGGGTCAAAATCGGGAAAAATATTTTTAATCCGAATTTTTTTTTACCAAAAACATTTTTTGTCATAAATTGTTTTTCATTAATAAATTTAAAAAAAAAATTTAAGAAATTTAAAAAAAATTGGAAAAAATTTGAAAAAAAAAATGGGAAAAAAATTAAAAAAAATCAAAAATTTTAAAACAATTTTGGTGAATGGTACATAAGATTCGGCACAGCCGAATATAGCTGTCTTACTTATTTTATTTGATATGTTTATTTGTTGTTAGTCCAACAAAAGAAAAATCGGGAAATATTTGGACTCACTGTTACCATAAAATTGGAGGTGGATAAAAATTTTGAAAATGTTAAAAATTTAATTTTCAAATGCGAATATCTCCTAACCTGTAAGAGATAACAGAAATGAAATCGGAAAACAAAATTTAACATACCCGAGTTGTCCTATTTTGAAGACCCCTGGCCAAGCCCCTGGTGGGCACGGAGCCCTTTTTTTCTATACCACTGTGCGATGCAACTGTATTTATTTTTTTCTTATATCTTGAATACTTACTAAATTTGACCTTAATTGGTAATATGGAGAAAGAAAATTTTAAAACGTATAAATAGACTTAACCGTTTTACCATCTTAGCTAAACAGTTTAATGTTATTGTATGATTGGAAACATAAAAGCATACTACACATTAATACTCATTAATTGTTAGTCTAAACATAACTAAAAGTATTGCTTATTCCCTGCAATACTGTTTTAAAATTTCATATTTTTACATTGGTTTTAAAAATGTTTCTATTTAACATGAAGTTAAAAAGTTACTTAAATTAAACTAAATTGATTACCAATTCTGAGTTTAGTAATTTTATGAAATTCAGCCTATTATTATACTTTAAACTTTATTATTAACACAACCCTTAAAACTATGCTTTAATTTCTGTGATAAGTTTAAAGCAAACACAAACTAATGCTATCAAATATTTAGTTTTCTAACTAAATTTATTATTTTTGCAGACATTTTTATAACTATCAATTGAATTTCATCTCAGAAATCTTTTCAATAACTGTTTTATTATTACTTTTTTTTTGCACATATAAATATGCAATACTTTTTTTGTTATAGATTGGAAAAATAAAATTTGCTACAAAAGTTTTTATACAAAAAAAAAAAAAACAATGTCTAAAATACATACAATACATACTCGTACTAAAGCAATAATACTAAATAAAAAAAGTAAAAGAAACGGAAAAATCATGTATACAGGAAAAAAAAAAAGTACAATTTTGCCAACAGTTTTCTCAATTTTCATTGGTTGCTTACAAATGTGCAAAATCTTACACTCATACACTCAATTCAAAAAAAAAAAAAAAAAATGAAATAAAAGAAATTGGAAAAAAAACATTCAAACTCCTTTATTGCCCTTAAACCCCCCAAGACATGTGGGTTTATACGAGCAGCTATACATGTCACTTAGGGAAGCAAGGAAGAGCAGTAGAGGGTGTCCACATCTGTGTTTTACTCGTACTCTCGTCTACTCTTTATTGATTGTAAAATAAATAAAAAATGTCACTTTTTATTTTTTGCTGGAAAAGCAACAAAAAAGAGAAAAAGTATCGAACATTAAGAAATTTTCAATTGAATTTTTATGTTGCAAAGTTTTGTTTTTCCCACCTCTCCCCCCCAACCCCAGCTCATACACAACTTTGCTGTTAGATCCATTTGGTTTGAGCAAATGTTTTTTGGGGGGCAAGGGCAAGTAGAAATCTTGTACTATGTGCTAAAAGTAAAGGGAGGAGCAAATATAGGAAGTGCATTATGTATTTACAATATATTTATTATTATTCTACTGTTATGACAGTTTCGATGGTTTTGCTGTCAGGGGAATTTGATTGAAAAACTACAAAAAAAAAGAATATATAAATTTATTATGTTTAAGACAACTGGCTACATGTAAAATATGGAGATTATTGTTAATGGATTTGAATGTTTAATGAAAGTAATAATAAAGAAAATGAAAATAATTTAAATTTATGGAAAAATTTAAAACTTCTAAATTAAAATTTAAAAAAAATAACGATTTTTCTTAGAAAAATTAACAATATTAGCGAATTAACTATTCTGAAACCCATTACTTAACAAGTTTCTTAAGATCTACTCTCTTCAAGAGAGAACTCTTTATTTAAATCATTATAGCATAGCATACTTTCAGGTAAAGAATTCATTTAATATTTTCTTCCTTTTATTCTTTACTAAGCTTACACACACGTGCAGTGTTGCCAGTTTAGCCTTTTTGAGGCTAAATTTAGCCTTTTTATTTACTCTTTAGCCTCGAAATTTTGGTTTTAGCTTCGTGGCTTTTTTCTAGCCTTTTTTTAATTTGATAATAGCCTTTTTATAAATAAAAAAGGCTAGAAAAACCCATGAAGCTAAAACCAAAATTTCGAGGATAAGGAGAAAATAAAAAGGCTAAATTTATATTTGTGAGACATTTTCATTTTAATTCATTACTGATTTTCATTTAGCTTTTCAATATACTCAAGAATTGTGCAGTATTAAAAGAACAAATAACAATTGCCAATACCAAGTGTTTCAAAATGAAATATAGTATTTTATATCTGAAAGCTATAAATGTCTAGCAAATTCGCTTTCAAGACAAAATTGTTATTACACAATATATTCATCGTTATATAATGGACAAGAGCCCCACAAACTCTTGAAGGCTTGTGATACTCGATGGCTGTCATTTGAAATAGCCGTTAAACGTATTGTGAATCTGTGCTTCGAGTTAAAACCAGCAATGCTTCAAAGCCAAACATTTAAGTGATTAATATACTGATTATAATTTGGTGTATTATTTTTTTTTTTTTTTGGAAACCAGTAAGCAATTCAGCGGATCCAACAAAGCTGTTTTCTGATTTAAAATTTCTTCTCCTTAGTTTGTGTTTTCAAATTGTAATACAATGCAAAGAATTTGATACATTATCGTCCCCAATTGAAAATTGTTTAATGTTTTCGCCACATTTTTCATGCAAGTTTGAAGAATGAGAGATAAAATAACGAACGGTTTAATTAGTGACGATTCTTAAAAAAATAAAATGGCAAATTAAACTAATTGAGCAATTGCGACAAAGATTTTCATATGAAAACTCTTCGCTAAATCGATTTTTTATCCGTTAATAATACACTTAAAATAGTACTCGTAAAAACAAAAAATTATATTATGTATGTGAAAAATAGTAAATGCTTAGTACTTAAATTAAAAAAAAAAATTTAAGATTTGTCTGTATAAAAATATATATGGGGCATTTAATGTCAATTGAACCATCTTTTGAAATCGATGTCTTCCGATAGTTAGTTCTATTAGATAGTAATTCAGACACAATTTTTCAACAAGATCGGTCGAAAACTTTCTGAGTTAGAGGGGATCAGAATTTGACATTTTGGCCAAACAGGTGTTTTTTCTCATCCATGTAACTTATTACCTATTGTTCTTAGTAAAATGTGTCATAAATAGTTTACATAGCTATTTCTTCAATCTTTCGGAAAAAAACATTTCTTTTGACTTTTTTTGCAAAATCTAAAACTGTTGACATTTTTTTTTAAAATGGGCCCTTTTTTTAATTTTTTTTTGCTCAAGAGAAAGCTTAGGTCCATTCCTTTAAGAGGTTTTTGATCGCTTAGTGGTATTCGAGTGGAATATCTATCAAAATAAATATTTTGTAACTCAAGACATACAATTTTTGATTTTTTTTTTTCAAAATCTAAATTCTTTTCCAAAATGGTCCCCTTTTTTAATTTTTTTTTTTTTTGCTCAAAAGAAAGCTTATTTCCATTGCTTTAAGAGGTTTTTGGTCGCTTATGTATAGTTGTATATTTATTATTTAATATTAATGATTAATGTTATTTTTTGTTTGCTGCTGAAGTGTACCTTTATAATTTTATTTATTTTTATGAATTTTATGAACATATTTTCAAATTTTTTATTTAAAAATAAATATAAAACTAAATTCTTAATTTATAATATTTTAGCTTTTTTTTTTGGCTTTTTTGTAAATCCGTTTGGCTTTTTCTGGCCTTTTTTTGAAGTCAATATAGCTTCTTTTTTTGCCAGCTCCTGGCAACACTGCACACGTGTTCTAAATCACAATATTTATAGATTTTAAATTAAAAATGAAAAAAAAATACACATTTTTCTCAATCATTGTCATAAAACATATTGCTCTTAAATGTCACTTTCATATTGAAGAGTCATCAATTTTGGAACGAATCTCTTGCTTCATCCAAAGCCTTTAAATATGCAAATGTCTTGGACATAAAAGCAAAACTCATGGCACGTGTTGCCAGCGCAAGAAAGTGGTGTTAAATTAGAAATTTTACTTTAAAGAGTGTGTTTAGAAATATTTATTTATGATTTTTAAGGAATTGATTTGAAAAGTGATAAATGATAATGGTTGGTGGTAGAACTGTTTTGAAGATGTTTAATACTAATTTGTAGATTTAGTTTTTTTCGTTATCTTGCAAATTAAACATTTGAATCGATATATGTTTTACAATTAATAGATATGTAAAACTAGCAAAAAGTTGTGTAATTTTATTCATACGTGCAAACAAATATCAACTTATTGTTTAACCTACAACCCGAAGCCGCTCAGTCGCATGAACCAATCTTGTCCTTACTTTCCCCATTTATTACAAGAAACAGCTGATATATGCTACTATGAAGGGGCTGTCCCTTGGTAATATGAAGCGACAACGGCACGAATTTTAAAGCTGCCTAACGTGAGCTAAATGAAGCCTTCGGTGCCGTATATAAAACTGTATTAGAACGAGCCTTCGTAACCGTTAACTCTTTGCGGTTGGGTGGTTACTTTACTAACCACATTTTCTATAGTCTTTAAAACATAGTTTATTGGCATCTATTGCATTTTGGCTAAACAATTATATTTTTTGAAGTCATCGTTTATGATTTTTTGCAAAACTTTGCCGCCAGGGTGCTCTAGTTAGAGAAATATATTAATTTGAAAATATTGTAAAAATCAGTTTTTTTAGGAGACTTTCACGCATTCAATAAAAACAAGTAAGAGAGCTATATAAAAATTTTAAATATTTTTAGGTAAACAAAATTAATTTTTTTGTTCAAAATTTAAAAAAATTTTTTTTTTTCAAAATGTTTTTTTTAAATTTTTTTCCAATTTTTTTTTTTTCATCTAAAGGATGGTAGTAAAATCATTCTGCCATTGGACAACATCCAGACGTGCAGGATTTCAATGCTGAAAACGTTATTGTGAAATTTTTTCCACCAAATTGGACGACTTTAATCCAACTGATGGATCTTTGTGCAATATGGAGCTTTAAATGTCATTATCGACAAACTGTCATCATTAAAAAAATACTAAAACTTGGTACTCAATTAACCGGGAAAATTGATTATCCAGAATGCTCCCGGTCCCGACCATTACGGATAATCGAGGTCTCACAGTATACCCTTTACCAAATTATACTTTAAAATACAACTTTCAAATATTTTTCGGTAAACAAAATTTAAAAAAAAAATTCAAAATTTAAAAAAATTTTTTTTTTCTAAATTGTTTTTCAAATTTAAAAAAAAAATTTTTTTTTCTAAATTGTTTTTTTACTTTGGTAAAGGCTATATATGATTCGGGACAGATGAATTATAGCAATCTTTAAAATACAAATTTTAAATATTTTTAGGTAAACAAAATTAAAACAAATTCTTTTTCTAAATTAAAAAAAAACTTTTTTGCAAAATTTTTTTTCGAAATTTATTTTTACTAAAAAATTTTGAAAAAATAAAAAAAAAAATTTTGAAAAAAAATTCGGTTTAAAAAATATTTTTCCCGATTTTGACCCATTGTAGGTCCAACTTATTATATATAGCCTTATATAAATCGTGGCAATGAACTTTGAAATATCTATCATTAGATATCCATATTGTCTATATTAATGACTTAATAATCCAGATATTGATCAAAAATAGGCCAAAAATCGAGGTTGGCCCGGTTTTTTCCTTATATCTCAGCCATTTGTGGGCCGATTTGCTCGATTTTAAATAGCGACCGAGCCAGAAGAATTCCCGATATATTGATATATCAATCAGGTTTTAAAGTTATTTGGGGGCTACGGAGAGTCGATTTCAACATACAGGCGGATCTATAACGATCTAGAATATATATACTTTGTGGGGTCACAAATGAAAAATGTAGAAATTACAAACTTATATATACCCTTGCCACTCAACAGCTAGCTAACTCATTTTGCAAGAGATTGATAAAAGAATACCTTCCAATCATTACACGACAAAGTAAATAGTTCAATATAGTAAAACCAATTGAAGTGAATGACATTGTGTATATCGCTGATTCTGGCCAGCCCCAGAAATTGTTGGCCGAAGGGTATTATAATCGCCGTACGAACCGGTGCTGATGGACAAGTGAGAAGTGCTTCTAAAAAAACTGTGACTGGTGCATATGTGATGAGATGAGCAACTATGTTGCAGTACCTGATATAAGACGATCATTTAATGAGGATATTCCTGGGGGGAGTGCTAAGTAGTGAACCAATCATGTCCTTGCTTTCCCCATATGTAACAAGAAACAGCTGATATATGCTACTGCATTCTGATTGCTGAAGCAATTAAAACGGGAACAGTAAAACACAAAATATTAATTTTATTGTCAATTCATGCTAATAGATTCTTGTTGCATCTTGGTTATAATTTGTGCAGCAGCTGCAAAATTAAATCATCAAATAAAAATTTGCGCTTATTGGTGCTGTTGAATTTCTTTTTCTATCATTACATTTTAATTTAACCCTCTAATGCTTAAGCATGAAATATCAGTTATATTTGCATTTTTTGGCATTTTTCGATGAGTGCCTTGAGGCATGCTTAAGCATTAGAGGGTTAATATGAATATAGGGACCACACGATATTTGACATACGTGTTCTCCACAATTTTCATTGCAAAATTTGAAATTTCCCCAGAATTTCGAAATTCACTTTAGTTTGGTTTTTATATTTGTTCAATGTTTATATTGTTTAATAGATGAGTGCAAAATACTTAAAGTAAAACTGTTAATAACTTTAGAAATGTTAGTTAGATTTGATCATGAATCATAGATTTTAATGATTTTTCTAGAAATCCTGAAATTAGGTCAAAAGATTTCTTTTTATATGAAACTTAGGAACGCTTAGTTTTATATAGATTACAACATTTTTGTGAGATCTATGCTCGTTTAAGGGATTTTCGGTAGTGGGCCTTTATGCACGCAGAAAAAAAATATAGTTGTGCATGGTTACTGTAACCATTTCTACATTTGTGCATGTTTACTGTAACCATTTCAACATTTTTAACAATATTATAGTTACAGTAACAATTTATATATGGTTAATTTACGATTCACATGATTGTATCAACCATATATTTGGTTACAGTAAACATTTATATGTTTGTGACAACCATTTAAATGATGAAGGACTTACCATATTATGTTGCTCTCGGCTTATAGATATCATAATCTGAGAACAACATTGTATGATAAAATTATTTATCATATAAATGGTTATCACAAACATATACATGTTTATATGGGGGTCAATAATATGTGTAAAATAATATACCCATTTCAGCCATTTTCTTTATGGATGTGCAAAAATGTGATAGAAATATCTTCAAAATTGCGACCTGTACTTTGCGCACAAGGTTTACATGGACAGCCAGCCAGTCGGACGGACGGACAAGAAATGTATCGATCGACTCAGAAATTGATTTTGAGTCGATCGATACACTTTAAGATGTGTGTTAGACTAATATTTTTGGGCGTTGCAAACATCAGCACAAACGCATAATACGCTCCACACTATGCTGGTGTAGGATATAAATATCTAGAAGACAATTTTTATTTCATAAATATAATTCTAAACTCATAAATTCTACAAGAAATTCTAACAAAGTTTCCAAAATTTCCCTGAAATACCTACTTTGCCTTTATTGTGGATTTTTCGATTAAAAGTTTTCCCAACACAGTAGGCTGAGAAATAAATATTTCTGATATGAAAAATATCAGTTTTTAGAAAATTTTTCAACGAACATTTTTCATATTTTTTAGTCATGAACGGATGTATGAAATACGGAAGAATTTAAAACATTTAGAAAAAAAAAATTTAATAAAATTTAATATTTTCGGCTGACGTTTTTTGTCGAAAATGTTTGGCAATCAGCAAAATGCTTAAAATTAGTTAGCAAATGAACTATCGTGGTAGAGTTACAAATTGCTGAACCTAAATAATGCAAATAGTTTGCAAAAAGTAAATTTTTAACAAGGAAAACCAAAAAGACAAAGACTTTAAAAGCTGTGGAAACGCAAGAAATTGGAAATTCCCGAGATAATAAAATACCAAGTTCGTTATGAATTTTTATAGAATACTAGTGGTGAATACGTTTCTTTCAAATAAAAGGCAAAAATCGCTGTTTCTAAATATAAAATTAAAAAATGTATGAAGAAAAATTTTGACGTTTTTTAAAGAAAATTATGTTGCCTCAAATCATCCATTGTTTTTTTACTAGTTGTGAAATTTCTTTCTGATGCGGCTGCATAAGAAAAGCTTCACAACTTGGATGGTTCTTTTAGAAAAATTGCAGGTAAAAATGTTAGAAAAATCTTGTGAAATTTATTTAAATACATATGTATATTAACTTTCCACAGCCACAATTTGGAATCCATCCGCCTATCTGTTCCTTTAACTAAATATACATAAATCAAATTTGAAGGTGAATAGTTTTAGTACTTAATATACAAATAGTTTCACAAAATTGCTAAAATATAAATCATCACACTCATAAATCCACCATAATCTAAATATAACCCTTTAAAATAACCTGATATTTCGCCATATCCTTTGCCGCCATAAATGTTTAGTGAAATTATCACACTTACCACCAACCACCAACAATGCCAGAGTATGATTTTAATCGCACTATTTAAAAATACATTTAGGATTTTATGATTATTGCTATTGTGCGGAAACATACTAAATCACAGGCCCACAAATGGCTGAGATATAAAGAAAAAAACCAGGACAACCTCGATTTTATACCTTTTTTTATACCCTTCACCATGAGTGGCAAGAGTATATGTATATAAGTTAGTCATTCCGTTTGTAATTTCTACATTTTTTATTTGTGACCAACAAAGTACATATGTACATATATTCTGGATTGTTCAGATAGCGGAGTCGATATAGCCATATCCGTCTGTATGTTGAAATCAAATTTCCGTAGCCCCCACAAAACTTACTAACATGATTGATACATCAATATATCGGAAAGTCTTCCGGCTCGGTTGATATTTAAAATCGAGAAAATCGGGCCACAAATGGCTGAGATATAAGGAAAACCTCGATTTTTGGCCTATTTTTGATCTATATCTGAATTACTATGTCATTAATATAGACAATATCGATATCTAATGATAGATATTTCAAAGTCCATTGCAACGATGTATGTAAGGCTATAGTAAGTTGGATCTATAATGGGTCAAAATCGGGAAAATTATTTTTTAACCCGAATTTTTTTTTTTCAAAATTATTAAAAAAAAATTTTGTTTTCAAAATAGTTTTTCAAAAATTTTTTTTTTTCGAAATAGTTTTTTTTTTTTATTTTTTTGCCAAATTTTTTAGTGAAAATGAATTTATAACAAAAAAATTTTGAAAAAAATTTAAAAAACAATTTCGAAAACAAATTTTGAAATTTTTTTGTTTTAGAAAGAATTTGTTTTAATTTTGTTTACCTAAAAATATTTAAAAGTTGTATTTTAAAGATTGCTATATTCATCTATCCCGAATCATATATAGCCTTTACCAAAGTAAAACAACAATTTAGAAAAAAAGATATTTTTAAAAATTTTGAAAAACAATTTTGAAAAAAAAATTTTTTTTTTAAATTTTGAAAATTTTTTTTTTAAATTTTGTTTACCTTGAAATATTTAAAAGTTGTTTTTTAAAGTATAATTTGGTTAAGGGTATACAGTGAGACCTCGATTATGCGTAATGGTCATCATCATAATCAATTTTCCCGGTTAATTGAGTACCAAGTTTTAGTAGTTTTTTAATGATGACAGTTTTTCGATAATGACATTTAAAGCTCCATATTGCACACAGATCCATCAGTTGGATTAAAGTCGTCCAATTTGGTGGAAAAAATTTCACAATAACTTTTTCAGCATTGAAATCCTGCACGTCTGGATGTTGTCCAATGGCAGAATGATTTTACTATCATCTTTTAGACCGCTTTTCTCTCACTTCTGGTACTAAGTTATTGTTAAACCATTCTAACGGACATTTTTTAAAGTTCTTACCAATAACTAATGCCTTGCACTTGTGTGTACCAGCAGCATTAACGCAAACTAATGAGGTTAGTCTCTCCTTTGAGACCTTGTGTCATTCTATGAAATTTTCATTATGGCAAGCCAAACTTCTCGCAAGTAAACACTTTCCATTCTTTATTATCTCATTGGTGAGTTTTTTCTTTGATTTGAATTCATTTAATTTTTCCGCAAAAATTGTGGCAGCTAACCGGCTGAATATTTTTCTCCTGCAGCATTAAGTTTGTGAATACAATGTCGTTTTTTCTTAAATTTCGAGTGGAATATTTTAGATTTTTCTTCCTTTTTAAAGATTTTCGGTTTCCAAAGCCAATAAGAGAATCGAAAAATCGATGGCAAAAAATTTTGGCTTTACAAATCGATCGAGGGAATTCCCCTTTTTCGTTTTATTCATATTGTGTTAGATCATGTTACGATTCGAATAATTCGTTTGTAATATGGATAATATCTATATCAGCTTTCTTATTTCATCGAGTAATTAACATCTAAGTTATAATATTTATAAATAAATTTTTTTTTTTTTTTAAATAGTTTTTCTGTCATAAATGTTTAATTTAATATAAACTCATATACATGTTTTTAATGATTGTTAACTGGAATTTAACAAGCTTTCTAATGATAGCCATAATGGCATACTTTTTGTCATTATTAAATTTTCAAAATTTGGGAAGGACTCCCAAGCAAATAATTTTCTAACTTTCCAAACCACCAATTGAGGCTTTTTAGTGAGTTTTGATAGCTGTAGACAATTTTTTTTAAATATTTTGCACATTTCCATGAATTTATGCAAAACTACAGATATATATCGTTAAGCTGAGATTCCAAAGGTGGTAAGTCGAGTATCACGTTTATAATATTAGTTTTTCTTCCATAACATTTTAATTTAATATGAACTTATAGAAATGTTTTAACATTTAATGGTACAGAATTAAAAATGCTTTCTAACGATGCCCATATTTTTATACTTTCTCTTATTATACAATTTTCGAAATTTTGGAAGGGAGTCCTTCCCAAGGACTTAAAATTAAATGTTTTTCTATCTTTCCACACTAAGAATTGAGGAGTTTTAATGAGTATAGTTATTAGGAAGAAAAAAACCAAAAACAAAATAGCGGTTTTATTCATACGTGTACACCAATACCAACATAACCTTAAGCTTAGATTGCAAAAGCACTAAGTCGTTTTTTAAAGTTTCATTATTTCATTCGTAATATAGGCAATATGTATATCAAAAATCTTATTTCCTTGAGTACTTTGCGTTTAAGTTATACTATTTTAAAAATTTCTAAATTTAAAAAAAAATCTCATATAAAATGTTTGAAAAAATTTGATTTTCCATCATAAATTTTTAATTTTATATAAACATGTTGTAATGTTTTTACATTTTCTTATATACTAATCAAAAAGCTTTTCAATGATACCCATAATGATATATTTTTAAGCATAAATAAAATTTAAAAATTTGGGAAGGAACCTCAATTGACAGAAATGGAAAAAGGTATATACCCTTAGAAAGCCAATTGAAATTCAAACAAATAAATGCTGGAATTTAAAATACTTTGCATAGTAAATAAAATAGTTATTGATCAAAATTAAGTTTTTTTTAGTATTTTTAACAGTTTTTGTCTTATAACTTTTTAGTTTAATATGAAGACTTAATTATGTTTTTACATTTTGTGATAGCCTAATGTAAAAGCTTTCCAACGATACCCATAATGATATTATTTTATTAATTAACAAAAATTTCCAAATATGGGAAGGAACCCCAAGCTTTAGATTTTTTACAAAAATGTATCTTACTAGAAAGCCGGTTCAGAAGTAAACAATTAAATGCATACATTTAAAATACCCAGCATATTAAATAAATTTGTTATTGTTAAAAAACTAAATTTTCGTATTATTTTTTATAGTTTTTGTCTTATAACCTTTTAGTTTAATATGAACACTTACTTATGTTTTTACATTTTGTGATAGCCTAATGAAAAATCTTTCTAACGATACCCATAATGATATAGTTTTATGCATTAACAAAAATTTCCAAAATTGGGAAGGAATCCCAAGCTTTAGATTTTTTACAAAAATGTATCTTAATAGAAAGCTGGTTAAGAAGTTAACAATTAAGTGCTGTTATTTAAACCGCCAGCATATTAAATTTATAAGTTATGTGGTAAGACTCTTATAAATGCAGACTTGCGTTTTCATTGTTGGACAATATTTAATCTAAACATTATTTGTATACTGCTGATAAACTAGCATTTTAAAGCTACATTTTTGTTTTTTAAATTTGTTAAACATTTTGTTTCAAACAAACACCTTTTTGCCTTTAAAAACCCACAATCCCAGCACTTTCTTTAAATTTGCCTTGAATTTTGTTGGCGTTTAATTTAATTTAGGTCACTACTGGTCAGTGCCTTAAAAAAATACAACCAACCAACAAAAAAAGAAAAAAACTGAAAGAAAATCGTAGACGTTGTTGTAGCTGTTGTACCCTTAAGGCATTTGCAGTCTTTAGTTTAAACTGCAACAGCTGCTAATGGTGTTGATTCACACTGATTTTATTACTTTATAAGATGATTTTGCCTTGACTTTGAATTTGCAATAAAACAAGAAAAAGCTAGAGATGGTGGCTGGAAAATAAAACTGCTTTAATACTAATAAAAGTTGGCAACAAAAAAAAAAAAAAAAAAAAAACAACAATTTACTACTACCGCCACCATGAACATAAAGAAGGACAGACGGACGGACTGCTAACTGATTTTTATTTTTAGTTTTTGTTATATTTTTTTGTTTTGTTTGTTTTTGCAAACCAAAACTGAAATGAATACACAACTAAGTGTGAAAAATGGTAGTTTACTTTTATGGCCATTTAACAAGGGAAAAGAGAGACAGACCAGCCAGCAACAATAATAATAATAATAGCTAGAAAAAAGTAACAGCAGCCAGCCAATGGCTGTGTTAAATATCAACAGCATTAATAGCTAGTGGACGTTGCTATTTCAGCAGCATTTACTTAACTGGGGAACGAGCAGGAGAGTTGGCCAAAACTAAATGTTTAAAATATTTGGGTGGCATTAGTTGTGTTAGGTGTTGACCATCATGATGCGTTTGTGGCCCAAAACACCACGTGCAAATATGCCAACACTTTTCTCTCTTTTAGTTACACATAAAACTCAAAAGTAGCGAAAACCATTTAAACAAAAACAAACAATTTAATACAAAAAAAAAAAAAAAATCCATAGCACAGAAACAAAAGGTAGACGACACCAGGAAGTTAGGGAGATAACTATGTCTAAGCCTTTGTTAAATTGTCCTAGACGCGCGTAAAAATTGTGTACAATATAGAAAAAACAAAAAGAAATAGCTTTACTAGACGCCAGCCACCACTGACGCCGCCATACATAATGACCAATTTCCGCATCCCTGGAGGTTAACGGACATTTTCTGTTGTGCTGCATTTGCCATTAAAATGGAGAATTCTTGTGCAAACTTTAAGTTAAGGAAATGGTTTTTAAAAAGTGACTGAAAAAGAAAAAAATAATATAAAAAAATAGTTTAAAGAACTTAAAGGAATGTTTAAGGACATGTTTAAAAAGCTGTTAGTTTTTAAAATTTAAAAGAAAGATGTGCATAAAGATGTGAGATTAAAGCTAACATTGTTTAACATAAAGACGCAAGATTAAAGCATAAATTGTTTAACATAAACACCTAAAAATTAAGCAAAATTTGTTGAACATAAAGACCTAAAAATTAAACTGAAATTTGTGCAACATCAATACCCTAGGTTAAAGCTGAATGTGTTCAACATAAAGACCTACGATTGAAGCTAAAGTTCTTTAGCATATAGACAACCGATTGCAGCTGAAATTGTTCATAATAAAGACCTAAGATTGACGTTAAATTGTTCAACATACAAACCTACGATTTCAGCTAAATTGTTCAACAGAAAGACCTAAGATTGAAGTTAAAATTTCTCAGCAGGAAGACCTACGACTGAAGCTAAAATTCTTTAATATGAAGCCCTAAGATTGAAGCTAAAATTGTTCAATGTAAAGACCTCAGATTGAAGCTGAAAATTCTCAGCAGAAAGACCTAAGATTTCAGCTAAAACGTCTCAGCAGAATACCTACGATTGAGGGTGAAACTGTTCAACGTAAATCTAAGATTGAGGCTATAAATTCTTATCAGAAAGACCTAAGATTCAAGTGAAGCTGAAATTGTTCAACATAAGGACCTAAGATTGAATATAAAAATTCTCAGCAGAAAGACCTACAATTGAAGCTAAAACTGCTCAACATAAAGACCTATGATTGAAGCTGAAATTGTTCAGCATAAAGTCCTAAAATTTCTCAGCACAAAGATCTATGATTGAAGCAGAAATTGTTCAACTTAAAGACCTAAGATTGAAGTTAAAAATTTTCAGCAGCAAGACCTACGATTAAAGCAAAATTGACCTACGATTCAAGCTGAACCGCAGATTGAAGCTAAAACATCTCAGAAGTAACAGCTACGATTGAAGCTGAAATTCTTCAACATTTTTTTTTTAAACGCTTTATTAATTTATTGAATCTGCCTTTTATATGCCTAACAATAAGTATTTAAATCTTATAACTAAAATAAAAACTATAGTTGCTCTCGAACAAGGGAACCTTCATGGTTAACTGGCACTCATCTTAACGATGTGGTAGATCTGCTCTACGGAGCCTGGATCGGGTTTGGATCTGCACAAGTTGTCTTGTAAGCGTATTGGGATGGTTTTGCAGCTTAACAATATATTTCTCTCTTCCTTTACCTATGTCACTTCAAAGTCCCTGTGGATGTTTTCATTTCTTATATACCATGGTGCTCTCGTCATTGTCCTAGGAATTTCAGATTGTCCTCTGCATAAGATGGTGTTGCTTGTCATTCCCCATCATTTAATTCTATATGTGCAAATTGTTTTTAAAACGGTCTTATACAGGATTACTTTATATTCAAGGCTTAATTTTGATTGAACACTGATTAACCAATGAAAGCTAGAGGCTTTTAGTTTCATGGTTTCTATGTTACGGCACCAAGTAAGATGAATACCAAGGTAGGTGATGTAATCAGACTGCGGTATATTAACGTTGTTGAGTGTGACAGCTGGGCAATTTTCTCTCCTTAGAGCGAACGTAACATGTTTACTTTTCAGCTTCATTCACCTTTATTTGCCAGTTTTTCAACCATGTCTCCACACGTACGAGATAATTTTGTAGTTGACTAGATGCTATGAATGGGTTTTCGTCTACTGGGATAATGTTTCCATCATTCAAAAAGGGTATATCTTTTCCTGGAATAATTTCTCGAATAGCTTCGACAAACAAGGGAGTAGTCTAATAGGTCTATAAGAAGATGGCAGGCTTAAATCTTTACTCGGTTTCGGTATCATTATTATTTGAGAGATTTTCTAATTTTTTGGATAAATTCCAAGCTTCAAGATATCATTAAACAATATAGAAAGCACAATTATTGCCACATTTGCTAGGTTCTTAATCAATGATGGAGTTATTAAATCATTTCCCGGTGATTTTTTCAAGTTCAATTTATTTTTAAATACTCTATTAACATCCTCAAGACCAATATTGAACTCGAACTCATTTGCCGTGGAATTAGGTTGAAAGACTTCACTTAAATATTCAGCAAATACTGTCGCTTCTTCTATAACACTTCGTGCCCAAAAGCGCTTTAAGAAAAGCTGACGATCTTCTTAAAGCGCTTTTTGCCTCTACCGGTGGCTTAATGTTCCTCGTTGCCTTCCAAAGAGAGAAATTTGTATATTTTGTACTCGTCAAACTTTTAATATAATTTTCGTTTATGCCATCCTTTTCTATATGAGGGGCTCTTTTCAGTTTTCGTACCGCTGTGGACAGCCACTGCTTTGCAGCAGCTGATCTATTATGTCTTCTCTTTTCGAGAAGATGTCTTTCATATCCGAATTTGAAATAGGCGTATCAGTTTTTGGAGGAATTTGGCACCTAGAGTGTTCCAGAGCCGAAATTATCAATGACGTGAAGTCATTGACAGTTTTATTTATGTCTTCCTCACACTGTAAATTACGATTTGTGTGGATATGACTGCTGATATTTTAGCCAATTTGTCTTAAAATACAAAGAGTCCTTAGGAAATCTTGGGTTGTTGTGGGGTGTCGCAATAAGCAATAATTACAGGAGAATGGAAAGAAGATAGATCATAGGATATTTCTGTGGATACTGTATTTAGACTAATATTTATACATATGGCGAAGTCTTTTAGATCAGGAACTTTTCTAGGATCAGTTGGCCAATAAGTTGGGTGTCCTGGAGACACGAAATGTAAGCAATTTTTGCGATCAACTAGAGCTAGAGCTGTCTACCTCTGGGATTCACCAATCGCGAACCCCAATATGTATGTTTGGCATTGTAGTCTCCACATGCCAGAAACCGATCTCTAGTGTTATAAAAAATTCTTCAAATTTTTCCTTGGTCATCGAAAAACCTGGTGGGCAGCTGGGTATTCAAGGCGAATAGATGTTGCTTGCATATAATCCTTTTGAAAACGCATCTAGGTCATAGTGACTCAATCGGTTTCTAATTATGATACCGGTACCGCCATGTGCCTTACCATCCGGATGGTTTTTGTAATATAATGAGTAACCTGATATATTAAAGTTATACCTATTTGTAAGGTGTGTCTCCGAAATTAACATCACATCGATGCTTTTATTTAACATAAAGTTGGAAATTTCCGATTTGTGCTGGTTTAAACCATTTGCATTCCAGAAACATATCTTTACAAAAATTAATTTTCTTGTTAATATAATTTGAAGCATTTAGTTCTGTGCTCTCAGAAGCTCTTGTATTGTGTTTTGCATGGATGACATGAAGTTTGTCATATTTTGATTAAGAGAGGAAATATTCTCAGTAAGTGCTTGCATAAGGTTTTCCAACCATCCCATATTTTGGGGGACACTGGACTTTTGATAACCCGATCTTAAAATGCTGGCATATGAGCTGGCTCCAGCATTAATTGTAGCTCCTTGGTCATTTTGCTGTGATATGGAATGAGCCGCATTTATTTTTTCATTTGAAAAAACTACTCCAGAGCTCAACTACTCAACATAAATACCTAAGATTGAAGTAAAATTTGTTCAACATATAATCCTACGATTTCAGCTAAATTGTTCAACATAAAGACCTAAGATTGAAGCTAAAATTGTTCAATATAAACCTAAGATTGAAGTAAAAAAAGTTCTCAGCAGAAAGACCTACAATTGAAGCAGAAATTTTTCAAAATAAAGACCTAAAATTGAAGCTGAAACTGTTCAACATAAAGAACTAAGATTGAAGCTAAAATATTTCAACATAAAGACCTAAGACCTAAAATTGTTCTACACAAAAATATACGATTATATTACATATATCAAATAATATATTATCTCTCTTATAGATATTTAAACTAAAATCTCATTTGCTTCATTGGTTTTTTTCTTTCTCAGAAATCATTATTTACCAGAAAACCAAATAAATACAATAATAAAACAATATCGCGAAAAATAAACAAACATATTGAACTTAAAAATTACCCTTTTGACTCACGTTTTAAAATATCATCAAAATAATATCTACAACTTGCCTTTTTTTATATATATATTTTTTTTTGTTTTTTTGTTATACGCTAAATATCCACATATGTTGTGCCAAGATACATTGATATTAACATTAAATCATAAAACCAACAACAATAACAAACAACAGCTTCAGCAAAATGTTTATATAAACAAAATTACCTGTACTTAAACATTATTTAAATTTGTTTTTGATCTAAAACGTGACCATGCAAACGAATCTAAAGAACTTCAGCTACAACAGTACAGAAAAGTAACTCAATTGCAACAATAACAAAAAATAAAAAAAAATAAAAAATTTAACTCCCATAAGGTGAACTACATATTCGAATGTGTGTATTGGTTGGGGGAAAGGGTCAACATTGAAGGGCAGAGAGAAGATTAAATATATACATAGAATCAGTTAAGAAAAAATAAGGGATTTTGGCGGAATAATCAAATGAAGCAGGGAATTTTATAGGTTCCTTCTTCAGTCATAATCAAATGGACCCGATTTCGTTTTTCGTATTTATGAATTTAGAAAATTCAAAAAGTACAAATAGAAAAATATTAAAAACAATTTATGGTGTGAACAAATTGTTGTATGTTAGTTATTTGAGGGCTTCAGAAAGTTGATTTCAACACCATCTTATGTGATTGTTGGTATAAAAAGTCCCACTAAGTCCTCTGTGTGGAATGTCTCTCATACAGGATAATTTAGTCCAAAAGGTGTGCGATGATGTAGGATGAGGGGATCGATCCCTTTTCTGGTATTTCCCTTGTTAAATGCAAGATGGCTGTACAGCAGATACTATACGAGTCTGCACAAAGCAAGTGGACCAACGAGTCTCCCTGTGTTATATCGAGGTCTACTTGGCCCGTATATGATGCCAGCAGGACAAATCTGCTTATTTAATTTCGTCGAGAGCAAATAAGGCTAATTGTTTCCTTCAATACAGGACACTGTATAATTGGGACACATGCTAAAAGACTGGGCCTACGGTACAATGACTACTGTAGGAGTTGTCATAATGAAGAAGAGGAGAAGACGGTGTCAAACCTATTCTGCCAATGCCCGGCTCTGATAAACCTGAGGGAACGCATAATCGGAGGAGACGGTGTCCCACCTATTCTGCCAATCCCCGGCTCTGATAAACCTGGGGGGTTACCGCGTAACTGAATCCGAAAACGGAAATGTTCGAAAATGTGTGCTAAATACATTGCAATTCGAAACAATTTCCTTTCGAATCGAATTAGAGAGTAACCCCCCTGAGGTAACGCATCCTCGGAATTCCATTCCTATCATGCTTAAAAGAGTTATCAAGGATGAGTCTTACACAAATCTACTCCTTCATCAGGGAATCTGGTTTGTTTAGGGTTTCATTGTTTGGAAACAATGGACGTATGATAAATACCCAGCTGTTTACCCCTTGGGTATCACAATATCAGTTTTTGAATGGACCCAAGTGAGCTGCTTGAAGAGTGGCTGCCCATATAACCTAACCTACATTCCCTACTGAACTAGCAATTTTGCTAGAGGAATGCCAGGAAAGGAGTCTGTTATATCATCTGCCACATCTAATTCATCCACTGCACAATTCCCCCAAATAGTTACCGTGATGTGTCGCTACCCCATTTTGATACAAATGGCATTCAAAGTCAATAAGACTATTGTCCGCTATTAGCCTCACAGCAGTCTCACTATCTATAAATAAACTCAACCTTGAATTATTATACACATATACATTTTGCTTTTCCGAAGTCTTTAACAGACAAATTTCTTCTAGCACTTAGACTCATTGCAAGGTAAGATATATCTCCACTTGTGAGAAACCCTGTAGTTAGTCAAATAATTTTTGCATCAGGCTCTCAACTGAAACCTAATAAGATCGAAATATATTCTGAATTGTATTTATTTCCTAGTGAAGCTTAGACAACACCTTGTCAAGTTAGTATGAGTTCTAGAATATACTTATCAAGTCGTCAAATCTTAGAATACACAGAAGATCATAATGAACATAAAATTATTTTGGCGATGAAGTAGATGGGGATATTAAAAAGAAATGAAACGCTATATATATAAACAAGGTCTTCCAATTGGGATTTATGAACTTTGACAGTTGATAGCGGCCATTTTGTTGATGCTACGAGGACGGGTCAACAAGCTCGTGACTTTTTGAATTTCCCTTCTCTTGACTATAAGGACAACATTGCTCCTGTTAACAGGCAACTTTCAGTTTGCTCCTGTCAAAATTTGAACAAGCTGTGTCATTTAGTTTGTATTTGACAGCCATTGATATCAGACTACTGCGTGACATGAGAAGAAAATGGAAAAATGTGAATTTCGTATGCTCATTAAGCATTTACTGAATGATTTACTGAATTTCGCTGTGGCCGTACAAGCACTGTATATGCCGAACGACAGTGGACGCCCAGTTGAGGTCTCTACAACCGATACAATTGAAAAAAAATCACGAGAGATTCTGGAAGCCATAGGCATCTCAAATGTCCCGATGACTCGATCGATGACTTCTTCAATAGGACGGCGCAAAGTGCCACACAGCTTATGTCACATTGGACAATCAGCTCGAACGATTTGAGTGGATGTGATGTGAGCTGGCCACCGAGATCGTGCAATTGGATTACGTTAGACTTTTTCTTGTGGGTTTGTCTTAGTTTAGTTTGGAAGGGGTGTGCACTATGTGTACTTCCACTCGGAGACCATAAGGTCCATTGTGATTGTCTTCAAGTGTCATATACAAATAATAAGTATGCCTTTCCTAAAAAAGGGGGACATAAAGAAAGGAACGAAGAATCAAGGTAGTGTTTTAGAGATAGCTAAAGGAGAAACTAAAAGAAAAATTCAAATCTGCGTAAAGAGCGAAATGTGGTTACAGATTTGAATTCACTGTAGAATATGATTTAAATAGCCAACCTATTCCCTTGGTAATATCTAGTATATTACCCAATTTACAGCCAACAACACTCCCAAATTCATCTAGAAATCTAATACCTAGTTATTTAAGTATATGACTCTGTAGTCTCTAGCAGCTGCACATAATGTGCTCTACTGTCTCCAACTCCTCTACAAAAATCAAGTGTGCTAATATCCCATTTACCTACAAAGGCCCCAATTGAACAGTTATCACTCCTTCGAGAATTCTGAGACTATCCAACCCAATTAGTGTTTTGGTTTCCTTTACATCCAGTTTTTGCCAAAAGGCCTTGGACACTTGACAATCCGTCCTACTATTCCAGGATTGGTTTATGGAGTTACGGAATCTTTCAAATATTTGCCTGTAGTAGTGACAAATAGGAGGTCTTACTTCCCTAATACCATGGACTAGATCTGAGCCATGTGTGTCCAGTTCATCTGCTACCCTATATGTTACAGTGCCCTGGTACCCAACACAATCTTATTGAGTAGTGTACTAATAGCTCTCGCAGTCCTCCTCTATGCTAGAATGTATTATATGACATTTCAAAGTCTTATGTGCCGTCTGGCCGTCTACATAAATTGTCACTACAGACCCCTTTGTGACGTGTGCTATTATCAACTCCTTGGCTTTCCAGATTGCGAAGATCTCTGCCTTGAAGACGCTGCTTTCGGCAGATTGTCTATATGACTGTTTAATATTGTTGTTGACCATATAAACCCCGGTGTTTGCACCAGAGTCCATCTTGGATCCATCAGTGAAATCTGTACCCCCTTCGAACAGTTGATCGGATACAATACATTCATCTCTACTGGGGGTGACATCTCTACTGAAGTTAAAGGTGCCACAAACAACAATGGCTCTCAAAGCCTACACAGAGAAAATATATTGTCTATATGACCGTTTAATATTATTGTTGACCATATAAACCCCGGTCCCTGTACCAGAGTCCATCTTGGAGCCTTCAGTGAAATCTGCACCCTCTTCGAACATTTGATCGGATCCAATCTATTCATCCCTTCTAGGGAACTCTACTGGGGGTGAGGCACTGAAGTTAAAGGTGAAACAACGGCCCTCAAAGCCTACACAGAGAAAACAGATTCATAGTAGTAACCGAATTTGTTGTCAATCGAATGATCCGGTTGCACACATAGAATTTTTCGGCTCTATCAACAGAAAGTCAGTTGATAAAGCAGAATTTTGGTTGAAGCTATCAAACTTTTGTTACATCTTCTAAAGTTTTGTAGCCTTAACTGTAAAATTCGATCACTAAGGTAGAATCATTCGATTGGCAACAAATTCGGTTGCTACCCAGCCATCCCTCAAATTCAGCCTGATTTATGTGCCAGAGTTATGGAAAATTTTAAATTTCGGATGAGCGCCACCCTACGTAACTACGACAGACATTTGCAGGATGCTAAATTTCATGCATAATAGCATCGATAGGTCTTTCAAACGAATAACAAATATTGATTACATCTCACATATGCTTTGTTTTATTTAATTTTAAAGATAGGAAGCGTTTAAGCAAATACCCTTTACTGTATGTTGGAAGGTAATAACTATTGCAGAATTTGTCTGGATGATAAAAAATCGGTACAACACCTTCTATATGATTGTCTATCTACAGGAGCGCTTGGCAGACTAAGATATCATGATCGAATTTAAGGAGTGAGATCGAAAAATTCTGTACTTTAAATCCATGCTCTGTTTTTGGCCTCTAAATTTTTAGCAGCGTTCCTGTCAGGAACTCTTTGAGCCTTGTATGTTTTTAAACCAGCATTAGCTTTAACTTTTCATACCAAATAGTCCGAGCACTGAGCTAACCGGGCTGCTTTCCTACCGGATTTGTTAGGTGCTTTTTTGAAAAAGCTTTCTATTTTTTTGGCTTTAGAATCATCATGTGGACCATTCCTTCTACCTGAACGAGGTTTTATATCAACGGACAAGTTCTCCCGGTACTGTTTAATAACATTGGAAACAATTTGATAGCAGACCTCTGATTGTTTGGCCAACTTTTTGTAGGACCAAGTTGGGTTTTTTTGAAAATATTTAATAATTTTAGTAAGCACTTTTTTCTGGTCACTCATTTTAATCAGATTAACAACAAATGAATATAATTGACATTAAACATAATAACTGACATGTTTTACAAAAAAAAAATAATCAAATAATACTTGGGTTAACAGTTTTAATGAAAAACGCGTATTAAGAATTTTACGATCTCACTCCTTAAGTAGTCAAGTTTGAAACTCAAAAGAATGAATTGAATTGACAACTTAAATTGTTCAGCATAATTGGAATGTCCTTTCCTTAACCGATCTTATACAAACTCTACCCTTCACCAATATTATTAAAATCAAGCCAAAATAATTCAAGTCAATTGAACTTCATACACACAGCAAAAAAAAAAAAGAACTAACATCTGCATGTAAGATACATTATTGTATTATAACAGTTGCATACAACAAATTTGTATTAAGACTCCTCTTTAAAACATCTCTTTTTTTTGTTGTATTTATTTGTGCAGCAGTTTCTTTTTTTTAAGTTTTTGATATTATTATTCATATCTTCAACATGAAGCCAGTTGACTCTTGAACCATTGAAGCCAATGTGGTATGTGGGGTGTAGACTATGATAAATATATAGGAAAAAGTAGTATTACTTGCAACATATTCATATAGAGAATTGTTGTGGAATTATTGGTCACGTAGTAAAATAAACATTTTTATGGCTAACATTTGATCGCACCCTACATTCAACCATATCGAGAGAGAGAATCAGTAAATGTACTAACAAACATACATACATACATCCTTCTTTATACACATCACAGTAACGTCAGCATCACATTTTATAACAATTTTATTTGTTGCACTTCATCTTTTTTTATGTTTTATTGTTTTTTATTTCTTTTTTTTTTCTGGAGTAAGGTCCATATACAATATATAGATATGAACAACGTCATGGTAATAAGAGGAAAAAGCTCATAATGGATGATAATCGTTAGTTTTGGAAGAAGGCCAAACAATTCTTGTGTTTTGTTCTAGTAGTGATGCCACTTACTCAACTTGTATGCCAAAACATTGTTAAGTTTTTTTTTCTGTTGGTTTGTGTTTTCTTTTTGTTCCTGCAACATCGTGTAGCGCCACTTGATGATGTTGATCTTTTCTTATACTTTTCATTTAAGAAGTTCTGCTGCTTGCTGTTTTTAAAGTTGATCTTTCTTTATGGTTGTTTTTTTTTTTTTTTTTTTTTTTTTTGTGCAGTATGTTGCAAGTAACAATAAACCACGTACTTGTGTCGTGTGTTTTTATTTGTTCTTCTTTAGTTATTTGTTCTTCTTAAATATTGTACTCTATTTATTGTGTTGTTTTTAGTTTTTTTGTTGTTATAAGCTCTCATATAATTTTCCGATCATGTTCAGTTTATGAGTTCAGTTCGTGTGAGGAAGTAATTCAATATGTAAATTGCCAAACAAAACAATCAAAAATTAGCCATGCAACACTACACCAGAGCAGAGTGCATCCACTACTACCAGTGCCACACCACACCATGCCAGGCCAATCTCATACCTACTCCTATTATTATGTTGCTTGCTTAAGAAGATTTGTGAAGAGTTTCTTTCGTTCTGTGAAAAGAAAGATTTATGGGAGGTTTTTTTTTTTAAATAAATATTTGAAGTTTGTCCAAATTAAGTTAACATTAGTAATTGACTTAAACACTGGATGGTAGAACAACAAATTGGGTTAAATTCTTTAGGTTTTTAAGTGAAGTCATGGTAAGAATTGTGAAATGAGCTTTAAAGAATTTTGTCCTAATATGTACCGTAATTTTGAAACTTCTAGCTTTAATTGAAGGCCATATGATTTGAAATAATTTGAAAAATTGTCTGCATTTCAAAATCAACCTTTCGAAGTTGGATTTCAACTTGGAAATTAAATTATTTCTATATCGAAAATTCATAGTTTTCTAAATTTGTTGTGGAATTGGAAAATTCCAATTTGTTATTTTTACTTTCAAATTGCATGTTCACTGCATTTGAACTCTTATTGGTTAATTGATTAAGAATGTCTTTCTTTAGCAAACTTCCAACATAATTTCGAAAACTTTAAATTGAATGAAATCATGTTTTACAAACATTATTAGTAATAAAACCATTAAATTTAGCTTCTAATTCAAATTTACAAAATTTACCAACTACAAATTTTCAAAATTTCTAAAATTTTGTTTTAATTTCGAAATTCGAACTTGAAAATTAAAATAAAAAAATTGATTTCTTTGTATAATCGCACATCTTTACTTTGGAATAACTTAAATTTATAGTTTAAAAGAATGTTCGAAAATTCGAATTTAATTTCGAATAATTAAAAATTCATAAAAAAAATGGTTTTATAGACACTTTTAATAATAATATCCTTTAGGAAGCTTCAGCATACAATTTGCAATATTTTCTTTTGTACTTTTTTTTTAAATTTCGAAATTCGAACTTGAAAATTTTAATAAAAAATTTTCTTTCTTTGTATATTCACACATATTTACATTAGAATAACCTAATTTTTTTAATTAAAAGAATGTTCGAAAATTCGAATTTAATTTCGAATATTTAAAAATGCATAAAAATAGGTTTTATAGGCACTTTTAATAATAAAATCCTTTAAAGAAGCTTCAGCATAAAATTTACAATATTTTTTTAAAATAAATTTTGTAGTTTTCTAATATTTTTTGGAATTTCGAAATTCGAACTTGAAAATTTTAATAAAAAATTTGATTTCTTTATATTCATTTTAAATAACCTAAATTTTTAGTTTGAGAGAATGTTCGAAAATTTGAATTTTTTTTTAATTGAAATTTTTAAATTTTCTTAAAATTTGTTTGAGTTTCGAAATTCGAACTTGTAATTTTGATAAGAAATTTTTTTTTTTTCAATTTGAACTGTTTATCAATAGTTTAATTAAAATTTGTATTTTAAACAAATGTTGAAAATTTCAACTTTATTTCGAAAATTTCAAAATACTTAAAAATAAATTATATAATCACTGTTTATAAGAAAAATAATAAATTTTAGATTTTCTAACAAATTTTCACAATTTTCCTAGTTTTAAAAAAATTAGGTTTGAATTTAAGTAGAAATATGTGACCGATTATGGCCTATAATAGGCTTGGTTATGATGAAAAAAAAAGTTCGAACTTGAACATTTTTATAAAAAAATTAGAATAACCTAAATTTGTAGTTGATGAGAATGTTCTAAAATTCGAATTTAATTTCGAATATTTAAAAAATGCTTAAAAATTGGTTTTATAGGCACTTTTAATATTAAAATCTTTTAAAGAAGCTTCAGCATACAATTTACAATATTTCATTAATGGAAATTTTGTAGTTTTTTTAAATTTGTTTAATAAAAAATTTGATTTCTTTGTATATTTACACATCTATACATTAGAATAACCTAAATTTGTAGTTTAAGAGAATGTTCGAAAATTCGAATTTAATTTCGAATATTTAAAAATGCATAAAAATAGGTTTCTTTTACCTTTAATAATAAAACCATTTAAAAAAGCTGCAACATAAAATTTACAATATTTCTTTAATAGAAATTTTGTAGTTTTCTTAAAATTTATTTGAATTTCGAAATTAGAACTTTTTAATTTTGAACAAAATATTTATTTCTTTTAAAATTTTAACTGGTTTTCAATAGTTTAATTAAAATTTGTATTATACACAAATGTTTGAAAATTCGAACTTTATTTCGAAAATTTCAAAAATTCCTAAAAATAAATTATATAATCATTTTTAATAATAAATTTAGCTTTTTTATAAAATTTACACAATATTCTGAATAAAATTTTGCTAGTTTTCAAAAATGTTGTTCAAATTTTGAAATTCGAACTTGAAAATTTGTATAAAAAATTTGATTTCTTTCTATATTCGAACATTTAGAATAACCTAAATTTGAAGTTTAAGAGAATTTTCGAAAGTTCGAATTTAATATCGAATATTTAAAAGTGTTTTTCAATAGTTTAATTGATGTGTGTTATTTAAACAAATGTTTGGAAATTTTAACTTTATTTCGAAAATTTAAAAATTCTTAAAAATAAGTTACATATTTATGTAAGTTCTATATAATTGACACAATTTTCTTAATCAAATTTTCATAGTTTTCAAAAAATTTTTTTGAATTTCAAAATTCGAACTTGAATAATATTTTGGATAAAAAATTTTATTTCTTTCTATATTCACGCATCATTATGTTATAATTAACTAAATTTGTAATTTAAACAAATGTTTGAAAATTCGAACTTAATTTCGCCAAGCCAAAACCCTTTAAATGTACAAAATTATTGTAGTTTTCAAAAAGGTAGTTCAAATTTCGAAATTCGAACTTGAAATTATTTTATAAAAAATTTTATTTTTTTCCAAAATCACGCAACATTACACTATAATTAACTAAATTTGTAATTGAAATAAATGTTCGAAAATTCGAAATTTTATTCGAAAGTTTAATAATACACACAAATAAGGTTTATGAACACTTTTAATAATAAAAACAATTAAATAAGCTAAAATCCACTAAATTTACAAAATGTTCCTAGTTTTGAAAATTGTTGTTCAAATTTCGAAATTTGATCCTGAAAATTTTTATAAAAAATTTGACACACTTGCCCACATTACATTAAAATAACTTGAATTTGTTGTTTAATAGAATGTTTGAAAATTCAAACTTATGTAATTTCGAAAGTTTAAAAATTCATAAAAATATGTTCCATAATCACTTTTTATAATAATATAACATTTAATTATGCTTGAATATATAATTTACAATATTTCCTTAATAGAAATTTTGCAGTTTTCCTAAAATTTTTGGGAATTTCTAAATTCGAATTTGAAAATTTTGTTTCGAACTTAGATTTTTTTATATATTTGAATTGCTTTTCATTAGTTTTATTAAAATTTGTAATTTAAACAAATGTTCGAAAATTCGAACTTAATTTCGAAAATTTTAAAATGTATGATAAAACTATCTATGAACACTTTTATCAATAAAAATATTAAATTTTACTTCTTCATTCAATTTAAAATTGTTCTCATTAATACTGTCATAATTTTCCAAAATTTTGTTAGAATTTCAAAATTCGAACTTGTTTATTTTGATAAGAAATTTACTTCCTTTATATATTTCAACTGGTTTTCTTTAGATAAACTCAAAATTTAAGTATAAAATGATGTTCGAAAATTCGAATATAATTTCGAAAATTTAAAAATATGTATTTAAAAAAAAATGTATCACTTTTTATATTATCAGAAAAACATTTAATTGAGCTTCTCCTTTAAATTTAAATATTTTATATATAAAATTATCCTATTTTGCAGCAAGTTTTTGGAATTATGAAATTCGAGCTTCAAAATATTTCAATATTGGAACATATTTTCATTACATTAACACAAATTTTGTAGTTTATGAAAATCTTCGAAAATTCGAACTTTATTTCGAAAATTTAAAAAATTAAATAATGATTCAGAAAAACTCTTAATAATAAAAATACATGTATATATGTTTCGCCATCAAATTTAAATACATACATACATATGTATATTCCTAATAAAAATATCTTAGTTTTCTAAAATTTTGTTTGAAATTCGAAATAAAAAATTTGACAAATTTAACTTTTTTTCATTAGGTTAATGAAATTCGAAACTTAATTTCAAAATGCAAAGAAAAAGGTTCTACAATCAACCTTAATGATAAAAATAAGCATGAGTTAAATTTATTGTTTCTGCTGTTTACGAAGTAGTAAATTTGGCTTCTTTTACGCTTCTTTTGAATTTCTTATTTTGCTAATTCAAAATCATCTCATTTAGTAATTCTTACATACATATAAACACTACATTTACACTTAAAACATATGTATATATACATATACCTTCGTAAGTATCCATATGAGTACTTAAGAAAACAATAAATAAGGTTTTTTATAGCTTAAAAAAATTTAACTCAAAAAGTACTTACTTATACATATAGAAACAAAAATCATATACAACAAAACAAGCATTAATAAAAGGCGGAGTCTAAATATGGAGGAGCTCCCAATTGGTATGGTCTTTACAATAACACACAACACTAAAATGTACAACACACAATATTAAAAAATAAACAACACAAAATGAAAAAATCATGTAAAAAAAAAATCATATACATAGAAGCTTCATTCATTCACACATATAAATATGTGTGTGTGAGAATAACACCAACAATAATAATAATAACAACAACAACAGCATAGATTTGAGTACTCCAACCAAAAGCAGCAACAACACACAAAAAACTGACAGCTCCAAAGCAACAACAGTAACATAAGAAGAAAAAAATTCAGCAACAAAAAATGTAATAAATTTTCAACTCGTGTGCAGTATCAACAATCTACAACAAGCAACAACAACTATACACACTTACTACAACAATAACCAACAATGAACGAACGATTGCAACACATATTCGTTCTTACATACGACTACTTACCGAGGTACATACATAGATACAAACATACATATTTACATTCATACTGTTTTGGACATTGTCATCGTCGTCATCAACATCATTATCGTGTCGTGTGGTAGTCGTCGTCGTAATTATCATTGCAGTTAGTGAGAGCAACAACAGCAAAAGCAACACGAAAAAATTGCACTTTAAATAGACTCAGTCATACACCAACATGTGGACATTAGAGCGGCTCGTTTGCTAGATGAAATAAACGGCCTCAACCTAAACAATCAACAGATAAATTATGACTACAAAATCTGATACCAAAATATATTAACGGCCTCTTTATCGATGTCTAACGAATACTTTTATTTGCTTTTCAAGCGAATGAAATCTCATTTGGGTTACATTATCTCCACATAGAAATGGCACCGTAAACGTTTTCATAGTAAATCCGGTTTCCCTATTTTGAAATCTGCGAACGCTAATGCCGAATTTAAATTCAGTCGAATGAAAGATATAGAGGAATCCAACTTCAGTCAACCTCGAACATTCGCCCGCTTTGCTGTCTAGAATGAGGAATAGGCCACAAATATTCTTCCGACAGGAAATATCACATTGGTCAGATGTGACACAATCATAATCTTTTGACTATTATATATTTTAGGAATCATAATGTATACTGGATAGAGTTATGTACGGAATAGCTCAACGGGCAAATGGCCTCCACGGCTTTGCTGTCACATATGCTCTTTTTTGTTGTTGATATTTGCATGATAAATCATGTATAAATGTAACTGAGTTTCTACTTTCAAGGCACGAATGGTTGTAGTCTTGTTGGCATAAACCTTTCACTTCAAATAGTCCCATAAAAAGAAATTCAATCGTTCTAATTCTGATCACCGAAAGAACAGAGTACACGACTAGCAAATGGCTCATGCAGTAATTGAATTGATTCACGTGCAATTGTTTCAATTGCAGGTGCCACCGTCCTGTTAAAGCCGCAAGTCGTCCTCATCAATATTATCCAATTTAGGCAGAAAGAATTCCGTTTGATAAACTTATAATCACTGAAAGAATAGAGTACACGGCTAGAAAATGGCTCATGCTATAATTGAATTGTCTCACGTGTAATTGTTTCAATTGCAAGTGCCAACATCCTGTTAAAGCCACAAGTCGTCCTCATCAATATTATCCAATTTAGGCAGAAAGAACTCTGTTCTATATCGTGTTAATTTTATATAGTATAATCTAATGATCCAAAGTGACACGTAGTGACTACATTTGTTTTTTGACCTTCAAATGTGGGTTCTCTGAATCCCAAATGCACAAATCTTTATCGTGAACATAATATATACAATATTCCCTACTGAGGTTGTGATGATTACTGAGCGAATCAAATGTTTGAAAGGCCATGTTAGCAGAGTTCTCAAAATCAACATCGTTCAATCAGGCAGAGTTCCGATAAACGCTAAAATTTCGGAATTCTTGAACAGACTCTATAGAAGAATCATGGACTGGAAGTGGAGCTTAAAGCCAAACAATCTTAATGTAGGCCTCAATAGTCTTGTGACCATACATGGAAAAGAACAGCAATCTGAAAACTTTGGAATATACATACATTAATACTCTAGGAATTTCTTTTGAATATAAGATAGTGAAAAATAGCTTCACTGAACACGGATTGGAGACTGACATCACGGAAAATGAGAAATAAAATGGGCACCTCCTGAACAACGTCAACCAGTACAACACATTTCCCGGGACTTCCAAAAGTAAATTTAACCCCACATATACTTTTGTACCTGCCTGGAACCGTTTGTAGAACAATTTTCTTAGGTTAGATTAGGTTTAAAGGCAGCCGCGAAGTGAAGAAGAGCAGCTCATGTGGGTCTAGGCAATAGGTTCCTTTGTTTTACCTGAAAGTAAAAAGACAGAAAAAAGAAGGACAGAATAGATATGAAAAAAAAGAGGGGACAGTCAAGATTTGGTTAAGATTGAAGAGGAAGATTTACGAGAGAGAAAGAGAGAGTAGAGGAGATTATTATTTGGTCACTCCATGTGGATCCCCATATTTGGTCTGGTTAGCCAATTACTATTCCTTACAAGGCCATTAATGCACTTAAACCTCAAATTCGAGAGCTCAGAGAGTCTAGTTAGGGAACAATGTCCCAGAAACCTTAAGCGTAGATTTTCTAATACCGGACAGTGACAAAGAAGATGAAAAATTGTCTCATCCTCCTCCTCGTTTTGGCAACTTCTGCAGAAGTCGTTGTAGTGCAAGCCAAGTCTCCTCGCGTGGTTGACAAAAGTACAGTGCCCGGTATACATTTTTTCCATTTTAATGAAATTACTCCCCAAATTGTTTCTATTTTCATTTTACCTCTTCATATGACGGCCAGACAATTGAAATAAGCTACCAATTAGTGCTTACGATGATTGATGGAAAAGTAGGCCAGACTTTGACACAAAATCTTCATCCAGCTGCATTATATGGGAAACCACATCAACCAAGTCCCTGCAAAATCATTAGATAACACTAATGCATATGAATTTGGATTATCACCGCTACATACAAGAATACGATTCATGGACCTACAGATTCAGTTAGAAATAGCCAATAAGAAGTTAAGAAGCTCAAAAAAAAGAACATTTTCAAGACGAAGATAAACCAATACAAGGATCAGGCAATACAGATGATGGGAACACAGCAAGAATGATGTCTTCAGATCTCGAAAGAGCATCTGAAATAACAGATGTTGATATAAATCTTATTTCAGAATTTAAAAACAATATCGATGTACTTGTGTGCAATGAACAATTTGATGCTAGAAAATCAGGTGATTATGCAAAGGAAACTGCACGAATATATCCAACAAATATATCTGCAACATTTCACAAAATTCTTTATCATGGAGACGAAGTCCATAAGCATCATTTAGCACCACTTGGAAATCTATCAAAGGAATCCCTGGAAAAAAGAAATAAGGATTACAGATTTTATAGAGAGCACAGTACCAGAAAAATATCATGAAATTCTACAAATGAAGATCTATTTAATATATTACTGGCAACGTCAGCTCCGCTCATCTATAGTATTCGAAGTCAGTCTACATAGTAATCCTGATATAGATCCAACAAGTAGGAAAATCTTATATAACCTTCACCAAATTATACTTTAAAATAAAATTTTTCAAAATAAATTTTTAAAAATTTTTTAGAATTTTTTTAAAGTTTTTTCAAAATTTTTTTTTTTTTAAATTTTTCTTTAATTTTAAATTTTTTTTTAATTTTTTAGTTAAAAAAATTCATGACAAAAAAATTTTTTGTGAAAAAAAATTCGGATTAAAAAATATTTTTCCCGATTTTGAACCATTGTAGGTTCAACCTACTATAGCCTTATATACATTGTTGCAATGGCTTTTAAAATATCTATCATTAGATATCCATATTGTCTATATTTGTGACTTAGTAATCGATATATAGATCAAAAATAGACCAAATAGAGGTTGTTCCGGTTTTTTCTTTATATCTCAGTCATTTGTGAACCGATTTTCTCGATTTTAAATAGCAACCGAGCCGGAAGAATTCCCGATATATTAATGTATGAATCATGTATGTAAGTTATGTGGGGGATACGGAAAGTTGATTTCAACATACAGACGGACAGAAGGACATGACTACATCGACTCCACTATCTATAACGATTAAGAATATATATACTTTACGCGATTACAAATGCAAAATGTAGAAATTACAAAAGGAATGTCAAACCACTCATGATAAAGGGTATAAAAACTAAAGTAATAAATTTTTGTTCTTTGATGAGTTCAAGAAAAATATTATTCAAAATAGTTTTTTAGGCTAAAGGAGACTTAATTTTCAGTTGGTGATCTAAATAACTTATTTTCGTAAGCTGGTCTATTGTGCATACGTTGTGCTTTTCTATAGTCGTCCATACATGAGAATGAGTGAAAAGTTCAACATTTCTTAAAAAGGTTGTTTCATATTATAATTATTGATTACTTGGGTAGAAATTTCAGTTATGATTTTTAATTGGATGCACCATTTTGAAAAGTTAGAGCTAATGGTTATTGGTAAATATTGGATATGATCTAGCTACTGTTGCTAAACGGAAATTTTAGAATATTATCTATAGTTTGAAAGGCAAAAATTTTACTGAGTTGCCCCGGTATATAATGGGCAACTTTTGCCTGGACTTTTTATGCCATATCGTATATAGTTTTTAACAAATAAAATAAGCGTAATACATAAAATTCAAACCCTTTCATGATATTATGGAAAACGTTCCTACTCCTCCTCAGACTTACAACTTTTACCCATCCTACTACAGCTTTCTTTTCATCTATTCGTTCAAACCTTCCATTTATTCATTTAGTTTTCCATCAAAACAAATTGTATTCGTTTTTGTGCAAACAGTTAACATCACATTAATACAACATACAGACATGTATGAGAGTAAAATTTGTTAAACACCATCATGTTCTTATGTTTGAGAGTGATGAGTTAGATGGGAGAAGAGACTACGTATAACGATGATGTTCGTAATAATTACGAATGCATTTTATGCAAATTATTACAAGAAAATAGAATTTAGTTGAGAAATTCTTTACAACTCCAGCTACATATAAATAAGTATTGTGTTCTGCAAGTCCTTTACACCTGGCAGTTGTAAATTATTCATGAATTTGAGTTAAAATGTTATGGTAAATTCATTTAGTTGCTGTCTTGGTTGATGTTTGCTAAAAGGAAAAGAAAGAGTTTTTATGAAAATTTAGTTTTTTTTTTTTTTATTTTCAACAACCTTGCCTATTGGCCATAAGCGGTTACAAATTTCTACAGAAAAATTTTTAATTTAATTTAGTGTTTTAAGGATTTTTCTAGTATACATTTTTTGTGACACTTACAATCCTACGAACATTTTAACAAAAACAGCACACATGTGAAGGGTGCAACAGTCACAGAGTCTGGGCAAACCAGAACTCACTTTAAGAAATAAAATTTTCCAATAATTTTTATGAGCAAAATCGCAAATTTCATTCTGCGTTAGTATGATATTGATTGGAAAAAACTACTGGTGTCCAAAATAACATACGACTCAAAGATATCCCTGTATGTACTTTAGAACTGATGAAAGGCGATCCATAAAGAATTACTTCTTTTGTACTGGAAAATAAAGTATAGTAAACTTAACTGAGAAAAAGTAAATTTAAAATGTGAAAAATTAATATCAAATATATAAAAAAATTACAATGGAATATGATAGACTATATTCAAAAGCTTTCATGAAGTTATTTACATCTTAATACTATTTATGTTTAATTGATTGATCATAAGGATTTACAAAACTCATTATCAGTTGTAATGGAAAGTCAGGTTTGTACGATATTGATACGGAACAGACCAAGAACTGGTTTTATAAAGAGAGATGGTCAGCGATGTTATAAACTCAGTTTCTTGAATAAAAAACATCGATTTTTGGTTAGAAATATAAATGATCACAAATCGAGTTGCTTTTCTCTATAAATTAATAAGGAACTTACTGATTTATAATTACTCGATAATCGATAATTCATAGTGATCACAGATCTAGCTCCTTTTCTCTATTAAAAGCTTATTTAGAAAGTTATTGATGAATTTGGTGTTATGGGGCTTTTCAAGCAAAAAATTGATTTTAGGTGTGCAATCCAAGTGATTACAGATCGAATTCGTGTTCTCGTTTAAATGATTGTTTAAAAAATGACTGATGATTATATGTTTTTCATGTTATAATCTGTTTATAGTCTAAAACATGAGTAATCACAGATCGAGTTCCTTTTGGTGTGAAATATCGAGATCTGAAAGTCAGGATTTGGTGACAAATATGAACGATCACAGATCGATCTACATTTCTTCATTATTTTCATATTTTCCCAAAAATCGCAGTATTTACAAAGTTTTTTACGAGTAAAGATATTTGAGTATCTTTTGAATGCGGTTTTTGTCTTTATTAACTTATGTGTCATTTTGAAGGGTACATATCTGTCATATATTCTCACTCAGTTATTGGACATTATAGTTTAAACAACAATTTTTTTTTTTTTTTGCTTTGAAAATATCGAATTTTGTGCCAACAAAGTGTCATATGTGGGAAGTTTTGCTTCACTTCTATACTGCTCTTCATTGCTCACCGAAGCTTATGAATGTGTTCCATCGGTTTCAACGTGCGAGAGATGGTTTGTGCGGTTTAGAAGTGGTGAATTTAATAGGGAAGTCAAAAATATCCCAGGCCAGCCAAAAATGTTTGAAGACCAAGAATTGGAGGCATTATGTACTCCATAAAGATTGTTGTCAAACTCAGCAAGAGCTTGCAACATCAATGGGAGATACTCAATCAGCAATTCAGCTGGATTCATCCATACGAATTGAAGCCGAGAGACATTGAAAGACGATTTTGTATGTCTGAAATGCCGCAAAAAGAAAATCATTTTGGCACCGAATCCTTACTTGCTATGAAAAATGTATCGTTTACGATAACCCGAAGCGTAAGAGATCGTATGTGATGACCGGCCAACCAGCTGAATCGACAACAAAGCCAAAAAACTATGGTGCTAAGGTAATGCTCTATATTTGTACCGAACACAACATATTCGTTTGAAGCATGCATTGGCAGAAAGACATCCAGAATATGTAGCCAGACATGAAACCGTAATATTCCATCATGACAACGCTCTGCTACATTATGTTATACCTGTTAGAAACTATTTAGAAAGAACTGGTTGGAAAATTTTACTTCACAACCGCGTTTTCGGTTTTAAAAAATTTAAAACCGATCGGTTTCGGTTCGGTTTTGTGATCATTTATTAAATATTAAGTGTTATAGAAACAAAATCAGTTGATAATATAGGAAATGCTATACAAACTTGACGGGTGTTCAAGAGGATAAAGGAAAATTGGTACTTTTTAATGGTACTTTTTTAATATATTAAATTAGTTAGCTTATATACATTAAAGTTGGCTAATATGCATCTCAGTAAAGAAATAATCAAGAATAAGGTGCTCAATTGTATTATGATACCAAAAATGGAGAACTAAACCAAACTAAGAAGTATTTTTTCGTTTTCAAAATAGTGCTTTTTGAATTTTATAATATAATATTGAACTTAGAATAAGGAAATTACTTTGATTTAAAACTTGACGGTGGTTTAAGTGTTGAAAATTGGTACTTTTTCCTCTAATGGTACTTTTTATTCCACAGAGAAAACAAATTCGTAGTAGCAACCGAATTTGTTGCCAATCAAATGATTCGGTTGCACACATAGAATTTTTCGGTTCTATCAACAGAAACTCAGTTGACAAAGAGGAATTGCGCTTGAAGCAACCAAACTTTTGTTACCCCTTCTAAAATTTGGTAGCCACAACTGTAAAATTCGGTCACTAAGGTAGAATCATTCGATTGACAACAAATTCGGTTGCTATCACGAATCCGTTTTCTCTGTGTATAATTAATTATTTTACTGATATGATTTTGAGTAAAGAAAGAAAGTCATGGAGGATACAAACATTTTTAGTATTTTTTCTTTCTTCGAATGGTATTTTTTGTCGGTTTCGGTTTTAGGCCATGAAAAAACGCGGTTACGGTTTCGGTTAAAACCGAACTGGAAACTCTAGTCTATACCGTGCCCTGTCCGTGCTCTCTCTGGGATACGCTACACTTCAGAACAGAGTATCCAAAATTGGATTGATTCGTTCTTGACCTCAAAAGATGAGCAGTTCTTTTGAGGTCAATACTTTAAATAAATTTATATTGTGCAAATGTTCCAAAATAAAAGCTAAAAATTGGAAAATATTTGAGGTTTTTATACTAAAAATCTATTTTTTCTTAAAGAAATTATAGTTGACGTGCTAAATAGGCATATTTATGCTCGGTTCACCAAAAAATTAAAAATAAGCAAGATTTTATTTTCAAACTTTTTGCTTGAAAAACTTGCCCTGGTCATTACCAAGTTTTTTTTGGAATGATTTGGAACTGAAATAGAGGATTGAAAACAAAAATTAAGTATAATACCGTGGTTTAAGACAAAATAGGCGTACGAATTTGAAATCAATTGAAAATTAGTCAAATTAGTTGGGTCGTTGAAAGTAAGTTATGCCGACGCGACTACAACATGTTTGGGAGCGGAAAACAGAGACGAATATAAATTCTTCATGTGATATAGCTTCTTGTGTTTTATTATTCCTTTAGAAGCTCCGGAATTGGCCCGTAAGAATAGAGCATCAGCATTATATACAAAATGTTGGGGTTGTATTTAAAAAAATTTCTTAATTTTTAAATATCGTCTTTTACAATATTTAATATAACTTTGTCTGTTGTATATCCTTTAAACATATTTTCAATTAATTATACAAACTCAGACAGGAACAACATTCTGCTCCTTCCAACTCAAAGACAGCCAAGTGCTGCTTCAAACCTCCTGATGTTTTTTTCCTCATGACGAGACTATTAATTTATATAATTAAAATTAGCATTGGAGAATGAGTTGGGTGATCCTAGAGGAGTAGAATACTGAATTTTTTTCTGGTTTTTCTGTTTTTAGAAACTACCGGCGGCAAATACTCGCTGTTGTTTGCTATAAACCGCCTGCTGCTGGTCGGTCGTCTTGTTATGTAAAATAAAGAAGTTGGAGTAAAATATTTTCCAGCAAACAAGAAATTTAATTTGTGAAAACAAAAACCGAGAAATATAGAAAAACATTTAAAGAAAATAAATGAAATAATCAACACAACACTACTCACACTAGCCAAACAAGCTATGGAGAAATAAATGTGAAAAAATAAATTATAAACTCAAAAAATAACGCCAAAGACTGACGACATTCAGTCTACCATGGTTACTATGTATATGCTGGAGTAAATATGCTCCCCTTATTGAGTTTAGTTGGGAAAAAAAAACATGGAGCATTTTTTTTCAAACTCAAGAGAGCATCTGTGTTACAACCTGAATAGAGTGTTAACGAAAAACCAACCTGTAACTAGAGATACAGGTTTGAGTGTTTTAAATGTTAAAGAAGTTTGAGTATTTGAGAGCTTCTCCTTAATGCTGGTAGTAGTAGTGGATTTTCCTGTTCTAAGTGTTGGTGTTTTTAAACATAATTCCACTCAATTTTAGTTTTTTTTTATTGCTTTTTCCCACTGTATATAAAAAGTTTATTAATGTGTTTTTTTATATTTGTTAAAGAATATTTTTTTTTTTAATTTTTTCTAAAATCCACGGCAGAAAGGGTTAAGGACCGTTAAAATATAGTGGAAATATAACGGTATACATAAAGACAGACAGACAGACAGTTAGTCAGTTATACAAAATAAATAAAGCCATTTATATCAGTGTGAGTAAGAAAGAGTGGAGTTTTTGTAAATGTCTTACATTATTAAGAGGCATATATAAGGTGGCACAAAGATGTAAGGGAAGAATTTACTACATACATGTTCTTGTAATGAGCTGTGGATTCTCATTTTTTTTTTTACTTTTAGTTTAATTTAAATTATTGATTAATTGAATTAATTTAAGCAGACGTTAACTTACAGAGCTCAATTTTTCTTTTCTCTAAATCTGCTTATATAGAAAATTTATTTGTAAAGTTGTCACATTTTGTTAATTACTGTCTTTAGCTTTTAATCAAACTTTAATTTAATTAAGTTACATTTGTAATCATATCAATCTAAGTTATGTTTTCAAGCTGCTTTATTAGAAATTTAACTTTTTGTTAAAGTTTTTCCTTTGGAAAACTTATATTATAAAATGTTGTTCAGTTAAAGTGTATATAATGGATTTATTTTTAATTACAATTAAATTAATAGCCTTCTTGTTTGGGAAAATGCAGCAAAAGGAGTATTATTGCTTAGAAGTAGAAAAGATTGAAAGCTTTACTTTGAATCAAATAAATTAGGAAGCATATATTTCTCAGCTCTAAAAAAAATCCGACGGATGTAGCTTCAACAATATGGCTATCAACTGTCAAAGTTCAGATATCCCTATTGGAAGACTCTTTAGATAGTGGAGTCGATCAATATATCGGATATATTCATTGTTTGGTTGCAATTTAAAATCGAGAAAATCGCCCTATAAATGGCTCAGATATTAACGACGCTACTCCGAATATATTTTTTACCTATTTCCCCCATTTTTTTTTTAAGTTTTTTCATTAATTTATAAGTTTGTCATTCCGTTTGTAATTTCCACAATATAATTTTCCGACCCTATAAAGTATATATATTATGGATCCTTATAGATAGTGGAGTCGATTAAGCCATGTCCGTCTGTCTGTTGAAATCAAATTTCTGAAGACCCCAAATATCTTAATAAAATATTTCAAAGTCCATTGCAACTATCTATATAAGGCTATAGTAATTTGGACCTACAATGGGTCAAAATCGGGAAAAATATTTTTTAACCCGAATTTTTTTTTTTTTTTTACCGAAGAAACTTTTTTGTCATGTTTTTTTTTTCACTAGTAAATTTAAAAAATTAAAAAAATTTTTTGAAACAAATTAAAAAACAAAAATAAAAAAAAAAAATTTGAAAAAAAAATTTCGAAAACAATTTTAAAAAAAAATTATTATTTTTTAAATTTTGAAAAAAAAAAAAATAATTTTGTATACCTAAAAATATTTAAAATTTTTATTTTAAAGTATAATTTGGTGAAGGGTATATAAGATGCGGCACAGCCGAATTAGCTCTCTTACATGATTTTTATAAAAAAAATTTTTTTCATCTAAATGTTTCACTAAAATTTTTTCATATTAACAAAAATTTTTTTTCACTAAAATATTTTATATTTATCTTCAAAAATATGCTTTAGCGAAGGGTATTTACGATTGGACGCAACCGATTTTGGTTCAGAAATACGAGATATATAAATTATCTGACGATTTTTTGGTCAGAAATATGAGCGATCACAGATCGATCTACATTTTTTGATTAAAAGCTTATTCACAAAGTTATCTTCGCTTTTGAATTTTATTAATTTCTCAAACAAATGTTAACATAAAGCTCCTTTTCCCAATTAAACGCATATTTATGACACATGATTTTTTTCAAATTTCTCTATTAAGGTTTAGGGGTCGCTACCGGCTCTCGAACTTTGGTGTATTTGAAAAAAGATTTAAAAAGGAGAGAAACTAATTTTTTCTGAATCTTTTTCGATTTATCGTCTTCTGTTCAACCGTCCTTCTATAACAGTATTTTGCTATAAATAATTTTAATATATCATAAAAAAATCCGATTACTATTAGCTACAATCTGTACATAAATTAACATAACTTACATTAAATAGGGATTTTTTTGTTATAAAACAATTACTACATATTTAAGCAAATATGGCAAGTTTTCAATTTAAAGTTTATATTTCATACTCAATCAAGCAAGCGAACAATTCTTCAGTTTGTTTTTTAAATGTAAAATAAGTAGGCTATGCGTAGCCCAAAACTGGGCAACTACATGAGAAAGTCTTTTTGATATTGCTCACTCTAATGCCTTCAACATCGTAATACAGGAAGATAAAGATTTTTTTAAATGCTCAGCGACAGGTAAGTCGTCATGGCAAAATAGGTAATGTGGACTCAATTCTTTTAATTCTAAATACGAAAAATGGTATAATATAAAAGGGATTGACGAACATTATCAAACAAGTTAATTGATAATATTAGCAAACGGAGTTGAATTATTATCTTCGTCAAACGATGATTACCATTATTTATCTACTTTAAATGGTTCCAAACCAATTATGTATGAGGTAGAAAAGAAAATTAAATGCAAATTTAGCTGTTAGTCTTGACGTTGCAATATTAAGTAATTGTAAAACGGCAATTGTTTTGACATAAGCAGTTAAGCAGATTGGTGGCGATCCTTCAAACAACAAATTGACTTTCATAAAAATGTGGCAGAGTCTTTAAGCCTGACATTCCACTTACTAATCCCTGGGATGGTCAAATGATAGAAGATATCAGCGGAAGGGAATTCGTTGAACGTCTTCCAATTCTGGTGTCTGGTATGGGGTTTGATAAACATCTAGCAGTGCCAAAATTATTTGCTGGAACAGGAATATTCCCGAAACTGAAATGTCTTTTAGAGCACCTGAAGGTCTTCACCGGGGTAGATGGATGACTAAGGCCATTTATTGTTTGAAGATTTAGAAATGAATTTAAGCTAACTGAAAGTGAAGCATCCTCAATTCGAGATGTTTGTATATTTGTAGAAGTTTGTGCGCCAAGAAATGATCTATAGCTTTTAAAGGATCTAAAATATTATGAAGAAGTAAATGAGCTGATTGGAACTGCAACAATTAAAAAAACTCAGAAGAGCTTATTACATTTGCCTTATTTGACGACCAAGTTTCTGGCCGCTTTAGATGTTGATGGGCCGGAAACTCCATTAAAACGAATACAAGTCTAATAATTATATAGCAAACAATTTGAAGATTTCGTTTCTAAAAACAGTCTTCGATTTTTTAGCATAACCGGCATTTCATCAAATTTCTTAAAGGAATGTTTTGAAGATTTGAAAGAAGATGAGGGTAACGTAAATGGCAGAGACATAGTTCGTTTTATGAGAAAGAGGTGTTACACTTATGGAGGAATACAACAAACTATATACCAACAATAAACAGCAGAAGCAGTTTTTATTGTTGTTGATGAAAGATTATATACAAAAATATGTACCAAATTCAAATAAATCAACTTTGCTTCAATAACTATTTTTAAATAAATATGCAAAACTTAAAAATTATTTAAAGATAAAAAAATATTTCATATTTATGAGCAAAAACTTCATGAATTCACTGAATTGAAAATTTGAACAAAATTTTTGAACAAAAAATTTTTCTTTGAATAACAACTCTTGTTGGAAAACCCTATATTTAAAATGAGGGCTGGAAGGGGAGTGTTTTTTCGGCCACGGTTCTTTTGTTGTCATTTCCTTAACATTAAAGACGAATGTAAACAAATATCTTCGTATTTAACGTTTTGAATTTTTCTAATAATTTTGGTGTCCAAACCGAAGGACGGACCAGAGTAAAAAATCGTCACAAAAATCTAACACAATTTTTTTTACAAAATTCATTCAATAATACAATTTATTCATCCTTATTCTTTTTGTCATCGACAACATCGTCATCAATATTGAGTCAAAAAATCGTATATGTTTCGCCGATATCGATAACAATTAGTAACTTTTGACATTACAGATTAAACTCCTTTTCTCAGTTGAACGTTATTGATGAGTTAAGACTTTTAGTGTTTTTTAAAAAAAAAAATAGATTTTTAGACAGAAAAATGAGTGAGCACAGATCCAGCTCCTTTTCATAATTATTCGCTTATTTATTAAGTTATTGATGACATAAACATTTTAGATCTTTTTTATATATTGATTTTTGGTCTGGAATATGTGTGATCATAAAGCGAGCTTCTTTTGGTATGAAATATGAATGACTGTTTTAATTTATTAAAAATTGATTAGTGATTATAAATTTTTTGAGTTTCTCGAACAAAATGTAAAATATCGGTTAGAAATATGAGTGATCTCATGAATATTTGTTTATTTACAAAGTTGTTGATGTTTTAAAGATTTTTGAGATATTGTTGAATTTTTTTTTTCTCGACAAAGTTTTTGATAATTTTTAGTTTTATGGTCAGAAATACAAGTGATCACTGATCGCATACCATACATTATTTTCCTGATTAAACGCTTATTTACAAAATTGATGAGTTTTTTTTCCAAAAATATAGATTTTTAGTATGATCCCATCTCATTCATTAAAAAAAGAACTGATTTCAAAATTGTCACATTCCATATAAATCATTAACACTCCTCCAACTTAAAAACATACAATGACAGAACACAACCTTTACAACACCAAAAATCAGTAGCTAGCTGTTGCATCACACAAACATTAGCACAAACACCTTCAAAGAGAACTAAAAAAAAACATTCAAAACTACCAATAAAATCTTACAGTTTTAAGACAAAAAGTATAAAAAGAAAAAAAATCCAGCAAAGGAGAAAACCAGAAAAAAGCAACACTTTTAACCCTTGTAATTTTTTTTAATATACATTTAAGTGATTGTGACGATTGATCATTTAAGACTGACAACAGCAACAAAAGGCAGTTGCGGCTGGCTAAAACAGAATGTATAGCAGTGGTGGGCATAAAGAGAACAAGTAACATTAATTATAGTAACATGTTATGTAGTGTTTTTTTCTATTAAAATCGTTGACATTCCTGTTGTTTAGAGGTTCTGTTCCCAGTGGCTATGAGTGCCGATCACTGATGTATAAATACTTCTTATTCCTGTATTTATTTTTTATTTTTTACCGCTTGTTATTGTTTGTTAGTCATAATATGCCCTTCGGTCGTCTCTGTTTGTACTATTAAACTGCCATAAAATATCTATAAAAACAAAGTGTTTATACCTACAACTATTGTGCATTTATTGTTGCTGTGATGTATTCTTTTTGAATGGTGTAAATTTTTCCATGTTTTGATTTTTGTGCGATTTGATTTGTTTCTTTTTAGTGTTTTATTTTTTGAGCAAATATTTAATTTATGACTTTGTCGATATTTTCTTGCAACGATCGTGTGCCAGACATTAAAAAGCTGCTTAAAAGCTATAAGACAGACAGCCAGATCAGACCTTGTTACAATGAGGCAAAAAAAAAGAAGGCAAAAGAAACAATAGTTTGTTATTTAACACTTAGAATGAAGGGGCTTTAGAGTAGACAGGGTTTTTAAGGAATTAAGTCCTTTAGTTTTTATATAAAATATAGATTTTTGGTAAAAACTATGATGCATAAATATTTCAATTAAAAAATAATATTAAAAGTTTAATTTTATTGTAATAAAAAATATGGTTAAAAAGTACAATCAAGTGATTTTTTTAGTTTTCAAAATGAAATTATCTTTATGTGTTGCATAAAATGACAAAAAAAAAATTAATTTTATAAAAAAAAATTTTACAAAAAAATATATTCTCTAACTATTCCCTTAATGAATTCATAGGGTTAATTCCTTTGTACTTCAAATGTACTAAATTCGTCCGTTTGATAATTCATTGTTTATAGAATTAATTCCTTATTACAGAATGATCACAAAATTATTGATGTTTTACAAATTTCTGAGATTTTGTTTTAAAATAATAGTAATCCCAGATCGAGCTCCTTTTCTTCATTGAACACTTAGAGACAAAGTTATTCAATATTTTTTTAGATTTTCAACAAAAAAGTAGATTTTTAGTCAGATATATGAATTATCATAGATCGAGCTCCAGGGTTGTTACTGCTTTTCTCGATTCTCATAAATAAAACCCAAAATAAATTTTATCCATTCCGTTATTGAATTAATTCATAGGCCTAATTCCTTTGTACTTCTAATATATTGAATTCATTCCTTTGAAAATTCATTCTTTATAGAAATAATTCCTTATTCAAATCCATTACAAAATAGCGTCACAAATGTATTGAAAAATTTAATTTTACCAATTCAAATATATTACAAAACGACTTAAGTAAATTTTGTTTAATTTATTTTGTAAATGATTTACATTTTGTAAATAAACAAGTAAGAGAGCTATATTCGGCTGTGCCGAATCTTATATACCCTTCACCAAATTATACTTTAAAATAAAAATTTTAAACATTTTTAGGTAAAAAAATTTTTTTTTTTTTTCAAAATTGTTCAAAATTTAAGAAATAATTTTTTTCAAAAAATTTTTTTTTTCGAAATAGTTTTTTTTTATTTTTTTCAAAAACTGTTTTTATTGTATATTGTTTTGTAAATTTTTTTTTTCAAAATTGAAGAAATAATTTTTTTCAAAAAAATGTTTTTATTGTATATTGTTTTGTAAATTTTTGTTTTTCAAAATTTAAGAAATATTTTTTTGTTTTGTAAATTTTTTTTTTTTCAAAATTTAAGAAATATTTTTTTTTTTCAAAATTGTTCAAAATTTAAGAAATAATTTTTTTCAAAATTGTTTTCAAAAAATTTTTTTTTCGAAATATTTTTTTTTTAATTTTTGTCAAAAATTGTTTTTATTGTATATTGCTTTGTAAAAATTTTTTTTTTTCAAAATTTGTGAAATAATTTTTTTCAAAATTGTTTTCAAAAAAATTTTTTTTCAATTTTTTTCAAAAATTTTTAATTTTTTTTTTAATTTACGAGTGAAAAAATTGTATGACAAACAAATTTTTTTGGTAAAAAAAAATTCGGGTTAAAAAATATTTTTCCCAATTTTGACCCATTGTAGGTCCAAATTACTATAGCCTTATATACATCGTTGCAATAGACTTTGAAATAGCTATCATTAGATATCCATATTGTCCATATTAATGACTTAGTAATCCAGATATAGATCAAAAATAGAGGTTGTCCCGGTTTTTTCCTTATATTTCTCGATTTTCTCGATTTTAAATAGCGACAGAGCCGGGATATATTGATATATCAATTATGTTTGTAAGTTATTTGGGGGCTACACAACATACAGATGGACAGCGACGGATAGAGGGACTTGGCTATATCGACTTCGCTATATAAAACGATCCAGAATATATATACTTTGTGGGGTCGCAAATGAAAAATGTAGAAATTACAAACGGAATGACAAACTTATATATATCCTTGCCACTCATGGTGAGGGGTATAAAAATGGAACGATACACGCTTCAACAACTTATTGAAATTATAAAAATTCACTGCAAAAATGGTGAAAATCTTGCACAGTTCGCAAAACTAAAACATTTTTGGGTCGTCGTGAAGCACCTTGTCGGACCGCAATACAGAAATTTTTGGAAAAGTTCGAGCTGTTGGGACAAGTTAATGATGTGAAGAATATAACCCGTGCACGTCGCTCAAGAACAACTGGGAATATTGCTGCTGTAGGTCAAAGTGTTGAAGAAAACCCAGGTTTGTCCATTCCTTGTCGTTCTTTGGAATTGGGCATTTCACAAACGTCATTACACTGTATTTTGGATGATATTGATCTGGATAACGTTTACTTTCAACAAGACGGCGCTATGTGCCACAAAAGCAACGAAACCATTGCAATTTTACGGGAAAAGTTTCCGGGCCGTGTTATCTCTCTAAGAGGTGATCACAATTGGCCACCGAGATTTTGAGATTTAACTCCTTGCGACTTCTTCCGTTGGGGCCATGTGAAAGATAAGGTCTACGCCAACAGCCCAGCGTCGAGTCAAGACCTCAAAGATAGAATTTGTGAGGCTATCGAGTACATATGGTAGCCACTTTGCGATTTGGTTATGGAAAATTTCATGAAAAGGATAGGATCCTGTAAGCGTGGTCGTGGTGGCCATTTGGCTGATGTTGTTCTCATTATTAACGTTATACCTTCATCTTTGTTATGAAATAAACATCCGTTCATTTATCTCAAATAATTTACTTTTTTTTTTGTGAATACCAAAATAACACCTCTTGTTGGAAAATCCTGTATAAAATATTTTTATAATTTTAAGTTTTTGGAGTTTATCGATCACTGATGGAGCTGCTTTTTCGATGAGTTTCTAGATTAAACGATTATTTACAGAGTTATTGATGATGAGTAAAATATCGATCTTTGGTTAGAAATGTAAGCGATCACTATTGTCGATTAAATTTATACGTTTGTTCTTCTTAAGATTTCACTCTTTATATGATCTGTCATTTAAAGCAACATATTTCTTTTTGGCATAAACGTAAAAGGGTTTAAATTTTCAGTTTTCATTTTCCATTATTACAAGAGGGAGGCGTCAGTAGTTTACGCTCATTTGCTAATGACTTACTGATTCTTGGTTGTTTTGGCAACAAGATTTTTTTTTTTGTATTTTTGGTAAATATTACAAGACAACAATAACTAAATGATTTATGTATTTCAAGTTTGTTAAATATTGTATGATTTTTCCACTTTTCCATACATATTTTATGATCTTGGGAATAATTTTCAGTTTCATTTCATAAACAATGCTGCAGCACATATATTTTTCAAATAAAACTGGCCATAGAAAATGGAGTTTATTTTCCCGCTCAGATGATGATTATTAGATTTTTTTTTGGTTTCAAGCCAACATTAAGGGAAAATGTCATTTCGTGCCATTTTCATTCTTTAATTTTGGTTTCAATTTATGTGTTTTTTTGTAAAGTTTCTGCTGGTTTGAATCTTGTTAGCAAAGACATAATCATTAGTTATTAACTGGCCCTTTAAAATTTATGTAGTTGCTGTTATTTTGACAATGTTCTAATCTTCGTCTTGTTGGTAGTCTAACCATTCTTCTGTGAGTTGTTTTGAGTTTCATTTTTCCCTTCTTTCCTTAAGTATTTTATTGGGTCAATCAGATACGAAACTGTGTAATTTGTTTGTAAGTTTAAATGTTGCAATTATTTTATAGAAAGACAAAAAAAAAAAAAACTCTAAAAATAATTGTTAAAACTCTAAACTAGACACAAAACTGAATGAATAATATATATTTTGTTTTTGAGTTTATTCAATAACTTTGATGTAATATATCGTGCGTGTTTAAATGAAATCTTCTAGAAATAATTTTATGTCATTATTACAAGAGGTTGGTTAAAGTTAATTATTAATGATTGAAGGTTTTGATTAATAAAAAGATTAAGAAAATTGAAGCATTGATTGTTAAGACAACTAGAACTTATTGAAGCATACAAAATTAAATGAAATTATCTCATTTACTTAAAGGATTTTAGTTCGCAAAGGAGATAGATTCGTTAAGGCTTCTGAATTTCTATCAAATCCAATAATTTGAAACATAACGATGAACTTAAACATGATTTTGCATTAAATGCAGTTGACTCAACGTAAGATATTCTGAAAGAGATCTTAAACAATTGAAGATTTGCTGAGGATGGTCATTACAGCAGAGGTAGCCAAACGTATCCACTAGATCGAACGCGATCAACGATCAGAAGTACACAATACGAGTGTGAGCGAAACACGTTCAAGTTGTTCAAAGGAAAAGAGAAGTTGTGTAATAAAAACACAATCAGAAAATCTGTTTCATGGAGCTTTATAATATGACCTAAAATGCGGGATTTACAATAGATGTCATATCTTTTAAACTCGATTATTTGTTTTTAATAACTTATATGTCATTTTGAAGGGTACATATCATCTGTCATTTATTCTCTCTTAGTTATTGAACATTATAGTGTAAACAACAAAGTTTTTTTTTTGCTTCGAAAATGTCGAATTTTGTGCCAACAAAGCGTCATATGCGGGAAGTTTTGCTTTAATTTGAAAAAGCTCACCGATTGCTCACCAAAGCATATGGTGAATGTGTTCCATCGGTTTCAATGTGCGATAAATGGATAGTGGGGTTCAGAAATGGTGCTTTTGACACGGAAGACTAAGATATCCCAGGCCAGCCAAAAAAATTTTAACACCAAGAATTGAAGGCATTAAACCATGAAGATTGTTGTCAAACCCAACAAGAGCTTTCCAAATTATTGGGAGCTACACAAGCAGCAATTTCAAAATGTTTGCGAGTAGAAGGATTCTTCCAAAAGCAGGGAAATCGGGTACCATACGAATTGAAGCCGATTTTGCATGTCTGAAATGCTGCTTCAACGCTATAAAAGGAAATCATTTTTGCAACGAATCACTACTTGCAATGAAAAATTTATCCATTACGATAACCCGAAGCGTAGGAAATCATATGTGAAGCCCAGCCAACTAGCTGAGTCTACACCAAAGCCAAATATCAATGGCGCTAAGTTAAATCTCTGTATTTGGTGGGAGCAAAAGTGTCCTATCTATTATGAGCTGCTGTAATATGACCAGGCCATCACAAAGAACCTGAACCGAATGCAACTGATTCGTTTAAAGTGAGCATAGGCCGAAAAAACGCACAGAATATGCAGCCAGACATGAAACCGTAATATTCCATCATGACAACGCTCGGCCACATATTGTAATACCTGTTAAAAAGTATTTAGAATGAAGTGGTTGGGAAGTTTTGTCTCAACCGCTTTATAGTCCATACCGAGCCTCGTCCGACTACTATCTGTTTCGATCGATGCAGCACACTCTCTTTGTGATACGCTTCACTTTGGAAGAGTATCCGATTCGTTCTTGGCCTCAAAATTCATATGTTGCCAGACAGATGGGAAAAGGTCATAGCTAACACCTCCAACAAGAGTTGTTATTTTGGTATTCAAAGAGAAATGGAATTTTTTGAGATAAATGATCGGATGTTTATTTCATAATAAAGAGAAAGGCATACCTTCCGTTAATAATGAAAAACAACATCAGCCAAATGGCCACCACGACCACGCTTACAGGACCCCATATCCTTTTCATGAAATTTTCCATAACCAAATCGCAAAGTGGCTGCCTATGCCCGCGATAGCTTCACGAATTCTATCTTTGAGGTCTTGAATCGACGCTGGGCTGTTGGTGTAGACCTTATCTTTCACGTGGCCCCAAAGGAAGAAGTCGCAAGGTGTTAAATCACAAGATCTCGATGGCCAATTGTGATCACCTCTTCGAGATATAACACGGTCCGGAAACTTTGGCAGTAAAAGAGCAAAGACACGACGTTAATGATGATCGGCCGGCTTGAGTTCTTGTGTTAACTGAACTTTATAAGCCTAAAGACCCAAGTCTTTATGTAAAATACGGTGTAATGACGTTTGTGGAATGCCCAATTCCAAAAAACGACGAAGAATCGACCAACCTGGGTTTTCTTCAACACTTTGGGCTACAGCAGCAATCTTCTCAGTTGTTCTTGAGCGACATGCACGGGTTTTATTCTTCACATCACTAACTTGTCCCAACAGCTCGAATTTTTCCACCAATTTCTGTATTGCGGTCCGACAAGGTGCTTCACGACGACCCAAAAATGCTTTAGTTTTGAATACTGTGACTGCAAGATTTTCACCACTTTTGTAGTGAATTTTAATAATTTCAATGCGTTGTTGAATCATGTATCCTTCCATTTTTAGCAATGGCATAGTTTCTGCTTGTCAAATGTCAAAGAATAAAAGCTTCAAAAGTGACAGCTACCGAAATACCGGGTGATTCAAAATAACAGCTCTTGTTGGAAAACCCTTTATAAAGCTAAAATTTTAAATAAAACCCTGAATTTTCACAAATAAGAATTTAATATAAAAAAATATTCTCAAACGTTTTAGCAAATTTCCTAATTATTGTTTGGCCAAAATTTTGTCTTGCCGAAATTTTTTATTAACATAGAAATTTGAATAATTTTTCTCATTCTTGCTTCAATATTTGTATATGTACATACTGCTTTTATTCAGTATCAGTTAAAATTTTCCCACAATATTTTATTTAATAATACAAATAAACTAACCAACTGTAAAGTTCCTAAAGAATTCAGCTTTATTTTGATCATGTATTGTCTTTTTAACAGAACAAATCACGTTTTCGACAAAAATTTTTTTTTTTTTTTTTTTTGGGGATAAAAGAATTTGTTTGTTATAAAAGAAAGAAAGCAGCAATTTTGTTAACATACATTCGCTATAAACCAAAAAAAAACTAATATAATAATGTGAGTCAAAACAAGAAATATGATCATGATTATGACGATAATAATACAAAAATAATAATATTACTAGTAATATCAAATAATGAAATAATAGTTACTTTAAGATTTTCATCTTTGGAAATAAAGAAATCAAAAAAAAAAATGAAATCGAATGATCTTGTATGATTTGAGCGATCTACACATCACTATTTGTTAAGGCAAGAGAAACACATCAAAAGCGATTGACCACAATGTGCTGTCTTAGGTTGGCTTCCACGGGGAACTACCCTATATGAAGCTCATAATATGTAAGTATGTCTGTTTGGCGAAGAGAGTCAATCTCAAGAAGATCATTCTCTTTTCTGTTTACGCGGATCAGTGATATGGAAAAGTGTTCAATTATCTTCTCCTGGCCCAATGAGCCAGTGTCTAGTTGTCACAGATGCTATCACAGACATATTATTCCTCCCAAGATGTGCCCTCATTTGTCTGGCTATTCTCTCTACCTGAAATCTTCAATTCTACCTGAAATCTAAATTTCCAGGAGAGTGACCACAATTTACTATTAACTATTAAGTAACTCTTCAGTCCTAAGTTGAAGCATAGTTACCATAAAAGTATTGTGGAAACCGTAGTGTAAAGCTCTCACTAATAATTCACGATCCAAATGATTAGTCCCATAACAATTGGATCTGCGATCCGACACGAGACAGCTTTATCTAATAGAAGGTAGCACTTGGTTGATTAACAACTCATGTGTCGTAACCATTATATCTTAAGGGTAATCAAGTCCGATTTCAAACTTCTAGAATTTTACATATTAAACGCACTGGTGTTATTTTATACTATTGTTGTTGTAACAGATCTGCTGTCGTCGAAAGTTCTTCCCTGGGGTAAAAACTTCCGCTAGATACAGCTGACATTGAATTGACAATCTTTGGCCAAGTTAGACTCGAGAAGGCTCATTTCCATTTGTTTTTAATCATATTTTATTTCCTGGTTGAAATCTCAGCGTATATATATTTGAGTCATCAATCAAGAGTCATTTATAAATATATTGATCATCTTGTGAAAACCCCACAAGAATATCAATATCTTTATAAATGCGACACAGTGGCATAGGTATTGTATAATACTCTCCTCTTCGTTCTTATATCCTCAGCTCCGACAAACATCATAGTACTTAACACTCAGTCGCAACAGATGACGTCCAATATGATAATATCTAGTTGTCATAGCACAGAGATATTCTTCTTTGTCATCTAAATCAATTAGATAGTACTATCACAATTGTCTTCCTATCCCATTTCAGATGGCATCATAATCGGTTTTTTTTTCTTTCCATCGAATTTAAGAAGAGATGGAGCTGGAACCCTTATTTTAGCGCTGAGTCCGCCAAGATCGTATAACCATACATTTTTATACCCTTCACCATAAGTGGCAAGGGTATATATAAGTTTGTTATTCCGATTGTAATTTCTAAATTTTTCATTTGGGACCCCATAAAGTATATATATGCTGGATCGCTATAAATAGCGAAGTCGATATAGCCATGGTCGTCTGACCGTCTGTCCGCATGTATGTTGAAATCAACATTCCATAGCCACCAAATAACTTACGTACATGATTCATACATCAATATATCCGCTATAGTCCTGGTTCAATTGCTATTTAAAATCGATAAAATCGACCCACAAATGGCTGAGATATAAGGAAAAAACCAGGACAACCTCGATTTTTGACCTATTTTAAAACTATATCTTGATAACTATCATTAATTATTGTTTATATTAAGATCTAGTGATAGATATTTCAAAGTCCTTTGCAACAACTTCTATAACGCCATAGTCTTGTCAGACCTACAATGGGTGAAAATCGGCAAAAAATATTTTTTAACCTGAATTTTTTTATCAACAACATTTTTTTATACCATGAGTGGCAAGGGTATATACGTATAAGTTTGTAATTTTTACATGTTTTATTTGCGACTCCACAAAGTATATAGATTCTGGATCGTTATAGATAGCCATGTCCGTCTGTCGTTCTGTATGTTGAAATCAACTTTCCGTAGCCATCAAATAACTTACAGACATAATTGATACATCAATATATCGGGAATTCTTCCGGCTGGAGAAAATCGTCCCACAAATGGCTGAGATATAAGGAAAAAACCGGGGAACCTCGATGTTTGCCCTATTTTTGATCTATATCTGGATTACTAAGACATTAATATAGACATTATGGATATCTAATGATAGATATTTCAAAGTCCATTGCAAGGATGTATATAAGGCTATAGTAATTTGGAAATACAGTGGGTCAAAATATTTTTTAACCCAAATTTTTTCTATCAAAAAAATTTTATTGTCATACATTTTTTTTCACTAATAAATTTAAAAAAATGTTAAAAATTTAAAAAAAAAACAATTTCGAAAAAAAAAAAATTTTAATTTTGAAAAAAAAGGAAAATTTTTTTTAATTAAAAACATTTTTGAAAACAATTATTTTTAAATTTTGAAAAAAAAAAATTAAAATTTTGTAAAACAATTTTGAAATTAATTTTTCACTAATAAATTTAAAAAAAAAAAAATTTTAAATTTAAAAAAAAAAATTTTAAATTTTGAAAATATAAAAATAAAATAATAATAAAAAAAAAATTTTGAAAACAATTATTTTTTAAATTTTGAAAAAAAAAATTTTAAATTTTGTAAAACAATTTTGAAAAAAAAAATTTTTTTGTTTACCTAAAAATATTTAAAATTTTTATTTTAAAGTATAATTTGGTGTAGGGTATACAAAATTCGGCACAGGCGAATATAGCTCTCTTTCTTGTTCTATATGCTATTGTGCTCTGTCCGCAAGTGCTCAGCAATCCATTAAGAAATAAACGACAATCGTTCTCAGGAAAGAATATTCACGATGGGAAGACAGTTGTTGAGACGAAATTTCTTAATTGAACAAATCTCTGGCTGCAAAATATTGAGGTGATAAAAGTGATATTTATAAATGGATATTGATATCCCTGGAGTTTACCACAGAATCGGGACGATTGTATATGTTGAAGCTAAATATGCTGAAGTTAATGGCCGTTGTTTTTCCAGAAAAAACATTTCCCCTAGCATCCCAGAATGGTATCAGCATCTTGTACAATGAAGACATATGCGGTATTTTTTGAAACGAAATTCGCACTCAACTTCGGTATTTGACAAAATCTCAGCTTGAAAACACTGTGGTGATCCGAATATCGACATTGAGATTACTGGTGCAAACTTCAGAACATACACGATTATAATTTGTGTAAATTCAACGCTCCTCCTTCTTCACTATGATTAGCGTTTCGTCATGCATGGTATGGTATCATTATAAGTTTGGAAACGTCCGTGAAACACAATAAGATTAACAAAATCTTTTTGAAATTTCACAAATGTGTTAGAATTAAAAGACCTTCATTATTCCACTAATAAAATTCCCGCAAGCTTCTTGGAACGTTCGTAAATTACAACAATGGATATATAATCCTCCATCTAGTTGAATCTTTGGTATCCAGAATCTTGCAATGACCACAGATATTTCCACTTCATTGCAAAGTTCAAAGTGGATGCATTTGACGAATTCCTTAAAAAATCCAGCAGCAATAAGTGCAGAAGAAACATATATGTGTGAGGATATAAAGGCAGAGAATTCTTGATACCTATCGACGCCATTCTCTGTACCTTTTACAGCATTCAGATAGTATATAGTCTATGAATAATATTTGGAGCCACTTACTCTTTGGAACTGCTATCGAAAACACCGGATTTTTGGGGGATTTGAAAATTTGATTTCAATACTATTGTAGAAATTATAAATTTGTTGAATGTGAACTATATATAAAATAATAAAATATTCCATTACCTAATAATTCTAACATAATTTCATTTCATTTGCAGCCATTACGCCCGTCGTCTCAATTGTGAAAACCATTTTCTAACTCATTTCAAAACAACGCACGAGCATGCAAATACTTATAGCGAAATCAAAAAAAAGAACACAAATTTCCTCAACATCATCATCTTTTGACCATTTAAATAACAATAAAACCGAGATATATATATGAGGAATGGCTTTATAAAGCGGTATATTAAAATATTATATTAAGACAAACACGGATGACCGGCTAATATTGCATGAAATTGATCTTCACACTTGATATAAAAAAAATTATATAAATAACTAAAACGCAACAATGAGAACTAAATACTCAAGCTGTGTATGTGTTAAAGCATTTAAAATCATGTTGATCAGCAACAACGGAATACGTCCACTCCAGCAACATGATCATCAAAAGCAGACCTCTGATATAATAAACAGATGATCATGATGAACAGTATCACAACAAGATAATAGCAAATGTGGACGATGATGAGCCACTATTTTATTTGTTTGAAAAAGTTTCATATAACAAAAAACCTCAAACAGAAAGATGATTAACTCTCATAAAATGTTTAAGAACAACAAAACGCCATCATGAGCTGTTATAAAAAAAACAAAAAATAACTATAGTGATCAGGTCCCCCCCCACCAAAAAAAAAAAAAAGACCGAAATAAGATCATCACATGTTTGTTGTATGTGCACCCACTAATCACGCGTGTAACAAGCTGCAACAAAGACAATTCGCCAGCAATGATCTCGATAGTAGATAGATGTTGCTCAAGTTTTTCGTCTAGTCATGTTTTGTGTTATGCTGCTCTGTGCTGTGCTGTGTTGTGTCCATACACTATGATCATCACATCATCTATGGTTATTTTATGGTATAATCAACAACCATCTTTTCCGATGGAAAATAGTACATCACTCAGCACCACCACTATAACTGAAGCCAAAAGGTATGTAGAGTAATTGTTTGAAACTGTTTTAACATTTCTTTTTTTTGAGGTTTTTGGGAGGGGAAATAGGTTTCGTATTTGTTGCAATTAGAATCAAATTGATGATGCTCAATAATCAAGCAAATCAACACGACAATGTTGTGTTTCTGTTTTGTATTTCTCCCAGCCTGTTGTTCAAATGTGGCCCACCATAGTCAGCAGAGTTTCAATACTCACATATATAAGGATACTTGCAATGGTTCCCTTTAGGAATTTTTATAAGATTGTCTCGTTTACTTTAGTACTTACTGAAATATCGGAATTTGTGCAGACTGTTCTTCTCTAAAGTTTAACCAAATGTTATTAAGTACCTTTGTCAACCGAATTTTTTGTTCTGAAAGGAACAAGGATATTCAACATGATCTCAAAATTTTCAAGTATGAAATTGTATTCTTAACCTCCAACTGCAGCTGACAGATTGATGAAATGTCGCAGATCCATAATTTTATAAGACATTTTGAATTTAAACAATAATTTCTTACGTTGCTTTAAGGAGCCAATTTCCAATAGGGTACTTCCTTATTCTCCTCAAGCTCAAAAGGGAAAACAGATCATTTTGTTTTTCGTTCCTTAACATATGAGATTTTTATGATTTTTCATAGGAGATAAGCGTTCGAATTGTTCTAGTCTTTGGGAAATGAGTAACGGGATTAATGCATGGAACACAACGACTCTTAAATGAGCTAACTGAACTTCTGTACTGGATGTTTAATTGGGATTGAGTTTAATTATACCCTTCATTTCATAGGATTGTTATTCCGTTTGTACATTATTATTCAGTTGCGACCCCAGATAGATATCGGATCCATGTGCGTTTTTATGTTGAAATCAACTTTCTCTAACCCCCAAATAACATACTGTTACGTTTTAACCTTTAAATAAACCGGATACTTTTGATTACAAATAAAAGCCGTTTAGTAGTTTAAAATTTGTAACAACTCTTTATTTACTTAAAACGTACAACAACAATAGTTCAAATAAGCACTCAGTGTCTTTATACACATTTATCAATTCGCAGTAATGCGAATTTATACACGACAGTTGATGTTAACTCTAACAGTCCAATGATGAACTCTCTCACGACTGCAACCTCTGCCACTATTTATACACACGCCATCTTTCGTGAATGTTTTACAATGATCTTAACGGGCAAACTAGTACATTTGAATTCTAGAGCTTTCGATGTTAATGTTAGCAGCTTAAACATTTACCGCATGCTATCAACATTGTTGATAAGTAGAAGCTTCTACTGATGGATGTTTTTATAATCATGATGAATGTTGCAGGCAGTCGTTGCAGAGCGTTAAATTCAAATCGCTGTTGCAAATTCGTAACAATACATACATGCTTGATACATCGATATATCCACTATATTACCGGTTCGGTTGCTATTTCAAATCGAGAAAATCGGCCCACAAATATCTGAGATATAAGCATTAATAATATCATTAATATAGACAATATGGATATCAAACGATAGATATTTCAAAGTCCTTTTTAACGACGTACATAACGCCATAGTAATTCCGACCTACTTGTTTTTCTCATATCGTAGTCTTAGCAACAAACTGAGTGTATAATGCTGTCTCTCCAAGTTGTCATGCAGTAATTAAGATACTTCAATTATAAATAAAGATCCCATTTTGTTTGCCACTCTTTTCTTCACTACTATTGTCGCAGTTTCATTGAAAATGGTTATGGTCTCAGTAATTCATTGAATTTAAACTTACTTTTGATCTCTTGTAAAACTGTAAATTTCCATTTGGATACATTCCTTAATATCAAATGGGAAAATGAGCTAATTTTACCTTTCCTTCCTTAACATGTAAGATTTCTATGATCTTTAAGATCTTGAGTTGGTTTATTACTTCAGGAAAGAACCATTTTTGAATGATTTTTTACATTAGGCAAAATACATATTTGACTTGAATGTAGAATTAGAAACAGTACTTCAATTTTTTAGACTCATTGAGATAATAATTTCAGTGTGTGTTGTTAGCCAACGCTATTGGATTCGGGAAGAACGATAAGTCAAACTTAGTAATTCTTCGTTTTAAATCATGAAAGAGGCTGAAGATTTAACAACATATTTCAGATTTGTTGAAACTAATAAGGTAGAATCTGTCACGGAGTTGCTTCTACTGACGTGCAATAATTGCGATTAATACTAATAATGAGGTACATAATCATTTTATAACGAAATTCTTTTCATCGTAGTTTTCTTAAAGCTTTAAAGAGACAATTAAAGATATTATGGGACTAGAAAACAATCAAGTGGACGCCGACCTTATTGATAATCATTTAAGCTTCTTTTACAATATTTCTAATAATTTTGAAGAGAATTCTGAGCAATAGTTTTACGCATTATTATCGGCTGCTCTCTTTGAGAACTCACAGTGCCATTGGCTTGTTTATTCTCTTTTAGAAGTTTGGTCCGGGTCCCAGATCACGGTAGCCAGGAAATCTGGGTTAAAAATCATATTTTGACAAACTCACTGATGAATCATTCCGTTAACAAATTATCACGCATTTTCCGTAATCTATAGCTTGACGATATGTATTCCGTATCTGTGTACTTCACAAATATCAAAACAAAACTGACAATTGCTGACACTTCCTGAAGTTATAGCGTTTTCCAAAAGTGTGATGCATTTTTGGCCACCTTGTGGAAGGATCTTTCGACAATGTTCTCATCTCAAGCCTTCTCGAATTCTTATGGCAATTTGATCAAGACCGGTACTTGGTAGCTTAGATTGTTCACATATTTACAAATACTTAGTTGATACAGTGTCATATTAGAGTGCTTAAATTTGGGTCATAGTTTTACATTTAGATCTAACAGCCCAGATATTAAGAAGTATTGGAAATCTTTGACCATCTACGCTTAATCTTCTCTAGCAGAAGCTGTTATGTTATCCCAATAAGACAGTTTTGAAGTTTTGCATAGCCTGTACTTCCCTTCACCGAATAACAAAGGACGTCTCCAAGTAGCAATGAAAAGTCTGGACCCTTACCTTATTTTTATTCTTCGATAGTTCTCCCCTAGGGAAAATACTTCCGGCCACTGAGTGGATATTCATTGACCGAGTGAGAATCTGTTCATTCCAGAGCGAAGTTCCAATAGCTAAGGAACGAAAATTATCTTATCATCATTTTCAGCTGACTCTTCAATGATTTTAGTAACCAACTACATTCTAAATATCATAAACCTATTCAAATGATAACAAAATGGAATGAATGTAACCAATATCCGTAAACGTGCTATCTGCTATGTATCTTCTATCTCATGCTGTCATGGAATACAGAGTACAGTTATATTTTCAAATGTTTAATTAATTGCCGCTGTCAATTATAAACTATAGACAATTACCCTTAATTTGGAGGAAAAATAATCCAAATAATTGCCAACAAGCATTCAAGCTAAAGTCATTTTCCGATTTATATAGAAGCAAACTGATGCGTTTGTGGGAATATCCCGAAGGAATCCTTTAGATTAAGGTTGATGAACGTTATCTGTTGTTATCTATGAATTCTTCCCCGCGAATCAAACTTTCAGTTGATGCAGTTTTTGCAAAGTTGAAAATATGAGTGAGACTCACTCACTGAAGGGAAGTTCCAATTATCAAAGTGTACACTATATACAAACGTCTCATATAGTCTTTCCATATTTAGTTATCGCTCTACCTTCGCTTAGTTTATGGATAGTGACTAAAGAGCAGGACACCTAGAATGCCTCTAGGCACTCATCGCAAAAATACCAATAAATGCAAATATAACTTATATTTCATTTCAAAAACTCTTGTATCTGTTGCTAAAAAACGTACTTAAATATTTTAAAAAGCTTTCAATGTTTTTGAAATGAAAAATCAGTTATATTTACATTTTGCGTTGAGTGCCTTGAGGCATGCTTATGCATTAGAGGGTTAAGTAAGTGCAGGTTCACACACGTCAAGTTTACTTGAGCAAGACTTCAGTTTATAAAAGAGAGAGGAAGGAAAAGAGGAAAATCTTTCCAATCTCTTCTTCTCTCTCGTCTACAAACTCAAGACTTGCGCAAGTAAACTTCACGTGTGTGAACCAGCATTAAAGGAAATTTTTAACTTGCTCTTTCCTAAAAAGAAAACTTTCAGTTGATACAGGTGTTTGGCAAACTCTGTTCCTAAAGGAGAGATATGTCAATTATCGAGATGTGATTTGTATATGACCCTTCCCTAAGAAGAATCTCCTCTACTCTATCGTCTACAAACCAAAGACTTCACAAGTAAACTTTACGTATGTGAACCATCACTAAAGGAAATTTTTAACTTGACTCTTTCCTAAAAAGAACTTTCAGTTGATACATTTGTTTGGCAATCTCTGTTCCTAAAGAAAAGATATATCAATTCTCGTGATGTGATCTGTATATAAATGTATCTTTCTTTCTTAAGATGTTCCTATAAAAGAGATATTCCAATTATTGAGTTGTGCTCTATATGCAAACGTCTTTATTTTGTTTCTCTCAACCTTTGCGACTGTTTCAAAGATCTCGCCTAATTTCATGGATTAGCTCTACCATATTTATCATCTGATCTTGAATGTTTGTGTTGAAGTCTTCATCAAGTAACAAAAATGCATAGCTGTATGTGAATTTAAATAAGTTTTTGCTGTGGTTTGAGTTGCCCTGATTTCCTAATGTTTATTTGATTTCTTTTTTGTCTTGTTGGGATTTAGCTGGATTTATGCTTAAGCTGGCGCTAGCACAAGGAAGAAAACAGAAGAGATAGAGCAACTAAATGGATAAGCCTGTATTTAAACATATCTTAGCAACAAGTCTAGACAAAGGATTCATTATATTCAGGAGAACCAACTGTAAAGGAAATTTGTTGCATTTAAAGGAAATTTTCTTTAGTTTTAGTAAGTTTTCTTATTCAATACAATTTTGAGAACTTTCCTTTATTAAAAATGCTGCTAATATCATCAATTCCCAATGTAAGAAACCCCTGTATACTTCTCTTTCATTCTTGCTGGCGTTCTTTTTTCTCTTACTCTCTCATTCTATTTTGTTTTCTTCCAATCTACGCTTAAGAGACGCGTCTATTTAGGGATTACCTAATTTTAGGGATTATCTCTGCCAGCTTTAGCAACTAATCTTGCATGTTTGTGGTCAAGCATTTAAAAGAAGGAGAATACTACAAGTATGTGAATTCAGAGAGGTTTTTGCTCTGGTTTGAGTTGCAATGATTTGCTAATGTTTATTTCATTTATTTTTTGTCTTGTTAGGATTTTGCTGGGATGTTTATGCTAAGCTGGCGCTAGCACAAGGACCAATGTACGAAAGGCAAAAAGGAGACTATTTTTTTAGAAGCAACTAAAAGGATAATCTTGTATTTAGCCATAGTTTGACAACAAGTCTAGACAAAAGATTCATTATATGCAGGAGAACTAACTGAAAAGGAAATTTATTTTTTATTTAGATTTTGAAATTTTTTCATATATGTTGAAATTGAAAACAAATTTTGAGTAATTTCACATGTTTCATCCAAGTTCCATAATATGATAAAAAATTCTTAGAAAATTCTTTTAGTTTCTTAATGAAAGTTTCAAAAATTTGGAAAAATTTCCAATATTTAATCCCAGTTCCTTGATTTAGTAGAATGTAAACTTCTTTATTTTTTAGTATAGGGTATAGAGCCTTAGAAAACCCTTTTTAATTTCTCACTGTAAGCATTTCTGCATTTCATTACAACCCATGGGGGGTACATGATTGTGTTTGCGTTGGTTTCTTTTCCCTTAAACCTTGGTAGTTCGTAGTCAAATTCAACTCTGAACTCTGAGCAATAGAGACCGTAGCGAAGAAATGTACTTAATGGTATCAATACGTATGTATGTATGTTGGTAGGAGTATGTATCAATGATTTAATATACGTACCCAGTACTTGTATTAACTTTACTGTAGAGGGGCAATCTGAAAAGTCTTTTTGGAGTTACAGGTCAGTGAAAATGAAAACAATCTATCTCAAAGTTGATAGTGTTAAAAGGTCGAGGAAGTATATTTGGAGTATTTGAAGGAAGAAGTTTGCATATATCATTCGAGTAGCGGTCATGAATGATCTCTGCAATCGAGTGTGGTTAATGGAGGAATCAACTCCAATCCAAGAAATCATAGATGGATGTCGTGATTTTCCACAATCGATCTCATGCTTATTCATGTTCAAAGTTAAAAGGAGTATTTGAAGTATTTAAAAGAAGAGCGCACTCGAATAGCAGCCACGAATGATTTCTGCAATCTCGTGTGGTAAATGAAACTACTGTTGGGCATTCGAGTTCAAGAAACAGTCAAATCAGTGGATATTTTTAGACGAATTGGCGAGGAATCAAAGAAATCTTAGATGGATTCCGAGATTTTCCACAATCGTGCTAAAAGTTCGAAGGAATATTTGAAGGAATGAGCTCGAATTGAGATCACGAATAAGCTGTGCAATCGTGTTTGCTAAATGAAACTACCGCAGCTCATTAGATATAAAAAAACAGTCAGTGGATTTTTTTGGACGAATAGGCGAGACATCAAAGAAATCTTAGATGGATATCGAGACTTTCCGCAATCGATCATAAAGTTAATCGCGTTAAAAGTTCGAAGAAGTAGTTGAAGGAATGAGTTTGAAGAGATCATTCGAATTGCCATCACGAATGATGTGTGCAATCGTGTTTGCTAAATGCAACTACTAGTGCTCATTTGATATCAAGGAACAAGCAAAACAATGGATATTTTTGGGGCGAATCGGGGAGGAATCAACGCCAATCAAAGAACTCTTAGCTGGATGAAGTTATTTCCACAATCGATTTCAACCGTAATCGTGTTAATAGCGGTCACGAATTATCTCTGCAATTGTGTGTGGTAAATGAATATAGAACAGCTCATTTGAAATCAGGGGACAGTCAAAACAATGAATATTTTTCGGAAGAATCGGCGAAGGATCAAAGAAATCTGAGGTGGATGTCGAGATTTTCTACAATCGACCTCAAAAGTAATCGTGTTAAAAGTTCAAAGGAGTTTTTAAAGGAATAAGTTTGCAGAGATCATTCGAATAGCGGTCACCAATGATCTCTGCAATTGTGTGTGGTAAATGGAACTATTGCTGCTCATTTGAAATCATTAAGGAACAAGCAAAACAATGGATATGTTTGGGGCGAATCACCGCCAATCAAAGAACTCTTAGCAGGATGCCGTGATTCCACAATCGATCTCAAACTTAATGGGATTAAAAGTCAAATGGAGTATTTGAAGGAAGAAGTTTGAGGAGATCAATCGAATAGTGGTCTCGAATGTTCTGCAATCGTGTATGGTAATTGAAACTACTATTGTTCATTTAAGATCAAGGAACAGTTAAAACAATGGATATTTTTGGGTCGAATCGTGGAGGTGCTAACGCCAAACCAAGAACTCTTAGATAAATGCCATGATTTCCCGCAATCGATCTCAAAATTAATCTTGTTAAAAGTCATATGCAGTATTTGAAGGAAGAAGTTTGAGGAGATCAATTGAATAGTGGTCTCGAATGATCTCTGCAATCGTGCATGTTAATTGAAACTACTGTTGCTCATTTGAGATCAAGCAACAGTCAAATAATGGATATTTTTGGGGCGAATCAGGGATTATTCAGCTCCAATCAAACAACTCATAGATGGATGGTGATTTCTCACAATCGATCTCAAACTTAATCTTTTCAAAAGTTCAAAGGAGTATTTGGAGTATTTAATGGAACTACCGTTGGGCATTCGAGATCAAGGAATTTTTAGACGAATTGTCGAGGAATCAAATAAATCTTAGGTTGATGCCGAGATTTTCCACAATCAATCGTATTAAAAGATCGAAGGAATATTTGAAGGAATGAACTTGAAGAGATCATCGAATTGTGATCTCGAATGATCTCTGCAATTGTGTGTGGTAAATTAACCTACTGCTGCTCATTTGAAATAAAGGAACAGTCAAAACAATGAATTCTTTTTGAACAAATCGGTGAGGAATCAAATAAATCTTAGGTTGATGCCGAGATTTTCCACAATCGATCATAAACTTAATGGGATTAAAAGGAGTATTTGAAAGAATGAGTTTGTAGAAAACATTCGAATAGCGGTCACAAATGATTTCTGCAATTGTGGGTGGTAAATAGAACTACTGCTGCTCATTTGAGATCAAGGAATAATCAAAACAATGGATATTTTTAGGGCGACTCACCGTCGTGATTTAATCATGCTATAAGTTGAAAACGGTATTTGGAGTATTTGAAGGAAGATGTTTGCAGAGATCATTCGAATAACGGTCACGAATAATCTTCAATCGTGTGGGGTAAGTGAAACTACTGCTGCTCATTTGCGATAAAGGAATAGTCAAACAGTGGATATTTTTGGGGCGAATCAATGAGGAATCAAATGCCAATTTGAAAGACTCTTCAGAGTGCCCACGTATGTTAGGTTGTGTATTATTTTTAAGTATGAGTAAGTAGCATAGCGCCTGCTCATAAGTTTTTATTTTTTTTTTGTGAATTTTTTTTCCTGATTTTTCGGTTTATTGTTGTTGCTCGAAGATAGTGTAGTGCATTTTCGTATGACACGACAAACATGCTGCTGCAACTGTTGCTTGCTGCCATGTTATATTGTTTTGTTGCTGTGTTGTATCAACATACAGCTTTGTGTGTGGGGTTTTTCGGAATTGTTGTTATGTTTCATGTTATTGTGTTTCTGTTGCATTATTGTTGTTGCTGTTGTTGTTGCCTGTTGTTCCTGTTTGCTACAATTGTTACGCGCCAACTACATTATCGCTCACCTTTTATTTTGTTGTTTTTATTTTTTTCTTCTTATGTATCTTGTGTTTCTTCAAATTATTTTACTTTGTTTTCGATTGAATTTGTTTTGTTGCAGTTGTTGCTGTTGTATTTTTGTGGTTTTTCTACCACATGATCACGATTTATATGCTGTTCTTTGTTGCTGTTTGTTGTCTGTAATGTTGCAAATAGAGTGTTTTAAAGATTATTTGATTTAATACAATTTTTTTGTTTTTTTTTTTTTTTTTGAGATTTTACTTTAACAAATAACAGATGGTATTTAAATTTGAAAGAAATAAATCCGAAAGAAAATTAATTGATAGCCTAATTCTATGAAAAGAATAAAGGGAGTTACATAGAAACCTTAGATTTACTAACTTAAATTCTTATAATATTCAAATTAATATCTATTTTCCCCTTTTAATCTTCGCTAATTTCACTATTAAAATATTATTTTTATTAAAATTCCTATTATATATTTTCATTTCTCCTGAATGTAATACATCCTTTGTCTAGACTTGTTACTAAAATATGTCTAAATACAGGATTATCCTTTTACTGGCACCTACAGAAACTGTCCCGTCTTTTCTTACATTTCATTCTCTTTTGTTTTGTTCTCTGTACTAGCGCCAGCTTAAACCTAAATATCCTTCCCAAATCCGTCTAAGACAAAAAAGAAATCAAATAAACATTAGAAATATCATTACAACTGAAACCAGAGCAAAAACCCCTTCCAATCTAAACACATACGTAAATTTCACAAGGTATTTACTTGGCAGACATTCATGACCACAAACATATGAGATTATGTGATAAATCTGGCAAGGATAATCCTTAAAATTACATGAGATCTTTATAACAGTCGCGTCAGTTAAGCGACGCTAAAGAGAGAGAGACAATTAAGGTAGTAGAAAAAGAGAGAAATGCTAGCATTTAGTGTTAGCAGAAATACATTGAATTGATTAGGTCATTACAGTTAAGGATGATGCAAATTGAACATAGAGAAAAATAAGGAAGAAAAATTAAATTCACAGCCAGGCGAAGTTTGATGGAGTGAGATCTAAGAGGGAATAAGAAATGATTTAAAAACTGTCACTAATTGATTGTGGAAAAAAAAATTTGAATAAAGATAGTTAAAACAAGTAAGAGAGATATATTCGGCTGAGCCGAATCTTATATACCCTTCACCAAACTATACTTCAAAATAAAAATTTTAAATATTTTTAGGCAACCAAAATTAATTTTTTTTCCAGTTGTTTTTTTTTAATTTTTTGAAAAATTTTTTTTTTCGATTTTTTTTTTTAATTTTTTTTAAATTTAAAAAACTTTTTTTTTAAATTTAAAATTTTTTTTTTTTAATATTTAGCCAAAAAAACTTTTGGTGAAAAAAAATTCGGGTTCAAAATTTTTTCCCGATTTTGACCCATTGTAGGTCCAACTTACTATGGTCTTATATACGTCGTTGCAAAGGTCTTTGAAATATCTATCATTAGATATCCATATTGTCTATATTAATGACTTAGTAATCCAGATATAGGTAAAAAAATAGGTAAAAAATCGAGGTTGTCCTGGTTTTTTCCTTATATCTCAGCCATTTGTGGACCGATTTTGCTGATTTTAAATAGCAAACTTCTCGAAAGCATGTCTGACAGAATTATTCAAGATTTGGATCCCGACGATATCTGGGGTCTTCAGAAAATTGATTTCAACAGACAGACAGACAGACGGACATGGCTAAATCGACTCCGCTATCTATAAGGATCTAGAATATATATACTTTATAGGGTCGGAAAATTATATTGTAGAAATTACAAACGGAATGACAAATTTATATATACCCTTCTCACGAAGGTGAAGGGTATAATTAAGAATAGAGAAAGTTTATTTCATATATTGGAGAAGTGAATGTAGAGAACGAAGAAGTAATGCTACCATTTCTGAGAATTTAACCACTCCATTTTACTCTATTAACTTGGAAGACATCGGCGTCCGCAATCATAAAAGATTAGATGATATGTTTCGAAAAATAATCCTTAGAATTAAATAAGATATTCATAATAGAGAGTTCAGCGTATGTGGAGGTAGAGAGAACGATTTGAAGAATATTTATAACGAAAATGACAGGATAGATAGAGTAGTTATAGATAAGTATGGAACAAATAGAACTGATTAAAAGTGTTTCATATATTTCGAAATACTAGGAGAAGTGAAGAAAAGCAAACATATCTGCTGATCTACCCACTCTATTTCCTTAGGGAGAGGGAACTAAGATCATTGATATTTAGAAGAAAATCTTGAGTCAATTTAGCAAAAATTATGCTTAAAATTAGATAAGATATTCAAATTAGTTACGACAGTTAAGCGTCAGTAGAGGTAATGAGAACTATTGAAAGAAAATTTATGAAGGAAATGACAGGATAGATAGATTCGTTATAGATAAGTATGGAACTAATGAAACAGATTAAAAGTGTTTCATATATTTCGAAATACTTGGAGAAGAGAAGAAGAAAATCAAAAATCTCTGCGAATCTACCCACTCAATTTCATTCTATCAATCTATTTCATTAAGTTAGAGTGGAAACTAAGATCACTGACATTTAGGAGAAGAACCTAAATCCTGAGTTGATTAAGTCTTTATTATTAAGAATGGGACAGGTATAACAGCCGACAAATTTATTTCCTTTATAATGAAATAGTTGGTGATGCGAAGATAGACATAGTGAACTAAGAAATAAGAAAAGTGTGAGTTACCGTTTGTTGTAATTGGGAGTAAATCACTGGATTGATTAGACGTTACACAATGAACGGTGCTGATAGAACAAATAAAAAGAATATTTCATATAACTAGTTGAATAGCTAAAAAGAACATAAAAGAGAATATTACCGGTAGTCACTGATTTCTGGAAGAAAGGTTATGAGGAACATCAATGAATTGATTTTTTAATGATGGCAGTTGAGGATAGGTTACCTGAGGGAACATATGCAAATAATATTTCCTATAATTAAAACAATTTGAAGAAGCGAAGATACAGAGAGAGAGAGAGGAACATTAATATATATATAATTGTCAGTAATCAATAATAGATAAGGATTAAATGAGTCGTAACAGTTATGAATGTTGCAGATATAAAAATTTAAAAGTAGTAAATTTCCCCCTTCTAGATTAACGGCATATCAAAGTGACAAATTATTTTCGTATTAAGTGCTAGAATCAGTCTCAATAATACTCTATTTCTGTGTTTGTTTTCTTCTCTTTAAGCCCTAAATTGAAAACAAAACTGATGAGACTTTAAATTTAAATTCGATTGGTTCTTTTTACTGGATTTAATATAGATGATTAGCAAGGCAAGGATTTTCATGCACTAAAAAACTAAAAATATGCGCTTATAATATGCACTATAAAGAGAGAAAATATGCACTAAAAATGACAAAAATATGCAATAAAAACAAGTTTTATATTTGAAATATATTTATTTATAAAAGACAGATATAAATTTCAGGTCACATTTTCAATATATATATACATTAAAGGAGCATAAAAGGTTTTAAATATATTTTTTTCAAAGTAAAAATAAGAAAATTCATGTATGTAAATTATACAATATTTATTTAAAAAAAAATCAGTCAGTTATTTATTTTCATGTTAAAAAATTACTTTATTTGGATTTCTATTTGTATAAACAAATACATTTTTTTTTAAATTTGCAAAAAGAAAACTTTGTCTGATCGGCTTTAATACATTGAAAATGTAAGCTCAACGTCAACAGAAGTTAAAGGTGCATATTTAAATGAAGCCAGTTCAATTGGAGAATATTCCTTTTCAATTTGATTTTCTTCATTAAAATTGCTATCTAATATGTCAAAAATTTGTTTTATTATATGAAATCTAGTGTTTTTTTCGAATTGAATCCCTTTAGTTTAGTAATAGTTTAAGAAATAAAGATTAATTCGAGCACAGAAATACTAATTGGCTTTAATATTATGTGTCACAAAGAGAACAATGTCGAAAAGTCGAGTTAAAAAAATTCGAAAAATCAAAAAATCGACAATTTCAAAAAGACTTTTTCTTTGAACGATAGAATTCTAGTGTCAATATATGTATTTACTATTTTTACAACACTTAATAGAGTTGCCAAATATATGTATTTCCAGTGTACACTGATATAAAAATATGACCAAAAGAAAATTAAATATGCAATAATATGGAAAATATGCTAAATATATGCATTTAAAAGAAAAATATGCAAAATATGCATTTATAACAAAATATGCAAAAATATGCAACAACAAATCGATGCCATTTTGTTGCAAATTCTTCGATTCGGAAAGATAAATTGTCAAAAGTGATTTTGAGTTATTGACTACAAACATGCATTTGCATAGAAATCCTTGCCCTGATGATTAGTATAGAATTTGTCGAGGAACTAGACAATACATGACAATTGACTAAAAATTGTGTATTTTTTGTTAACTGGATTCCTGCTAGTTAAGATTTTTATGACTATTTTCCTTATATCTTTGAAGCTGATTATTCTGGAACATCTTCACTGCGGTCTTCATTTTCCTATTCACAACACTCTAATATCATTTTACACCTCTAAGTTCTGTGCAGTTAAGGGGATATGACTTCCGAAGTTTAAACTTGTTAGATTACTACTCAAGAACCTTTCAGTCATGGTATAATTATGTTTTGATGAAAATCTCTAAGATTATGAAACAATGACAATCATGAATCTTACAATTTGCTGGTCATAGGACAAAATCATTTGGGAATTTTGTTTTTATGTTATTTGGCTACTAAGTTTTTTACTGTCTTCAATCTGTAACTTTCTAAAATGTATACAATTTCAGCTTCATTTAGCTATTGGAGCTTCGCTCCAAGTATTCCTGATTCTATTTAATGACTTTTGAAACTCTTGTAAATGACTGTAAATTATTTATAGATCGTGGAATATTCATACAAAGTTAATTGTTTAAATATTTTTTAATACATATTAAGAAGATAAAAGTGTCTTTTCGCAGGTCAGAGCCTGCTTCAGAGCCTTTGAAATAAATCAATTTGCGATTTTTGTTAACAGCTTTAATATCAATGTCGATTCTTGGAGATTATTTTTGAAACTTAGACTAGTTCTAAATAAATTTTAATCATCTTTAGAGCTTGATTATAAGCATTCAATTCTGGCATTAAGATTATTATTACGACGTCTTAAGGCTCTTCTGCACCATTGATCTTCAGTTAGTTAATACCCAGTTTAACGTTCCACTAAAGATTGTTAAATAAATATATCTTTAAACTTCCACTTGATCGATCTATTTGAAACTTGCAATATTATCAGCAGAGATGTGAAATTTAAAGACTAAGGTGGCTATAGTATACATATATATAGTCTAAAGTTGATCATTTCGGTTAGAAAAAATATTTGTTATTTTGATTTTTTTTTTTTGCTAATGTGAGTTGATTTTAAAGTGTTCTTGATTTCTAAAAACATGATTTAAACAAATCCTAAGGACTTAGGCACTTTTAGTTACAGATGAGATACGCAAACATCAAAGGCCTTTTGATGATGTGGCCAATGGAGTTGATCTCAACGACATACTACGATCGATGAAACCGACAGAGATTTTTTGTTTCGATCGCTACTGTATAAAAGGAGGGAAAGGAAATTTATCATTTCAATTGACTATCACATTGAATTTATTGCTTTAAAGATCCTTGATGGTTATAAAATTTCTGCATTTGAACAATCATCAAAAGTTTCATCGTTAATTTCTTTAAATTTATTTGTAAATAATCTAGGATTATTTCTAAAAGAATTCACAGTTAATATCTTAATTTTCCTTTATAAATTAACGATTATTGTTCACAAGATTCCCGGTTAATAATCTCAATTTCCTTTCCAAAAAATCCAAGATTAATGTTCAAAAGATTCACTGTTAATTCCGTCAATTTCCTATGATAACTACCGATCACTATTGAATGTCTTCAACTTTCTTTACAATTGATTCACGATTATAGTTGAAAGCCTTCAATTTACTTTATAAAAGGTTCACGATTGCCTCTGAATATTACCGAGTTGAATGTCTTAAATTTTCTTTATAAAATATTCACGATTAGACCTGAATATCTTCGAGGTTGATGTATTAAATATTTCTTAAAAAAGATACACTATTAATACTGAGTATCTTTGAGATTTTATTTTTAAAAGGATCCACGGCTAATATCATAATTTCCCTTTATGAATGAATGACGATTAATGTTCGCAAGATTCACTGTTACTACTTTCAATTTCCTTTCAAAAATCTTCACGATTAATGTTCAAATGTTCAAACGAGCATCAACATAAATTAGCGGTATTATCAGTGCTACGTCAATTTCTTTTGATGCTCGATCGCTATTGAATGTCTTAAATTTTATTTACAAATGATCCACTATTATTGTTGAAGGCCTTAAATTTTATTTATAAAAAGTTCATGATTGCTCCTGAATATCATCTAGTTGATTTTCTTAATAAATTATTCACGATTGCTCCTGAATATCTTTGAGATTGATGTCATAAATTTTCTTTATAAATGATTCACGATTAATACTGAATTTCTTCGTCTTAAATTTTCTTTACAATTAATCCATGATTTTGTTGTAAGCCTTAAATTTTCTTCATAAAAGATTCACGATTGCTTCTGAATATATTCGTGGTGCATGTCTTAAATTTTCATTGTAAAATATCAACGATTACTATTGATATTGGGTCTATGAGGATCTGCCTCACTTATCCGCAGGGTGCAATCCTACAAGCCTATAGAAGTTTATTCAGACTATCGGGGATATCCTGTGTAATACCGGGAGACCTAGTTGATCACATGTTTATTCTGGGCATCTTGGGAATGATGTTACATAGGAAGTTTAGGATCCTTATAACTGAAATGGATGCGTGTATGAATCAAACATGGTGGCAGAATAATGACGATCAGCTGTGGTTTACCGATGGTTCCAAACAGGATAATGGTGACACTGGAGCTGGTATTTATGGGCCCAATGTTCAATAGGGTATCCTAATGAGTACATTCCCATCAATATTTCAGACGGAGAACGCCATCCTTATATGCTGTAATGAATGTTTAAGAAGGAGATTAACGAATACTCTTTGTTATGTCGGATAGCCAGGCTGCTCTTAGAGACTTATCATCTGGTGTTGTCAAGGACTGCTGGGCATCTTTGGATGAACTCGGTGCGCAAAATGAACTCAGCTTGTGCTGGTTATTTGGCCATGAAGGTCACGGAAGTAATAAACGAGCTGATTATCTGGCTCGTTCATAGATTCTGAATCATTCTTTGGCATCCCTCGTGGATACACTGTGGAACGAATTCGTTGTTGGGTTGAATCGAAATTTGCCCTATTTTTGGGTAACTTAGCTGGGATTAGACAGTCCATACGGTTCCTTACTCTGTCCAAAAGTGGAGAATAAGTACTTACTAAATTATTCAACGGATACTGTGGTTTTAGGTATCACAATTTTATTTTAGGTAATGCTGAGAATGAACAGTGCAGGTTTTGTGAACTTTATTCTGAAACCTGTGAACATGTTCTGTGCGACTGTCCTATGTGGGCAATGTAGAACCTATATGGCTCCGGGGGATGTAATTGATCTCTAATGAAATGGACTAATTGGCTTAATACGTAGCCTTAATCTGTCATGATGGAACCTTAAGGCTGCACAAAAGGTCATGTGGGTCGTAGTCCATGAAGCCTCGCTATTAATAATAAAAGATTCACGATTACTCTGGAATATCTTCGTCTTAAATTTTGTTTACAAATAGCCCACAATTATTGTTGAAAGCCTTTAATTTTATTTAAAAAAGATTCTCGAACTCAATTAACGGGATATTTTATAATTGGATTCGACTGGTTACTGGCAATACACTTCGCTCTTGGTAGTTACACTTATCCCTATTGACCTCTTTAGTGGTTCACGAATGTTTCACAAGCGAGATGAACCACAGAAACTACTTGTATGACGGCAAGAGCAATAAGGACTGATTATAATGTTTGAATTCTCGATTACTTTCACTAACCTTTCTGGGGTTCACGAAATCTACTGCTTGTTCGGGTTGTTTCGTGTAACTTGTTACGGAAGCCTTCGTGTATCATATTCTTAATCTCCAAAAATAAATCCTTGCTTACAAACCTTCCTTAAGTTTATTACTCCCCATTTCCTAAACAAAAAAATTCGTTATTGATCAATCAACCAGCAATAATTTTCCCAGCATAAATTATGTATTGAAAATAAATTTATGAAAATTAATCTTAATAATCAATTATAAATAAATTCATCTTAATTTACACACAACTACAAAACTAAAAAAAAAAACTGAAAAAACACCCCTGTGGCAGACCATAAAAACCAACAAAGAACCTGTAACAACGCTAAGACCGCGACTACAACAGCAGTTTAAACATGAAAAAAGCACCTTGTTAATGGCTTTATTGATTTCATAATTTGACCAATTAAAGACACACTTGAGCGCCAACCTGAAAGCAATTAGTCAAACAGTTAAGAGCGGGTAAACAACAATAAAACTGCAGCTCAAGTTTGCAAACTGTGTAAACACACACCAGCCGGCAAACCAGACTTGCAAACAGTTTAGCCAATTAGATTTAAGCTTAAACACTCAAACAAATTGTTTTTTTTTAAACCATTTGTTTTCAGACTGGTTTAGAGAGATTGAGTGAATTTAAAAGGGTTTAAGCTTAAGCTGAGCATAAAGAAAAATTGGCAAAAACTTTAGTACAAGTTTAACTGCGTTATAAACAACAACAAAAAACGGTTATAAAAACGGTTACAACGTGTTTTAACGTTTTTTTGTTTTTTTTTTTTTGCAAGAAAAACGGGGAAAAAAGCCGACGGTTTTTGGAAATACAGAAAATAAAAATAAAGAAATTTAAAAATTTTATTAAAATTACTAAAAACAAGCGAGAAATTTTAAATGGTTTTTAACAAAAAATAAAAGTTCCTTTAAAAATAGTTAACCAAACACTACTCTAGTAAAGATATTTATGGAATAATCACTGCTAATAGATCTGCTAAGCAAATTCATGCTAATTAATTTAAATTTAAGTCTAGCATTTTGAAAGTGTTTTTTGTTACAGTGTAGTTAGGGAAATTACAACCCTGTGTTTGTTTACTTTCTTAACACAAAACAACAACAAGCACAGCTACAAAAGAAAACAACAACAACAAACAAACGTAAATAAGAAAGAGAAAATGAAATCAACAATTGATTTCTACAAGTACAACAATTAATTGCATCTTAATGGCCGGGTCGAGTCAGTTGTAACTATTTTTTTATTATTATTGTTGAGCGTGTGTGTTTTGTTTTCTTATTATTATTATTAGTATTTTCAATACAATAAAGTAAATAAATAATAAAGTTTATTGTATTAAATTTCCATTGCGCCGCATTAATTAAATTAAAGTTAATTAAAATTAAAATAGAAAAATACAAAGTCTGAGTTGTGCTGAGCTGAGTTGTGCTGAGTGTGTGTAAATTTTAAGTGAATGATATAAAAATTTGTTGTTTAGTGTCTTTGTGCTGCATGCAACATATTATTTTGCATAATTCACATTAGATTTTTTGTATTTTTTTTGTTCAACTAATTACAATTGTATGTTGTTTTTTTGTTATATACAATTCCATGGAATATTAATTAAGCTGAAATAAATTAATTTTCAATGATTCTTGTGTAAAAAAAAAACAACGCAGAAAACAACAGCAAATTCGGAGAATCATCAAATCATGAAAACAAATGTGTGGAGGTTATGATTAAATATGTCTAACTAAGGTGCCGTACAGCGGCCATTAACAGTTTCAAGGCACAAGTTCAATTTAATTGAAGGTGAGTTTTTTGTTACATACTTAATTATTGTTAAAAACTAATATTCTTTAAAACTTTACTAAAAACTTTTCCAATAGTTAAATGTTTTCACTTTTGTATTTAGTGTTAAAGTGAATTTAACTAGTTTTAAACACATTTTATCAGAAGTAGAATCCTAAAGTCTCCTAATGTCACCTTTATCAGGTGTATGTTTAACACAATATGTCCATACCCAGGGAAAAACATTTGCTAGGGCTTCATATTCGACACTCAGTCAATTCTGCCTTCTTCCGTAGAAGTTCAAGAAGGAGCTTGCTTCTTCTTCTAAACAATTTCATACACATTCCAATTACATCACCTTTATTTAAAAATCAAACATGAATGGTTTTGCAATTATTCCTCTATGTTTTCTCTGTATTTTACAATAATCTCTTAAACTCTCTTTATAATAAGAGTAATAACAAGGGCTGTTAGCAGGGCTGCCAGATCGTCCACATCCTGATCATAAAAATAAAAAATCGTCATTTCGAATTTAAAAAATCGTAAAAAAAAGAAACGTCGGAAAATAATAAAGTCAGAATTTCTACTTAGGTGTCTTCAGCGTCAACTTTAATATGGCCCAACAATTTGCTTTCTGGCTCTTTAAGAACCACTATTTAATACAATACTAATCACCCGTTACTAAAATTTTTATTTGATTTTTAATACTTAAAAAAGCTATTAAAAAAAAAACTTAGAAAATCTTTATTGGAAGAATGACGAAATGCGAAATGATTTGGGACTTATGGTTTCTTGGGGATAATTTCTTAGAATGTAAATTGAGTTTCTGCTATACGATTTTTAATTTTTGATCGTCCATACAATTTAACCCAGCCTAATTTTAATACGATATGTTTATATTTGGTCAATTCACAAGGTCTCTTATTAGTCATATTGTCATAATGTCCTAATATATCACGACTCGGCGGGTCGGCTTAACCGACTTTTAGGCATTCGGCGTTGGTCTCTGCTGGTTCGTTACGATAAAACAATAAACATAAGGACTGAGATTGTAAAATTCTTAACACACGTTTTTTATTAAAACTTTTAACCCAAGTATTATTTGATTTTTTTTTTTTTATCAAGTTACCTTTGAAAAGCATGTCAGTTATTATGTTTAATGTCAATTATGTTCATTTGTTGTTAATCTGATTAAAATAAGTGACGAAGAAAAAATTGCTTACTAAAATTATTAAATATTTTCAACAAAACCCAACTTGGTCCTACAAAAAGTTGGCCAAACAAACAAAGGTCTGCAGTCAAACTGATACCAATCTTATTAAACAGTATCAGAAGAACTTGTCCGTTGACAGGAAACCTGGTTCACATAGAAGGAATGGTCCACTGGTTTCTAAGCAGTCCGGTTAGCTCAGTACTCGGACTATTTGGTACGAAAAGTTAAAGCCAATGAAGTTTTAAAAACTCAAAAAGTTCCTGACAGGAACGCTGCTATAAATTTAGAGGCCAAAAACACGGAAATTAAAGTCAAGTTTTATAAAAAAAATATATCTGCTGCATAATGGATGTACGTATGGAAAATTTTTCGCAGCTTCTGGTTCCATTTTTTTATGTTCCAGATGCTCGAGGAATGTTGAAGAAAAGTTTAGGACCCAATAGCAGACAAAATTTCCCAAAAACTTCTTGGAATGGCAAGCAATATGCAGTTGCGGCAAAAAAGCCAAACATTTGTTACAAATGGCTCTATAAATACCAAAGTTTACATCAAGGAATGTTTACAAAAGAGTATGCTTCCACTAATAAAACTTCTTAATGTGTCCACTTATTTTTAGCATGATTTGGCATCCTGTCACTATGGTAAGGTGACAGGATGCCTTGAGTGGTACAATAACAATAATGTGTTATTTGTACCAAGAGAGGCAAATACTCTAAATTGCTTGAAGCTAAGGCCAGTGGAGAAATATTGCGATCTTTTTAAAAGAGAATTGAAGAATTGAAACATAGGAATAATATAACTTTCATTTTGAAAAATCGCAAATGTGAAAAATACTGAGAAATATATGTACATTACGGTGGGTAAATTTTTTTCACGAATAGTCGTACAGCAGTAACTCAATCTAGTGGAAATTCTAAGAAACTTTCCCCAAGAAACCATAGGTCTAAAATCAAGTTCTTTTCATAAAGATTTTATAATTTTTTTTTTGAATATCTTTTACAAATTAAGATTTTTAACTTATAAAAAACTGGAATTATCTAAATAAAAAGAAGGTAATCTACATATTTTCTTCGGCATTGAGAAAAATTGTTTAAGTCTTTTTTGGTATATTCTACTATCCATTTTGGGTATTCTAATAAGACATTCTATAGTCACTGCCATAACATCATCTATTATTTGGTATAACGCGTCGTGAAACATTGCTTAGCTGCTGTAAACATCGCTCAGTGCCTTGAATGTGAGAAGGAGTTTTTGGATCAGGCAATGGTGGATCATCAAACTAGAGTTTCCAATTCGGTTTTAACCTAAACCGAAACCGCGGTTTTTCAAGGCCTAAAAACGAAACCGAAACCGACAATTATTCTTCGGTTTTTACTTTTAATCTATTTTCAGTAGAAATATTCAAAATTTAGAAATAAGAAACAAACTTTTTCATCCAATTATTCATCCAATATCTCTAAACACAGATCGGTAAAAATATCTTAAGATTTGTTTAAATTTTTTTAAATTGTATTACAATAATTACTTCAGATGATGCAGCAGGCGACCTTTCGCAGGCTAAATAATGCAAAATTTTTATAACAAAGTCTTAGTTATTTTCAAATATCCGATAAAAGTATGGAGTATCTGACCAGTGCGCTTCGCCTCAATTGGAATATAGAAATAGTACTTAAGTCTCCCTTGTAAATTAATAATAATTCAGGAAAACATAGTAATTCAGGAAAACATGTTTATTGATTCATTGTAATGTGGATTGTAGCTCATTCTAGACGTATTATTAGAATAAAAAGAGTACCATAAAGACCCACATTTTGTATTCCTGCTCAGCATCATGAATGTTTAATTTCATATTTCTGTGTCCATTATTATAGAAAATACAAAAGTAAGGTACCACTATAATCACCTTTTGTGAATTCTAACTCATTCAGAATCATTTGTGCCTAATTTTAAGGTTCATTATTATAAAATATTCAAAAAGTACCTTTACAATAAATAAATAGTAACATTAATAATCCGTTTTGAATTCGCGTTTCTAGGTCCATCGTTATAAAATATTTAAAAAGTACTGCTACTACATTTGTGTTTAATATCCTGCTTATAGGTTCATTATTATAGAAATTTCAATAATAGTTTCTGTTACCTCAATATCAATATGCCCTCTGTCCTTGATTCTTTCTTTAGTCAGCTGCATATCAGCCAACTATTATGTATACATATAAATAAAATAATTTATTATAGTAAAAAGTACCATTAGAAGAAAAAGTAAAAATTTTCCACACTTAAACCACTGTCAAGTTTGAAATTTCAATTTCTAGGTTCAATATTATAGAAAATTAATTTTGAAGAACGAAAAAGTACTCCTTAGTTTGGTTTAGTTCTCCATTTTTGGTATCATAATACAATTGAGTACCCTATTCTTGATTATTTCTTTACTGAGAAGCATATTAGCCAAATTTAATGTATATAAGCTAATTTAATATATTAAAAAGGTACCATTAAAAAAAAAAGTACCAATTTTCCTTTATCCTCTTGAACACTCCTTAAGTTTGAATATTAAATTTGTATAGCATTTCCTATTTAATCAACTGATTTAATAGTTAATAAATTATCACAAAACCGAACCGAAACCTATCGGGTTTCAATTTTTTAAAACCGAAACCGCGGTTTTGAAATTCTTCGGTTTTTTGGAAACTCTACTTCAAACCCTATATAATCCAATATGGAATGCTTGCAGTAAATGTAGATTCTTATAATATTCTATCATCATCCAAGTCAAGCAGATTAACATAATCTGTGCAATCAAAGTTAATTGAATGCTTCTTATATATATATATTCATTAAACATAAAATTATTGGACATGACCTGGGATACCTTTCCTGTGTACTTTAATTCTTTATGTTACAAGAGCCCAATATCTTTCCACAAGCCGAAGTTCTGAACAGTTTGGAGGAATTTGCCTCCAGTGGTACAAAATTGACATTGTTGTTTGAATACCACTCAAGGGCTTCTTTTTCCATAGTGACATGCTGCCACATCGGGCCAGAAATATGAAGGCACGTTTTTGTAGACACTCCATAATATACATTTCTGTGCTTATCATGCCTGATGTCACAAATAATTGGTTTCTTTTGTCACAACTGCAAATGGCTTGTCACAAAAAAAAACTTCTTGGGGATTTTGTTTATTTTTTGTCCGGTTTTGTTCTTGAACATAAAAATCTTGACCCGGAAGTTGTGAAAAGTGTCCCAGTACATAAGTTTCATCATCCATCAGACAACAGTTGTATTTTTTTTTTTTTATAAAATTTAACATCAATTTGTTTGCTTGTTCTTTTGCTTTTAAATTCTTTACCCTATTGCGATCGGTAACTTTCTGAACTTTATACGACTTCAAACCATCATTAGCTTTGGCTCAGCGCACAAAAGAATTTGAGCATTTAACTTTACGAGCTGCTTTTGTGATAGAAGTGTTCGGTGCTCTTTGAAAGAGTTTGCCGACATCTTTTGCCTTACCAATATCTTTTAGAGCTTTTTTCTTCCTGATCCAGGTTTTCTTTCAATGTGCAAGTCCTCCTTATACTGTTTAATGGCTTTTGAAACAGTGTGACGATGAACCTTCAGATCTTTTGCTATTTTTTTAAACGAAATGTTGCACAAAGTTGATAATTTGTCAATGAATTTGTAATAGAGTTGTAAAAAATATAAGCAATTTATTTATTTCAATCAAATTGTATTATAATATTGACCCCATCCTAGAACATAACCATGTTTTTTTATAATTACAGGCCTATTTCATATAAAGTGTTAGAACTAGATCCGGTGCCTATCACTTTGTGACAAGTTTTGTGTTAGTTCCCTTTCCCCTAGAGATAGTACTCCAGAAGTATGGAATTCGTTCCTTTATAGAATTAATTCCTTATTGAGCAGTTCAATTTTCGGTTTGTGGATTCGATTCCCACCATTTATAGGCTTATTAAGATTTTTATCTAGAAATCGCTGTTTGTGTAAATGGTTTTCTTAAGAATATTGGTTAAGATCTGCGAAAAGATATGCCCACTTCTTAAAACCTTAATATTAAATAATACTTGTTGTGTTATCAATATATGATACTCATTCATTATAATGGTAGTTCAGATATCTCAATCGAGGTCTATTTCTACAACTAAAAAATTGTGGATAAAACTGTAACATCTTTATTTTTCCCTGTAGAAAAATTGCTTGAGATTGCACAAGAATTGCTTAATTCTCTATTTCCGACCTAAATTCAATATAATTTCTTTCCCTAAAATCTTACATAACATCTAAGCCAGACCAGTTTCCTGGGCCATTAAGAAAATTTCAAAAAATAATGAATCTATTGTCTAGACTTGTGACTAAAACCTGTCTAAATATAGGATTATCCTGGCGCTACTAATACCTACAAAACAAGTTACTTGATTTTCAGCAGTATTGCTCTCATTCTCTCTATTAAAAACAACAAAATATCATAAGATCTAGTTTAAATTTTCTACATTTTTCACCAGAATTCATAACTAGCGCCAGCTTAACATACCTTACTTAAACCTTGCAAATCCTGCCAACACAAAAAAGAAATCAAATAAACATTAGAAAATCATCATTATGATCATCACTCAGTTCATATTTACTTAGTTATGATTATGAAGAGAACGATTATGAGTTTGTGTGCGTAAACCCCTTCCAATTTTTCTCTTAAGATAAACATCGTCTATACATAGTTAGAGTAGTAGTAGAGAGAGTAAGGGAAAACTTGTGTGTTGTGATCAGTTATGGCAAACGTTTCGTAAACACCCACTTTTTAAACACACTCACTCACGGCCACAAACCACAAATTTGTTTAACTATGTCTCTGTTATACTTAATAAGCCGTTAGCAACAGGACTTGGCAGAGTTTGTTACTTAAATCTGGCCAGGATAATCCCTGTAAATTAGATGAGATCACATTTAAACAGTGGCGACTAGACATTAAGCTACCAAAAAAGAGAAACAAACAGCCAATAGCTATGAGAAAGATGAACGATCAGCTAGCCAGTCTTACAGTTTAGCAGTCATAGACCATTAATGATCAATCAGTATTCGTAACAAAGAGTTTTATGATTTAGATCATTTTTGTCTGTGGTTATAATAAGGTGTCTCATTAGTTTTCTTGCTGTAGTTAGTGTACAGTAGTTCTGTTTAGTTAGAAATCTAGTTTGTATTTTAGTTTTAAATCATCTCATTTAGTTTGTTGTCCCTTATCCAGTTAGCAGTTAGTTTATGGTTGTAGCAATATCATGTCGTTGATGATGATGACCTGATGATGTTTATCATCACCTTATTGTCTCTTCTTTTGTGTTAGAGTATTGTTTGCTAATTACATTTGTCGCTTAGTTATATTTGTAGGATTTTTTGTTATTTTTGTTTTTTCAATTCATTGAATTTTTGTTAGTTTTTTTGTTAAGATTCAGGTGCTTAGCTGGCGCCCAGCTTTATGTTCAATTCATTTCCGCTTGTAGATAAGATTTGGTTTTCCTTTTTTTTTGCATAAAATTTCATGAGTTTCTTGAATTTGCGATTAACTATTAGTAAAACTGATTAGGATTTGATAAAGAGTTTCTATAGCAGATGTAGTAAGTAATAGTTTTTTTAATGATTGAATGAATTATTTTTGTAGTTTTAAAGTGAAATATGTGTGTTTTGTGTCATATTTCAATCCTAGCAATTCATATTTCAATCCTGAAATAGAATTTGAAATTGTGATGAATTGAGAACAAGCATCCTCACCATTTTTCTTTTTTGGTGCATCTTGGTCATCGATTTGAGAGTGGAGTTTTTACTGTAATAAAAGAATGAATTCATTGATTATATTTTTAACCCTTTGACGACCACGGGGACACCGTTGTCCCAACACAAAAATATTGAATAACTAAATGACGAAATAAAGGATGAGTTTAATTTTAATTAGTTCGTAAACGTGTCTCTTATTAATGTGTTTAGTTTAAAACAACTTCGGTTATAGCTTTTATTATACCCTACACCACCATAGTGGGGAGGGTATATTGGATTTGTGCAGATGTTTGTAACGCCCAAAAATATTAGTCTAACACCCACCTTAAAGTATACCAATCGACTCAGAATCACTTTCTGAGACGATTAAACAATGTCCGTCCGTCCGTCCGTCCGTCCGTCTGGCTGGCTGGTTGTCCATGTAAACCTTGTGCGCAGAGTACAGGTCGCAATCTTGAAGATATTTGGATAAAATTTGGTACATATAATTTTTTCTGCCCAAGGACCAAGCCTATTGAAACTGGCTGAAATCGGTTCATTATTTCACCTAGCCCCCATACAAATGTCCTCCCGAAATTGCACTTTATCGGTCATAAATGTTTAATTTATATATGTATCTACACAAGTTTTTCTTCAAATAAGTTTTATATACATGAAATTCATGTCACTAAATTTTATTATGATCGGTCCATAATTAGTCATAGCTCCCATATAAATCCTGCTTCCGATAATCACTTTAATGAGCATAAATCTCTTAAAAATATTGGTATACACATAAAATGCAACACAAACAACTTCAATATAGATATTAATCACACCACCTACTTTCATGGTGATCGGTCCATAATTGGTCATAGCTCCCATATAAATCCTGCTTCCGATAATCACTTTAACGAGCATAAATCTCTTAAAAATTTTGGTATACACATAAAATGCAACATAAATAACTTTCATACAGACATTAATCACACTACTTAATTCCATGGTGGTCGGTCCATAATGCTCATAGCTACCATATAAGGCCCACTTCCGAAAATCGTTCACGAATATAAATTATTGAAATTTTGAAAGAAAAATGTTTTTGCTCATTTACCTAGTGTAGGGTATTATATGGTCGGGCTTGACCGACCATACTTTCTTACTTGTTTTTTACTGTCTTTGAAAATTTACAGTTTTATTGGTACTGTGTGCAAGAATTGTTCAAAAATTATCCTTATGGTCGTGAAAGGGTTAGATAAGACAAAAAAGTCATATTAACTGCCAGAGTCTCAGGCCCTCGGCGGACTGAAACTTGACTCAAATCTTATATTTCAACTCTTTCTGTTGAAATTTCTGGTTTAATTTTTTTTTCGTAATGATAGCACGAATACAAGAGGCGGAGGAGTGCGTATTTATGTTTCTACTTGTCTTAAGAGTACAACAGTTCTTGGGAACATGAGAATCGCTTTTTGTTGAAACTTCTTTTGGTTCTGTTTGGTGTCGTTTACTTACCTCATGTTGTCATATGTTTGACACTCTGAGATCTGGTAGCATGTGAGTCCAACAAGAGGTGTTATTATGGTATTCAAAGAAAAATGGCATTTTTGAGATAAATGATCGGATGTTTATTTCATAATAAAGAGGAAGGTATGCCGTTAATAATGTTTTACAATATCAGGCAAATGTCCACCACGACCACGTTTACAGGACCATATCCTTTTCATGAAATTTTCCATAACCAAATCGCAAAGTGGCTGCCCTATATCCTCGATAGCCTCACGAATTCTATCTTTGAGGTCTTGAATCGACGCTGGGCTGTTGGCGTAGGTAGACCTTATCTTTCACGTGGCCCCAAAGGAAGAAGTCGCAAGGTGTTAAATCACAAGATCTCGGTTGTCAATTGTGATCACCTCTTCGAAAGATAACACGGTCCGGAATCTTTTCCCGTAAAAGAACAATGGTTTCGTTACTTGTGTGGCACGTAGCGCCGTCTTGTTGAAAGTAAACGTTCTCCAGATCAATATCAACCAAAATACGGTGTAATGACGTTTGTGGAATGCCTAATTCCAAAGAACGACGAGGAATGGACAAACCTGGGTTTTCTTCAACACTTTGGGCTACAGAAGCAATATACTCAGTTGTTCTTGAGCGAGGTGCTCGGGTTTTAATCTTCACATCACTAACTTGTCCCAACAGCTCGAATTTTTCCACCAATTTCTGTATTGCTGTCCGACAAGGTGCTTCACGACGACCCAAAAATGCTTTAGTTTTGCGAACTGTGACTGCAAGATTTTTTCGGTGTAAATTGGTTCACTCACTACTAATGTCTCAGATTTAGTAGATTTAGTATGGACTTTTGGTGAATTCAGTGGTTCGTTTTGTATACAATGTAAAACGTCGCGATCATGTTCCTAATAGGGTGTAAACATGTACATAACGTGTGATCCATATGAAACTATGTGTATGTAAACTTCATGGGTATGACATTTTTGGCAATTAGAGCATGTTCTATTAGGACATCATGTCATATTGTCATAATGTCCTAATATTTCACGAATTGGCGATTTGGCTTAACCGACTCTTAGGCGTTAAGGTTTCTGCTGGTTGGTAACGATAGCCCAATAAACATCGCAGACAGAGTAGTATTATTTTAAGACATTTTTTGCTTGAAAGGCAATAACAACATTTTCATAACATTGTGAATTATTAGGCAATATGACATGATAGGAGACCTTCTGAATTGACCAAATATATATTCTGTTTGTTCGTTTGCCTGGTTGTTTTACAGTTTTCTAATATTTTGTTTTACTCTTTAGATTAAAAGTTTCTAAAACCAGTAAAATGGTTAAAGCTAGTAAGCAAATGAACAGAAATCCCATAGTGGGTATTCCAAAACGGGCAACAGTTTTAGATACTGTGATGTATTCCAAATTATTCATAGTATTATTTTTCCAACCCCGTAAAAATATGGACCTTATGGGCAAAACTAAAAAAAATATATGAAAATTGGGATTTTATCTATTGTTTTTTGGGAATTGCGATATTTTCTTTAACTTTATCTATATATTTGTTGCCATTTTTATATTGCTTATCTAAAGGCGTATCTACGTTAATGAACAAACCTTTTATTGGCAAATTTTCCAAAAAAAAAAAAAATTAAATTTTGTATGTGCAATAGCGATTTGAATTTAAAGGTCTGTAACGACTGCCAGCAACATTCATCATGTTTACAAACACGTCCATCTGTAGAAACTTCTACTTATCAACAATGTTGATAGCATGCGGGTATTATCAATATTTGTAAGTGTTGCCACTTAATGTTTAAACTGCTGACGTTGACATCGAAAGCTCTAGAATTTGAATGTACTAGTTTGTCCGTTAATATCATTGTAGAAGATTCACGAAAAATGGCGTGTGTATAAATAGTGGCAGAGGTTGCAGTCGTGAGTTGAATTTATCATAGGCGCTGTTAGAGTTAACATCAACTGTCTTGTACATTTATAAAGTGTGTGTGCATTTCTGCAAATTGATAAACGTGTATAAAGACACTGAGTGACTATTTGTTCTCATTCTTCTCGATTCACAGTCTTGTCGAACTTACTAATATTATTTTACTAGTTACTGCTCTAAGCCAAAGTTAGTTTGTCGATGTCAAGTGATTACTTCTGCATTACCTTTCGCTTAAAGAATCACCAGTTTGATATTTCTGCATCAAGTGTTTTTTGCTAGTAGTACTTACCTTGAGCATAAATTCAAGCCAAAAATAAGCAAATTAAATTTAGTTTATCAACATTTTTCTATTTAGTTTAAATATCTTTATTAAATTAAATTTCATTTTGTCAACTTTATTATTTATTAAATAAGTACAAATGAAATTGCAATAAATATCACATTTCAAATATATAAACATAAGAAACTGTATACAGAATATATTAAATGTATAACACCCCAGGATACTTACTAACCTAATAAAGCTGTCATATCTTTAGAAATAATTTTTCAACACCTCTCTCACTCTCAGCAGAATACATTACACAACAAATTTTCTCATATAGATATTTGGTGTCCTAATAACATGAAAATAACACTATAAAAACAATACAATACCAAAATACATAATAAGACTAATAATATTCTAACTCAAGTAACTTTTACTATTTGGCAAACCCCAAAAGAAATCACAAGTTTTAGGAATATAAACTAAAAGATATTCTTACTTATAGATATGTACATATCCTATAAGAGTATTAAGTATTCTATTTATAAGACTTATAATCTTTTGTTTTAATAATAAATTTGTTGCGATTTGTTACATTTGATGAGGACCACGATGATGATGATGATGAAGCTGATTTCAACTGTTTGATAACCTTTTTGGGATATAAATTTCGCATACTTCTTTTTTCATTATTGTTTTGTATATAAAGTTGCAAATACGAGTATTGTCTATAATATTGAAATGTTTGCCTAAGGATACATTATGGTGTGGTTTTACATATTGTTTCGATTGTTTTTTTCTTTTTTTGTGGGACTTTGATACTTTAGTGTTGTGTTGTCTTGGAGACTTAATATGATTGTTTTGTATTTTTGGCATATTGCAAACTTTGGCCAAATCAAGAAGGTTTTAAAGTTTTAGTTAAGAAATTGTCAATAAATTTTAAATATTTGTAGCAAATACTTAATTTGTAAAGTTTTCAACAACTTTGTACTTATTAATTATCCTTGTTGAGTCAAATATATTCAAAACTATTTCATTTGAAACTGAGAGGGTTACTAAAATAATGATTTTGAGCTGTATGAAGTTCAATCAGATCGAACATTCCTCTGCTTATAACTTACCTCTGTATGTTGCTCATATTAGTAGGAGTGCCATTGTCCGTCAAGGCAACACATACAATTCATAAACTTTACTTTGTTTTATATGCAAATAAACCTTGAATAAATATGTATGTTCAGGAGTAGTAACAATTTCAAATAATTTAATTCTAAGGTGTAAAATTATAAAAATAAAACTCACACTTAAACTAATATTAAATTATAGTACTCAGAAAAACAAATAATAGAAAATAATATACATTGCTAACACAAAAATATATTGGTCACAACTTGAAAATGTTAAATGAAATGATCTTCAAAAAATAAAAATAAAGTAAGATAGCTATAATCGGCTGTGCCGAATATTATATACCCTTTACCTTTGTTGTGGATACATTAAATGCCCACTTTCAGCGTCTAGCATCCTAAATATATCAAGAAAACTTTTAAAAATTGTACATTTATTTGCTGACGAACAGATTATATTGTAGAAGTTACAAACGAAATGACAATCTTATATATACCCTTCTCACGAAGGTGAAGGGTATAAAAACAACAACTCCAAACGAAACGCCAAAAAAAAAAACAAAAAAAATAATACGCAATGCAATGAAACCAACACACATCCAAACATACGTTTTGTTGCTTTTTTGTCAAAGCATGCAATAAATTGTCTTTTTTTATGAAAGTTTCAGAGGTTGCTCATATCTCCGTTGTATATGGACGGATTTTGCTGATTTCAGATAGGAAACTTCTCATTAGCATGTCTGACATAATTATTGAAGATTTGGATCCCGAAGATATCTGGGGTCTTCAGAAAATTGATTTCAACAGACAGACAAAAAATTTCGTTAATTTTTTTTTTTTAATTTGAGTGGAAAAATCGTGGTAGTCGCGGGTTTTTTGCTTATAAGAGGGTGGAGATTTGGTTTTTGGATGAAATATTATTTAATTTTTCTCCATGCACTTTGTCCACCGTCTCTCCAATTTTTTTTTGTCCATTCCAAAAACTAAGATATTTCAAGATCATCATAATAGGTATTTTTAGTGAGATGATTTCAACCTTGTAGTCAAATCTCTTTCCGCCGAAACATTTCTTCAGGTTTCGAAACAAGAAATAGTCACTCGGGTCTGAATAGGGCAGAAAAGGGTGCATTTCAAAACCTAATTCATGGATTGTTGCCATGGAGCAAACGCGGCAGCCATCGTGCTGAAAGCTTTCTCATACCCAAGTAATCATTGAAAATTGAAATCACTGATGCCTATGGCTTCCACAATCTCTAGGACTTTCAATATCCGATCGGCCAACAGCATATCGTGATTTTCTTTCAATTGTTTAGGGTGTAGAGACCTCAACAGGGGGAACGTTCGGCCTCTTCCGTGCAATGAAATTCAGTAAACCACTTTTTTACCATTAAATTTGATTGTGCAGAGTTCGCGTAGAATTTAGCAAGCTTAATACGCTCAAGTCACGAGGTAGTCTATTATCAATGGCTGTCAAACACATACTACATGACACAGCATGTTCAAATTTTGACAGCAGTCAACTGACAGATTGGCAGTGTTGCCCTTTCAGTTAAGGATCGGGAAATTCAAAGTCGCGGACTTATTGACACACCCTCTTATCTGAGCTATTTGTTGGCTGATTTTCTTGATTTTAAACAGCAATCTACGTTTGACTATAGCTGATATATTGATGTATCAATCATGAATGAAAGTTATTTGGAGGGTCAGGAAAGTTGAGTTCAACAGACAGACGGATATGGCTATCAAATCCGCTATATATTATGATCCAGAACATACATACTGTATGGGGTTGCAAATGAAAAAAAAAAAATAGAAATTACAAACGGAGTATAGGAAAGGGTATAAATATATATAGTCGTTGCTTCGACAAAATCAGGTATGTGACCACTATTATTTCCGGCGACATATTATTAATAGCTAACTGTTTGGCAGTCCTTGCTTCATCTTTTTTTACAATATGTAATTGATACTTTTGCCTTTCCTTGTGAATATCCTTTCGCATACTTCCTTTCGTAGTTTAAAAATTGAAATTCGCATCGCTGGAATTTTATTATTATTTTTACATCAGCCAATATAAATTCTGTCTTAAATTGATTTTCTACGTATAATCGTTTTGAACTAGCTCTGCAGTAATGATCTGGTACTTTAGGTATTGTGTCTAACCATATCGACGAAACATATAACCGATCATGTCAGAACAACGACGATATATTTGGTCAATTCACAAGGTCTCTTATCAGTCATATTGTCATAATGTCCTAATATATCACGACTCGGTGGCTCGGCTTAACCGACTCTTACGCATTCGGCGTTGGTCTCTGCTGGTTCGTTACGATAACACAATAAACAAAGCATAGAGAGTAGTATTATTGTAGGAAATTTTTTGCTTGAAAAGCAATAAAAACCATTGTGAAATATTAGGACATTATGATAATATGACATGATAAGAGACCTTGTGAATTGACCAATTGTATTGTATAAAATAATTTATATACCGTATGAAAAACCTTAGGAAGACCGTTTGAATTTTCATAAAATTGTTCTATGCTTGGATGTTTTTACAGGTTATTTTGAGGTAAAATGTTTAGAATATGTGATGCATTGACATTCTTAGTCCGTTTAACTGTTTCCGTTGATGTATACTTGGTCACAGAGCTGCATTGTACATTTGATGTACAATTACATTTGGTTAGTCATTACAGGGGTGATGTAAGTTGTATGTCTTCCAGGCAAATAAAATCCTAAATGATTTTGAGTCTTGAACTTCGTTTTGTTTGGTATGACGAGGTATGACGAGTAATAAAAATGAGATAAATTCTTCGTCTCTTAATCGTCCAACTACGGTTTATTGACTAAGATAAGCTTATTAAATAGAGTTGAATGAGATAAATGCTTTGCATAAGAATTTGCTACTTGGATTGGGAATGCTAAAAACTTTTCGTTGACGTCTCCAAGGAGCATATTAAATCATTTATTGCCAAAGAAAGTTTTATAACCTACATTCGATTTCCTAACTTGCAGTACATTTTTAATTTCCGGGAATTAATAAGATAATCTTTTCATAATCGTGAATTCCCAGGAATTTTTACTAAATTATAACAAAAATCAATTTTGAATAAGTTTGTTTTCATAGACTATTTGAACGATCTTATCACACTCGTTAAGCAAGTAGTCAATGTATCCCATATAGACAGTAATGTCTGATCAGTTGGCTGACTGCAATTTATATATTTTGGATCATTTGACACGTATGATATCTTTGTAGTGCAGTGAGAAGTCAATTGGTTACTTTATAAATCCCATATAATCTAGCATGAATCCAATTGTCACTTAAGTGTCTCTAAGTAATCTAGAGTGTAGTCACTTTAAACATTTATTTCGTACTGCACTTTTTTGCGAGTAATTAAAGCAAAATTATGTTAGATTACAAACAACTTTTATTACTTTTATTTGCATTAATATATAGTTTATATATCTAACTATAACGCTATTAAAAATTGAATGAAAATCGGTTTACAAATTATTGAGACATTTTCAAATGAATATCGACTTTCGATATTTGATGTCTATAAATTAAAGAACTTAAAATTTTACATTTGATGTAGTATATATTAAGAAATAGGCGTTCTTTCAACAATATCACAAAACATTCAACAACAAATTGTTGCAAAAAACATATATAGACAACATTTATTATTGCAACCACCAGTTACTTGCAAGTCAAGTCTAAAAAGCAAATCAAAAGAAGAAATAAAATGTAAATAATATAAAAGAAGAAAAAAAAAAAACAAATAGCAACCCAAAGCCTCAGGGCTAATTTTAAGGTCATCATCATGCACACAACAACGAATTGTATGAATTGAATACAAAATGATATGTATGCAGCACATGTTGACTGTAACAGTCACTCTCACATTCATATGAAATGCAAGGAATATCTCATATATGCTTATGAATGCTGCAAGTTATTTTACAATATAATAGTGCTATAGCCACACCAATATTAAAAGCCTTAAAATATCTATTGTTTTGTGGCATAAAGCACAAACACTTGAAGATTTTTGAGAGATAGCAAACATATTGAAAACAAATACCACCCAGGAAAAGTTGCAAGGAAATTTTGGCTTATGATTTAAAGCAAAATTATTAAATTTAATAGAGATAGCAAACATAGAAACCACAAGTAGCTGGGGAAAATTTTGAATTGAGAGTCATTAAGTAGCAAATTGAAAGCTTAAATTAACAAATACAAACATTTTAACAATTTATTTTTAAAATAAAGATTTTGTTTAATGTTAAACAATATTGTTCATATTTTTAAATTATGGCCTTTAAATATATTTATACATGTTGTAGTTTGGAAATCTATTTTATAACAATGCCTCATAAATAAGAATTATTTTTAGATATTTTAAGATTTTTGTAGCTTTGATTCATATATGTCAAGGTTTAGTTTATGTTTATTCTTATTTACTTATATAAATAAAATAAAAATAAATAAATGTTTGTTTAATACTAAACAATTATAAATAAAAATCATAATAAAATGTATAGAAATCCTCAACTGAAGATGCTGCACACGTGCACTGAACAATGTTTAAAAAAAACACTCAATACAAATCTTTAGATTTCTCTTCAATTCAATAAAGCATTTTTTAGATTTTATATTATAATATTTGTTTTATTATATCTATTGCTATAAATAATAAAATTTCCTTAAGGCTGCAGTGATATTTCAATTTGAATACAATAACACTGAACATTTTGTGAGCAAAGTTAATGTTAAACAAATATATGTTATTAAAATATTGCTTAGAGAATCACATTTTCATTACTTTAAAAGTGAAAGCAACAGCATATTTTTCTGTTCATTGGAAGTTATTTTTCAGCATTTATTGATATAAATGCTGAAAAATTTTCCTAAGGCTGCAGGGATATTTCAACTTGGAAACAAAAAGAAAATAAACTGTATGAGCATTATTCAACACAATTTGTATAAAACCAGTTTGTACGAATTACTCGCACAAAATTGCAGTCAAAATAAACGTTTAAATTGACTACAGTCTAGGTTACTTGGAGACACCAAAGTGACAATTATCTTCACGCTAGGCTACACGGGATGTATAAAGTAACCAGTCAATTGGTTATTGGTGTCAAGTGATCAGGCATTAGTGAAAATTACTGTCTATAAGGGATACATTGATTACTTGCTTAACTGCTGGAATGTTGACAGAAAAGTTTATAAAACAACACAAACATTTTAAAAGACTTCATAGAGAATCAAATTTTGTCACTTTTGAAGCTTTTATTCTTTGACATTTGACAAGTAGAAACTACGCCATTACTAAAAATGGAACGATATACGCTTCAACAACGCATTGCAATTATTAAAATTCACTACAAAAATTGTGAAAATCTTGCAGTCACAGTTCGCAAAACTAAAACATTTTTGGGTCGTCGTGAAGCACCTTGTCGGACCGCAATACAGAAATTGGTGGAAAAATTCGAGCTATTGGGACAAGTTAGTGATGTGAAGAATAAAACCCGTGGACTTAGCTCCAGAACAACTGACAATATTGCTGCTGTAGCCCAAAGTGTTGAAGAAAACCCAGGTTTGTCCATTCCTCTTCCTATGCGCTATCGAGAGAAGATTAATGATTTCTTGTGGTCGGAGTTGGGTGATATTGATCTGGACAATATTTACTTTCGACAAGACGCCGCTACGTGCCATACAAGCAACGAATCCATTGCTATTTTACGGGAAAAGTTTCCGGACCGTGTTATCTCTCGAAGAGGTGATCACGATTGGCCACCCAAAGGAGGCTATCGAGGACATAGGGCAGCGATTTGGTTATGGAAAATTTCATGAAAAGGATATGGTCCTGTAAGCGTGGTCGTGATGGCCATTTGGCTGATGTTGTTTTTCATTATTAACGGCATACCTTCCTCTTTATTATGAAATAAACATCCGATCATTTATCTAAAAAAAAATGCAATTTTTCTTTGAATACCAAAATAACACCTCTTGTTGGAAAACCCTTTATATGGTGGAAAACAAAATGTTCCTATGAAAGAAATTTTTTGGGAATAAGGGGAATTTTAAATTTGACATTGTATTTCGATAAAAAACTTAGAGATTTTATTGAAAACGATTAATTTTGAAAAAAAAACGTTGTTAATACAATTTCCCTCAAAAGGAAATTTTGAAGGAAATTTTATGAATTTAAAAAAAATTAAAATTTTTAGCTTTTATTTTGAAATATTTGTACAATATAAATTTATTCAAAGTATTGGCCATTGTTAGCTATGTCCTTTTCCCATCTTTCTGGGAACATATGGATTCCGAGTCAAAAGAACAGCTCATCTTTTGATGCCAAGAATGAATCAAGCCAAAAGCAGATACTCTGTTCCAAAATGAGGCATATCCCAGAGAGAACGATCTGCATCGATGGAAACAAATAGTGGTCGGACGTGGAGAGGTCTGGACTATAAGGCGGGTGAGACAAAACTACTTTCTTAATAGTTTTTAACAGGTATTACAACATGTGCGTTGTCATGATGGAATATTACGGTTTCTGGGCGGTTTTTGGCAAAGAGGCTTCATGTCTGACAGATGCTGGGCATTTTTTCGTCCGATGTTCGCTTCGAAGTAGCGTTCTGTAAAGGTTCCCTGTGATGGTCTGGACAGATTTCAGCAGCTCACAATAGATAGGACTATTTTGCTCCAGCCAAATACAGGGCATTACCTTAGGGCCTTGGACATTTGGCTTTGGTGTGATTCGGGTGGTTGGCCGGGCTTCTGATTCGATCTCTTACGCTTTGGGTTATTGTTATGGATCAATTTTTCATCGCAAGTTATCATTCGGTGCAAAAATGATTTTCTTTTGTAGCGTTCCAGCATCAATTCGGACATATAAAATCGACTTTCTCTCAGCTTCAATTCGTATGAAAACCAATTTGTTTGCTTTTGGATGAATCATGCTGCTCACATGCATTTTAAAATTGCTGCTTGAGTTGCTCCCAATGATTTTACAAGCTCTTGTTGAATTTGACAACAATCTTCATGGAGTAATGCTTCCAATTCTTAGTCTTCAAACTTTTCTGGCTGGCCTGGGCGATCTTTGTCTTCCGTATCAAAATCACCACTTCTGAACCGCACAGACCATCTCTCGCACTTATCGATGGAACACATTCACCATATTCAAATTTAAGAAGTAAAGCAAAATTTCTGCCATATGACGCTTTGTTAGCACAAAATTCGAAATGTTCAATAACTAAGTGAGAATAAATGAAAAATATGTACCCTTCAAAATGGCATATAAGTTATTAAAAACATAAATTCGCATATTTAAGTCATACCCCCAATAAATAAATGAAGTTTCCCTTATAATGAATTTTTTATAAGGCTCAATTTTTGGGAAATTAACTAATTTTTTTAACTAAAAATTAAATGCTTGAAAATCATTAAATTGATGAATAATTCCTGGAAAATCAATAGTTTTCTAAAAGTAGAAAATTTTCTGGTTAAGGGAAAATTTCAATATGACATTATATTTCGATAAAACGGTTTATGACATTTTAATAAAATTTCCTTTTAAGGGAAATTTTCAGAATCTGAGGAAATTTCAAAAAAATATAAAACTTTTAATCTTTCTAAAATATATATCAAAAATATTATACAAATTTTTAAAAATTCCTTAAAAATAAAATTTCCTTCAAGGGAAATTTTCGGAGAAAATTTAAAAAAATTATCGGGTTTTTATTATTGTAAAGTATGCATTAAAAATATTATAAAAATTATGAAAATTTCTTAAAAATAAAATTTCCCTTGAAGGGAAATTTTTTAATACATGAAAATTTTTTAAAACTATAAAATTTATGTTAAAAATCTGAAAATAAAATTTCCTTTAGGGAAATTTTCGAAATTTCAGAAAATTTTAAAAAAATTATCGAATTTTTATTATTTGTAAAAGATTCATCAAACATATTATAAAAAATATGAAAATTTCCTTAAAAATAAAATTACCCTTAAAGGGAAATATTGATAATAGAGGACAGTTTTTTAAAAACTATAAAATTTATGTTAAGCTGCTAATAAACAGCATGAAATTATTAAAATTTAAAATAATAGGTTAATTTTTTTTTTTACCTCCAAAATTTTATAAAAAATTTTAAAAATTTCTTAAAAATAAAATTTCCCTTAAAGGGAAATTTTCGAAATTTCAGAAAATTTTAAAAAAATTATAGGATTTTTATTATTTGTAAAAGATGCATCAAACATATCATAAAAATTATAAAAAAAAATCCTTAAAAATAAAATTTCCCTTAAAGGGACATTTTTTTAATAGAGGGAAATTTAACGAAAAAATTAAATTTATGTAAAACTTCCAATTAAGAGCATAAAAATCACAAAATTTAAGAAAAATTCCTTGAAACTAAAATTTCCCTAAAAGGGACATTTTTTTAATAGAGGGAAATTTTTAAAAAAATTCAAAATTTATGTAAAACCTCCAATTAGGAGCATAAAAATCATTAAATTTAAGAATAATTCTATGAAACTAAAATTTCCCTAAAAGGGAAATTTTTCTATATAAAGGAAATACTCAATTTGATATTATGTTTTGTTAAATCTAATATATTTTAACTTAAAAAAATGTTCCTTTTCGTTTTAATACTTAAGTAATTATTGAAAAATAATCAATTTAGAGATTTTTATCATTTCACCTGCTTTAAATTAAACCAAGTTTTATTCTCTAACATAAAACCACACATATAAATCCATAATTTAAGCAAAATTATCGAAAATTATAGAAAAATCTTTAATCCCTACAAAATTTTCTCTGCAAACAAACTTCAAACACAAGAAAAAGGACACATACAAAAAAAACATCTTATAAACAACTAAGACAGCATACAAATTAAGAAAGAAAAAAAAACGAAAAGAACTTGTAAGAAGAAATTATTCAAAAACCCGTAAAAAATATCTTAATTACACATGAGACACAAAGACACAGCAACAAAGCAGTAATTAAAAATAATGAGAATTCATTGTCTCAAACAAACAGCCAAACCAAAAAAATAAAATCTACAAAATTTTAAATAAAATATTCACTACAAAAAAAAAAAAAGCAAGAAAAACCCGTAATAGATACAAAATAACACACACAAGATACAATGACCAAAACTGTTAAAACACATATAAGGCAACAAAGATACACAAATAAAGATACAACGTACTACTACATACTTGTCACCAAAAAAACATGTAAAATTTGTTTCACATTTTTAGTAAAAAAAACCACCCTCCTTTAAATAATTTTTATATACATTTCATATTTTTGTTAGAAAAAACACATAGAAATATGTAAAACCGACCAACTGAAAATGGAAACTGATTCCCAAAGCAAATTATGACAAAGATAAACATCTCTGTGTTGCTTTTTTCTTTTTGTTGGGTTTTCAAAATTTTAAATTTCTTTAAATTTAATGCAAAGTATCAGGTAATGTTGTTTCTTAAATTTTAAACAGTTAAAAAAAAACTTTATGAAGTTAAGCTACTTTAATTGTAGTGGCTACTCTTTAAAGTTGAATTTTTTTCTTTTCCTTTGCTACTTTTTATTATCATAAAGGTCAAGTTGGGAAAGTTTTCCAAGAGTAACAAGACACACACACGCGTAAAATCTTTAAAAGAAAATTTTGCAAAAAAAAATGGGTAAAAAAAATTATGGTGTTCCTAAGGTGTAGAAGGTAACAAATTGTGTAAAACAAATAAACCAACACTACTAATACAGCACCATGGGTCGATAACTACACAGCAAACTAAAATTTTGAAACTTTCTTGGCAATTTAACAAGTAATTACTTTACTGTTCTTAGGAAGTTGTTTTTACTACTAAACTAATATTATTTATACTGTTGCTAGGACTGATACAAATTCCAGCAACAAACATTTAAGCACTTCTAAGGAAATTAGCCATGAAATATTAATTTAAAGACCAACAACTTATGTTTATTATGATTTTTATGAAATTCTCAAGACAATTTAGCTAAGTATATACTCATATAGTGTGTGTAAAACACTGTCACATCCATAATGCAAAACCCATAGCAATGAAATTCTCCCAAAATGTTTATCAGTGTTCTCTTTGTAGTGCAGATAGAAGTCAATTGGTTATTTTATACATCCATGTAATCTAACGTGAAGGCAATTGTCTCTTAAGTGTCTCTAAGTAATCTTTACATGTTTTATTTTTATACAAATTGTGTTTATATATATCTCCTACTGTTTATTTTCTTTTTGCTTAAGTATAGTAACATCCCATGTAACCTAGCGTGAAGTCAATTGTCACTTTAGTGTCTCTAAGTAACCTAAAGTGTAGTCACTTTTAACGATTATTTGTACTGGATTTTAAATATCATTTTTATTTATTTTAACACTGTGATGTCATTGGAAGCAGCTACTTACCACAATCGCTTAGTAACGGCTTTAATAACTATTAGATAGTTAGGTCTCACAGAAGCCGTTATCAGTAAAAATAGAATATTTTTATGCAAATGACTACAACTTCTATGTAATGCAGATGGTATGTAATTGTCATTTAACAGGAAGTTATTGTGTAATTACAAGTTATTAAGTTTTTGCTGGGTATCCTTTAAGAAAAATATAAAAAAAAATGTTTGGAAATTTTTTATTTTTTTTTATTTGTTGGTGAAAAACAATTTGTTCAAAAAAATTTTTTTTTATCAAATAATTGTTGAAAAACAATTTTGGTGAAAAAAAATTTTTGGTGACAAAAAAAAATTTTGTGAAAAAAAAATTTTGGGGAAAAAAATGTTGATGAAAAAATCAAGGTAGTTGCGGTTTTTTGCTTATATCTCAACCATTTTTGGTCCTTTTTAAAATAGCAATCTAACTAAGTTGGACTATAGCGGAGATATAGATGTATCAGTCGTGTATGAAAGTTATTTGATTTCGTAAAGTTGATTTCAACAGACAGACAAACATATCGACTCCGCTATCTATATCAGAGGTGCGCAAAAGTAAATTCTCTCCCCAATACACTTACTCTCACCAACACATTCTATTCTTTATTTTGTTCAGTGCACCTACAAACAAATACAAAAACTGGAAAAAATAAAGAAAAAGTCATACACCCGTGATCATGCGTATTCGTAGTTGTCTCGTTGAGTGGACAACGACTCCTAAAATGTAAGATTTAATTTTGCACAATTGTGCTATGCGCTGCGCACCATTGATCTATAACGATCCAGAATATACATACTTTATGGGGTTGCAAAGCACGACTACCTCGGTTTTTTTACCTATTTTTTTCACCACAAAAAATGTTACCCCGATAATGTTTTTTTTTCCAAAAGAAAATGTTTTTTCACAAAAAATTTGTTTCAATCTTCATCTTAAAATGTACTTTAGTGATGTCTATAAAAGATTGGTCACAGCCGAATATATATCTCTTAATTGTTTTTCTTTATATTGTAACATAAAGTTTATAGAATATAGTTATGTATGGAGTAGCTTCACTGGCAAATACCCTCCATGGCTTTGGTGGCACATACTCGCCCTCTTTTGTCGAAATTTCTCATGACCATTTTGCACAAATGTTACTGAATTTCCTTCTTCAATACACGATTGGTTACGAGCTTGTTGTTCTGTACTTTTGACTTCAAATAACCCCATCAAAAGAAATTCAATCGTGGTGAATCACACGATCTAGGGAGCAAATTCTGATCACCGTAACGGGAGTACACGCAGAAAATTATATTATAGTCACAGTAACTATTTATATGATTGTGGTAACAATAATATGGTTAATTTACGATTCACATAATTGTATTAATCATATTTATGGTTACAGTAAACAAGTATATGTTTGTGACAACCATTTATATGATGAAGGACTTACCATATTATGTTGCTCTCGGCTTATGGATATCATAATCTGAGAACAACATATTATGATAAAATTATTCATCATAACAATGGTTGTCACACACATATACTAGTTTATTCTAACCATATATATGGTTGATACAATTATATGAATCGTAAATTAACCATATTATTGTTACCAAAATCATATAAATAGTTAATGTGACTATAATATTGTTCAAAATGTTGAAATGGTTACAGTAAACATCCACAAATATATTTTTTTTAATAGGAAATTTCACAGGTAGTAATCGAATTGTTTCACGGGGTATGCCACTGTCTTCTTGAAACCACATACAGAGAAATTTCTGTTATCATGTCGCCATATTGAGCACCAGCAACACTCACTGCTAGCTCAGTCTCATTTTCGAAGAAATATGGTGCAATTCGAACCAAATTGAGACACACAATAACATGTTTAACAAAGTCATTAATGTGGATTTATGTGTCAGAGTCATGTAAAATTGTACACTTCGGATGTACACTCCAGGATGGTTTGTTCCAATGGCGTCAATGATATCTCACATACACTTTGTTTTATTTAAATTTAAAGATAGAAAGCGCTTAAAAAAATACCCTTTATAATTGTTTTGATTTATTTTCCTTCCATTGACCCATAAACTACAAACCCATTGTGCATTATCTGTACGATTATAATAGCTACTGTTGGTACTCTAAGCACCACTACTAACACCACCAAATAAAACTGTTTCCTACCAACAAAACAACACTTCTTTAAGTGGTCAAGCCTGGCTACCCATCTGACCAAACAATAAAAAATTTATTTGCTTTTGTGAATAAATCTCGTAAAATTATCGAGAGTTTTTAAAAATATGAGTAGTCGCAGTACGGAATGATTCTCAATAACAGTTTGAAAGAGAATTTTCAAAATAACGAATCTTTAAAGTACACAAATCTCAATCGATAGCCAGCATTTAGGAAATTAGTCAATATATTCCTTATAGACAGTAATTGTCACTAATGTCTGATCAGTTGTCTGACTCCAATTTATATATTTTGGGTAATTTGACACGTGTGTGCTCTTTGTAGTGCATATAGAAGTCAATTGTTTATTTCATACATCCCAGATAATCTAGCTTGAAGTCAATTATCTCTAAAGTGTCTCTAGGTAATCTAGAGTGTAGGCACTTTAAAAAGTAGTTATTTTATCCACCACAAATAATCTATATTTGTTTACAAGCAATCGGTTATTGGACTGTCTATGAGATGTCTTTTTAACTTACTATTTAAGGTTAATTAGCACTCGTTCATGCTAAAATAACCAGTTATGTAGCTAATCAAGTAACCAGTTGGGTAGCTAGTAATGTAACCGACTCTATGTAACCAGTATGTGAATTCAATGCGATGACTACTTTGTAACAGCTATTAGATTGTCTCATTTTAATCCAAAAGGGTCAATTGACCTTATGCTTAGGACATGACGTGTGTTAAAATAACTAGTCACGTAGTTAGTTATGTAACTAGTTGTTACCCTAAATGATAGGTAAAATCACTAGTTCGGGACAGTCTCCTAGAACAGCTGGGTATTGTTAGTGATTAGTTATTGATGTTGTTCTCGAGCCCTTGACGATCGTTTGCGATAGTCGTTCTCGTTGTTTGCTTTTCAAGCAATGTGGTCAGTTGGGTATCTGTGAGAGCCTCAGAATATTTGTATTTGTGTGTGAGTATTTGCGTGTTTTTTCTTGAATAAAAAAAGTGTGGGAGCAACGAACGCATTAATCGATTTTTATCTACAGAAACTCTTCGCAAACACACACACACACCAAGGTTTAGTTAGTTAAACGCGTAAAATGAAGCCACAGTTTAATAGACTCATAGCTTAACTACATTTTCATTTGGACAACAACCACCACTACTACTCAGCTACTATTTAAATTTCCTTTTTGTTTTCTTCTTTTCTTTAAGAAATGTTTAGCCAAGAAAGTTTGTATAAAATTATAAATTTTTTGGGAATTTTTTTTTTTTTTGTTAAATTTTTAACCAAAAAAAAGGTAAATGATATGGTGTGTGACATGTAACATGGCTGGGCTACTTGGGAAAATCTTCATTCAATCTTCAAAATTTCTTTGCTCGTTTTCTTTTTTTTTTATTTAACAACAATGTGTGTAGATAGATAGATGGATGTATAACAATTATGTTTAATGTATGATTTTGACCAAGTTAAGTTTTTTTTTTATTTTGTTTTAAAATGTGTGTAGTTAGGGTTGGAAATATGATTTAAGCGTGGGAATGCTTAGTGAATAGTGTGAATTTTTTCACCAAGATCTTTAACTTTTATTTGTAAGTCTTTAAGATTTTATTTTAAAATGTGTTTAACTGCTGCTTCACTTTATTTTTTAATTTTTTTTTGTTAATGTTTAATAGCTGCTCTTTTAAGACATAGTGGGAGTAATTATGCGTTTGTAGGTGTTTCGGGTTTACGGTTTTGTCAATTTCTTTTTGTCTTTAACAATGTGTGTGATGTATGTTAATATATTCTAATTTAAAACAAAAAAAAAAAAAGAATTTTAATGGCAGTTCTTTTTTTTATTTAACCCCTAATATGTCTAGAAGTTCATCTTTAGTTTTATTTATTACTGCTTTTTGGGTTTTTTTGTGGTTATGGGAAAATACTAATCAATATTTAGCCAACGTAGTTAAGAAAAGTCAAGTGTATAAAGCGTAACCGAGATTTTTTCAGATCACATTTGTAGATAATAATTAAACAAATTTGCTTAAGTAGTTTTAGAAATTCCTGCATATGAAAGTTTTATAAAACAATTAAAACTGTAATATGGGTTTATACTTCTTCAAAAACGTTGTTATGAAATCTTTCTCAATATAGACATAATCTGTTAGTGTGGGGAGTGTCCCAAAGTTCATTTAGGATTTTAATTTGTCGCCTTTTCTTGAGCAGTTCTTTTGACCCGTGCACATCGCTCAAGAACGACTGAGAATATTGCTGCTGTAGCCCAGTGTTGAAGAAAACCCAGGTTTGTGCATTCCTCGTCGTTCTTTGGAATTGGGCATTCCACAAACGTCATTACACCGTATTCTGGACAACGTTTACTTTCAACAAGACGGCGCTACGTGCCACACAAGCAACGAATCCATTGCTCTTTTACTGGAAAAGTTTCCGGACCGTGTAATATCTCGAAGAGGTGATCACAATTGGCCACCGAGATCTTGTATTTAACACCTTGCGACTTCTGCCTTTGGGGCAATGTGAAACATAAGGTGTACGCCAACAGCCCAGCGTCGATTCAAGACCTCGATTCAAGACCTCAAATAGAATTCCTGGGGCTATCGAGGACACAGGGCAGCCACTTTGCGATTTTTTTATGGAAAATTTCATGAAAAGGATATGGTCCTGTAAACGTGGTCTTGTTGGCCAATTGACTGATGTTGTTTTTCATTATTAACGGCATACCTTCCTCTTTATTATGAAATAAAAATCCGATCATTTTTCTCAAAAAATTCCATTTTCTTTGAATACCAAAATAACACCTCTTGTTGGAAAACCCTGTATAAGTTTGTCATTCCGTTTGTAATTTCTATTATTTCTATGTATATTTTGGATCGTTATAGATAGCGGAGTCGATATAGCCATGTCCATCTGTCTGTTGAAATCAACTTTCCGTAGCCCCCAAATAACTTACATACATGACTCATACATCAATATATCCTCTATAGACCCGGTTCGGTTGCTATTTAAAATCGAGAAAATCGGTCAACATATGGCTGAGATATAAGGAAAAAATCAGGGCAACCTCGATTTTTGGCCTATTTTTGATCTATATCTGGATTACTAAGTCATTAATACACAGAGAAAACAGATTCGTAGTCACAACCGAATTTGGCGCCAATCGAATTTTGTCGGTTGCATGTACTATCGATTGAATTCGATTGTAAATACTGAATTTACGATACACACAACTGTTTTAATAATGAATTCGGTGAAAAGCGCCGATACTATTAGTATAACATTTTGGTGGTTTTTCTCTTATTATATTAAAAATAATTTATTATTCTTTAAATTTAATTTAAATAAATATACATAATCATAACTGAAAGAAAGGATTACTGTTAAATGAAGACAATAATGTTTTTCTTAAGTAGAATTTGTATTTATTTTGAATCCGATGTAACTCTTGCATCTGCATTTTGGAGGTTTGCTTCATTGTTTTTAATTTGCTTAAAACATTCAGTTGGCCATAAGCATGTTAGATCTAATAGTGGATGCTGAACCAGACACAATTAATTAATTTTTGTAAGGATACCTATAATTGTAATAAAAAGCTGTCGTTAAGGCATCTTTATGAATGCCAACTTCTAATATGTACTTACATGCATTTCAAACATATTTACATAAATATACATACGCAAATATTTATGTATTTATAGTCCACAGAATTGCTTAAATTACAATTTTATAGCCATTATCCAAAATATTTTCTGTATAAACCGTATATGTTCTTTAAAATAGTTTTTATTTTATTTAATTAAATTTTTTTTAAGGAAAATGTCAAATAATCTAAAATTTTTATTGATTAAAAATTGAAATTATTATAACCGAAAACTTTAAATAAATTTTAGCAAAGACACAAACCAATTCAAATAACCAATTTTACGTCTGTTGGCACCGCATTTCGATTGTAATTGTGGTTTTATAATCCTAACTATAAGAAATCTGTTAGGTATATACAATTTCAATAATTGCAATATTATTTCTGTCTTACTTATTAAATATTTATAATTGGAACTGAATTCCGATCGATTTGTTTTCTGTGTGTATATAAACAATATGGATATATAATGATTGATATTTCAAAGTCCTTTGCAACGATGTATATAAAGTGAATTGGACCTACAATGGGTCAAAATATTTGTTAACCCATATATTTTTTCTCTCCAAAAAATTTTTTTTGTTATACATTTTTTTTTTCAATAATAAATAAAAAAAATGTATTTTTAAAATATTTGAAAAAAAAAAAAATTTTAAATTTGAAAAAAAAAAATTTTTAATTTTTTAAAAAAATAATTTTTGAGAAATATTTAAATTTAAAAAACTATTGAAAAAAATAGATTTAATTCTGTTTGTTTGTTATCATAAAAATATTTAAAATTTTTATTTTAAAGTATAATTTGGTGAAGGGTATATAAGATTCGACACAGCCGAATAAAGTTCTCTTAATTGTTTTTATTAGTAGCGATCTTCCAATAGGGACTTCAGCAATTTGCAAGTCGTTAGCGGCCATATTGTTGGAGCTATATCTATCGAATTGTCTGTCATTTATTCAGTTTGTTCTTCAAAATCACCAAAAACGGTTATAGTGTTCAAAATCAACAACTTGAGTTCGCTGGTGCAGTTGGAAACTGACTGTAATTTTCATCATGAATTCATCTTCAGCCCATTTCAACGTCAATTAAGAAAATTGTCGAATTGGGACGATACTACTACACAGGAGATCCAAGAGCTTCTAATGCATGCCAAAAAAGTCACTGTTTGGTGTGGACTTTGGGCAGGAGGTGTCATTATAACGACTTTGGCAAGTCCACCACCATCATCGGTGTCAAAAGGTCGATGATTAACAACTTCTTTTAGCCTGAATTGGATGAGGGACCCCAGCGACATGTGGTTTCAACATAACAAGAACGTCTAATGCGTCGCAAAAAAGAGAGTTTTTATGAAAATTTAAAATACTAAAAAATTTAACTTTGATTGGTGGAAGAGGAAAGGTTTACTATTGCAGTAGAATCTTCACTATATATTTTTTTCGGATTAGGTAATAATATGCTTAATTTGTTTTATTAAAAATAAGAAGCAGTTAAAATTATAAAAAATTTCCGTTTTTTTTTTTCGAAATCCTTAAGTTTTAAATAGCAGCTACGTCTAAATTATGAGCGCTATTGATCTAATTCTTGTTGGTTTCTATGCTCTCATAATAATAATAATAATACTCTAAAGATTAGTTAAAAAAGTTTGAAAGTGTAGCTTTGAAATTGTATATACAAAATGTGCAGCTTATTTGGCTGCTGATCCTAGTTATACAAAAATTCATAACACATCATTTATAAATCTTCGGAATGTGAAAATTATCTTGCATTAGATTATTGCCAAAACGAGTAAACTTTTTCTGGCATTTTCACACATAATAGTCGAGAGGAAAATTTTAATAACTCGAAATTTATCAAAATTATTTTTGACTTTTATATCATTTTAGCAAGATAATTATAACTTTATTAATAAGAATCATAATTCAATAACAATTTTTTGGGAAAACTGCAGAAATTCGATTTTTTCATGTTAACCCACCCCACCAGGGGGTGAACATGATCGATTATTTTTCAGATTTTAAAAGAAAATTTTGTATAGATTATGATTCCATTATAATTAGATTGACTAAATCAATATTTTATAAAACAACAATGAGCAAAAACTTCAAAAAAAGAAAGTTCTCCATGTAAACCAGTGGTCGGCTTGATCATGATCATTTCTTTACATATAAACAACATGAATCTGACATTCAGTTCATAAAAATCATCAAACAGAACAAAAATCAAAATCATAGATTACAGCAGCTAAAGATAGTTCATAACATATTATTATAATCCAAGTTCAATTTATGCCGATCACTACAGTTTAAAACAGTAAACCCATTTCCAAACTTCACGGGTTAAGATTAAAAGATTTGACTCAAATTTTCAGAACAGCAAGTGTCATAATAAAGAATTTTTCATGATTTGCAAAGGAGATTCACAGAGAAATCTCTTTTTCCTTTTATTTTAAGATCTGTGTTAATCAAATTTTCTATCTTTTCAAATATTCAATTAATAGCAGCAGCAACAACTGTATTTAGTTGTCAATTTTTATGACAACAAATGTTGATGGATATTTGTTTGTTTTATACTGCTTAACCCCCCTCCTACCAAGGCCCCCACACCTCCCTCTCTCTCTCTCTCTTTGCTACCTCTTCATTCATTTACACATCTGCTGCGAGTAACAGCAAAGAAAACAACATTAACGTAAATCCTTACGAGAGAAAAAAAATCATCCAATAAGCAAAAAGGATTTGTCAAAAACAAAAATAATAGAAAATAAAAACAAATTTCATAAAATACATTTAAATGAAATACACAGATGAACAAAAAAAGAATCAACTTACAACTGGAAAAAACTTTTTCAAACGCATTCATTCAAATATACTGGCATACATATCTACATATTCAAGAGTACGAGTGAGTTTTTCCTTTAGCAATAGATGTATGGCAAAAACACATAAATACATATAAAGAAAGAAAATTCACCAGTCATACAATGATTTTTCACAAAAAAAAAAAAACGTACGAAACTACGTACATACGTACAATATATGAAAAGAAAAATCTAAAAAAGAAAAGAAAATGAAAAACGAACAAATGTATTTAATGGGGAAAACACGCCCAGTTTATTTATATGTACAAATGTATGGATTTTTACATATACGAAGCCAGTATACAATACAAACATACACACGAACATATATGGGAATATTTAGCTTAAAATATATAAATATATATATATGTATTTACTTATACATATACATCATCATATGCATGTACCTTCATATAAAAATATTTTTTCAACATACCCGTGTATGTACTTATTCTAAGTATCCACACTTGTACTCGTCCTGTATCTCAGCGAATGGTAAAGAGATAAAATTTTGTTTGGTATTTTTACATTTAAATGAAGATGACAACTTTGGCAAGAAAACATAAATAAAGGAATACATATACAGACATTTTTACATAAGAGTATATACCTTTTTCTTATAAGTACATACTTATAATGAAACAACACAAAAGCAATAACAACTCATAACCCTACGTAATTTAAAACAGAACCACCTAATATTATAGTCCTAATGAAAAAGAACCGAAGAAAAATTCAGCTATTATAAAAGTTCAGTTCTGTTCTAGTTCTGTTTTAGTTCTGTTCTAGTTCTGTTCTAGTTCTGTTTTAGTTCTGTTCTAGTTCTGTTTTAGTTCTGTTCTAGTTCTGTTCTAGTTCTGTTCTAGTTCTGTTCTAGTTCTGTTCTAGTTCTGTTCTAGTTCTGTTCTAGTTCTGTTCTAGTTCTGTTCTAGTTCTGTTCTAGTTCTGTTCTAGTTCTGTTCTAGTTCTGTTCTAGTTCTGTTCTAGTTCTGTTCTAGTTCTGTTCTAGTTCTGTTCTAGTTCTGTTCTAGTTCTGTTCTAGTTCTGTTCTAGTTCTGTTCTAGTTCTGTTCTAGTTCTGTTCTAGTTCTGTTCTAGTTCTGTTCTAGTTCTGTTCTAGTTCTGTTCTAGTTCTGTTCTAGTTCTGTTCTAGTTCTGTTCTAGTTCTGTTCTAGTTCTGTTCTAGTTCTGTTCTAGTTCTGTTCTAGTTCTGTTCTAGTTCTGTTCTAGTTCTGTTCTAGTTCTGTTCTAGTTCTGTTCTAGTTCTGTTCTAGTTCTGTTCTAGTTCTGTTCTAGTTCTGTTCTAGTTCTGTTCTAGTTCTGTTCTAGTTCTGTTCTAGTTCTGTTCTAGTTCTGTTCTAGTTCTGTTCTAGTTCTGTTCTAGTTCTGTTCTAGTTCTGTTCTAGTTCTAGTTCTGTTCTAGTTCTAGTTCTGTTCTGTTCTAGTTCTGTTCTAGTTCTGTTCTAGTTCTGTTCTAGTTCTAGTTCGGTTCTAGTTCTGTTCTAGTTCTGTTCTAGTTCTGTTCTAGTTCTGTTCTAGTTCTGTTCTAGTTCTGTTCTAGTTCTGTTCTAGTTCTGTTCTAGTTCTGTTCTAGTTCTGTTCTAGTTCTGTTCTAGTTCTGTTCTATTCTAGTTCTGTTCTAGTTCTGTTCTAGTTCTGTTCTAGTTCTGTTCTAGTTCTGTTCTAGTTCTGTTCTGTTCTAGTTCTGTTCTAGTTCTGTTCTAGTTCTGTTCTAGTTCTGTTCTAGTTCTGTTCTAGTTCTGTTCTAGTTCTGTTCTAGTTCTGTTCTAGTTCTGTTCTAGTTCTGTTCTAGTTCTGTTCTAGTTCTGTTCTAGTTCTGTTCTAGTTCTGTTCTAGTTCTGTTCTAGTTCTGTTCTAGTTCTGTTCTAGTTCTGTTCTAGTTCTGTTCTAGTTCTGTTCTAGTTCTGTTCTAGTTCTGTTCTAGTTCTGTTCTAGTTCTGTTCTAGTTCTGTTCTAGTTCTGTTCTAGTTCTGTTCTAGTTCTGTTCTAGTTCTGTTCTAGTTCTGTTCTAGTTCTGTTCTAGTTCTGTTCTAGTTCTGTTCTAGTTCTGTTCTAGTTCTGTTCTAGTTCTGTTCTGTTCTGTTCTAGTTCTGTTCTGTTCTAGTTCTGTTCTAGTTCTGTTCTAGTTCTGTTCTAGTTCTGTTCTAGTTCTGTTCTAGATCTGATCTAGTTCTGTTCTAGTTCTGTTCTAGTTCTGTTCTAGTTCTGTTCTAGTTCTGTTCTAGTTCTGTTCTAGTTCTGTTCTAGTTCTGTTCTAGTTATGTTCTAGTTCTGTTCTAGTTCTGTTCTAGTTCTGTTCTAGTTCTGTTCTAGTTCTGTTCTAGTTCTGTTCTAGTTCTGTTCTAGTTCTGTTCTAGTTCTGTTCTAGTTCTGTTCTAGTTCTGTTCTAGTTCTGTTCTAGTTCTGTTCTAGTTCTGTTCTAGTTCTGTTCTAGTTCTGTTCTAGTTCTGTTCTAGTTCTGTTCTAGTTCTGTTCTAGTTCTGTTCTAGTTCTGTTCTAGTTCTGTTCTAGTTCTGTTCTAGTTCTGTTCTAGTTCTGTTCTAGTTCTGTTCTAGTTCTGTTCTAGTTCTGTTCTAGTTCTGTTCTAGTTCTGTTCTAGTTCTGTTCTAGTTCTGTTCTAGTTCTGTTCTAGTTCTGTTCTAGTTCTGTTCTAGTTCTGTTCTAGTTCTGTTCTAGTTCTGTTCTAGTTCTAGTTCTGTTCTAGTTCTAGTTCTAGTTCTAGTTCTAGTTCTGTTCTGTTCTAGTTCTGTTCTAGTTCTGTTCTAGTTCTGTTCTAGTTCTGTTCTAGTTCTGTTCTAGTTCTAGTTCGGTTCTAGTTCTGTTCTAGTTCTGTTCTAGTTCTGTTCTAGTTCTGTTCTAGTTCTGTTCTAGTTCTGTTCTAGTTCTGTTCTAGTTCTGTTCTAGTTCTGTTCTATTCTAGTTCTGTTCTAGTTCTGTTCTAGTTCTGTTCTAGTTCTGTTCTAGTTCTGTTCTAGTTCTGTTCTGTTCTAGTTCTGTTCTAGTTCTGTTCTAGTTCTGTTCTAGTTCTGTTCTAGTTCTGTTCTAGTTCTGTTCTAGTTCTGTTCTAGTTCTGTTCTAGTTCTGTTCTAGTTCTGTTCTAGTTCTGTTCTAGTTCTGTTCTAGTTCTGTTCTAGTTCTGTTCTAGTTCTGTTCTAGTTCTGTTCTAGTTCTGTTCTAGTTCTGTTCTAGTTCTGTTCTAGTTCTGTTCTAGTTCTGTTCTAGTTCTGTTCTAGTTCTGTTCTAGTTCTGTTCTAGTTCTGTTCTAGTTCTGTTCTAGTTCTGTTCTAGTTCTGTTCTAGTTCTGTTCTAGTTCTGTTCTAGTTCTGTTCTAGTTCTGTTCTAGTTCTGTTCTAGTTCTGTTCTAGTTCTGTTCTAGTACTGTTCTAGTTCTGTTCTAGTTCTGTTCTAGTTCTGTTCTAATTCTGTTCTAGTTCTGTTCTAGTTCTGTTCCAGTTCTGTTCTAGTTCTGTTCTAGTTCTGTTCTAGTTCTGTTCTAGTTCTGTTCTAGTTCTGTTCCAGTTCTGTTCTAGTTCTGTTCTAGTTCTGTTCTAGTTCTGTTCTAATACTGTTCTAGTTTAATTCAGAAAGTACAAAAACTAGCTTTTCACTTATCTTTTAAACAGCCGAATAATTTCCGATTACGGATATCGATATTCGGCTGTTAGCATATTTGTTTTGGCTTAGTATTTTACATAAATAAATACAGCTTCTTTTAGATGAACAAAAAAGTTTTCATAGAATTTCATTTGCAGAAAAAGGGTAGGTTTTTTGGCTGATAATATTGTATGTGTAGCTAGTCCAACTCCCACACGTTATTGCACCTCCAAAGGACTTAAACACACACATACTCTATATGTATTCATAAACATTGGCAAGCTTTTGCTTATCTCTTACAAACACATACCAATACGTTCTCATACCTCCCATAAGGGATTCTTTGGATCCTTCATACTCACATTAATTCTAAACCAAATGGTGATGTATTTTCCTCTTTCATTTTTAACCGTTTTAGTTGAAAGAAAAAACATGAAAAACTCATGAATATTTTTTTGGTGGTACGCGCATGTGACATATACTCGCAGTTGTAGCCACAAATAAACATATATACACATTCATACACACATAAATATATACGACATTCAGATACAATCATCATACAGGAGCAACAACATCATCATTATCATCATCAACAACATTATCCTGTATGAATGTGTATGTGTGTAGAACAGAGGAAAATTGTCAAGTATACGCCACAGCAACAACAGCAGCAACAACATTATTAAGCATCACCCACATCCTCCATCCACAAAAACATGTAAAATGAAAATGGAATTGGAAAACTCGTGTGAGCATATAACTCTTGTATGAGCTTCTAGTTAGACATACATACAAACACATTAATACACATGAATGTGTATATTTATATAAAAGTTTTCCATACGCGTAACATCACGTTCTCCCCTTTAAAGAAAAGCGAACCCACACCATTTCCATACCCCACTGTCTACCTATGAAAAACAACAGAAATTTCCCTCTCATACCCTGTTCTAAAGAGAAATGGTCCTTAATACTCATATATACTGGAAAACAAAAACGTTTAGTTACGTTTATTAAAATTCCCCTGGTTAATGCTGCCTCACCATCCCCATCCAACCATCACTCCAGTCCTCAAAAACACACATCACTCACAGCGCTAAAAAGAGACAGTCATATTAATAAAACGCGAAAAAAATAACGCTCAAAGTTAACGTTTTTTCCAAAGTTCTCACAGCGTAAAAAATTGCTGTTTTATGCTCCTGGTGTCAAGTTTGAGTGGGTGTCTGTTAGTTGAGTAGAAAAACATGTTAAAAAAGAAGCTCAATTTTCCTTAAAAATGCGCATTTTCCGTATATTTTTTTCTCTCAAATATAATGAATTTTCCTTAGACCCCCTTTACTTACTTTCCCCAGAATATATTTAATTTTGTTTGGGATCATTGTAACCGTAATCTTTTCCAATACAAGCTACACACTCCATCCTTCTATTGATTGTCTCACCAGCATTTTCTTGCTTTTGTCTTTGTTGTTTCTCACTTTTTTCTTCTTTAATGAAAACTTTCACTTTTAAAACTTGACTGTTTCTTTAAAATTCTTACAAACTCTTACACTTTGTCCCCTTTACCCCTTTCTTTGTCCAGATCTGCTAATTTTGTGTGTACAGTTTGTCCATAATTATAATGAGTTTTTGTCTCGTTAGAAATCTTATATTTGGTTTCAGTGGAGAGGGACTTAGTGGGAAAGGGATTGAAAGACAAATAAGTTTATAATTTATGGACTTGCTAAAGAGTCGGGAATTAGGGAGAGATGTTTTACAAATGGTGGTTTATTAATAAGATATTTAACAATGTATGTTCTAGGTATTAGAAGAAGTTGTAGAGAAATGTAGTATGTGCTCATATTTAATGCTGCAATAATACCAAATAATGATATTCGAATAAAAATGTTACTTATACTCAAAATTCTGCCTTATAACCAAACATATTTCTGTATAATAATTAATTTAACCTAATATTCAGACTAATCCGACTTCTATCTTTTATTCAGGATTCAGATCTAGATCAGTTCAGTTCTAGTTCAGTTCCAGTTCCAGTTCCAGTTCCAGTTCAGTTCTAGTTCTAGTTCAGTTCTAGTTCAGTTCTAGTTCAGTTCTAGTTCAGTTCTAGTTCAGTTCTAGTTCTAGTTCAGTTCTAGTTCAGTTCTAGTTCAGTTCTAGTTCAGTTCTAGTTCAGTTCTAGTTCAGTTCTAGTTCAGTTCTAGTTCAGTTCTAGTTCAGTTCTAGTTCAGTTCTAGTTCAGTTCTAGTTCAGTTCTAGTTCAGTTCTAGTTCAGTTCTAGTTCAGTTCTAGTTCAGTTCTAGTTCAGTTCTAGTTCAGTTCTAGTTCAGTTCTAGTTCAGTTCTAGTTCAGTTCTAGTTCAGTTCTAGTTCAGTTCTAGTTCAGTTCTAGTTCAGTTCTAGTTCAGTTCTAGTTCAGTTCTAGTTCAGTTCTAGTTCAGTTCTAGTTCAGTTCTAGTTCAGTTCTAGTTCAGTTCTAGTTCAGTTCTAGTTCAGTTCTAGTTCAGTTCTAGTTCAGTTCTAGTTCAGTTCTAGTTCAGTTCTAGTTCAGTTCTAGTTCAGTTCTAGTTCAGTTCTAGTTCAGTTCTAGTTCAGTTCTAGTTCAGTTCTAGTTCAGTTCTAGTTCAGTTCTAGTTCAGTTCTAGTTCAGTTCAGTTCTAGTTCAGTTCTAGTTCAGTTCTAGTTCAGTTCTAGTTCTAGTTCAGTTCTAGTTCAGTTCTAGTTCAGTTCTAGTTCTAGTTCAGTTCTAGTTAAGTTCTAGTTCAGTTCTAAGACCAAGTCTTTTTTTAAGGTTAGACAAACAAATTTTAAATTTTCATTTCTAATTAGTGTTGTTTTCAATTTACCGTCGGTAAATATCAGACAGAACATTAAACAATATTCATACATTAGTTGTTTGTTACAAAAGTTGCTTGCAAATAATAGAAAACTGACAAGCATATTAAGAAAATAAAGTCAGCCCACCCTTTTCGCAATTTTTTCATAATAAAGAAACTTCTAAAAGCAACTTCATTTCTTTTAAAATCTATTGTCTACTTGCGTTATTTTTCAACATAAACACAACTTTTTTGTCTGTTATTTTTAGCAGCTCATATTACATCTTTAAGACACCAGAAACATTGGACAACAATAAAAAATTAAATAGAAATGACAGGACAACATATATAAATATTAGGACAAAAAAGTATTTGCCAGGACAACCAGGATTTATTGTAGTCTCTATACATATATATGTTTCTGATTTTTGTTTTCCTCATCAAGACCGTAAGACAAGGCAAGTTTATGATAGAAAATTATGAAAATATAAAACTGAAACGCTTAAGGTTATAATAGAGACACAGGAGGAAGGGAAAACACAGGCATTTTTTATATGTTTTTGTTGATTATTTCTTGAGGAATGGTGTGGCGTAGAGACGTCTGAAAATTAACGAAAAAATTCTGTTGGAAACAAAATTAATGAATGTTTTCTTTTTGGGGAGTATGGTAAATGAAAATCAGCAAAATATTAATAAAGTAAGTTGGAAAAAAATGTATCCTGTTTTTGGTATAAAAATCGTTTCTATTTTTTAGCCTTCGCAACGCTGTATGAGACAAGTAATAATTGCACTCACCCACTGGAGTTTTAGTTGAGTGTTTTTTTTTTTTTAATATTTTTATTTCATTTTCGTCTGATTTTTGTTTCTATTTTTGTTTCTATTTTATTTCATGCTCTTATATACAATACATACATTCTCGTATTTTATAATTTTAATTTTCTCCTGGGTAATTGTCTGCTTTTGATGGAATCGTTTATTATTTTCATAAATTTTTATTATTTGTTTTCGCAAATTTCTAGTGAAACTCCAAACTCATGCTCATTAATTTGAGAAGAAAGTAGCAGAAGAAGATTTAATCAATCAATTTGTACAAGAGGGTTGGGTTGATGTTTTGAGACAAGTGCAAATTAAGCAAAAACAAAAATGTTTAATTTAGAAAGAAGTTTAAAAATAAGTATGAGAATGTGGGCTACAGAAAATGTAATATGCAGATATCACTACTCTAGAAGTCTGAGTTAATGTTAAAGATTCTTCAGAGTTTGAGGAAGCAGTTTAAATCTTGGAACTGAACTAGAACTGAACTAGAACAGAACTAGAACTGAACTAGAACTGAACTAAACTGAACTAGAATTGAACTAGAACTGAACTAGAACTGAACTAGAACTGAACTAGAACTGAACTAGAGCTGAACTAGAACTGAACTAGAACTGAACTAGAACTGAACTAGAACTGAACTAGAACTGAACTAGAACTGAACTAGAACTGAACTAGAACTGAACTAGAACTGAACTAGAACTGAACTAGAACGGAACTAGAACTAGAACTGAACTAGAACTGAACTAGAACTGAACTAGAACTGAACTAGAACTGAACTGAACTAGAACTGAACTAGAACTGAACTAGAACTGAACTAGAACTGAACTAGAACTGAACTAGAACTGAACTAGAACTGAACTAGAACTGAACTAGAACTGAACTAGAACTGAACTAGAACTGAACTAGAACTGAACTAGAACTGAACTAGAACTGAACTAGAACTGAACTAGAACTGAACTAGAACTGAACTAGAACTGAACTAGAACTGAACTAGAACTGAACTAGAACTGAACTAGAACTGAACTAGAACTGAACTAGAACTGAACTAGAACTGAACTAGAACTGAACTAGAACTGAACTAGAACTGAACTAGAACTGAACTAGAACTGAACTAGAACTGAACTAGAACTGAACTAGAACTGAACTAGAACTGAACTAGAACTGAACTAGAACTGAACTAGAACTGAACTAGAACTGAACTAGAACTGAACTAGAACTGAACTAGAACTGAACTAGAACTGAACTAGAACTGAACTAGAACTGAACTAGAACTGAACTAGAACTGAACTAGAACTGAACTAGAACTGAACTAGAACTGAACTAGAACTGAACTAGAACTGAACTAGAACTGAACTAGAACTGAACTAGAACTGAACTAGAACTGAACTAGAACTGAACTAGAACTGAACTAGAACTGAACTAGAACTGAACTAGAACTGAACTAGAACTGAACTAGAACTGAACTAGAACTGAACTAGAACTGAACTAGAACTGAACTAGAACTGAACTAGAACTGAACTAGAACTGAACTAGAACTGAACTAGAACTGAACTAGAACTGAACTAGAACTGAACTAGAACTGAACTAGAACTGAACTAGAACTGAACTAGAACTGAACTAGAACTGAACTAGAACTGAACTAGAACTGAACTAGAACTGAACTAGAACGGAACTAGAACTAGAACTGAACTAAAACTGAACTAAAACTGAACTAAAACTGAACTAGAACTGAACTAGAACTGAACTAGAACTGAACTAGAACTGAACTAGAACTAGAACTGAACTAGAACTGAACTAGAACTGAACTAGAACTGAACTAGAACTGAACTAGAACTGAACTAGAACTGAACTAGAACTGAACTAGAACTGAACTAGAACTGAACTAGAACTGAACTAGAACTGAACTAGAACTGAACTAGAACTGAACTAGAACTGAACTAGAACTGAACTAGAACTGAACTAGAACTTAACTAGAACTGATCTAGAACTGAACTAGAACTGAACTAGAACTGAACTAGAACTGAACTAGAACTGAACTAAAACTGAACTAAAACTGAACTAGAACTGAACTAGAACTGAACTAGAACTGAACTAGAACTAGAACTGAACTAGAACTGAACTAGAACTGAACTAGAACTGAACTAGAACTAGAACTGAACTAGAACTGAACTAGAACTGAACTAGAACTGAACTAGAACTGAACTAGAACTGAACTAGAACTGAACTAGAACTGAACTAGAACTGAACTAGAACTGAACTAGAACTGAACTAGAACTGAACTAGAACTGAACTAGAACTGAACTAGAACTGAAGTAGAACTGAACTAGAACTGAACTAGAACTGAACTAGAACTGAACTAGAACTGAACTAGAACTGAACTAGAACTGAACTAGAACTGAACTAGAACTGAACTAGAACTGAACTAGAACTGAACTAGTACTGAACTAGAACTGAACTAGAACTGAACTAGAACTGAACTAGAACTGAACTAGAACTGAACTAGAACGGAACTAGAACTAGAACTGAACTAGAACTGAACTAGAACTGAACTAGAACTGAACTAGAACTGAACTAGAACTGAACTAGAACTGAACTAGAACTGAACTAGAACTGAACTAGAACTGAACTAGAACTGAACTAGAACTGAACTAGAACTGAACTAGAACTGAACTAGAACTGAACTAGAACTGAACTAGAACTGAACTAGAACTGAACTAGAACTGAACTAGAACTGAACTAGAACTGAACTAGAACTGAACTAGAACTGAACTAGAACTGAACTAGAACTGAACTAGAACTGAACTAGAACTGAACTAGAACTGAACTAGAACTGAACTAGAACTGAACTAGAACTGAACTAGAACTGAACTAGAACTGAACTAGAACTGAACTAGAACTGAACTAGAACTGAACTAGAACTGAACTAGAACTGAACTAGAACTGAACTAGAACTGAACTAGAACTGAACTAGAACTGAACTAGAACTGAACTAGAACTGAACTAGAACTGAACTAGAACTGAACTAGAACTGAACTAGAACTGAACTAGAACTGAACTAGAACTGAACTAGAACTGAACTAGAACTAGAACTGAACTAGAACTAGAACTGAACTAGAACTGAACTAGAACTGAACTAGAACTGAACTAGAACTGAACTAGAACTGAACTAGAACTGAACTAGAACTGAACTAGAACTGAACTAGAACTGAACGAGAACTGAACTAGAACTGAACTAGAACTGAACTAGAACTGAACTAGAACTGAACTAGAACTGAACTAGAACTGAACTAGAACTGAACTAGAACGGAACTAGAACTAGAACTGAACTAAAACTGAACTAAAACTGAACTAAAACTGAACTAGAACTGAACTAGAACTGAACTAGAACTGAACTAGAACTAGAACTGAACTAGAACTGAACTAGAACTGAACTAGAACTGAACTAGAACTGAACTAGAACTGAACTAGAACTGAACTAGAACTGAACTAGAACTGAACTAGAACTGAACTAGAACTGAACTAGAACTGAACTAGAACTGAACTAGAACTGAACTAGAACTGAACTAGAACTGAACTAGAACTTAACTAGAACTGATCTAGAACTGAACTAGAACTGAACTAGAACTGAACTAGAACTGAACTAGAACTGAACTAGAACTGAACTAAAACTGAACTAGAACTGAACTAGAACTGAACTAGAACTGAACTAGAACTAGAACTGAACTAGAACTAGAACTGAACTAGAACTGAACTAGAACTGAACTAGAACTGAACTAGAACTGAACTAGAACTGAACTAGAACTGAACTAGAACTGAACTAGAACTGAACTAGAACTGAACTAGAACTGAACTAGAACTGAACTAGAACTGAACTAGAACTGAACTAGAACTGAACTAGAACTGAACTAGAACTGAACTAGAACTGAAGTAGAACTGAACTAGAACTGAACTAGAACTGAACTAGAACTGAACTAGAACTGAACTAGAACTGAACTAGAACTGAACTAGAACTGAACTAGAACTGAACTAGAACTGAACTAGAACTGAACTAGTACTGAACTAGAACTGAACTAGAACTGAACTAGAACTGAACTAGAACTGAACTAGAACTGAACTAGAACTGAACTAGAACTGAACTAGAACTGAACTAGAACTGAACTAGAACTGAACTAGAACTGAACTAGAACTGAACTAGAACTGAACTAGAACTGAACTAGAACTGAACTAGAACTGAACTAGAACGGAACTAGAACTAGAACTGAACTAAAACTGAACTAAAACTGAACTAAAACTGAACTAGAACTGAACTAGAACTGAACTAGAACTGAACTAGAACTAGAACTGAACTAGAACTAGAACTGAACTAGAACTGAACTAGAACTGAACTAGAACTGAACTAGAACTGAACTAGAACTGAACTAGAACTGAACTAGAACTGAACTAGAACTGAACTAGAACTGAACTAGAACTGAACTAGAACTGAACTAGAACTGAACTAGAACTTAACTAGAACTGATCTAGAACTGAACTAGAACTGAACTAGAACTGAACTAGAACTGAACTAGAACTGAACTAGAACTGAACTAAAACTGAACTAGAACTGAACTAGAACTGAACTAGAACTGAACTAGAACTAGAACTGAACTTGAACTAGAACTGAACTAGAACTGAACTAGAACTGAACTAGAACTGAACTAGAACTGAACTAGAACTGAACTAGAACTGAACTAGAACGGAACTAGAACTGAACTAGAACTGAACTAGAACTGAATTAGAACTGAACTAGAACTGAACTATAACTGAACTAGAACTGATCTAGAACTGAACTAGAACTGAACTAGAACTGAACTAGAACTGAACTAGTACTGAACTAGTACTGAACTAGAACTGAACTAGATCTGAACTAGAACTAGAAGAGAGTTCGAATATAAGGCAATAGTCTGATTAAAAGTTGGATGTTTGAATTTAAGTCGGTAGTCTGGGTATAAGACGGTAGTCTGAGTATAAATTAGTTCTCTGAGTATAAGACGTTAGTTTGATAATAAGTCGATAGTCTGAGTAGAGACCAGTTCTCAGATTAGAAGACTATTGTATGCGTAGGAGACAGTTGTGGCAGTATAAGACGAGTGTCTGAGTAGAATACTGTAGTATAAGGAGAAGATGGTCTCTGTGTATGACGGTAGTTTGATTATGAGACTATATTCTGAATAATAAACGATAGTCTCTAGTTGAAGTAGAAGACGGTTGTTTGAGTATATGACGGTAGTCGGAGTATGAGACTGTAGTTTAATTAAATGTTTGTTTGTTTTTGAGACGATATTCTAAATAAAAGATGGTATTCGCAGTAAAATACATTTGTCTGTGTAGATGACAGTATGAGTTGAAGTATGCACGAGTAGTCTGCTTATAATTGTTATTATAAGACGTTAGTTTGATTGTAATTCTTACAATAAAAATCGGAAGTCTGAGTAAAAGTTCAGTTTGACTTTGACACATCTCACTTATCACAAGGAACTTTAAAAATTCTATACTAAAATTGCGTACCTAAAGCCCGCTATATTATTGTACACATTTTGAAAAATTTAATGCAGTTAATAGGTTGTTTAACTTTAATATTCCTGCAATAAATTCGCTTATGTTTCGTTTTGTTTATAGTCAAACGGCAATTGAATTTATTGCCTTTGTGTTATTCGTTTGCCGACGGCATTGAAATTTTCTTGAGGAAGAACATTTTTTCACAGCGTTAATATTTTTTTATTAGCAGTTTCAGAATTATTGTTAATAATGATTAATAATTCCAGCTCCCTTTTAAGGCTTAAGGAAAGTATAAAAAAATGCTTAATGTTTTAGCAATATCATTTAAATAGTAGCAATTTTCCTTCCGATCTATTAAGAAAATTCATAAATGTGTTTATTAATTTCAGATTTCAAACATTTCACTTCGTTTTAGCAGCAACTCAAGCCTTTTTTTTCTCAGTTAACTCCACTCCCTTTTTTTGATTGCATACATTTGGGAAAACACATACATTTTGACAAATACACATTCATTAAATACACACACACACACTGAATCGCATATGTAGGTAGATTCATATATCTAAACACTTTTTCCTCCCAAAAAAAAAAAAAAACTCATATTTAGCACTTGGAAAAACTAAACAGTTGTTGGAAAAAAAAACGACACATCTAAACAACGCGCACAATCCGATACATTTGAAAATGTAAGAAAAAAATCAAAGTTTTTTAATATTTCTAAATTCACATACACACATATGATGAGTAAAAGCAAAAACAACAACCAAAGAAAAAAATCCAGTAAACCAATCGGAAAATGAATTCCATGAAGTCCCTCCATAGGGACACTCCTCATATGTGTTGTGTTACACATACAATGAAATCCAAAAAAAATAATAAAAAATAGAGAATGTAGTCCTTGTTGTCATGCACGTACACATATGAATTACAGCTGTTGTATTTGGCAACAGGATATTATCTTGGTATCCAGTTAATTATCTCTTAGATGAGTATTTTTCCTTATTATTAATTTATTATCCTTATTAATTTCTGTTTTAGTTTCAAAAGAAACCACAGCAAAGCTAGTTAGCAATTTAGCTTGTTAATTTTTTTTTTAAGCAACAAATTTTATCCGTATTATTTTTCCTTGTGAATGTCCACTAAGTTAAAACTGAATTGAAAGTTTTCTGACCACTTGCTATATTTTGCCGCTTCGTTGATTTTTTTTCCATTTTTTGTTTTTTTTTTAATTTTTTCTCATTTTCTTAGGTTTTCTATATAGAGTAAGTAGTAGTGTAGTTAGTATCCAGTGGCAGTGTGTTTGTGTATGAGTGTAGTATTTAATACAAAAGGTTCCTTGTTTTCTGTGCTTTTCATTGTATTTTCAGTAGTAGCAGCCATCATCAAACAAACACTTGGTTTTGCTTTTGCCTGGTGAAAATGGTTTAATAAATATTCAAGACACATACACTTATATACAAATGTTAGCTATAGCAAAAAAAAAAAAGAAATATCGACCAACAGTTCGTCCAACCATCCAACCAACAGGACTTTGCTTTACAAAACCATTGACTAAATGACAAACATTTTTTATGTAAAAATTAAAGTGTGCTTAAATTTGTTGAGCTTTAATTAAGAGAAAATTGTTGAAACCAGAATAATATGTTTCAATTTTCAATGCTTTAATTTGGATAACTATTTTTAGTCTGTAATATTTACTATTCGTATCGAAGTTTGTTCATAAATGATTTGATGTCATTAAATTTAAGATTCCCTCATATAAACTTTTGCATATTTAGCAAAGGAAATATTTGGAAATAAATACCCAACATTAAGTTCCGCATAGTCATCTGACTTAACAGACATCTTCCGGAGCTAAAGAAGCAGTTCAATTTATAAATCAGAAATGGTCTCAGTATAAGAGACCATCTATGTATAAGACGCTTCTATGAGTATAAAATCGAGAATAATACCTTAGTATGAGAAGAAGACAGTAGTCCGAGAATAAGCCAGTAGTCGAATTATAACATGGTAGTCTAAGTATAAAACGGTAGTCTAAGTATAAGAAGGACACGGTAGTATGAGTAGAAGACGGTAGTGCGAGTAGAAGACGGAAGTTTGAGCAAATGAAGGTAATCTGATGAGAAGACGGTAGTCTAAGTAGAATACGGTAGTTTGAGTAGAGGACGGTAGTCTGAATAGGAGACGGTAGTGAGAGTAGAAGACGCTAGTCTGAGTAGAAGACGGTAGTCTGAGAAGAATACGGTAGTCTGAGTAGAAGGCGGTAGTATGAGTAGAAGGCGGTAGTGTGAGTAGAAGGCGGATGTCTGATTAGGAGACGGTAGTCTAAGGAGAAGACGGTAGCCTGAGGAGAAGACGGTAGTATGAGAAGAAGACGGTAGTATGAGGAGAAGACGGTAGTCTGAGGAGAAGACGATAGTCTGAGGAGAATACGGTAGTCTGAGGAGAAGTCGGTAGTCTGAGGAGAAGACGGTAGTCTGAGGAGAAGACGGTAGTCTGAGGAGAAGACGGTAGTCTGAGGAGAAGACCGTAGTCTGAGGAGAAGACGGTAGTCTGAGGAGAAGACGGTTGTCTGAGGAGAAGACGGTAGTCTGAGGAGAAGATGGTAGTCTGAAGAGAAGACCGTAGTCTGAGGAGAAGACGGTAGTCTGAGGAGAAGACCGTAGTCTGAGGAGAAGACGGTAGTCTGAGGAGAAGACGATAGTCTGAGGAGAAGACGGTAGTCTGAGGAGAAGACGGTAGTCTGAGGAGAAGACGGTTGTCTGAGGAGAAGACGGTAGTCTGAGGTGAGGACGCTAGTCTGAGTAGAAGACGGTAGTCTGAGGTGAGGACGCTAGTCGGAGTGGAAGACGGTAGTCTGAGTAGATGACGGTAGTCTGAGTAGAAGACGGTAGTCTGAGTAGAAGACGGTAGTCTGAGGAGAAGACGGTAGTCTGAGGAGAAGACGGTAGTCTGAGGAGAAGACGGTAGTCTGAGTAGAAGACGGTAGTCTGAGGAGAAGACGTTAGTCTGAGGAGAAGACTGTAGTCTGAGGAGAAGACGGTAGTCTGAGGAGAAGACGGTAGTCTGAGGAGAAGACGGTAGTCTGAGTAGAAGGCGGTAGTCGGAGTAGACGGTAGTTTAAGTAGGAGGCGGCAGTCTGAGAAGAAGACGGTAGTCTGAGGAGAAGACGGTAGTTTAAGTAGGAGTCGGCAGTCTGAGGAGAAGACGGTAGTCTGAGGAGAAGACGGTAGTCTGAGTAGAAGACGGTAGTCTGAGGAGAAGACGGTAGTCAGAGGAGAAGACGGTAGTTTAAGTAGGAGGTGGCAGTCTGAGGAGAATACGGTAGTCTGAGTAGAAGACGGTAGTTTACGTAGGAGGCGGCAGTCTGAGGAGAAGACGGTAGTCTGAGGAGAAGACGGTAGTGTGAGTAGAAGACGGTAATCTGAGTAGAAGACGGTAGTCTGAGTAAAAGACGTAAGTCTGAGTAGAAGATGGTAGTCTGAGTAAGAGACGGTAGTCTGAGGAGAAGACGGTAGTCTGAGGAGAAGACGGTAGTCTGAGGAGAAGACGGTAGTCTGAGGAGAAGACGGTAGTCTGAGGAGAAGACGGTAGTCTGAGGAGAAGACGGTAGTCTGAGGAGAAGACGGTAGTCTGAGGAGAAGACGGTAGTCTGAGGAGAAGACGGTAGTCTGAGGAGAAGACGGTAGTCTGAGAAGAAGACGGTAGTCTGAGAAGAAGACGGTAGTCTGAGGAGAAGACGGTAGTCTGAGGAGAAGACGGTAGTCTGAGTAGAAGACGGTAGTCCGAGTAGAAGACGGTAGTGTGAGTAGATTACGGTAGTCTAAGTATTAAATGGTAACCTGAGTAGATAACGGTAGTGTGAGTAGATGATGGTAGTCTGAGTATTAAACGGTAACCTGAGTAGATAACGGTAGTGTGAGTAGATGACGGTAGTCTGAGTAGAAGACGGTAGTCTAAGTAGAAGACGGTAGTCTGAGTAGAGACGATAGTCTGTGTACAAGACGGTAGTCTGAGTAGAAGACGGTAGTCTGAGTGGAAGACGGTAGTCTGAGTAGAAGACGGTAGTCTGAGAAGAAGACGATAGTCTGAGATGAAGACGGTAGTGTGGGTAGATGACGGTAGTCTGAGTAGAATACGGTAGTCTGAGGAGAAGACGGTAGTCTGTGGAGAAGACGGTAGTCTGAGGAGAAGACGGTAGTCCGAGGAGAAGACAGTAGTCTGAGGAGAAGACGGTAGTCTGAGGAGAAGACGGTAGTCTGAGAAGAAAACGGTAGTCTGAGGGGAAGAAGGTAGTCTCAGGCGAAGAAGGTTGTGTAAGCAGAAGACGGTAGTGTGAGGAGAAGACGGTAGTCTGAGTAAAAGACCGTAGTCTGTGGAGAAGACGGTAGTCTGAGGAGAAGACAGTAGTCTGAGGAGAAGACGCTAGTCTGAGGAGAAGACGGTAGTCTGAGAAGAAGACGCTAGTCTGAGGAGAAGACGGTAGTCTGAGTAGAAGACTCTAGTCTGAGGAGAAGACAAGTCTGAGGAGAAGACTAGTCTTAGGAAAATACAAGTCTGAGGAGAAGACTAGTCTGAGGAAAATACAAGTCTGAGGAGAAGACTAGTCTGAGGAGAAGATGATAGTCTGAGTAGAGACGATAGTCTGAGTAGAGACTATATTCCGTGTACAAGACGGTAGTCTGAGTAGAAGACAGTTGTCTGAGTAGAAGACGGTAGCCTAAGGAGAAAAAGGTAGTCCGAGGAAATACTGTAGTCTGAATAAAATACGGTAGTCTGAGGAAATGACGGTAGACTGAGTAGAAGACAGTTGTCTGAGGAGAAGACGGTAGTTTAAGTAGGAGTCGGCAGTCTGAGGAGAAGACGGTAGTCTGAGGAGAAGACGGTAGTCTGAGTAGAAGACGGTAGTCTGAGGAGAAGACGGTAGTCAGAGGAGAAGACGGTAGTTTAAGTTGGAGGTGGCAGTCTGAGGATAATACGGTAGTCTGAGTAGAAGACGGTAGTTTACGTAGGAGGCGGCAGTCTGAGGAGAAGACGGTAGTCTGAGGAGAAGACGGTAGTGTGAGTAGAAGACGGTAATCTGAGTAGAAGACGGTAGTCTGAGTAAAAGACGTAAGTCTGAGTAGAAGATGGTAGTCTGAGGAGAAGACGGTAGTCTGAGGAGAAGACGGTAGTCTGAGGAGAAGACGGTAGTCTGAGAAGAAGACGGTAGTCTGAGAAGAAGACGGTAGTCTGAGTAGAAGACGGTAGTCTAAGGAGAAAAAGGTAGTCCGAGGAAATACTGTAGTCTGAATAAAATACGGTAGTCTGAGGAAATGACGGTAGACTGAGTAGAAGACAGTTGTCTGAGGAGATGAAGGAAAGTGGTATAAGGATAATACTGTAGTCGGGAAATAAAGACGGCAGTACGTGGACAATACGGTCATCTGTGAAGAAATGATGGGCTGTGAGTGAATAGCAATTCTGCGTAGTCTGTGAAGTAGAAAAAAAAATTAATTGAAAAATTCTTGGTTTTTCAAAAATCTTTTTAATTATTAAAAAATCTAGCATTTTCGCAACCCCAAACACAAATTCCTTTATAAAAAAATGTGAAAATAAGAAAGCCTTCTTTAGCGTACTTTTCTTAAAGTTTCTCATTTAACCCTTTTTTTCCTTTGAAGTAGACTCGTATTACTCTTTTTTTTTTTCATTCTTAAGCAAATTTTTAGGGTGGGGGTTTAGTGTTTTTGTGTGTGTTTTTTTTTTAGTTGACTTGTTTTTTATATTTTTACAGTTTTTTGTCTAATCTTGTTTTAGAAAAAAAAAACTAACATGTGCTCTTTTTTTCAAGCAGGCAGAGACATGCGCTTTGAAAAAATAAAATATATTTAGAGTAAAAGTTTTTGTAGTGTCAGTGTGGCATTTTCCGGACGAAGAACATATTCAAATTGTGAAAATGCAACAAATATATTAACAAAATATACATATTTTATCATTTATATGACCTCTAAGATAAATTGTGAACGGTTACAAGTAAAAGGAAAGGGAAAGGGAGACGACAAAAAGGATTAAAAGTACAATCAACCAAAAGAAATATTGATTTTAAAAAGGTGGCAAAATAGAAATTAAGAATAGCAATAAGTGTGATGTTGTATGAATTACTAAATTTGTAGGTATAAAGATCACATAAAGCTTTGAATTTGAATTTACAGTTTTAACATATCATTTAGTTATAATCATGAGAAAACTATAAATTTACTTAAACAATTTTACGTGGAGCGGAAGTTAAATTTTCCTTTAAACGAAATTTAATATTAAATTAAACTGACTATGCTAATATTATGCATCATTACCTAGCAAATCCATATTGATTTAATTCCTATGGAAATATTATAATTCCAAAAAGATTTCTTTAAATATTGATAAATAGAAAGTCGTTACCAAAAGCTGATGCAAGCAAAATAACTACAACTACAAATACACACGTGTGGTTTCAATAAATATTAAATCCGATACGCATGAGCATCTGTTTAGGGAAAATATGAAAAAAATACAAAAAAACTGACACCTCTAACAAATAACGCTCTGATACATACAGCCTTACTTACGCTTCTCAGCGACACCATTTGATCTGTCTGAATGTAAAATTAATGAAGCCTGAAGTATTGCATGCTAAAAAAAACAGATACTCACAGCTAGCGTTAAAGATTATGCAAATTTTTATTTCATTTTTTTTTTTTTGTTTCGGAAATGAAAATTTTATTTTTAATGATTTTTCTACTTTTCATATGCAAATTTTTCATTCGTTTGTTGTATGTATGTGAGTGTGTTTTGTTTTGTTCCTTTCTCAATTGAAATGATCAAATCAAATGCTAAACCAAGCGCAAATATTAAATGAGTATCAGACTCTACACACAAAAAGAAAAAAAAAAAAACTAGAAGAGAAAGGAGTGTAGGGAATGTGTTTGTGTACACGTATGTATGCTCACATGAGATTTTACACCTTTTCTCGCTGGTTTTGTTTGTGGTGGTGGTGTAAATCAAGGATTTAGTATACAAATAGTTCCTAGTGTGTTAGTTTACATATCCTTATAGTTGAAAAACAAAAATTCATTTGGTTTTTGAAAAAGATGGGGTTGTTTTTAGAACAAAATTTTAGAAAATTATGCAAATTAGTTTTTTTTATTATTTTTTGGAAAATAAACTATTTAATAGAGTTTGCTTTTGTATACAGCATGAACAATATGTGGAATATTTTTAACAAAAATTTAAAACAAATTTCAAGTATTGTATGATACATTTTGCCTAAACAAACAATGTTCTAAAAATAGTTCTTAAACATTAGTTGTGACAGTTTTACTTTTTAAAAATTGTAATAATTTTTGAAGAACATATTAGCGGTATTTACAATGTAGAGTTCTTGGCCTGGTAATGTAGTAAAAGAGCACAATATCAAAAAACTAAAAACAAAATACATTAGAAATTGAACAGTTTGTCAATAAATAGCTTTTCTGCTTTTTTACTAGGCCAAGTACTCGGCATTGTGAATACCGCTATTGAAAATTAATAATTGTAAACATTTCTGGACCGTTTCAGCACCCTTCAGGTTCTTATAACGTAAAGAATTTTAATATTAATTGCTCCTATTTCGCTTTAAGTTTAGTAAATGAATGTAAAAATACCTGAGGTCTAAAGGAGATATTAGGTGATTGACTTAAAAATGAGAGCTTTTTTCAAATTCTTAGCTTTTATTTTGAAACATTTGTACAATATAAATTTATTGAAAGTATTGGCCATTGTTAGCTTTGACCTTTTCACATCTTTCTGGCAACATATGTATTCCGAGGCAAAAAAAAACTGCTCATGTTTTGAGGCCAATCACGAATCAAGCCAATTTTGAATACCCTGAGGCAGCGTTCTGCATCGATCGAAATAAGTTAAAGAATTAAAAAACATTTTGTGTAGTGGTTACGTCATTACACCTTAAGGCGGGTGAGGCAAAACTTCCCAACGAGGGAAGATATTGCAACATGTGGCCTAGCGTTGTATGATGTAATATTTCGGTTTCATGTCTGGTCCCATTTATCAGCCAATGTTCGATTCAAACGAATATGTGTCAGATTCATAAGCAGCTCATAATAGATGGGTGCTATCCCATTTGGTCCCACCAAATACAGATCATTACCTTAGCGCCATGGGTATTTGTCTTTGTTGGCGATTGGGCAGGTTGGCCGAGCTTCACATACGATAGTAGCTCCCAATGATTAAGAGAGTTGTTGTTGAGTTTGACAATACTCTTTATGGAGTAACCCTCCAATTCATGCTCTTCAAACTTTTTTGGCTAGACTTTGGGCGATTTTTGTCTGTAGTGTCAAAATCACCACTTCTGAGCAGCACAAATCATCTCTCGCACGTTGAAACCGATGGAACATATTTACCATAAGCTTCGGTGTGCACTTTTTTCAAATTAAAGAAGTAAAGCAAAGACGCTTTATTGGCTCAAGATTTTCAAAGCAAAAAAACGTTGTTATTTACACTATATTGTTCCATAACTAAGTGAGAATAAATTACATATATGTAGGGTAGAAGGGGGACCATACGCCACTTTTTTTTAATGCGATCTCAAATTTAAACCGCAATACATATTCTTAATTTTATTCTTGTTTTGGATACTTAGATATGTTGGCTTTAGTTTTATTCATTCCAATATTGCTTATCTCATCTTAATATACATATATTAAGAAACATTTATAGACTGATCAAAATCGGTGAAACGACCCCACCCATGGGGTAAATACGCCAGTGGGATGGGGCAGATTCGTCATTTGTAAAATAAAACCTTATATATACCTTATACCTTATTTATACCTTAATTCACAACACAAAGTATAATAAACTAGATATTTATTGTTTATTTCACATAACTTAACAAAAAAAATTAAACAAATTGTGACTGATTTTTCAACATTTTACACTACATCACAGGGATTTCTTGTATCTGGCGAATGTGCCCCAGGGGGAGTTTTGAGATTTAATATAAATTTTTTTCTTACTTCAAATTAAATGATTGAAAAGACTATTGTCACTTATTGTTTGCTATTATTGACATTCTATCTTCAACCAATAGCTTTTTTGTATCACAAAAACTAAAGAAGTTAGCACAAAAAATTTACACGATGAAATATTTTCACAGCTTATTGAAAAACAATTAATCACGTCTGCCTCACGTCATATGTAAAATTAAACTTTCCAACTTTCATGGATGGTAAACAATCGATAAACGAAAACATAAACTGATAATATAACAAAATCGATTACTCGGTTTTTAAGTTATTCGGTGTTGGCAGATGTTCCCCTATGGCGAATGATCCCCCTTCTACCCTACCCCTCAGAATGACATATAAGTTATTAGAAACAAAAACCGCTTTCAGATGATATGACATGATAAAATTGTTTCATAAAAGTAGATGTTCTGTTTGCACATTTTACGGTGAGGACCATTTCTGGAAGAATGAGTACGTCAACTAACAAAAATTTCGATTTTGGGACGATGCCAATCAACATGAGATCCAAGAGCGTACATTCATACCGAAAAAATCACTGTTTGGTGTGTATTTAGTCCATATTTCTTTCAGAACGACGATGGCCAGGCCATCAGCGTGTTGTTGTGTTCTGGAGTTGCTGGCCACCGAGATCGTGCGATTTGACCACGATATAATTTTTCTTATGGGGTTTCTTAAGCCACAAACCACAGGCAACATAACTCATGCCATCGGCTAAATTCAACCTAATTTATGCGCCAGAGTCACAATTGAGACATCAATTCATCCGCTATAGTCCATTTTAGGTTGGAATTTAAAATCTGCCCACAAATGGCTGAGATACTCGTATAAGCAAAAGATTTTTTTCACGAAATTTTCCGTCTGTCTGTATGTTGAAATCAACTTTCCGTAGCCCCCAAATAACTTACAAACATAATTGATACATCAATATATCGGAAATTCTTCCGGCTCGGTTGCTATTTAAAATCGGCCCACAAATGGCTGAGATATAATGGAAAAAACCGAGACAATATCGATTTTTGGCCTATTTCTATCTATATCTGGATTACTAAGTCATTAATATAGGCAATATGGTTATCTAATGATAGATATTTCAAAGTCCATTGCAACGATGTATATAAGGCTATAGTAATTTGGACCTACAATGGGTCAAAATCGGGAAAAATATTTTTTAACCCGAATTTTTTTTAACAAAATATTTTTTTCTCATACATTTTTTTTTTTTCACTAATAAATTTTAAAATAAAAAAATTTTTCTCTAAATTTTGAAAAAAAAAAAAAATTTTTTAATTTTGAAAAAAAAAAAATTTAGATTTGTTTACCTAAAAATGTTTAAAATTTTTATTTTAAAGTACAAAATTTTTGTCATCAAAATTTTTTTCACCAAATTTGTTATTTTTTCCAAATTATGGTGAAGATTGGCGTATATTTGAAGATAATCTTTAGAAAATGAAAGATATCTTTTTCCTTAAACGGAGGATAATTTACGGAAAATTGTTTTGTTCAAAAGAAATAGATTTTTGGGAAAATATTTGTAACTTTTGTACATACAAATGAAATTAAGCGTTTTAAACCTCGATAAAAGACAAATGAAAGCAAATTTAAAATTTTTGAGCAACTTGTATGACCATCAAGAACCTGTGTACCAAGTTTTAACTAATTTGGAATGAGAAAGTACCGATGTCTTGTTCAAAAACCCTTTTATTGAGAAATATCACAATTTTTTCGTGTTGCATGCTTATATATATTAATCAAAAGCTTTGAGGATTTTTTTCTTATAAGCTTTTTTTATGAATTTGAAATAGATCAATAAATCACTGGGTTAGAATATGTTAAGACACGATTTTTCACTAAAAATGTTTGAGGTATTTTTCGAAATTTGCTTTTATTTTTCGCTGATGTTCTGGGTTATATGTGTAGTTTTTCAATTTTATTGGTATAAAAGATACTTCTTAAACTGAGTATATTTTAACATTAGTAACATATGCAAATAAGTGAAAAAAACCCATTAACAGATTTACTTTAATAATTAAAACATTTAATTCAGGGTATTTTTTGACTCTTTTGAAATTTGCTTTAAATGGGAGTTAGTTATACAAACAATTAAATGCAACAATGTTAGATAGATTCAATAAAACGATAACCAGCAATTTAAAATACTTTTTTTGTAATTTTATGACAAAAATTTCTTTAACTGGTTCTTAGAACTAGTTCCAAGTATGATAATTTCGAATCAAAAACAATGAGAAGAACTAGCTCCAGAACCGTTCTTAAGAAATTGTGTTAGTTATATGTCGCCTCTGAGAACTAGTTCAATTTCCATAGAACTTTGACAAATTAATTTGCATTTCAATTTTGCAAAACACTATTTCAGTTTTTAAATTTAATTTCTAAAATTTAAGCACATTCATTCTTCATTCAAAATAAAATGGCCAAATAAAAGAAAGTAAGGTGTGTCACCATTGAGACAGAAACAAGCTAAACAAAAAAAAAAAAAAAACAATTAAGAAAAATATTGAAATGAATATAAAAAGAAAACCAAACAACAAAAAAGCACAGGCATACAAACACATAAACACAAAAACAAAATAAATCAAAATTATGCAAATGCTACAGAAAAACAAAAAACAAACAAACAAGAAACCTAAAAAAGAAGTAAGAGAAAGAAACCAAGACTTATGAAAAAAAAAACAAGAGAAAAACAATTAAACTAAGAAACATGGAAATTCAAATTGGAAGAAAAACAATTAAAGAAAAATGTTAGCAAAAATAAGAAATGTAGAAAGCATTTAAAAACAGTTAAATGTAGGTATATGATAAAAATACTTATATATATATTAATACATATGTATATAAGTATGTATATTAAACCATATGTAACATACATACATACATGAAAATTCAAATGTATACACATATGAATACAGTTTTCATGAGTTTAGTCCATTATGAGTATGAGTATATAGAGAAAAAGTAGGCGTCTTTATAAAATTTCCACCAATACAGTTACGCTTCAGACAAAAACAACACAACTGAACAACCACAAATAGGAAAATTGCACAAAATACAATACAAAACAACGACAATAACAACAACAACATGCACATGGCTACACAACATATGGGTACAACAACAACATCACAACATGTTTAAAAAGGAAAATAATATTCTCTATATGTGTTTGTATGAATGAATGAATGTGTGTACTCATATGGTAAATAATGTGTGTGCATGGTAGTATGAGGGTGTAATTCATATGCGCTCATTTTATACTCTCTCGCTCATATGTTGGTTTCAGTGTTGCCTTAGTGTTAGCTTGGAAAAGTTACAGTTTTTTTTATATAAAAAGTTAAATTTTTTTCATAAAATGTAACATTTATGAATTCTTCTTTAATAAATACTATATATATATGCAGTTTTACAAAAAAATAACATAATTTGGTTATAACTAGGGGTGGATTTGCTTATTGTCTCAACAAAAAGTTTTGTTTTGACGACCAAATTCTTTTGACATCGAGTAGCTCACATTGCATCTCCTTCATTTCTTTATTACCAATTGAAAATTATTATTTCAAAACATTTTGCTTTCAAAAAGTAGAGAGGTTTTTTTAAGTATCAACAATTCATTAAATTTATTCATGTTTGTTTTCATTGCAATTTCGCAATTTATAAGAGATTTATTACAGAACGATTTTTTAACCTCAAAAAGATTTTTAACCTTACCGCTCAATTTACTTGTTTAACGCCATAACTCTTAGAACCACTATATACAACTTGCCTTTTGAAATCATCAAATTTTCATTTATTAAGATATGAAAAGTAAGCTTGGATGCTACTTTACAGCACTATAAAAATGTTGATGATTTCAAAAGGCAAGTAGTACTTAGATAGTGGTTCTAAGAAGTAGGACGTTAAACAAGTATTAATTGAAAGTAAATTAAGATAACTTTTATTTCGTTTGGGTTTCGAAATCCTAACATTAGTGACACATATTGGTAAACCATAGAAAAGAAATCCTGTGAGTAAGAAATTTTAGATTACTAATCATTCACCTCTTAAACTTTTGATCATTTAAAAGTTAGAAAATTTAAAAATATGCTTTCAAGTCTGTAGGAGTATTTTCATAAATTTGATATCTGTACTCACAGGTTTTAACTTTCAGATTCCATCTAACACAAATTAGAGCCGCTAGACTATGGACCTCTAAAATTGTATTAGTAGTTTTTTGGCTGAAAGTTATTTGGTATATGACTTAAAAATGCCTGATATTTTGCAACATTTGTATAACATAAATTTATTCATAGTATTGGCCATTGTCAGCGACCTTTTTCCACCTTTGTGGCAACATGTGGAATCCGAGCCAAAAGAAGCGTATCCCAGAAAAAGCGTTCTGCATCGATCTACACAAATATCAATCGGACGGTGCAAGGCCTATACTACAAGGCGGTTGAGGCCAAACTACCTCACCACTTCTTTCTAAATAGTTTTTAACATGTGGCCGAGCGTTTTCATGATGGAATATTACGGTTTCATGCTCGTTTCAAACTAATCAGTTCCGATCGGTACAAGTTCCATGTGATGGTCAGGCTAGATTTCAGCAGCTCATAATATACAGCACCCATTTGCTGCCACTAAATATAGAGCATTATCTTAGCGCCATGGATATTTGGCATTGGTGTCGATTCGGCTGGTTGGACGGGCTTCACATACGATCTCTTACGTTTCTGGTATTGTAATGGATCAATTTTTCATAGCAAATAATGAGTCGGTGCAAAAATTATATAAATAGTATGGTACGCAATTTCCCTGCTTTTCGATGAATGATGGAATGGGCGATCTTTGTCTTCCGTGTCAAAATCACTAGTTCTTAACTGTACAAACCATCTTTCGCACATTGAAACCGATGGAACACATTCACCATTAGATTTGGTAGGCAATCGGTGTATTTCAGCTGCACTTTTTTATTCCAATTAAAGAAATAAAGCAAAACTTCCCGCATATGACGCTTTATTGGCACAAAATTCGACATTTCTCCGTTATAGATAGCGGAGTCGATATAGCCATGTCCGTCTGTCTGTTGAAATCAACTTTCCGAAGCCCCCAAATAACTTACATACATGATTGATACATTCATTCATATTCGATATAATACAACTTAGAATGCTATTTAAATTGTGAATATTTAAAAAAAAAATTATTTTTTCATCAAATTTTTTTTCAAAAATGTTTCAAAATGAAAAAGTTTTATATTTTGCGAAATTTTTAATATTTTTTCTAATTTTTTTAATAAAAGTCAGGATATGACCTTGGCAAAATAGCTGTAAAAAATCGCCGTGATAAATAAAATTTATATTATTTAAAATTTGTTTTTTTATATCCCTTACAGCTGCATTTATCTTCAATGTGAATATCATCCTAATTAGAGTCAAATGAAAGCTTTCATTCAGCTTGATACCAAAATCCTGTTGTCGTTAAAATATTTTAAGCACTTGCAATTTTATAAGCCAAAATATACTTACATATTTCACATTATATTTCGAATTTAAAAGTATAGAATTACAGCTTCATGGTTAAAAACATCATTCAAATACACACTTAAAAACTTAAATTTTTTCTGCAAATAATTGAAAATTTCAACTTATATTACCTTTCATGCTATTGAAGAATTCATGCAAACAAATAATATAAAAATGTTTCTTATCAAATTTACAAAACAATATTTTTTTCTGTGCATTGAATGAATCATACATATGTTATTTAGATAGGCTAGGCAAATTATGATATTAATCAATAAAAACTTTAATAAATTTTCACTAAAGAAATTGCTAAATCTAACACTGAAAGCGTTAAAATGGCAACACTGATATGTACATACAAACTTAGATTTACTTGCTCTGTTTACATACTCAGCTAGTATGAGCACTAACATATGAAGAGGGGAGTAATAACAGTAAAGCAGTGTGTACAAGTGTGGTGTTGTTGTTGTTATTTTCCGTATTTCATATATGGGGTGTGTGCGAGTGTGTGCGTATGAGGGTTATCAAGATTTTCCAACTAGAGAAATGCGAATGTAATGCAAGAGAACGAAAGGCAAGATACGAGTATTTAAAAAAAACGAATAAGCAAAAACCCCACCGTACGAGTATGAACGTGTGTGTGTGTTTGTATATATGAATAAATAGAAAACATACACAACATGTTCATAATGTACTCATACGTACTCGTATGTACTTACGTCTACGTAGACGTCTTGTTGTTGTATGTATGTATATATATATAGAGAGTGAGCATAAGTAAGAAAATAAAACAGAATTTTGTACTCATTTTCCAACCAACAACATTAACCCATCATACAAATAATAACACACACTGATATACGTACATACATACATACATACATACATACATACATACATACATACATACATACATACATTTAAGGGAAAAAAGAGTACGATACACAGCATTTGTACCAAAATAAAATATGTACTTATGTTTGTGGAAAATAAAAGAAAAATATTTAAAAAAAAAACCCAAGCAAATTGTAGATGAAGAGTAAGATAGTAATGATGTTGGTTAATGATAATAAACACCTTACTCATCTTAAAGGTTTCTAGACACAAAACAACAGCAGCAGCAAGCTGCCATCAGCCAACAAGCAAGAGTTGTTTCTCATACCACACACATTCATACATACATATATGAATATAAATTGTAACATTTACATCCATATAAACATACATCCTCGTACATATTGTTAACTGTTTATATGTATGTATGTATTCTTCACATTCAGTTTATTTTGTTAGTACATATGTACATCCATATATGTATGTATATTTGTACATCTAACCTAACCGTCTATCTGTCTCTATATGAGCAAGATATTAAAACATGTTATGCGCACGTTCTCAACGTGTGTCGCGTACGCGTATGAACTCAACTCATCATTAGAATGTGTTTGTTCTATATGATTCCAAAACTCCCTACACAAAAAAAACCAGATAACTGTAAATCTTATACATATAAACCAACAACAACATTACGACGCGTGCCTTAATAAATAAACAACATCAAACCCCCCTCCCCAGCACTCTAAAGGAAGATTTTCATCCTCTCTCTCTTTGGCAATAAAAATCCTTTTTTTCCACCAAAAAAGAAAAACAAAACAACAAAAAAGAAACCCCTAAAAATCTTTAAGTTTGTATGCTCGCACACATTTTCACATAAGTACGAATCACATTGACAACGGGAAACATGTATGATTAGTTCATGTATGATGGTGACGCTGATGATGATGATGATAATTCTAATACATTCACTTTTTTATTTTGGTGAATAAGTTGTATCACTGTTTTTTAAAGGAGGGTTCATTTAGTTCATACTCAATTCCTTACTTTTTTCTCTATTTTATTTTAATTTTACTCTCATTATTTGCTTAAGGAAACAAAAAAAAAACTCAATTTATTTCTAAATATTATTTTCTTTTTTAAGAAAGAAAAAAAAGAGTATTTGCTTGTATTTGTTATTGGTTTGTCATTTTGAAAAATACGAAATAAATTTCGTTGCTGTGTTGTCTCTTGTATCAGTTTTCTTTATCGTCATCGTAACATCATCATCATCATACATGGCGTATACTTTATTTCAAATTTGATAAAGTATTCGTAACATTTATTCATTTATGTATTTTGGATTTACATGTGAGTGTGGGTGTGTGTATTTTGTTGTATTTGCTGCTTACTCAGTTTTTCTTCTTCAATACCATCCATCCTAACACACACATCATGTCAATTTTGTATGTGTAATATGGTTTGATGCAACTTAGTTGTAACAGGCGTTGGTTTGATGTAACCCAATAAATAAAATGTTAAAGAAAAACATGTTACATATGTATATTAGGATGTTTTGAAATTTCTTGTAAAAGAAATACTTAAAAATATGTTTGTCCAATAAACGATTTTTCAGAATTTGCATTAAAAAAGGGATTTTTTTCCGAAAAAATAATATTTCACTGGAAAACTGATTTTTCACGATATTAATCATTATGAGACAATTGAATTGTTTATTTCAAAAACCAGTCAAGCAACAAATTATTGATTTTGAGTAAATCAAAGAAAACTCAAATTTTATTAGGAACTTCAAAAGTAAAATGACAAATGAACTTTTTAAAGGGTTTAACATCATATTCATATATATATTTGTTCTGAAATAACTATTCGTCATCAAACACTCGGTCTACAGTGCATTCTGCTTCCGTTGTAGGCCATTGAAAAATATTCCCATAAAACTCTTCATATTCAACCAAGTAGGGTTTTAGAGCCTAAAAATCTTTCAGTATAGTTACCACAATCATATACATAATAATAAATTCTGCAACCATTTCAAATTATTCTCGTGTTCAGTTCATCAATACGCAGCTTCAGTTGCTATTTCTGTATTAATGTCTTCTTTATATAAAACATGTAATAAAGTATGGTCGGTCAAGCTCGACCTTATAATACCCTACACTAAGTAAATCATCAAAATCATTATTCTTTCAAAATTTCAATAATTTATATTCGTGAGTGATTTTCGGAAGTGGGCCTTATATGGGAGCTTGACCAATTATGGACCGATCACCATGAAATTAGGTGGTGTGATTAATGTCTATATGAAAGTTATTTATGTTGCATTTTATGTGTATACCAACATTTTTAGGAGATTTATGATCGTTAAAGTGATTATCGGAAGCAGGCCTTATATAAGAGCTATGACTAATTATGAACCGATCATCATAAAATTTGGTGACATGAATTCTGTATATATAAGACTTATTTGGAGAAAAACTTGTGTAGATACATATATAAATTAAACATTTATGACCGATAAAGTCCAAGTTCGGTAGGACATTTGTATGGGGGCTAGGTGAAATAATGAACCGATTTCAGCCAGTTTCAATAGGGTTCGTCCTTGGGCAGAAAAAATGATATGTACCAAATTTTGTCGAAATATCTTCAAGATTGCGACCTCTACTCTGCGCACAAGGTTTACATGGACAACCAGCCAGACGGACGGACGGACGGACATCGTTTAATCGACTCAGAAAGTGATTCTAAGTCGATCGGTATACTTTAAGGTTGGTGTTACAATAATATTTTTGGGCGTTACAAACATCTGCACAAATCCAATATACCTTCCCCACTAAAGTGGGTGAAGTTAGCTACTGAAGTTAGCTCCGTTTTTTAACATTACCTATGTTAATGTATAAACTAACATACCTCTTACTCAAAGACTGTTAAGTTAACAGAGCTGCTTTATTTTGCACTCAGTAAACATTTTATGATTAAAAACCAACAAAAAAAAAATTCAGCTTTAATAAATAATAAATTTTATTTTTTTAATTTAAAAAATAAAAAAAAAAAAATTAAATTTATTTATGAACAATCGTTGATGCCTTTGCTTGTAGATTATTATCACCTCTTGATAATTTTCAAAATTATGAAATTGTGAATTTTGTCATATAAGGAATTTTGGAGATCCGAAAAATTGGCCAAAAATGGAAAGGTGCTCCTTATCTAACTAATGGGGTCGAAAGCTATGTATTCATAGATTTCAGAACTGTATAGCATATATTCAGAATCAGTATAGCATTTTTGCAATAGCATTTTCAAAATATATATTTTTCGGATATCCAAAATTGCTTATATGACAAAATTCACAATTTCATAATTTTGAAAATGCTATTGTAAAAATGCTATACTGAATATATGCTATACAGTTCTGAAATCTATGAATACATGGCTTTCGACCCCATTAGTTAGATAAGGAGCACCTTTCCATTTTTGGCCAATTTTTCGGATCTCCAAAATTCCTTATATGACAAAATTCACAATTTCATAATTTTGAAAATGCTATTGCAAAAATGCTATACTGATTCTGAATATATGCTATACAGTTCTGAAATCTATGAATACATAGCTTTCGACCCCATTAGTTAGATAAGGAGCACCTTTCCATTTTTAGACAATTTTTCGGATCTCCAAAATTCCTTATATGACAAAATTCACAATTTCATAATTTTAAAAATTATCAAGAGGTGATAATAATCTACAAGCAAAGGCATCAACGATTGTTCATAAATAAATTTAATTTTTTTTTTTTATTTTTTAAATTAAAAAAATAAAATTTATTATTTATTAAAGCTGAATTTTTTTGTTCGTTTTTAATCATAAAATGTTTACTGAGTGCAAAATAAAGCAGCTCTGTTAACTTAACAGTCTTTGAGTAAGAGGTATGTTAGTTTATACATTAACATAGGTAATGTTAAAAAACGGAGCTAACTTCCGTAGCTAACTTCACCCACTTTCCCCACTATGGTGGTGTAGGGTATAAATAGGTACAAAATTGAGGTTGTTCTGGCTTTTTCCTTATATCTCTGCCACTTGTAGGCCAATTGTGTCGATTTTACAAAAGGTACCACAAAAGTACCAATAACTCATTTCTTTACCTTCTTTTACCCCTTTAGGTTAAATTTTCCAAATGTATGTGTGTTGTTGATGAGTTTTTATGTCTTTTAACATATCGATATTTAAAATTTAAAGTCTATACATCATTTATTAAAAATTAACCCCAAAATTCTATTTTTACCCCCTGGAAGTAAGACTTTCAAAAAGGTACTTTTCTAATACATATTTTTGTGACTACAGAAATATAAAATAACAATTTTATCGCTTTATTACAATTGTTTAAGAACAAACGGTACAAATTTTACCCGTTTTTATACCTTTCTGGTCCAAGCTTTGAAAAGAAATATAGACTATTGATCTTTGTTCCAAATTTCAATAAAATGGGTTCAGCCGTTTAGGCGTGATTGAGGAACAAACAAACCAACTTAATACACTATTTTAACCCGTTTTGGCCATCTAGAATAACGAATTTTCAAAAAGTACCAAACACCTGTCGGTATATATAAGTTTGTCATTCCGTTTGTAATTTCCACGATATAATTTTCCGACCCTATAAAGTATTTATATTCTGGATCCTTTAGATACCGGAGTCGATTAAGCCATGTCCGTCTGTCTGTCTGTTGAAATCCATTTTCTGAAGACCCCAGATATCTACAGGATCCAAATCTTCAATAATTCTGTCAAACATACTTTCGAGAAGTTTCCTGCTTAAAATCAGCAAAATTCGTCCATAAATAACGGAGATATGAAGTAAAAATCCGAGACAACCTCTAAAAATTTCATCAAAAAAATACAATTTATTGCATGCTTTGACCAAAAAGCAACAAAACGTATGTTTGGATGTGTGTTGGTTTCATTGCTTTGCGTATTTTTTTTTTTTTTAGTGTTTCGTTTTGCGTTGTTGCTTTTATACCATTCACCTTCGTGAGAGGAGTATATATAAGATTGTCATTTCGTTTGCAACTTCTGTAAAATTGTAAAATTTTTAAAAATTTTCTTGATATATTTAGGATGCTGTACGCTGAAAGTGGGCAATTAATGCATCCACACTCTTACTTGTTTTGAATGAAGGTGGAAACATTTCAAATTTTATATGTTTTGGGGATATATATGTACAGGTTTTAGCCATTTAATACCCCTTGGCGTAAGAATTTCCAAAAGTCCCTTGTTAGGTGATCTAAAAACCTCTTGAAACCCGAATTTCAAGTTTCTAGCTTTAGCAATTTCGGCTGTGCGATGATGAATGAAACAGTCAGTCATTCACTCTACTCTTTTATATATATATAGCTACGTCTATGGATAGTAAGATAAATAATTCAAAATGTTACAAACAATATTGTTTAATCCTTTAAAAATTGCTTATTGGGTTGCCAATACTTACTCACCGAACGTCTCCAACAACTGATGAGTTTGTTGTTTGTGTATAAACGTAATGTATGAATATCACATGAATGATTGTGTGTCTTTCTTACTTTTTATTGCAGCCATACTCATACGTATTCAAATAAGACATTTCGTCTGCTCTCTCGCTAAGAGACACACACACAGGACGAAATTATATTTTTTTCTTACTTCTTACGTACTGAGTATGAGTCTAATGTACAAACAACATACATGTTTGGGTTCGTTTTTATCATTTGCAGTCATACAGAGTAGATATGTGTGTGTTGTTAAGCTGAAGCATTTTTTATTTATTTTTTGTTTGTATGTACATGTTGTGTTGTGTGTTGTCTAATATGAAGGAGTAAAATTTCCATATCCTTTTTACACACATATATACAACAGAGAGTAAGCACACTGTCATACGTAACTAAATGTGTTGTGTGTATGTTGTTTAATGTATGATGTCGCTGTTGTTGTTGTTTTTGTTGCTGCTATATTTTTATTCGTTTTTATTTAATACATTTCAAATTTTGTAACCCATACAAGAGCCAAAACGACAACAACGATGATGATGATGATGATGTTGATGATGAAACCGGTGCCCTCCACCTCTTTACAACAATTTAACAGCAACAGCAGCAGCAACTACTTGTACATCCAACGCCGACACCGCCACCATATCCAGCTCCCACTTACATATTTCTTTTTTTTTACTCTTCGTCATATTGACTGCTGGCTGGCTGACTTGCTTACGTTTGTTTGTTGTAACGTATGTATGTACGTGTGTTCTTGTTCTTGTTGTTGTTGTTTATTTTCCATACGATTTTCATTCGTACATGTATTCAACGTATACCCTTCTCACATGAGTGTGTATGAATTGGTTGGATGTTACCAACAACAACAACAACATTAACAAAACAACACAACCAAACAAATTTTCCCCCGTGTGTGTCTTTTTTCCTACCATCCCATATTCGTGCAGATATAGACACACACCCAAACATTTTATTCATACTCAATGGGTGTGTGTGTGTGTGTATGTTTTTTAATTTTTTTTTTTTTTCGTTTTTTCTCTTCTACATTTTTTGGATGTGTATGGATGGATATGAGTGTGTGTTGCTGTTGTTGTTGTTGTTGTTGGTATGTTACAAAATGTTTTTGTTGCTGCCGTATGTATGTATATATGTGTGTATGTATGTATGGGCCATACACACATATAATTTTTTTGGTTAAATCACTTGAATTAGTCGTTTCGAAACAGTTGAACGGTGTAAACATACGCGCAATATACTCGTACACATAACTCTTTCGCTCCATATCTGTGTATGTATGTGTATACATGTATGTGTGTGTGTGCGTTCCTTCTACACATACATTAGAGTATATGTGAAAATTTTATTTTTCTTAATACCAACAAGACTTTCATACGTACAACAACAAACTACACATTTTATTCGTTTGTGAATTTGACGAAAATGTAAACGCGCGGGTGTTTGAATAAAAAAAAAATATTTAAATTCAATTTCTTTTTATTTAAATAAAACAATTTAAATAAATAATAACTCCCCAATAGAATTAACAAAAATATTTTTGGATTATTTTATAAACAAAAAAACAAACAAAAAATGATAAAATAAAGAAAAAGGTATAAAAAAAATTAAAAAAAAAAAAATTTTTCAAAAAATTCTTATAAGAATTTTTAAATATCTGTGAAATAAATATGAATTTAAAAACTATAAAAAAATTGAAAAATAACTTTTTTGGAAAATTGTAGTGTTTGAAGTTCCTTTAACAGTTTTTAATATCTGTGAAATAAATAATAATAATAAACTGTAAATATTAATAAATATTTTAAAAATTAAAAATCCAATAAGAACTTTTTTATTAGAATTTTTTAATAACTTTGAAATAGAAAAATAAAAAACAATTAGAACTGTAAAAAAAAATTAAATATTTTAAAAAGTAAAACAAATCCAATGAGAACTTTTTTTGAAAATTGTGGTGTCTGAAGTGAAGGTCTTAAAATCCTATAAGAATAACAAATGAAATAAATAAAAAACTAACAGTTTTTCTAAGATGAGTGAAAAAAGAGACAAATAAAAAATTATGTGAAAATTATTTTAAAATATCTGATTTCATTCGATACAGTGGAGCTTTATGCAAATTTTCTAATGTTTTACAATTGTAGAAGAGCCTGATACAGAAACACAATTATAAACAGTAAATTTATTTTAAAAATTTGATACTTACACAGAGGAATCACATTCTTAGTAGCAACCGAATTTGTTGCCAAACGAATGATTCGGTTGCACAAGTAGCCTCTTTTGGTTCTATTAACAGAAAATCAGTTGCTATAGAAGAATATCGGTTAAAGCAAACAAAGTTTTGTTACTCCTTCTGAAATGGTGTAGCTACAACTGTAAGGTTCAGACACTTCGGTTGCTACTACCACTCTATTATTTCTGTGTATGCAGATCACTCAATTTTCAAATAATTTATTTTTCAGTGTTTTTTATATAAAACTTCTTAAATTGTATTCCGTTCGTGTTTCTAAGTTAGGAAGGAAATAAAAAGTAATTTCTAAACAAACTTATTAAGTAATTTTCATTTAAAAACTGCAACATTAATACTTAGAATGTAAAATGTATGATAACTATATCTCAGATCCAGCTAAAAAAAGTATTGAAGTTTGTACTTCTTAAAGCAGCTTATATTCATTACTTTAATTGTACAAAGAAAGTGCACAATTTGCTAAGCTTTGGCTGTTCTTTTTATATCTACCAAGCAAAATACTTAGCAAAATACCTTGAAATGACTTTACATACAAAATTCATACACTAATATATCCACTATTGTTCCGCTTCTAGTGCTTTAAAATCGATCTAATCGGCCCTTAAATGGCTGAGATATAAGCAAAAAACCACGACTACCTCGCTTTTTACCTATTTTTTTATCTATATCTGGATTACAGTCATTAATAAAGACAATATGGATATCAAATGATAGATATTTCAATGGTAATTCGCACCTACAATGGGTCAAAATCGGGAAAAATATTTTTTATTCCGATTTTTTTTTCTTCAACAAACAAATTTTTTTTTTCATAAATTTTGTTTTTAGTAGTAAAATTTTTTCAGCAAAATTTTTAAATTTAAAAAAAAAAAAAAGTTTCCAAACAATATTTTCAATCTTTAAGTTTTGGCACAGGCGAATATAGCTTTCTTGCTGGTTTTAAAAACTTTAATAAATTTAAAATGTGATTATGAATCTAATTGTTAATACATATTGAAAAATGTGTTTAATTTTTAAACAAAATATAAACGAAGTCATAAATTTATTACCTTAGAAACACAATTTCTCAGGCCAGGAATTTAATTCAATCGAAATGAAAAGCCTTGCTATGACAATTTAATTATTGCTTTCAATACTATTTGACCGCAATTCAGAATAAAAAATTATTTTACTATTTCGCTGCTTTGAAAGATCTTCTGCTGCTGGGAGTATAGAATTGAATTGTGGAAAAGGTTAAGCATAAGACTAATAACTATAAAATCTACAAGTTTACAACAATACAATGTCACTTGTGAGTTAACAGAATTAATTTAAAATTTAAATTTTTAAATTGTCTTTTAAGAATAAGTAAAAAATTTAAATCTAAAAAACTGAAAAATCAAGTGTTTTTAATTATAAATATGAACAGCTTAAATACAATTTAAGAAATGTCTAAATATTTCAAACTACATATATGAAAAAAGGAACGTTTAAGAAAAATATAAAGTGCTTAAAAAACTCATAGACAAATACACATAGATCGGAAACTCTCCGGTCAAAGACCTAACTCAGTTGTCAAAAACCTATGCGGTGAGAATGTATGTGTTACTTTCTAGTTTCCACTCTATGTTTCTCTATGGTGTGAACTTCTTTATTAAAATAAATCAAATAAACAATTTCAAAATATGAAAGAAAAAAAAAATTAGGAAAATATTGTGAAACTTATTATAAACTTATTTTTTTATACCCACCATATTAATTTAGTAATATTGGTCGCAGAACCAAAAATCATATATATCATGGTTCCTCATAAGATTCTAAGACGATCTAGCTATGTCCGTCCGTCTGTATGTCTGTTGAAAATACGATAGAGCTAAAATGAAAGGAGCTAGCTGGCTGACATTTTCTACAAGTACTCTCTGATAGGGTTTGTTTGGTATTGAAAATGGGCAATATCGGTCCATGATTTCACCTAGCCACCATACAAATTTCTCTCCGAAATTCTATTTGAGCAGTCATAAATATTTTGATTATGCTGATAATATTTTGCACAAATTATTTTTAAATACTATGAAATTATACTGTAAAGTGTGGCGAAAATCGGGCAACATTTCTCCCTAGTCCCCATACAAGGCCCCCTCAGAGAATTACTTGAACATTCAAAATTGTCTTAAAAATAATTAAAATCGTGATGAAATTGGACATAAATAAGTTTTATACTTAACCTACATCTTTCTACCAACTTTTGTGAGAATCGGTTCATAATTGATTGACACATTTGAGTCACATATTGATGATGGGTATAAAAGTTTCGGCACAGCCGAATTAACACTCTTACTTGTTGTATAATTAATAGAAATAATATGAGAGAATGCTAAAAAACATTTCAATTTATTATCTTATAATTCACTATAACTATTGTAAATTAACAGAGCTTTTGGAATCATAAACTTCTGATCACCTAAGGCTTTAAGTATCTACGGATACTTAGAAACATCTCGTAAGATACATTTTTTAACATAAAATAATAATTCCAAACGATTTTGAATCATATTATTACTATTTCATGTTCAAATTAATTTGCGGTTGCGAAGTGTCTATATCTAAACATCAATATTATATTATGACTTGAAAATTGGCAAATATTTTGAAAACTCACAAAATCATAAGGATGAACATTTTCTGCACCTTGACTTCAAAACAACAACTTATGTTCATTTAATGAAATGATTGTTAAAACTGTGGTTAATTTCCATGTAAATTTTTTTAAAAATTGTTTACTTTCGTGATGTTTTGGAGAATTCTATTAAAATAGTGCAATCGATACAGTCATGTCTATCTGGCCGTCCGTATGTAAATCAGTTTTCCGAAGTCTCCAAATAACTTACATACATCAATATAGTCCAACTTAGATTGCTATTTAAAACCAAAAAAATCGGCCACATATTGACAATTTAACGCAGTGCTACAAAAGTGAAAGAAACAAATATGCAGCCGTTCTCATGTAGCAAATCTGTTTTGTTGGAGTCCATAGTGTAAGGAAATACTTATAATTTTCACTTCATTTTCCCTCACAATCAACTTAGAGCGGGAAGAAAATTATAATTTTTTGATAAAAGTGCTATTTCGAAACAACAATTTTTCCGAACTCTATAAACTCCTATGAAACGAAATTGCTATATGAGAACCCCAGCATTTTGTTGGTGTAGCATTGAGCAATTTTGCCTGCCATAACATACCAACAAGAAATATCCAAATAAGTGTAAAATTTTGCCACATAAATGGTGTATTTTTGCTAATTCTATCGTTTTATAAGAATAATGTTCATAAAATGTGGACTTAGCGGCTTTGTACTCTAAATTATCTATTAAAATTGTTTTCTCATGTGAAAGTATTTTTTTATGCAATTATTCACATATTTAATTATTATTTTATTTTCAAATTTTAAGTACCGTCGGCATTTTGCAAAAAAAAAAAAATAAATAAAAAAATTGAAACTACGGTTGGCTACCGTTACCCCTAAAATACTCTTTCACATCAACTGCTAGGCTACCGTTACTGAAATAACTGCTATTACCGTTACCTCAAAAATACCGTTAGCGATATAATCGTAAACAGCTTTACCTCTAAATACCGTTACCAATATTCTATAAATATTTTCAATTACTTATAACTCCCATTTAAATTTATAACAAAAACTTGTTTTATATACCTTTAATACATTTAAAAATTGATTAAGAATAAGGCCATACAAATACTTATTTCAAAATATAGTTGGGGGAATCACACGGTCTGCTATTAGGTCATATTGTCATAATGTCCTAATATATTATGATAGTTTAAACAATTTTTTGTTGTGTTTCAAACAAAAAAGTTCTAAACTAATAAGACTTTTTGATTTATTGTTTTGTCATAAAATAACACTTTTTTGTTAGAAGCATAAACAAAATTTGTTTAAACTATCATAATTTATTAGGACATTATGACCAAATAGCATCCCTTTTGAATCCCCCAAATATGTTTTATAAAACACCACGATTAGATAAATTTTATTAATCTTTTAATTCAGGATGAAATTTCCGCTCTCATTAAAATAACCTTACCGAATTAACTGCAAATACCGTTACCACTACGCTAACGTTATGGAAATAACTACAATTGCATTAGCGCTAAACTACCATTAAACTGTGTGTAATTTTTCTAAATTTATTTCGAATTTTTTAAAGTGTTTTGCAGTTTTGATATTTAAAATGAAGTTTTTTGATTCTATATATTCAAAATTTTTGTTGTTTATGACAAGGGCTACAACTTTGCCTCAGAGAGTAAATAAAAATTCCGAACTGTTTGCAAGATATGAGCCTGAGAAAATGTTTACTTTTTTGCAATAATGACAACGAGGCCCCAAATCTGTAGGGGCCCATAAAAAAGTGCATGACTTTGGGCAAAACTAGGAGACTGTGTTTTCTCCACGTAGTGGTGTCCGTATATGATTATTTTTTGTTGCACTGTGTTACCGAAATAAACTAAATTACTCTTACTTTGCTTGAAACCTTAATTTGCTATAAACATTTTTTTTAAATTTTTGTTTAAATTTCACTATAAATTTTATTTTGAATACATATGTACATATTTTAATTTCTATTTAATCTATTTACAATTTCCTTTTCTACTTAAAGTTTATGACTGTCGCTAAAATCGCTAATCTAGCACAATCATTTACAAACATTCAAGCTAAATCTGCTAACAAAACGCTAGATTTTCTAACTAAACACCTTCACTAATAATAAACAAAACAAATGTTTTCTTAAATATGTATTAAAGAAAAAATGTCGCGCCTATTGTAAAATTGTCTATAAAAGGATCAATTTACCAGGAACTAAAAAAAACACACACATGCACATATGTATAGATGAATATGTTAGCTAGAACAAGAGTTCTAAGAATTAAAAGCAATAAAAATGGCAAAAATAATAGTTAACTGTATATCACAGCCATTATTATTATTACAAAAAAAACAAAACAGGCTCTCTGTTTATGATCTCTCCAAAACCATATGAGAACAAATGTAAACAATTACATACACCCGCACATAAGTATAAGTTACCAAGAGTAATTTCTCTTGTTTTTATGTTTTGGAGTACAGAGTGAGTACTTGTTGTAATAAAGATGTTATATTTTGTTGTTATTGTTATGAATTGTTTTGTTTACATTTTACCTGCATTATGAATGCGTGTGTGTGTGAGTGTGTTTGTCAACACATATGATCACGCACCTGATTAACAAATTTTATATTTTTATGAGGGTTTTTCTCTTCAAAAAAAAATAACATGCATTCTTTTTGTTTTGTTATTGTTTGTGGTGCATATTTATTTCTACATGTATGTAGTGAAGTACTTATTTGTGTTTGTGCATACGTGTGTTTACCTTTATATTAGGGATGGAGTTTGTGCTCCGTTACACTTGTCATTATTAGTTCTTATGTTTATTTGCATTGTTTAAGAAAACAGTTACATTTAAACACTTGTCGGGTTCACAACACATGTGAATGTGTGTTTTTCTGCTTTAAAAATTATTTAAAAAAAAACGAAATAAATTAAAATAAACAAAAAAAATTTTAAATAAACATTAATTTATAAATAACATATGTGTGTGTTTTTTCTGAAATAATAATGATTAGTAAAAAATATTTGTTAAAGAAATTATTGGAAAAATAATAAAAAAAAATTTCTAGAAAATATTTGTGATGAAAAATTAAACAATTTGTAAAAACTTTGGATATTTTACTAAGTGTTTTTCAAAATCTGCTTGAAATTAAATCAATATTAATTTGTTGTGTTCAAATGCAGTAATTTAATTAAGGTGGGTTTAGTGAATTAAAAAATTAACATTTTTAAATCAAAAATATAAAAATGTTCTAAAGATTTTGTGATAAATGTGATGTTTAAACAATAAATATGATTTATTCATTAATAGGTTAAAGAATATGTGATTTATAAAATCAAATATTAAAGGTGCCAGCTCAAAGTCATCTATATTGTAATATTTGCTCTATTTAGGAGTAAGCTTAGATACAAAATCAGCTAACTTTTAATTTTAATAAAAATTTAAGAAAGTTTTTGTAACAATAGAATCTTTAAATCGAATTTACAGTAAGCTTAGTTACAAAATCAGCTAACTATTTTTTTTAAATTGAAGTAAGTGTAAGCTTAGTTACAAAATCGGCTAACTACTCATTTTAAAGAAAATTTTTGTAACTATAGAGGCTTTACAACGAATGCAAAAGTTAAATTAGTAAAAACCAATAATGAAGATAATAAGAAAATAAGCTAAATCCTAAAAAAAATATAAAATTATGTAAATAACAGGACTTCGATTTGAAAAAGTGTATATTTTGTCTTTAGAAACTATATACATATCAATAAGGGAGATAAAACTGCAATTGCACATTTAAAACGTTTGATTTTACATAGTATAAAATTTATACAAAAAGACTTAGCGTCTTTGCAATCTTAGCAATATTTTTGAAATGTTTTATGAAGTTATATTCTTGCCAACATCTTTTCCTATCACATGTGATTTCATACATAATTTACAATCTTGTATTTCACTTCATTTCACATTTTTTATCTTTAACAAATATTAAAAGTAGTTGTTTTGTTTATTTTTTTCCCGAAAAGAAATGTTTACTTAAATGATAAGATCATATGTGTACTTTTAGAAAATGTCTCGACAAATATGCTGGAATTTAATTTTCAAAATTCAACACAAAAAAACAAGCAGGGGGTATGGTACATACAAGAAGGTGACTGCTAAAATTGCTGTAAAGGCCAAAGGGCCTTTTAGTGCAAACATAAAAAACTTAATAAACTATTTTTGTTAAAAATTTGTTTAAAAAAAATGTCTTACATTAAATTTTCTTAAAGATCCTCTTGAGATTTTCCTTTTTGTTGCTCGAAGAAAAAAAAATCTTACATTTAATTACTGCTCATAGTGCAGTTGAGCGTTAAGCATGTGTTAATATGCGGTTTTATTTACTTCCAAACTCGTATACACGATTTTCTTTATATGTACTTCATTCCACCTCGTCATCGTCATCATTATTATTATCATCAGCCTCATGTTGAAGATGTAAAACAAATGTTGTTGCAAGTTAAATACCAGCAAACGAAAAAAAAAAAACAATAACAGACAGCAAAAGAAACCTGTGGATAAAAAAACTCTTTACAAATAAAAAATAACGAAAAAAACGAAGCTAGAGTAAATTTGTGGTAACAGCTGTTTTAAAAGTAAATTACTATTTTGAAAAATAAAAAAAAAAACACTTTAAAATAACTCTTTTTTTTTTGTAAAGAAAGAAATTACAGAAAAAAAAAAACAACAAAACAATTCAAGGTTTCATATGAAGTTCTTTTAAAATCAAAACACAATGCTAACGTCAGACGATTACATTAAATAATTTTTATATACAGATTTTAAAAATGTTTTGTTTCAAATAAAACTAAAGAATAATTGATACTTACTTAAGTTTTACTAAACTAAACGATTCTTTAAAACTCAATTTAATATTTCAAATAAACTGATTAATTTGCGTTCATGGCTAAACTTATTTAGGATTAAATTTCTATAAAATAGAAGCTTAAACTTAGTTTAGTTAAACCTTGGTTTAAATAAACTATATTCAAGAACTTGTGGTTTAAGAATTATTGATACCTACTTTTTGAATAAAATTTCTTTCAAATGGAAACTTTAACTTAAGTTTAACTAAACTAAACAATTCTTTTAAACTCAGTTTACTTGATTTTTGCTTTTAAAAAGTCTTTCAAATAAGCTACTTAATTTGTTATCATGGCTAAACTTATTAAACATGAAATTTCTTTAAAATATAAGCTTAAACTTAGTTTAGTTAAACCTTGGTTTAAAAAAACTATGTTTAATCACTTGTGGCTTAAGAATTTTTGATATTTACTTTATAAATAAAATTTCTTTCAAATGGAAATTTTAACTTAAGTTTAACTAAATTAAACAATTCTTTAAAACTCAGTTTAATTGATCTTAGCTTTTTAGAAATCTTTTAAATTAGCTACTTAATTTGTTATCATGACTTAACTTATTTAACATGAAATTTATTTAAAATACAAGCTTAAACTTAGTTTAGTTAAACCTTGGTTTAAATAAACTATGTTTAAGAACTTGTGGCTTAAGTATTATTGACATTTATTTTAAAAATACAACTTTTTTCAATTGGAAACTTTAACTTAATTTTAACTAAACTAAACGATTGTTTTAAACTTAGTTTAATTAATCGTAGCTTTTTAGAAATCTTTCAAATAAGCTGATTAATTTGCTATAAAATTAAATTTCTTAAAAATAGAAGCTTAAAGTCAGTTTAGTTAAACCTTGCTTTAAAAAACAATTTTTAAAAACTTGTGGCTTATTCGTAGTATTTGAAATAAGCTGTTAAACTTGCTTACATACCTAAACTTAGTTAAACTTGAATACAAATTAAACTCGGTTGATGATAATAAGGTATTTTTAAAACTATTTAATCTTGATTTTAGTACATTAAACTTGGTTTAGTAAGAAATTGGTTTCAGGGCTTAAAACATATGAAAAATCTTACAAACAACTTTTTAAATTCATAAATAAAAATTATGATCTAGGTTTAGTTAAACCTTAGTTTTAAATTAAATCTTTAGTTTTGAAGTTTAGCATACTAAAACTTACTATTGGACATTTGTTAAACAATATATTAAATTTGGTTTGTTATAAGGTGTTTACACTTGAGTTTAGCTAAACCTTAGTTATAAATAAACTCGGCTTAAGAATCATTTAATTGTTATAATGGATCTTTTAAAAAATATCTTAAACTTGGTTTATAATAAATTATTTAAAATTGGATTTAGCTAAACCTTATTTTTAAAGTAACAGCTTAAACCATGATTTTTAATAGTTTATTATTATAACCCTCAAAGTTATGGTTATACGCTGCTGCTTGTGGCTTGTCGCTTTTAATGTGTTGCCATTTCAATACTCTTAATTTACTTCCTATCTTCCTTTAAAGTGTGAGTAACACTATATATTTTTTTTCTACTTGCAATACTCAATTCAAGAAAACGTATGTTTGCATATCCTTGATATGCATTTAAAGAACTCATATACTCATTTGCTAAGACACACACAAGAAGAAGAAAAAACACACACCTAGTGCAGCAAGTTTGTTAGTTTGTTTGTTAGTACTGGCGAAAAAAAAAGTTTCAGTAATGAAAAGAAATAAACTCTTAAACCAATATCATTATAAAGTCATGAGGAACGCATATTTATACTTCTCTACCCTAAACCAAACACACAGCTGTCTAAAGGAGCACTCCAGCAAACGCTACTCATATGTATGTTAAAGTAAAAAAGCTGTCTTCAACTACCTCCCTAACTCTCCTCGTAGAATTAATTAGATTCAACTTGGCACAAAATCATGAAATACGAAACATTTTTTAACTTTAAACACTACACTTGAGTTAAAACTGAAGACATGAAGGTAGAAAAGAAAAAAAAAGTAAGATAAATATAAAACGCATACATCAGCTATTATCACAAGAAAATACAAAAAAAAAAATAATAAAAACAATGAAGTATAAATTGTATGTGTACATTTATAAACATATCCTCAAGGATATGCACGTAGACACGTAGGATTTTTTTTGTTGTTCCCAACATATCCTTAAATCACACAACACGATTTCTTCATACGCATTAAAATGATATATGACATTACTCATTAACATATTATCACATAGCATATGTCAAAATACTCCTCTTGCTGCTGTTTTTTTTTTTTTTTTTTTTTTGAGAGAAACAAATATAAAGCTTTGTGATGTGAAGATTATGAATCTTTTTAAATTTAAGCTAATAAAACAATAGACTAAAAGATATTTGTAAAAAAGGCAAACAGTAAAACAAAAGCAAGGTTAACATTAAGAAGAGTAGTTTACCAAACACCAGTTAAACCAAGTTTAACATAAAACTTAACATTTTAATAAATATAATGCTTAAATGCTTAACAGTTTCCTTGAATTAATTAAAACCTGGTTTAAAAGTTTGAAAAATCAGAAATAATGGAATTTTTTGCGATGTTGCCAAATTTCACATTTGAAGTTTTTTTTTTTTTTTTTTTGAAAAATAAAAGATTTTTGCATAAGAATAAAATATATCAAGAATATTAGTTAAAATATGGGTTTAAATATTAAATATGCTTAATTAAAGAAAAATTTGCTATGTTGCCAAATTTCAAATTTAGGATTTTTTGCTGTTTCTGTAGAAATTTCAAACATATAATTAAAATCATCATAAAAGACTATAAAGTTTTGAACATTTCTTTAAAAATAAGCAAAATTTAAAAAAATGCTATGTTGCCAAATTTCAAATTTATTATTACTTACAGGTTCTGTTGAAATATCCAACATAGAATTAAAATCATTATAATAATGTTTAAATTTGTTAAAATTTCTTTAAAAATAAGCAAAATTTTTAAAAATTGCTATGTTGCCAAATTTCAAATTGAGAAATTTTTGTGGCTATTTCAAAATTATCTTAAATAAGCGGTTAAACTGGGTTTAGTTAAACTTCAGTGATAATTTAACTGAGTTTAGTAAAGTTTGTAATAAAGTGTTTAAACTTGGTTTAGTTAAACTGTAGTTATAAATAAACTAAGTTTAGTAAATTGTTAACATACTACCAGAAATCCTTTAAATAAACTGTTAAGCGTGATTGGTAAAAAAGTGCTTGAATTCGCTTTATATAAACTATAGTTTTACATAAACTCAGTTTATTAAAAATGCTCGCATTACCAGAAATCCTTTAAATAAACTGTAAAACTTGGTTTTTAATTAAGTGTTTAAACTTGGTTTACTTAAACCTTAGTATTAAATAATCTCAGTTTAAAGAACTTCAATTTATTGCTCAGTAAAAATGGAGGCTAAGAGAATACAGCCTAACATTGGAAATTTTGGCACAACACATTTAAATTTTGAATATTTTTTGTATGAAAATGTATAAATTTATATTTAAATCCGGTTTATTTACATACATTTCCTTTACTTTTATTTCTTCTTATAATTCTATAAATATTTTTGTTTTGTTTTTTATCTTTGCAGACATTAATAACAATTGTAAAGGACTTTAAACCTTAAAATAAAAACGTGGCAAGTAACGAAAATACCATTACCACCAACAAAACGACAACGTCACAGAGGCTGTAAGACAAGCACAAACAAGGAATCCTTAACTTACCTTCTTATTAAATTTCTTAAACGCCACCACGTGATTTGGTTTTTTGACAACAACAACAGCAACAGCAACAAAAAACACAAACAAAATAAAATCTTTTGAAAAAGTAAGAATAACCTTCAAAAATTTCATTTACACACTCAAACATAGAGAGACATTCACGTGATACCACTGTCTAGCTAAGGTTTTCAGAAAAATAAAGAAAACAAAATAAAAGCAAACATACAAAAAAATATATACAAATATTTTGAAAAATTTAACTGAATGTTAAAGGAATCAGAGGAAATCATTAAAAGGCGCAAACTGTCGTTAACGGCAGATACTGCTTTATACGAAGAATTAAATCATCACAACACAGCCACCATTATACCACCTGGTACACCACCCACTCCTTTGGCTAACACCATGGCTTTGGAAACAGAATCGTCAGAAGCTTTAGCTTTAACTACCACCACCTCGGCCACAGCACCCATTTCAACACCAAATATGATCACCCATACAAATACCAGTTCAACAGCTTTACACTCGCTCAGCGCCAACAGTATGGTCAATACATTATTGGCCAATAATGTGACCACCAGACCGGCTGCCTCCATACCTGACCACTACAGCTTAAGATGGAATAATCATCAGAATCATTTGATGCGTGCTTTCGATGCTTTGCTGCAGACCAAAACTTTGGTGGATGTTACTCTCGTCTGTGCTGAGACTAGTATACGGGCCCACAAAATGGTCTTGTCGGCCTGTTCGCCCTTCTTTCAGCGCGTTTTTGCCGATACCCCTTGCAAACATCCGGTTATAGTGCTCAAAGATTTTCGTGGCTGGGTAGTGCAAGCCATCATCGACTTCATGTATCGCGGTGAGATTAGTGTACCCCAGGAGAAACTACACACCTTAATAGATGCCGGAGAATCATTGCAAGTTCGGGGTTTAGTGGAGAGTTCCATACCCGCACATACACCCACCCCAGCTGCTTCACCCGATGATTTTGGCCTGATCGATACCTCTTTGTTGTCTTCGGAATTGGAGAGATGTTCCAGTTTCGATGAAGAATCCCCCTCCATGGTAACATCCGGCTCAAAAATCATTTTACCTTCGCGATTATTTGGTTCTTCATACAGACGTGACAAGGAGCAACGCAAGCGGGAAAGAGAGCGTGATTTGGATCATGAGTTGGAAAGTGATCAGGAAATGTTAAACGATTCTCTAAGTCACAATGACTTATGCACATCTCCCATGCCCCGCAGAAAACAAGCTAGACCCAGAAGGAGATCGGGAGAATTAACGCATGACATGATCAGCAAACCTACGACACCCATACCACAAGAATGCAGTGAGCAACCCGAAGATCTTTGTAAAGATTCTAGTGCACAGGAAATTAAAGCAACTACACCTGCTCCAGCAACTGAAGACCCCAGCGAAGATCCTTTGAAAACTGTGATTAAGTCCGAACTAGCCGAACCCATGGAGGACGATGAGGAGCAAGTGGGCGAACGCGATAGTGGCAATGATAGTCATGAGCAGCCGGAAGATCTTATTGTCAATGATAAGTCATTGGATAATAACTCAAACTTTGAGCATAATAACTCCCAACCAGCGGCTTTGAACTCTACTGAAGACTTGGAAGAAGAGGAGGTAGATCGTGAGGAAGAGCCCGAAGAGGAGGAGGAAGAGGAAGAAGATATAGAACAGCTGATACATCATACCAATGAGTTGAATAGAAGACGCAAATCTGCCTTGTCCATGAACTCAGATGGTCCCGAGGATTTGTGCACCACAAAGAAAGACAACGATACCAGCGGTCATCATTCGGCCTCCGACAATGAAGACTCCTCCAACAATAACAATAGCACAAAATTGAACAACAACAATCGCATAGTGTTGTCCTTAAAGGATATACGACAATTGAATAAACCCTCCTCCTCCTCCACACCCAACTCCTCCTCCAACAGCATGAATCCTTTTTCCACGGCCAGCCTCAGAGACTTGAGATTAGATCGAGAACGGGCCATGGAAGCACAATGCAAAATTGAAGTTCTAGAAGCTCAAATGCAGGCAGCCGCTGAAGCAGCAGCCGCCGCAGCCGCTAGAGGTGAAAATCCCTTTCAGCACATGGAACATCAAATGGATTTGTCACTAGCTGCTGCTGCAGCAGCAGCCGCCGTTTCACACCAGCACTCTAGGGAAAGAGATCAGGCTTTTAAGAGAGAACAGCGTGAAATGCAACAACATAGTGCATATGCCAACAGTATTTTGGGGCAAATGGGTATGCCAGGCATGCCACCATTTGGCCCCGGTAGCGCAGTACCCTCTGCACCGGGAGGACCCTCGGCACATGAACGTTTGGAAGAGTCTATGAATCGTTTGAGCAAAGAATTTACACCCACTTCACCCATGAGCCTGCCACCACACTACAATCCTCAAGATGGGCCACCACATCCCCCCTCACCGCTACCCTTTCCCGGTATGTCTTCATTGGCGCTAACTCCGCCGCACAGTGAGTACTTAAGTAGGTTTTTAGTAAGAAAAAATAATAAACACTTTCTATTTGTATGACAACACACCAAAAAAAAAAATATCCTTTAACAAAAACACAGGCGAAAAAACTTTTTTTCATCCTTTAACAAACATATTAAATGTTCATAAAACAAGCGGAAATCCTTAATAAATGTAACGACAGACGTACGTTATAACGCATATGAGAGCTACAGGATTCTGTTTTTTTTTTCTTTTTTTTTTGCAAAGGACCCTTTGATGTAGTATGTTGAAGCAACATGTTTGCTCTGTTTGTCTTGTTTCCTTTTTTTATGCAACTTTTTGTCTTATTTCTTTAACATTATGACATGACATTTACTTTTCGGATTGTTGGTTTTTTTCTTCTTCATTTTTATATTTTTAATAAGTATCTTTGTATATTTTTGCCTCAATTGCAACTGTCTGCTAATAACTGTTGCGACTTCATGTCAGGGTTCTGTGCTATACTGCGTTACTTTACTTGAACTGTATGAGTAAATATTAGGAGTTACATCAATATTTTTTTTGTTTGTTTGTTATTCCCCTCAGTTTACTTGTTTTCCTACTTATGACACATGGATGCAACATGTGTTATGAGAAGGAGTTTCCCTGGTACTAGCATGTTTCTTTTTTTTTTTGCATTACATTAGGGAATGTGTTGTCGTTGTCATTGGTTGCAAGACCTTTGATGCGTGTGCTTCAAATGCAACAGTTGGGTTTAGGCAGGAGGGAGTCTATTAAATCAAATTATCTTATTTTTATTGATGATTTTAAAAGGAGCTTTTTTGGTTTTTTTGTTTAAAGATTTATCCATGACTCCCTTGAAGTGTAGGGAGAGTAGGTTTACTGTTGTTTCAAGGATGGGATTTTTGTGCAATATTTTTAGCAAGACATATTCACATCAGTACTCTCTCTTTAAAAGGGAGAAGGGAATTAAAATAAATTCAAAAAGCTTGTATTCACACTTAAATTTTTTTTAGAATGCTTACCAAATTAGCTAAACAATATGTCATTTGTAATGATTTTTACAACATAAAACAGATCGTTAAGTTCAAAATTGGTATTTTTAAATGTTTTGTTTACAAAACCAATTAATTTGCACAATAATTCCTAAAAAATACCATTAAATAGCATAAATTTCAAATTAATTCTTAATAAGCCAGACTTTTTATTTTGCGTAACATTTTATACAAAATTTAAAAATTCACCAGACTTGAGTTTGGAGAGTTTTTGATTTTTAGAGGTGAATTTTGAATTTTTTTTTTGTTTAGATCTCAATTTTTGTTTAAAAATATTAAACTCTTTGATTATATAAATAATTTGCACAGATTTTTGCGTTTAAAAACTGAATTAACATACAAATATTAAGTGTGGTGAATTTTCAAAATTGAATTTTATTAAGAAAATTTAAAATTATTTTCAATAAACTTGAATTTTTGATTAATTTATAAAAATTTCAAAATTCACCACTAACAAATATTTTTCACCTCTAAATAGAAAAACTCACCACACCAAAATTTTTATTTATAATGGTTAAAATATTAGAAAATTTAATGAATTCGTTAACTGGCACAGTTTTTTGCATATAAAAACCGGATTAGCATAGAAATATTATGTGTGGTGAATTTCAAAAAATTAAATTTTATTAAAAAAATTTAACTTATTTTCAATAATCATGAATCTTTATTTAGTTTTACATTTTTAGACATTTAAAAATTCACCCCTATAAAATATTATTCACCTTTATAGATGAAAACTCACCACACTTAAATTTTTGTTTGAAATAGTTAAAATTATGTTTATTAACTGGAATTTGTATTTAATTAAACATTTTATGGAAATTTAAAAATTCACCACTGTGGTCGAAAACTCACCACACCTCAATTTTTATTTAATTTGCTTAAACTTCTACTAAATTTTATAAACAAAGTCATTTTTAGCAGGATTTTCTTATTTAACAACGAGTTTTCTTTCCAGTTATAAAGATTATTTGAATAAATTTACTGAATTTTTAATATTTTGTAATTAAAGCAAAATGCTATTTTTCATTCACATGGTCTCGGAAAAATTTCTTACAAAATTCCTTAATTTTTTCATTTGGACAATTTTTAAATGAATTCATTTGGAAAACAACTCCGTTTTAGTCGTGTAAAGCTACCTTTTCCTATAATTTATGTCCTAAATTAAGAATTTTACTTACTTTAAAAAAAGTTTTTAAACATGTTTATAGTTTCTTTATTTATTTGGTTTAACTTTAAACCTACATTGACAAATAATTCAGCATTTATACAATATTTCTGACTCAATAAACTTTTTCTACAACCACGATTTCTGTTTGTTTTTTTTTTAAATAAATAAAAAAAAAAAATAACAAACAAAACCCCACCAAAACAGACAGTTAGTGACTTCTTCGTAAAGACTTGCAATTTTTTCTACTTTTTTCCACCATATATAACTTCAAAATGTACGTACGTATTAATAATATCCGTTTACTTAAGGAGCAGAGTACAACAAAAAAAAGAATCAAAGATTCCCTTATATTGGTGCAAGGAGGACATGCATGTAGATTTCGCGAAAAAAAATCCTTACATACTATATTTATGCAGGATATATAAAATAAATTAAAGACTGGCAAAGGAATTATGAAGGTAATGCGACAAAAATGAATTTATATTTTCTATATATGTAAAAAGAATGTGTGTTTGGAGCAATAAAAAAATAAATTTCCCACTAACTACTGCATAAATAACCTAAAGTCAAGGAAGACAAATTTTTAGATATATGAGAAAAAAACAAGTAAGGGAAATATATTCGGCTGTGCTGCATCATATACACCCTTCACCATAGTACACTTTAAGATAAAGATTGAAAATATTTGTTGATGAAATTTTATTTGTTTTAAATTTTTTGAACAAAAATTTTGGGGAAAAAAATCGGCTTAAAAAATATTTTTCCCGATTTTGCCCGCTAAAGGTCGCAATTACTATAGCGTTATCTACGTCGTTGGAAAGGTATTTGAAACATCTATCATTAGATATCCATATTGTCTACATTACTAAGCAATCCAGATATAGATCAAAAATAATTCAAAAATCGAGGTAGTCGTGTTTTTTTGCTTATATCTCAGCCATTTGTGAACCCATTTTCTCAATTTTAAATAGCAACCGAACCGGGACTATATCAGATATATTGAGGCATGAATCACGTATGTAAGTTATTTGAGGGGTACGGGAAGCTGATTTCAACATACAGAAGGACAAACGAATATGGCTATATCTATAATAATGCGAATATATAAACTTTATGCTGTTGTAAATCTTACTTTGGTGCTGCTGTTTTATACCTAAAGTAGCGCTTTAACTTCTTTAGTATGAGTTAGTTTAAATTGTTTCGCCACGCGAAAAAAAAAAACGCCAAGAAATCCTTAGCACGGAAGTTAAGAGTTTATATGCCAAAATCTATAAAAAAGGAAATCATTTTTATGTGTTTTTTTTTTTTTCTTTCTTTCTCCAAACCAAAGGCGGCATATATTTAAATCATATTCAATGCTTAATGCCAACAAATTAAAGTGAAAATCATCATAATGATTTGTTAAGAGAGACAAAAAAAAAAAAAAAACAGAAAATCTATTCCTTTTTAACAAAATTATTGTCTTCATAATAAAATGTGACATGTAGTATTTTGTAGCTACATATGCATATCTCTTGAAAGGAGACTGACTGAGTGAGTGACTGTATTCAAATCATTTGTTGTTTTTGAAATCTTAAGGCAGCTTTCCTGGCTTTTGTTTAACTCATCATATTCATCATAAAAAATCTAACGCTCACCCCGCTCCTTCTTACCATTCCATCACTAACATCTTTTATCTTAGCTCGCTTAATGTCAATATTATATGCGTTGTCATATGCTGGTTTCTTTATTTCTTTTTATCAAGTTTTTTTTTTTTTTGCTGTCTTTCTTGAATTTCAAGGATTCTATTGAGCAGCAACATCTTCTTAGTATGTTTTAAGATATATGTTAAGTTTTCTACCACTTATGCAATGATTTGGTTGTATTGTTAGTTACACATCCTTAGCATATAGAAAATTTCTGTTGAAATTACGTTTTTATTTGTTTCTATTGTTTCCGGTGGAGTGGGGTTGGAGAGTTTTTTTAGCTGCTAGTGTGGAGTTTTGTGACAAAAAAATGAAAAAAACTCAGAACACTTCAAGCATAAAATCTTAATAGAATAATAACAGCTATTGTTTCTAGTTTGCAAGCATAAAATGTATGTACTTATATGAAACAATAGCAGCACACGCTACTAGATATGCTGAAATTAAAAGAAAAGCTATTGATAAGAATCTGTACAGCTCAAAATGCATGACTGCAGTTTAGCAATAATTTTTAATAATCCTAAACAATGCTCTGAAAATTAAGGATTTTTTTTAGTTTTTTTGTGATTATTAGGACATTAATTTTGATTTTTTGTTTAATTAGATATTTTATAGAAATTTCAAAATTCACCACTAACAAATATTATTCACCTCTAAAATACAGAAAAAAGTTAAATTTTTTCATCAAAATTTTAATTTTAATTTGATAAGATATTTTAAAGAAATTTCAAAATTCACCACTAACAAATTTATTCACCTCTAAATAGAAAAACTCACCACACCAAAATTTTTGCTTAAAATGGTTAAACACTTAAAAAATTTAATGAATTCATTAGCTGGAACAGTTTTTTGCGTTTGGAAACTAGATTTGAGTACAAATATTAAGTGTGGTGAATTTGCAAAATAAAATTTTATTCAAACATTTTTAAAATAAACATGAATTTTCATTTAATTTAACATTTTTTAGAAATTTAAAAATTCACCACTATTAAACATGATTCACCTCTATAGATAAAAATTCACCACACTTAAATGTTTGTTTAAAATAGTTAAAATTATGTTCAGTTAACATGAATTTTTATTTAATTTAACATTTTATGGAAATTTTCAAATTCACCACTAGTAAAAATTATTAACCTCTAAATAGAAAAACTCACCACACCAAAATTATTGTTTATAATGGTTAAAATATTCAAACATTTAACGAATTCATTAACTGGGACAGTTTTTCGCTTTTAAAATCAGGCTTAGCATACATATATTAAGTGTGGTGAATTTCCAAAATTAAATTTTATTACAAAAATGTTGAAAATATATTCAAAAATAAGAAATTTAATTTAGAATTTTTTAAAATTTATAAATTCACCGCTATGAAACATGATACACCTCTACTTAAATTTTTGTTTAAAACAGTTAAAATAATGTTCAATTAATTTGAATTTTTATTTAAATTAACATTTTATGGTAATTTTCAAATTCACCACTAACAAATATTATTCACCTCTAAATTGAAAAACTCACCACCCCAACATTTTTGCTTAAAAACGTTAAACACTTACAAAATTTAATGAATTCATTAACTGGAACAGTTTTGTGCGTTAGGACCAGATTTGCATACAAATATAAAGTGTGGTGAATTTCCAAAATTCAATTTTATTCAAACATTTTTAAAATTAATTCCAATAAAAATGAATTTTCATTTAATTTAAAATTTTTAAAAAAATTAAAATTCACCACTATTAAACATGATTCACCACACTTAAATTTTTATTTAAAATAGTTAAAATAATTGTCAATTAATTTGAATTTTTATTTAATTTAACATTGTATGGAAATTTTCAAACTTACCACTAATAAAAATTATTCACCTCTGTGGTCGAAAACTCACCACACCTCAATTTTTATTTAAAATGCTTAAACTTATACTAAATTTGATAAACAAAATAATTTTTAGTAAGTTTTTGTTATTTAACAACGAGCTTTCTTCCTAGTTATAAATATTATTTGATAAATTTTCTGAATTTTCACTATTTTGTAATTAAACTCTGCATTTAGTGATCTCTTTAGAACCCTTTATCCTCTTCCCCCATTACTACTCATTAACCATGAAAGTGTTTGTTGTTTTTTCCAATTTAATCTCTTAAATACATTTTTAACTTTTTTAAATAAACATTATATTAATTGTTTTTTTTTTGTTATTTATTTATAGTGTTTGGCTTAGACTCACCTTTGGGCTTATTTCCACCTGGCATAGATCCTGGTAAACTATATAATCCGTTGATGGAAATGTCAGATCCTAGAGGCATGCCAGGTGATGCGCCGCCCTTTCTCAAAAAGAAAAGTAAGTACTGTAAGTAAATTTCCAATTTACATTTTTTTTAAATAGAAATAAGTTTGAAATAAGAGAAAATAAATTATTATTTGAAATGCAAAATAAAAAGAAAGAAAAGAAACAGATAAAAAAAAAACAAATTTTGAGTTAGTTACCTCACCAGTACCAAAGTGCATTAAAAGGGACAACATGTTAAAGTGACAGTTCTGTATGATTTCAAGTGTTAGACTTTTCTTTCAGTGCAACTTATAAGAGCAAATTTTTTTCTTCATAAGTTCATTTGCTAAATAAATTTTACACTTAGACTTTTCTTTCAGTGTAGCTTATAAGAGCAAATTTGTTTCTTCATAAGTTCATTTGCTAAATAAATTTTACACTTACATGTCACTGTGATATTTTTTTTTTTTATTATCTAGCTTTTATTTCCATTTGACTACAATTGCCAGAGCCAGCCATTTAACAGTCTTTGTGTAATAATAACTGCAACTTGTAAAAATCAATGCATCAAATCATGTGAGGCGGTAAATTCAATTTTGTGGTTTTCCTGTATTTGCTCATTGAACATGTGCACCTATGCATATCAATAGTTTTATTTCTATGCAACAAATTGGAAAAAAAAGAAATCCAACATTTAAATTCAATTTTTTTGTTATAGTGCCACCATTAAAGTCTTAAACGTCCGTCCTTCAAGCTAGACTATATACAAACGACACATTTGTAAAAAAGTAGTCAAGAAAAAGAAACGAGACACTTGTTTTTTTCTCCAGCTTTGTCTCTACTCTTATTACTCATATAGATTTTACAAACTTATTTTTTTTTCATATTTTTTTATTACAAACCTCAAAATGAAAAAAAAAGTTAATGGATTTCAATTTCAATCAATTTTTATATATGTATGTAAATCTCACCTCAATTTATGATTCCTGTATGTAACAATTATCTATACACATGATAATTGTATAAAATTTTGTTTTAAATCTTTCAAACAAAGATGATTGACAGCTTTTCAAACAAACTTGTATGTAAGAATTGTTGTTGCCGGTATTTGGATTATTAACTGTTATTAACTGGGTTTTTAAACATGTGTTAAATGTTTGTTTTTCAAAAAGGGTTTATTTTATTTTTCTTAATGATTGACAGGTTTTCTCATGATATACATTTGTTTTTTAAAGAGTTTTCTCATATGACCTTTTAAAGAGTTGAAAAAACAAGAGATAAAAGATATCCTTTTCATGTAAGGTGTGCTCATAGTGTGCCTACTTAACAAATTAAAAGTGTTTAACAACTTTAAATAACTTCTTTAAGGCATTTCATTAAATAATTGTTTTGAAAAATAAAAAATTTCTTTTCAAAAGTAACGTTTTCACCAAGAAACGTTAAACTCTTTTAATGAATGCAAATGTAATTGATTTTTTTCATTTCAAAGACTCTTGTAGCAGTTACTAAAAAACGTACTTAAATATTTTAAAAAGCTTTCAAAGATTTTGAAATGAAAAATTAGTTATATTTGCATTTATTGGCATTTTTGTGATGAGTGCCTTGAGGTATGCTTAAGCATCAAAGAGTTAAAAACACATTTTCAACAACTAACGTTTCCCATTTATAAAACGTTTTTTCGTTAAATAATCGTTTCCACCAGAAATCAGTTAAATATTCTGGATTTTATTCCAAAAAAAAAAACAAATAAATCGTTTTCTTATTAAAAACAGTAAAAACAAAGGTTTTCAGCAATAAACGTTTTTTTCTTTTTTCAGTAAGAAAACCCTTTTTATCGTAAAACGTTATCTTCCAAAAACGTTTTTTTTAGTAAAAAGCATTTTCACCAAAAACCGTTATCAAAAACGTTTTTCTCTTAAAAAGTACGTTTTCACAAAAAAAAAAATTAAACACATTTATAACGTTTCAACAAATAACGTTTCCCATTTAAAACACATTTTTCCGTTTTTCCGTTACAAAATCGTTTCCACCTAAAATCAGTTTCCATAAATTAAAATTTGTAATTGAAAACTTTTACTGAAAACCGTTTTCTTTTTAAAAACCGTTACATCAAAAAACGTTTTTCATTAAAATTAAAATTTTTTCAATCAAAAACCGTTTTTTTCATTAAAAGCATTTCCTACAAACCCTTTTCACCATATAACGTTTTATAAATGAAACGCTTTCATAAAAAAGCGTTTTCACCAAAACCGTTTTCAGCAAAATGTTTTTTATTAAAAACAAATAAAAAAAATTGTTTTTTTCCTTTTTTATGAAAAACCTCCATTTTACCATAAAGCTATTTTTTTTATTAAAAAACGTTTTCGCAAAAAACCGTAAAATAAGCAGTATCCTAAAAAAAAAATCAATTTTCGCCAAAAAAAAAATGTCATACACGGAAAATAAATCGTTTTCGCAATAAAAATCAGTTTTCACAAAAAAAAAAAAGTTTTCAAATATACATTTTTTTATTAAAAAAATCTTTTCACCATAAATCGTTTTTAATTGAAACGAATTTTCATTAGATAAATGCGTTTTCATCAAAAATTATGATAAAAAGTTTTTTCCTAAAAAAACCGTTTTCGATAGTTTTTTCATTAAAATCATAGTTTTTTCATTAAAATCATTTTATATATATATATATATATATATTTTTTTTTTCTTAAAAAAAACTCTTTTTACCATAAATCGTTTTTAATCGAAAAGTTTTCTTCCAAAAACGTATTTTCATTAAAAAGCGTTTTCACCAAAAACCTTTACAAAAAACATGTTCTTCAAAACTTGGTTTTTGAGAGAAAAAAATCGTTCTACATTTTCGATAAAGAAAGCCGTTTTCATTAAAAATACATTTAAAAAAACATTAAAATATCGTTTTCATCACAAAAAATCGTTGTCATTAGTTAACGGTTTTGTTAGATTACCGGTTTTACCGCATTTGCATCAAAAAACGTTTTTCCATTAAAAATCAATATAAAACATAACTTTTTTGTTAAAATTAAAAATCTGCTTTCATTAAATGAAAATGAATTAAAAATCGTGTTTAAAAAAAATCCTTTTACGTTTTCGTTAAAGAAAACCGTTTTCATTCGAAATACGCTTAAAAACGTTAAAAATCCGTTTTCATCATTACAAATCGTTGACATTAGTTAACGGTTTTGTTAGATTACCGTTTTTACCGTAAAAAATCATGTAATGGCTGTTTTCATCATAAAACAATTGAAAACCGTTTTCATGGAAAAACGTTTTTTTTAATTTTTTATTTGATTACGTTTAAATAAAAATAATTTTTTAATCGAAATCCATTTTTACTAAAAATTTATTTTTCACCAAATAAAGTTTTCGTAAAAAAAACGTGTTCCTTTTCTTTACAAAACAAAAAAAAAATCTGTTTTTCATTAAACCAATACAAAACATACATTTTTCATTCAACCCTATTTCCCACAAATACATCTTAATAGTCAATGGTGACTATCAGTGCCGACCACTGTTTTAAACTTGTTTTATTCTGCTTCCTCCAATAATTTCTTTCAAACAGTTGGTATTAAATCATAATTTAAATTCCTCAAAATTGCATTGCTGAATTTGCCAAAAATTTGCTTCTTTTGACTCTCTAATGTCTCCAAACCAACAGCCATAAACAGCATTTATATGCTGTAAGTTGAAAAAAAGAAACTTAATCTGGCTATAAAATCTTTAGATTTTTTCGCTTTTGCTAAACCTCTAAAACAAAACAGTCAGAAAAAAAAAACATTTGCCAAAAAATACCACCAAACATAAGGAAAACGAAACGGAGCAAAAAAAAAAAAAATTCTGCTCAGATAAGAATCTTTATTTAACTATTTACAACTCCTTAGAGTAAGGCTGTAAAGGTATATATAAACTATATTTTTATATTTATTTCAGGGAGACACAAAACCCTCTAAATTCCCCCCAAAAAAATCAACTACTCTATATATTTTTGTTTAACTTATATTGTACTTTTAGTTATATAAATAGTTTAAATGTATGGTTGTAAGAACTCGTAGTATTTAAAATTGTGTGGGTGTGATTAACTGATTTGTTCACATTTTAAACGTGATTTAAGATTTGCTACAAATACAAAATTTTTTTTTTGTGATTTGCTGGCTAAAGCTATTTCAACATTGGTATCTATGTTTAAATACTAAATACTTGATTTTCTGTTTATTATTGTTACCAATAACGTTTATTTTTTGTTTGTGTTTTTTTCTATATAAAGTTGGTAACGTATTGACAGACAGACAGACTTGTATGCTTAGCTATAAACATATAAACAATTGCTTTATTATTCATATAGAAAAGTAAATTTTCTTAGAAATTATTAAATGAAAAAGAAAAAAAAAATAATACAAAAACTTTGCATGACAAAAATATTTCTAAAATGTATTACAACTACTATAGTTACTCATAAAACGTGTTGACCTCTATCTGATGGAAAAAATCCACAAACATTGTAAAGGTCAAAGAATTTATACATTTATGTTATAAATTTGTAATGAAAAAAATATAAATTCTTGTTTGTTATAGTGTCTGTTTGACTTCACAGATGATTTTTCATGAGTGTTGTTGGTATAAATGTTTAGAGCAGTGATCGACTCGATCTGATCTTGTCACATAAGTATATGTAGTGTTATACTAGCAAATCTGGTACCATAGAGACTTATACATAGAGACGAGACACTCCGATTTGTCAAACAAAAATATGATAAATCATATGTCTGATACAACAACAAAATACATTGAATATCATATATTTTGTTGTAAAAATCATTGAACCTGTGTTCTGATCTTCCTTCTTAGACTGTAAAGAAGAATAAAGAAAAAGTACCAATAATTACCTCCTTTAAATTCCCATTCACTCAGAACCATATAAGAAGCTCTTTTACATAAGAAAGAGAAATTACCATTATTTATCCCTATTTTCGATTATAACTTCATTCTGATTCACATCAGCTAACTTTCATGTCATTAAGTTTAATAATTGAAAATATTAAAAAAGTACCATTAGAAGAACGAAAAAGTACCATTAGTTCTCTCTATAATTGTTTCTAACTTCACTCTGATGGTCACTAGCTAACTTTTATGTCGATAAGTTTAATAATTTAAAATATTAAAAAAGTACCATTAGGAGAAAAGGTACCAATTTACCATTTCACTATTGAACACCATTCAAATTTGAATTTTCAAAATATTTCATTTTATGGTAATTTTTTTTTGGTATTTAGGTATAAATCAGACGATTCAAAGCTGTTCCAGCTTTGTCTACAAGATATTTGAGTTTTTATACTAAAAATCGATTTTTGTTATAGAATATGAAGAGATCAAAGATTGAGCAAAAAGTACCATAGCAAGAATGAAAAAGTAGCATTAGTTTTCCCTATAATTGATTCCAAATTCACTCTGATGCTCACTAGCTAACTTTTATGTCGATAATTTAAAACATTACAAAAAGCACCATTTGGAGAAAAAGTACCAAGTTTGAATTTTCAAAATACTCCATTTTGGGGAATTTTTTTTGTTATTTAGATATTTCTCAGACGATTCAAAGCTGTACCAAACTGTTTCCACTTACAGGAACGAACAAGTAGCATTAGTTCTCCCTATAATTGATTGTAACTTCTCTCTGATGCTCACTAGCTACGTTTATACCGATAAGTTTAATAATTTAAAACATTACAAAAAGTACCATTAGGAGAAAAAGTACCAAGTTGAAATTTTCAAAATACTCCATTTTGCGTACATTTTTTGTGCTACATATATGTCTCTGACGATTCAAAGCTGTATCAAACTGTTTACCCGGTTTTCTCTACAAGATATTTGAGTTTTTATACTAAAAATCGATTTTTGTTATAGAATATGAGTGATCTACACGTTTTGTCTTCAAGATATTTGAGTTTTTATATTAAAAATCGATTTTTGTTATAGAATATGAAGTGATAAAGGATTGAGCAAAAAGTTCCATTAGAAAAACAAAAAAGTACTATTAGTTATCCCTGTAATTGATTCTAACATAACTCTGATGGACATCAGCAAACTTTTGTGCCGTTAAGTTTAATAATTAATAATATTAAAAAAGTACCATTAGGGGGAAAAGTACCAGTTTCACTTTTCATTTCTGAACACCTCTCAAATTTAAATATTCCAAATACTCCATTTTGCTGAACATTTTTTGTTATATAGTTATATCTCAAAAGATTCAAAACTGTATTCATATTTTAAAAAAGTACCAAACTGTTTACCCGTATAAGTCCCAATCTACACCTACATAATTGAGCTTCAAATAACATCCTGTTAGTTAAAATTTGTATGACTCCAAGAACCATTTTTTAAAAATTGATCAAAATTGGCTTGATAATTTAAAAAAAAAGAGTTCTCCCGTTTTTACCCTTTTTTGGTACTTTATTTGCTCCCATTGAAATTTTTAATTTAAATAAATTTCAGTACTACTTATAATATTATATAATATTATAATAAATATTAAGTTGTTTAATGGCAATTTATATCATTTATAGCATGTTTAATGTCAATTTAAACATAGGTACTCGTATTTTATAAAAAAAGTACCAAAAATAAATAAAATTTGTTTCCCTTAATTATTCGAATTTCCAAAAAGTACCAAATGTATATTTGTTATTTTTTAATAAGTAAATACTGCGATTTGAAATTTATTTCTATGTTTATTGGTTTAAAAGCTACATGGGGTAGCAAAAAAAGTACTAAAATGCAGTTTTACCCTTTTTATCCCCTAAAAGTTTCCAATTTCCAAAAAGTACCAAATCTATATTTATTAAATTTTAATAAGTTTAGACTGCGATTTGAAATTTATTTCCATGTTTATTGGTTTATTGGCAAAAAAGTACCAAAAAAAGGATGGAATTTAAAAAAAGTACCAAACACCTGTTTGCTATTTTTTTAAGTTGTTAAAGATGCATTTTAAATTTTGTTTGTATCTATAGTAATTTAGAACATTACCCGTTTTTACCCTCTTAAACCTTCTAATTTCCAAAATCCCTTATTATTTGATGTATATATCTCTACCTATAGATGTTCAATCAGTCTATCACTAAGTAACGTTACTCGTTTATATCTTTATATAGATTGCTTAACACTACTTTTCTGATTAATTTGCACGAGTTCCACTTTCATTCTTGTTATATGCATGTGAATAGTCGATCTCGTTGGGCCACTGATAGTGTTTCTAATCCACCATCTCCAATTTGTTTCCATTTTCATAATTTTATAAAGTTTCGCTTTCATTCGTGTTGTATACAACCCAATTATCGATCGCATTCGGACCCTGATCTTCAATTTATTTCTCTTTGGATAATTTTTACAAGTTTCGCTTTCATTCGTGCTGTATACATCCGAACCGTTGATCGCGTTCGGCGCCTGTTGGCTATGAGTACCGACCTTGGATTTAGATAATTTTTTAAGGAAAAAGTAAAGTTTTTCTAAATGATCATGACAATGCATGTTAGTTTAGTAGGCCAACTCCTTATTTTCTAGATACTTGTTCACCTAACCAATAGTTTGCCTGGCAAAAGATCACATATTGTTGTTATTTTTGGTTTTGGCAACAACCTGTGGCAATAAGATTGTTTTATTGTTGCTGTTGTTGTTGCTGTGTGGCGATAACATCTTATAAACTTTTTAAACACATACTACTCTCAATTGAGATCTTCGGTACGAAAACAAAATTTTATTGAAGTTGAAAGGAACATTTTTTTTTTTTTTTTGGTTGCTGTTGCCGTTGCAAACAATTGTTGCCAAACAAAAGACTTTGGTTTTTTTTTTGTGTTTATTGCAGTTGTTGAGGTACGAATATGTGGTGCATAATTTGCATATGGAACCACCACAGTGTGATCAATGATAATGTAATGTTATTGCTGTATTTGTTGTTTTTATATTATTGTTTCTTCATATAAGTTAAAAACTGAAAAAAAAAAAAAACTCTTGGCAGGGTGTGGGTGATGAAGTTTATTAAGATTTTTTTCTTTCTTTTAAGTTTAAATAAAGCTACAAAAAAAAAAATTAAAACATTAACTTTATAAAAGATAATCTTTTATTAACTTTTTGGTTTTTTTGTTTACTTTTATCTATTTTTAGTGCCTAGACCAAAAGGTCAACATTCTGCACCCAGAGGTGGACCACCACGTTCCTGGACAAACGCCGAACTAACAGAGGCCTTACAGCATGTGTGGAATAAGAAAATGACCACCTCACAAGCTTCACGCATCTTTGGCATACCCTACAACTCTTTGTTAATGTATGTGCGCGGCAAGTATGGCAAATCTTTGAAATTGGAGCAATTGCGCAAAGATTGCATAAGTGGCCCTCCCTTGGAAATGCTGCAAATGGGCATAAGCTCTAGTTCGGGCAAAAACTCGGGCGAATCGAAAGAGCAAAGAGAGGCCCGCAAGGAAGCTCAACGCAATGCCTCACAACATCCACCCAACGATATGGATTTGGGAGGGCCTCATGCCGGCCCAGGACCCAGACCCTCAAGCTCAGAACCGGATTTACTAGGGGGACCTAATAATCTGTTCAATCCCTTCAATCCCCAAGGCTTTTATCCCGATTTTCCAGGCGGTTTTCCCGGTTTACCCTTAAGCATGTTGAACTTATTGCCACCCTCGGAGAGACAACATGCCGCCGCAGCAGCCGCCGCCATGCATCACTCCATGGGCTTGGATGAGGACTGTAAATCGGATCGCTCCAAACAATCATCCAATATGGATGATGAATTCTCGCTCAGTCGTGAAGAACGCCGTCATTCAGATTTAATGAACAATTCCTCCACACCCTCCGCTTCGTCGCAACAAAATGGCTCGGTGCAAGATTGAAATTTATGGCGGGATTGGGCTAATAACCCATTATTATTCCCGCCACCACCACCTCCGCACCACGATAACAATGGTTATGATTTACCTTTACCCCCGGGAGCTACACACCTTCAGCAGCAGCAGCAGCATCATCCTCATCATCATCACCACTCATCAGCAACACAACATCATCATCTGCCTTTACCACACACTGAAACAGATGATCAGCTAACTCAAGCGGATAAAGAACATTTTAGGGGTTCTCACACTTTCAAAGAGTTCAATCAAAATTTATATATGACCCGCAAGAAATTGAGGCGTTATAGAAAGAAACATTTGAAAGCTCATGATGTGCAGGCAGCGGTTGGAGCAGCAGCTTCCAATTTTAGTAAAAATTCTTTGAATATGGAAACGTTTATGGCTTTGCAGCCGCCCTTGAATGTAACACCAGCCGTTATAAGGACTTAAACTAGAAATTTTCCCAAATAAACAAGGGAAAAGGAAATGTAAGTTAAAAGTGTTACAAAACTGTGTTACAAACTGTTATAATGTTTGCATAATTTTCAAATAATGATTATTCAAAGTGATTTTCATGAAACATTTTTCATTAAAATTCTGCTTGATATGAAACTGCCCTTATGTAAAAGATGTTGACTAACATTTTGTTTAATAAGTTAAAGTTAAAAAGTGCATAATTTAGCAGAATGGCTTCATATTTAGAAAATTGTTTTGGAATTTCAAAAAAACTTAAACCAAAATTTTAAAATTTAATGAAATTAAAAATTCGGTTGAATGAAACACCCTTCATATAGCAAATGTTAACTAATATTTTAAAGTGTAGGCAACATTTCTGAGCAACTTAATTAATTTCACAAACCTCTATGATTTACATTTTCAGTTTTTAGGCCACAATTTTGTTAAAAATTCATTTTGATATGAAATTTTCTTCATATAACATATGTTAACTAACATTTTGTTTAACATTTTAAAGAAATTGTATATATGTTCGAGTTGCCAAGATTTCTGATCAATTTAATTTAACTGTCAGGCAATTGAGAACTAAATTTGCTGGCTCTTTGCTAAAAAATCTGTTTAATATGAAAATCCCCTTATATAGCCAATGTTAACTAACATTTTATAACTCAACACAATGGAAATGTTACAGAATCTATGCAAACTTAATGTTATTAACATTTTCAAGCAATTCTATTAAACTAACAAATACTGTTAACATTTTACTAACAGTAATGGTGGAAAATGTTATTAACATTGTACAAAATGTTGTTAATGTTAGTAGCAACGACTTGTGTTAATATTTAAAAAAATGTTGAAACTAATTTAGTGAGTTATAACAATTTAATCATTTTTTTAATGTTGTTAACATTTGTGAGCTATTTTATTAAACTACTAAATGTTGTTAACATTTTACTAACAGCAAATGATGGAAAATGTTATTAACAGCGACTTGTGTTAGAATTTTAAAAAATTTTAAAGCAAATTTAATGTTTTAATCATTTAAAGCTATTGGTTATTTAAATTTTCTTTGAAAATGGTTTTTATGAGGAATGTATTAAACTCCCATTTATCATATTAAAGCTTAACACAAAGAGATGTTACAGTATCTATGCAATTTAATGTAGTTCACATGTTTCAACCATTTAATAAAACTAACAAATTATTAACATTTTTTACTAACAGCAATTTTGGGAAAATGTTATTAACATTTTTGCCAAAAATTCTCTGCAATTTATTAAATTTCACTTAAAGTTTGTTAAATGTTGCTAACATTGTCTTCAAACTTTATGTAAAATCATTTCGGTTTTGCAAAAAATGTTATTAAAATTTAATTAAATACTGAAAAAACTTAGTTACCAAAACCTAATCTTATACCCCAATAAGCATCAAAGGCCCAGAAATTCAAGCACTTAATCATTTGGTTGGAATTTGACATGAATTCTAATATAATTATGTTTTAAACTAGAAAAAATTGTATGGCTTGAATTTATGTTTCCTTTTTACTGAAGAATGCTATTGATATAAAGTGTAATACAACTATAATTCAATTGCATGACTATAATTCAAAGCTTGAATTACACTTGCTTTCAACATGAATTCCAGAAAGTTTATTCGAATGAAAATTATTCTATAGAAACTTTATTCGAATTAAATTTATCTCTAGTAACTATATTCGACTGAACATTTTTCTATAGAAATATTAATGGAATGAAAATATTTCTATGGAAATGCTTATTGGGATTAGACAAATATTACAAATGTTAACGAATCTCATAAAAACAAGCCAGCAGACTCTCAAACATACTAAATCAGTGACGACCACCGGTTTAAACTCTAGTTCTATCTTACTCATTTTCTCTGCTCTCTTTGCCTCTTTTAAAGCAGTTGAGTTTAAAATAAACTTAAATTGCAGTTTGATTCTTTTAGAGAGCTTTGAAATTATAGAACTATTTAACATGATGTTACTAAAATAACAGAAAATGTTAACTATATTAACAGCATATATATATATATATATATATATTTCGCTTAATAAGCACTATAAACCGAATTCAAGCATTCTTTTCGTTTTTAATGCGAATCAAAAAACATATATGAGACGAATTTGCTTGATTCGTTCTAATTAATCATGTACTTAAATTTTTTCGTTTTTTTTTTCCAAAATCACTCGATTCTTGTGAATTTTTTTCACACATATAAAAGGCAATTTAAAGTATGTATTTTCACTTATAACAAAAGTTAGTGAAATCTTTTTTTGTATTATATTTACCATTAGTTTAAAAACAAAACAAAATAATTAGTAAAAATCTTATAAACAAAACAAAAAAAAAAAAAAAACTGTGACTTAAGCTGTAATTAATTTGCAATATTTTTTATTTAAAATTAAACAAAAAAAAAAATTGTATAAAAAAAGACAAATAATATAAAATATTTTATTTTTTTAAGTTAAAAATAACATTTCTTCCATTTTTATTAAAAAAAACACACAAAAACGCTACAACGATTTATTTATTTAAAATTTCTATTTTTTTTTATATAATTTGGTGCTTTTAGTTCCTATATATATTTTTTTAATAAATATTTTATTTTAATTTTTTTTACGGTAATTTTTAAACAGGCTTTTAAAGCCTCTTTTATAATATAATTTAATAAAAAATAAAAACAATTTTAAAGAATGCTTTATTACTTTTAAAAAAACCACACAATTTAAGTTTAATAACAAATTTGTAAATATATTTTATTTTTAATTAATTTAAATTCAAGAAAATGATAATAATTTTATTTTAATATTTTTAAATTTTTAATTAAAAAAAAAACACACTTAATAGTATTATGACTGTACCAAATCTCAAAAAATATATACATAAAATAAATTTATAAAAAAAAACCTTAATTAAACAAAAACTGTATTAAATTTTCTTAAATTAAATTACAAATTTAAACCATAAGTAGTAAGAATTGTAATAATTTAGTGTAATCATTAAATAAAATACTTGAATATTTAATAACAAAAAAGCAAAAAAATAAAATATATTTATAAATAAATAATATTATAATATAATAAATAAAAATCACATGTTAATTATTAAAAAATTAAAAAAAAAAAAATTAAAATTGTTTTTATTAAATTGGCGAAAAAATTTGAATAAAATAATACAAATTAAGAAAATACCTATAATAATTTGAAGTATGAAAAACTTAAACAAATAATAATACTTAAATATTTAATGAAACAAGTTTTAAGCCCTCCACTTAAATTATTTCCAAAAAACTCACTCAAATGTTTGAAAAATGTTAAAGTTTTCATTTCATTTCAAATGTATTTCTAAATCTTTAATAGAATTTTAGTACATATTGTTGAGAAAGTTATTTTTCTCGAATTTTTATTAAATGATTTTTATTTCAAATCTACAAAGAACAGATTTTTATAGAATAAATTTCATTCGAATAATTTTTTTATAGAAAAATTTTCATTCTAATAAAGTTTCTATAGATAAATTTTCATTCGAAAAAATTTCTATAGAAATATATATATTCATTGTAATAAAATTTATATAGAAAAACTTTCATTCGAATAAAATTTCCATAGAACATTTTTTATTCGAATAATTTTTCTATAGAAAATTTTGTATTCGAATAATTTTTCTACAGAAAAATTTTCATTCTAATAAAGTTTCTAAGATAAATTTTCATTCGAAAAAATTTCTATAGAAATATATACAGTAGCGAGCACAAAAAATGCAACGTTGAGTAAAATTATCTTTAAGTGCGGTAATTTTAAAATAATGGTGGCCAGTTTAAAATATTTCTTTGGTTTATTAATCCCTACATTTATAGATACCTATTATCAATAACATTATGTGAATATTTTTAATTAATGATATATTTTTTTGTTATTTATTAAAAAGAGTGCGAATTTCATGGGAGCAATAAAAATGCAACAGCATAAATTTCAATGTGTTTATTTAAATTAAATAGTATTTCTTACAAAAAAAATCTTAAAATTAATATTTAGTGGCGTAGCCCTTATTTTTTATGACCTCTTGCAACCTAGAAGGCGTAGAGTCGACTAAAGCTATTAATGTGTTAATGGATATTTTCTCCCATTCACTTTTCAAAATTTCTTCTAATTGCCTCTTATTTGACGGATGTTTCCTCTTAACTTCCCGATCTAATAGCTCCCATAGATTTTCTATGGGGTTTAGATCGGGAGACTGTGATGGCCAATCCAAAACATTGAAATCATTGTCGCTTAAAAATTTCGAGCTAAGCGACTTGAGTGCTTTGGATCGTTATCCTGTTGGAATATGCTACTAGGTGGATTTTTTCCAGCAGATGAGGAAGCATGTGTTCTCCAAGGATTTCACAATACTTCTTGGCATCCATTTTTCCTTCGATTTGAGTTAAGGGACCTACCCCATCACGGGAAAACGCACATGTAAATACGTGACGTAAAATCAATAATTTTTTTTTTAACATATCGTTCCCTACCCCACACCATTATTGATCCACCGCCATGTTTTACGGTTGGAAGTTGATATCTAGGAGAATATCTCTGTCCAGGCGGTCTTCGAACAAAATTTATCCCATCGGAGCCAAACAAATTAAATTTGCTTTCATCGCTCCACAAGACTTTAGCCCATTGTTCATTTGACCAATCCTTGTAACGTTTTGCAAATTCCAGGCGCTTCTTTTTATTGATTGCACTGATGAGAGGTTTCTTTGCGGGTCGTCTCGCATGCAAATTAGCCTCTTTCAACCTACAGCGAACAGTGTGAACGCCTATAGAGACTCCTATTTGCTCATTTGCGAAGTTAGCAACGTCCACTGCGGTCTTTCGTGGATCTTTTTTAACCAGTGTAATCATCTGGCGGTCTTGGCGAGAGGTAGTTTTTCGAGGATTACCACTACCTGGTTTCCTTTCCACACTATTTCTAAAGGAAAATCGAGATTTAATCCGACATACGGTGGATTGATTTACACCAAAGTGGTGTCCAACTTCACGCATGGATTTTCCTTCCTCTAAGGCTTTAATGATTGCAGTTTTGCTGTCAGCTGACAGCTGCTTCTATTACAAAGCACATGTTGTATAATATATTTAAGAAATTTTCAATTATAATTAAATAATTAACTTACTTTAACTATTTTTTTATTATGTTGCATTTTTTTTGCTCGCTAATAATTTGCACTTTTTTCACTAATTCAAAAATATTTAACTTTTTAAAGCAGAATTTGTAACAAACTGTGGTTACTTTGAAAACTTATAATTGAAAGAATAAACAGCAAAAGAAAATATATAAATTAGTTATCGTTATTTTGAAACAGATGTTATTAAAGATCATATGGCCCAGTGTTGCATTTTTTGTGCTCGCTACTGTATATTCATTGTAATAAAATTTATATAGAAAAATTTCAGTCGAATAAAATTTTTATAGAAAAATTTTCATTCGAATAAAATTTCCATAGAAAAATTTTCATTCGAATAAAATTTCCATAGAAAAATTTTCATTAGAATAAAATTTCCATAGAAAATTTTTTATTCGAATAAATTTTTATAAATAACAATTTTTATTCGAATAAAATTTTTATAAATAACAATTTTTATAGAAAATTATTCATTATAATAAAATTTCTATAGAAAAAAATTTCATAGAAAAATTTTTATTCGAATAAAATTTCTAAAAAATATTTCATTGTAATAAAATTTCCATAGAAAAATTAGCATTTGAATAAAATCTGTATGGAAACATTTTTAATCGAATAAAATTTATAAAGAAACATTTTTAATCGAGTAAAATTTATAAAGAAAAATTTGTAATCGAATAAAATTTATAAAGAAACATTTTTATTCGAATGAAATTTCTGTAGACAAATATTTATTCGAATAAATTTCTATAGAAAAATTTCCATTCGAATAAAATTTCTATAGAAAAATTTGCATTCGAATAAAATCTGTATAGAGAAATTAGCATTCGAATAAAATCAGTATAGATACATTTTTAATCGAATAAAATTTATAAGAAAAATTTTTAATCGGGTAAAATTTATAAAGAAAAATTTGTAATCGAATAAAATTTATAAAGAAAAATTTTTATTCGAATAATTTCTGTAGACAAATTTTTAATCGAATAAAATTTATAAAGAAACATTTTTAATCGAGTAAAATTTATAAAGAAAAATTTGTAATCGAATAAAATTTATAAAGAAAAATTTTTATTCGAATACAATTTCTTTAGATCAATATTTATTCGAATAAATTTCTACTGAAAAATTTTCATTCGAATAAGTTTCTATTTTTGTAAGAAATTTTCATTCGTATAAAATTTTCATAGAAAATTTCTATAGATTATGGTCATTCGAATAAAATTTCTGTAGACAACATTTTATTCTAATAAAATTTATATAGAAAAATTAACATTCGAATAAAATTTATATAGACACATTTCTATTCGAATAAAATTTTTGTAGAAAAATTTCCATTCGCATAAAATTTATATAGAAAAATTTTTATTCGAAGAAAATTTCCGAAGATAAATTTTTATTCGAATAAAATGTCTTTAAACATTTTCGTTCGAATAAAATTTCTATAAAAATTTTCATTCGAATAAGTTTTTATTTTTCTTAGAAATTTTCATTCGAATAAAATGTTCACCGAAAAATTTCATTCGAATAAAATTTCTATAGATGATGGTCATTCGAATAAAATTGATGTGACATTTCATTCTAATAAAAATTCTATAGACAAATTTTTAATTTTTAATCGAATAAAATTTTAGCTGTTATTTAGCTTTGGATGACTATTTTAAAACCTAGCTCCAAAACTGTAAGATGTGGATCATCAAAATTGTGTGATCTTGTAGAGTGGGCTAGCAATTTAAATTCATAGAAATTCGCCACGCTTACTGAAACTAGGAATTTCAAAGCAAAGTCCCGATTTTGCTGTAGTAGGCGTGGTAGTGAGCGAAGAAATTTATACATTTTGTGCAATTTTATGATGATAAAATCATGAAAATATCTATAGACGTTTAGGAGTTATAATGCCTCATAAATTGATAAATTTAAGCGTTTTAAAGAACGTTTAACACTCTCAGTGTTTATATTTAGTACTGGAACAAAGGTGTGCGAATTTTGGACAATTTTGAAAAATTTATTTAAGTCGCTGACTTTTTTATTTAAGACTTACAAGCACTAGCATTCAAATAATACTTCAGCAAGATTTCGTGATCTTGTAAAGCTTGAATTTAAAATCACCAGCATTAAAATGCTACTTCAGCAAGATTTCGAGATCTTGAAGGAGGGTATCGATTAGTAATTTTAGAGCCTCAAAAGTAAATGAAGTGTTTATTTTGAATTATTAGGCGTGGCAGTGGGCGTAAATATCAATTATGCCTATTATTTCTTCTAGTTTAGAGCTACAATTAAATCATGACAATATGCCTAGTCGTTCAAAAGTTATATAACATAAAATACGATTCTTCTAAGAACACTTTCGTTTTTAAGTGGAGGACTTCTTAAAACTATATAATATAAAACTCCAAGGGACATAATACTCGCATTGACATTGACTTTATTACTTAAATCCATTAATTTGTATCTTAATTATTAAACAAAACTTAAAAATCAAGACCCCTTAAACCTAAATTTGGTAAAAATATTTTTTGTTTAAAAAAAAAAGAAAATAAAAACTTTGCTGGTATACGCTCAACACACAAAAGAAATAAAATTCTTAAAGAAATCTACATTTAAAATCCCTATATGTACAAATCTAAATAATAAATATATTAAACTATAGAAAACTCTCTGAATTTATTAGAAAATAAATAAGTTTTTATGTTTTTTTTTCAAAAATGTAAAATCCTCATACTTAACACAGGTAAATAAAATAGTAGAAGTAACCATTATATAAACGTTATATAAACCATAGAAATATAAAAACAAAATAATAAAATAAAAAAAATATATTTAAACAAAACCAGAAAACAGGGTAATAAAATAACAATTTTTTGCTATAAAAAATTATATATAAAACATAAAATATTTTTTACCAATAATAAATAAAAAAAAAATACAAAAATAAAACAGGTTAATACGATTGGTTTAACTGCTGCATTTGAAACTAAGCCTAGTTTCTAATTGTAGTAATTATCCATCCAATTATCCAGACTTTATTATTTAATTTTATATATAAGTTATTTTATTTGTTTTGTGTATAGAATCTATAATATAATTGTTAATTAGTTTATTACCAAATAACATGTTTAAAATACACAAAAAATCTAGGTGATAATTTATTTAAAAAACGAAACAAAACATTGTAGTATTAAATACAATTATAAATTAAAGCCCTCATATAAAACCACAACAAATATTATTGTATAAAATAACTTAAAAAAAAATCAATAAAAATTTAAATACAAAAATATGAAAACAATATTTAATTTATTTTATAATTTAAGATAAAATATTTAAAGGTAAGAAGTTAAAAAAACCAATACATATCCTTAAACTTATGGTCATTTAGTAGCTATATTATTTAACTGTATAGTGTTCGCTATAACTAACTTTGTGCGCAACCTAGAGCAATGATATTTCACAGTATTAAAGACAATTAAATGGTCTTTCCAACAGTATAATCACAAAGAATCTCCAGCCTTTATCTGCTGAATTATTCAACTGTTTATGAAAAACCACTGATTTACTCATAGTAGGCTTGGCAGTGGGCGGTAAAAATGTGATTTTTCTGATAGTCCTGTTCGAAGGCTAAAACTTGGAGAAAGTTTCATCTTAATATCTCTACTACTTTCCGAGTTATTAAGCTCTAAACTTTTTTAATAACAAAAATCCACTTTCTATCCAATTATGTTCTCCTAGTAGTTGACCAAAAATTTGCCAATTTCGCGCAATTTTTAAAAAATGTGTATGCAGCAGACTGATTTATTTAAAGCTTTCTAGCTCCAAAACTATAAAAGCTAGATGTACAAGATTTGGTGATCTTGTAGAGCTTAAAGTGGACTATCGATCTAAATTTGTGAAAATCTGCCACGCCCACTTTAACTAAGAATTTCCAAGCATGTAAAGTATAGACCCAATTTTGTAATAGTAGGCGTGGCTGTGGGCGGGAAAATTTATAAATTACTTGAAGTCCTAGTCTGGTGCTACAATTAGCCAAAGAAATCATGAAAATATCTCTAGTCGTTTATGAGTTATTCAACTTTAAATATGAAGAAAACACAGCGTTGTAAAGAACATTGTCGCTCATAATGTGTGTAGTAAATAGGCTATAACTAGCTTTCTAGAAAAGCTAGAGCAATGAAATTTCACAAACATAAAGGAAATTTAATGGTCTATCCAACTGTATCTACGAAAATAATCTCAAACCTTTATCTGCTGAGTTATTCAACTGTTTATGAAAAACCACTGATTTACTCAAAGTAGGCGTGGCAGTGGGCGGTAAAAATATGATTTTTCTGATAGTCCTGTTCAAGGGCTAAAACTTGGAGAAAGTTTCATCTTAATATCTCTACTACTTTCCGAGTTATTAAGCTGTAAACTTTTTTAATAACAAAAATCCACTGTCTATCCAATTATGTTCTCCTAGTAGTTGACCAAAAATTTGCCAATTTCGCGCAATTTTTAAAAAATGTTTTATGCAGCAGACTGATTTATTTAAAGCTTTCTAGCTCCAAAACTATAAAAGCTAGATTAGCAAAATTTGGTGATCTGGTAGAGTTTAAAGTGGACTATCGATCTAAATTTATGAAAATCTGCCACGCCCACTTTTACTAAGAATTATCAAGCATGTAAAGTATAGACCCAATTTTGTATTAGTAGGCGTGGCTGTGGGCGGGAAAATTTATAAACTACTTGAAGTCCTAGTCTGGTGCTACAATTAGCCAAAGAAATCATGGAAATATCTCTAGTCGTTTATGAGTTATTCCACTTTAAATATGAAGAAAACTGAGCGTTGTGAAGAAAATTGTCGCTCATAATGTTTGTAGTAAATAGGCTATAACCAGCTTTCTAGAAAAGCTAGAGCAATGAAATTTCACAATCTTAAAGAAATTTAGATGGTCTTTCCACCTGTATCTACGAAAATAATATCCGACCTTTATCTGCTGAATTATTCAACTGTTTATGAAAAACCACTGATTTACTCAAAGTAGGCGTGGCAGTGGGCGGTAAAAATGTGATTTTTCTGATAGTCCTCTTCGAAGGCTAAAACCTGGAGAAAGTTTCATCTTAATATCTCTACTACTTTCCGAGTTATTAAGCTGTAAACTTTTTTAATAACAAAAATCCACCTTCTATCCAATTATGTTCTCCTAGTAGTTGACCAAAAATTTACCAATTTCGCGCAATTTTTAAAAAATGTTTTATGCAGCAGACTGATTTATTTAAAGCTTTCTAGCTCCAAAACTATAAAAGCTAGATTAGCAAAATTTGGTGATCTGGTAGAGTTTAAAGTGGACTATCGATCTAAATTTATGAAAATCTGACACGCCCACTTTTACTAAGAATTTTCAAGCATGTAAAGTATAGACGCAATTTTATACCAGTAGGCGTGGCTGTGGGCGGAAAAATTTATAAATTGCTTGAAGTCCTAGTCTAGTACTACAATTAGCCAAAGAAATCATGAAAATATCTCTAGTCGTTTATGAGTTATTCAACTTTAAATATGAAGAAAACACAGCGTTGTAAAGAACATTGTCGCTCATAATGTGTGTAGTAAATAGGCTATAACTAGCTTTCTAGAAAAGCTACAGCAATGAAATTTCACAATCATAAAGGAAATTTAATGGTCTATCCAACTGTATCTACGAAAATAATCTCAGACCTTTATCTGCTGAATTATTCAACTGTTTATGGAAAACCTCTAATTTACTCAAAGTAGGCGTGGCAGTGGGCGGTAAAAATATGATTTTTCTGATAGTCCTGTTCAAGTGCTAGAACCTGGAGAAAGTTTCATCTTAATATCTGTACTACTTTCCGAGTTATTAAGCTGTAAACTTTTTTAATAACAAAAATCCACTTTCTATCCAATTATGTTCTCCTAGTAGTTGACCAAAAATTTGCCAATTTCGCGCAATTTTTAAAAAATGTGTATGCAGCAGACTGATTTATTTAAAGCTTTCTAGCTCCAAAACTATAAAAGCTAGATTAGCAAAATTTAGTGATCTGGTAGAGTTTAAAGTGGACTATCGATCTAAATTTATGAAAATCTGCCACGCCCACTTTAACTAAGAATTTCCAAGCACGTAAGGTATAGACCCAATTTTGTAATAGTAGGCGTGGCTGTGGGCGGGAAAATTTATAAATTACTTGAAATCCTAGTCTAGTGCTACAATTAGCCAAAGAAATCATGGAAATATCTCTAGTCGTTTATGAGTTATTCAACTTTAAATATGAAGAAAACACAGCGTTGTAAAGAACATAGTCGCTCATAATGTGTGTAGTAAATAGGCTATAACTAGCTTTCTAGAAAAGCTACAGCAATGAAATTTCACAATCATAAAGGAAATTTAATGGTCTATCCAACTGTATCTACGAAAATAATAACCGACCTTTATCTGCTGAATTATTCAACTGTTTATGAAAAACCTCTAATTTACTCAAAGTAGGCGTGGCAGTGGGCGGTAAAAATATGATTTTTCTGATAGTCCTGTTCAAGTGCTAGAACCTGGAGAAAGTTTCATCTTAATATCTCTACTACTTTCCGAGTTATTAAGCTGTAAACTTTTTTAATAACAAAAATCCACTTTCTATCCAATTATGTTCTCCTAGTAGTTGACCAAAAATTTGCCAATTTCGCGCAATTTTTAAAAAATGTGTATGCAGCAGACTGATTTATTTAAAGCTTTCTAGCTCCAAAACTATAAAAGCTAGATTAGCAAAATTTAGTGATCTGGTAGAGTTTAAAGTGGACTATCGATCTAAATTTATGAAAATCTGCCACGCCCACTTTTACTAAGAATTATCAAGCATGTAAGGTATAGACCCAATTTTGTATTAGTAGGCGTGGCTGTGGGCGGCAAAATTTATAAATTACTTGAAGTCCTAGTCTGGTTCTACAATTAGCCAAAGAAATCATGGAAATATCTCTAGTCGTTTATGAGTTATTCAACTTTAAATATGAAGAAAACACAGCGTTGTGAAGAACATTGTCGCTCATAATGTTTGTGGTAAATAGGCTATAACTAGCTTTCTAGAAAAGCTAGAGCAATGAAATTTCACAAACATAAAGGAAATTAAATGGTCTATCCAACTGTATCTACGAAAATAATCTCAAGCCTTTATCTGCTGAATTATTCAACTGTTTATGAAAAACCACTGATTTACTCAAAGTAGGCGTGGCAGTGGGCGGTAAAAATGTGATTTTTCTGATAGTCCTGTTCGAAGGCTAAAACTTGGAGAAAGTTTCATCTTAATATCTCTACTACTTTACGAGTTATTAAGCTGTAAACTTTTTTAATAACAAAAATCCACTTTCTATCCAATTATGTTCTCCTAGTAGTTGACAAAAATTTGCCAATTTCGCGCAATTTTTAAAAAATGTTTTATGCAGCAGACTGATTTATTTAAAGCTTTCTAGCTCCAAAACTATGAAAGCTAGATGTGCAAAATTTGGAGATCTTGTAGAGTTTAAAGTGGACTATCGATCTAAATTTATGAAAATCTGCCACGCCCACTTTAACTAAGAATTTCCAAGCATGTAAAGTATAGACCCAATTTTGTAATAGTATGTGTGGCTGTGGGCGGGAAAATTTATAAATTACTTGAAGTCCTAGTCTGGTGCTACAATTAGCCAAAGAAATCATGGAAATATCTCTAGTCGTTTATGAGTTATTCAACTTTAGATATGAAGAAAACACAGCGTTGTGAAGAACATTGTCGCTCATAATGTTTGTGGTAAATAGGCTATAACTAGCTTTCTAGAAAAGCTAGAGCAATGAAATTTCACAAACATAAAGGAAATTAAATGGTCTATCCAACTGTATCTACGAAAATAATCTCAAGCCTTTATCTGCTGAATTATTCAACTGTTTATGAAAAACCACTGATTTACTCAAAGTAGGCGTGGCAGTGGGCGGTAAAAATGTGATTTTTCTGATAGTCCTGTTCGAAGGCTAAAACTTGGAGAAAGTTTCATCTTAATATCTCTACTACTTTACGAGTTATTAAGCTGTAAACTTTTTTAATAACAAAAATCCACTTTCTATCCAATTATGTTCTCCTAGTAGTTGACAAAAATTTGCCAATTTCGCGCAATTTTTAAAAAATGTTTTATGCAGCAGACTGATTTATTTAAAGCTTTCTAGCTCCAAAACTATGAAAGCTAGATGTGCAAAATTTGGAGATCTTGTAGAGTTTAAAGTGGACTATCGATCTAAATTTATGAAAATCTGCCACGCCCACTTTAACTAAGAATTTCCAAGCATGTAAAGTATAGACCCAATTTTGTAATAGTATGTGTGGCTGTGGGCGGAAAAATTTATAAATTAATTGAAGTCCTAGTCTGCTGCTACAATTAGCCAAAGAAATCATGGAAATATCTCTAGTCGTTTATGAGTTATTCAACTTTAAATATGAAGAAATCTAAGCGTTGTGAAGAACATTGTCGCTCATAATGATTGTAGTAAATAGGGTATAACTAGCTTTCTAGAAAAGCTAGAGCAATGAAATTTCACAATCATAAAGGAAATTTAATGGTCTATCCAACTGTATCTACGAAAATAATCTCAGACCTTTATCTGCTGAATTATTCAACTGTTTCTGAAAAACCTTTAATTTACTCAAAGAAGGCGTGGCAGTGGGCGGTGAAAATATGATTTTTCTGATAGTCCTAGTCGAAGGCTAATACTTGGAGAAAGTTTCATCTTAATATCTCTACTACTTTCCGAGTTATTAAGCTGTAAACTTTTTTAATAACAAAAATCCACTTTCTATTCAATTATGTTCTCCTAGTAGTTGACCAAAAATTTGACAATTTCGCGCAATTTTTAAAAAACGTTTTATGCAGCAGACTGATTTATTTAAAGCTTTCTAGCTCCAAAACTATTAAAGCTAGATGTACAAAATTTGGTGATCATATAGAGTTTAAAGTGGACTATCGATCTAAATTTATGAAAATCTGCCACGCCCACTTTAACTAAGAATTTCCAAGCATGTAAAGTATAGACCCAATTTTGTAATAGTAGGCGTGGTTGTGGGCGAGAAAATTTATAAATTACTTGAAGTCCTAGTCTGGTGCTACAATTAGCCAAAGAAATCATGGAAATATCTCAAGTCGTTTATGAGTTATTCAACTTTAAATATGAAGAAAACTGAGCGTCTTGAAGAACATTGTCGCTCATAATGTGTGTAGTAAATAGGCTATAACTAGCTTTCTAGAAAAGCTACAGCAATGAAATTTCACAATCATAAAGAAAATTAGATGGTCTTTCCACCTGTATTTACGAAAATAATATCCGACATTCACCTGCTGAATTATTCAACTGTTTATGAAAAACCACTGATTTACTCAAAGTAGGCGTGGCAGTGGGCGGTAAAAATATGATTTCTCTGATAGTCCTGTTCGAAGGCTAAAACTTGGAGAAAGATTCATCTTAATATCTCTACTACTTTCCGAGTTATTAAGCTGTAAACTTTTTTAATAACAAAAATCCACCTTCTATCCAATTATGTTCTCCTAGTAGTTGACCAAAATTTGCCAATTTCGCGCAATTTTTAAAAAAGTTTTATACAGCAGACTGGTTTATTTAAAGCTTTCTAGCTCCAAAACTATAACAGCTAGATGTGCAAAATTCGGTGATCTTGTAGAGTTTAAAGTGGACTATCGATCTAAATTTATGAAAATCTGCCACGCCCTTTTTAACTAAGAATTTTCAAGCATGTAAAGTATAGACCCAATTTTGTACTAGTAGGCGTGGCTGTAGGCGGGAAAATTTATAAACTGCTTGAAGAACTAGTCTAGTACTACAATTAGCCGAAGAAATCATGATAATGTGTGTAGTAAATAGGCTATAACTAGCTTTCTAGAAAAGCTAGAGCAATAAAATTTCACAATCATAAAGGAAATTTAATGGTCTATCCAACTGTATCTACGAAAATAATCTCAGACCTTTATCTGCTGAATTATTCAACTGTTTCTGAAAAACCTTTAATTTACTCAAAGAAGGCGTGGCTGCGGGCGGGAAAATTTATAAATTACTTGAAGTCCTAGTCTGGTGCTACAATTAGCCAAAGAAATCATGGAAATATCTCTAGTCGTTTATGAGTTATTCAACTTTAAATATGAAGAAAACACAGCGTTGTGAAGAACATTGTCGCTCATAATGTTTGTGGCAAATAGGCTATAACTAGCTTTCTAGAAAAGATAGAGCAATGAAATTTCACAAACATAAAGGAAATTAAATGGTCTATCCAACTGTATCTACGAAAATAATATCAAGCCTTTATTTGCTGAATTATTCAACTGTTTATGAAAAACCACTGATTTACTCAAAGTAGGCGTGGCAGTGGGCGGTAAAAATATGATTTTTCTGATAGTCCTGTTCGAAGGCTAAAACTTGGAGAAAGTTTCATCTTAATATCTCTACTACTTTACGAGTTATTAAGCTGTAAACTTTTTTAATAACAAAAATCCACTTTCTATCCAATTATGTTCTCCTAGTAGTTGACCAAAAATTTGCCAATTTCGCGCAATTTTTAAAAAATGTTTTATGCAGCAGACTGATTTATTTAAAGCTTTCTAGCTCCAAAACTATAAAAGCTAGATTAGCAAAATTTGGTGATATTGTAGAGTTTAAAGTTGACTTTCGATCTAAATTTATGAAAACCTGCCACGCCCACTTTAACTAAGAATTTCCAAGCATGAAAGGGTAGACCCAATTTTGTACTAGTAGGCGTGGCTGTGGGCGGGAAAATTTATAAACTACTTGAAGTCCTAGTCTGGTGCTACAATTAGCAAAAGAAATCATGGAAATATCTCTAGTCGTTTATGAGTTATTCAACTTTAAATATGAAGAAAACTGAGCGTTGTGAAGAAAATTGTCGCTCATAATGTTTGTAGTAAATAGGCTATAACTAGCTTTCTAGAAAAGCTAGAGCAATGAAATTTCACAACCATAAAGGAAATTAAATGGTCTATCCAACTGTATCTACGAAAATAATATCCGACCTTTACTTGCTAAATTATTTAACTTTTTATGAAAAACCTCTAATTTACTCAAAGTAGGCGTGGCAGTGGGCGGTAAAAATATGATTTTTCTGATAGTCCTGTTCGAAGGCTAAAACTTGGAGAAAGTTTCATCTTAATATCTCTACTACTTTCCGAGTTATTAAGCTGTAAACTTTTTTAATAACAAAAATCCACTTTCTATCCAATTATGTTCTCCTAGTAGTTGACCAAAAATTTGCCAATTTCGCGCAATTTTTAAAAAATGTGTATGCAGCAGACTGATTTATTTAAAGCTTTCTAGCTCCAAAACTATAAAAGCTAGATGTGCAAAATTTGGTGATCTTGTAGAGTTTAAAGTGGACTATCGATCTAAATTTATGAAAATCTGCCACGCCCACTTTAACTAAGAATTTCCAAGCATGTAAAGTACAGACCCAATTTTGTATTAGTAGGCGTGGCTGTGGGCGGCAAAATTTATAAATTACTTGAAGTCCTAGTCTGGTTCTACAATTAGCCAAAGAAATCATGGAAATATCTCTAGTCGTTTATGAGTTATTCAACTTTAAATATGAAGAAAACACAGCGTTGTGAAGAACATTGTCGCTCATAATGTTTGTGGTAAATAGGCTATAACTAGCTTTCTAGAAAAGCTAGAGCAATGAAATTTCACAAACATAAAGGAAATTAAATGGTCTATCCAACTGTATCTACGAAAATAATCTCAAGCCTTTATCTGCTGAATTATTCAACTGTTTATGAAAAACCACTGATTTACTCAAAGTAGGCGTGGCAGTGGGCGGTAAAAATGTGATTTTTCTGATAGTCCTGTTCGAAGGCTAAAACTTGGAGAAAGTTTCATCTTAATATCTCTACTACTTTACGAGTTATTAAGCTGTAAACTTTTTTAATAACAAAAATCCACTTTCTATCCAATTATGTTCTCCTAGTAGTTGACAAAAATTTGCCAATTTCGCGCAATTTTTAAAAAATGTTTTATGCAGCAGACTGATTTATTTAAAGCTTTGTAGCTCCAAAACTATGAAAGCAAGATGTGCAAAATTTGGAGATCTTGTAGAGTTTAAAGTGGACTATCGATCTAAATTTATGAAAATCTGCCACGCCCACTTTAACTAAGAATTTCCAAGCATGTAAAGTATAGACCCAATTTTGTAATAGTATGTGTGGCTGTGGGCGGGAAAATTTATAAATTACTTGAAGTCCTAGTCTGGTGCTACAATTAGCCAAAGAAATCATGGAAATATCTCTAGTCGTTTATGAGTTATTCAACTTTAGATATGAAGAAAACACAGCGTTGTGAAGAACATTGTCGCTCATAATGTTTGTGGCAAATAGGCTATAACTAGCTTTCTAGAAAAGATAGAGCAATGAAATTTCCCAAACATAAAGGAAATTAAATGGTCTATCCAACTGTATCAACGAAAATAATCTCAAACCTTTATTTGCTGAATTATTCAACTGTTTATGAAAAACCACTGATTTACTCAAAGTAGGCGTGGCAGTGGGCGGTAAAAATATGATTTTTCTGATAGTCCTATTCAAGGGCTAAAACTTGGAGAAAGTTTCATCTTAATATCTCTACTACTTTCCGAGTTATTAAGCTGTAAACTTTTTTAATAACAAAAATCCACCTTCTATCCAATTATGTTCTCCTAGTAGTTGACCAAAATTTGCCAAATTCGCGCAATTTTTAAAAAATATTTTATGCAGCAGACTGATTTATTTAAAACTTTCTAGCTCCAAAACTATAAAAGCTAGATGTGCAAAATTTGGCGATCTTATAGAGTTTAAAGTGGACTATCGATCTAAATTTATGAAAATCTGCCACGCCCACTTTTACTAACAATTTCCAAGCATGTAAAGTATAGACCCAATTTTGTACTAGTAGGCGTGGCTGTGGGCGGCAAAATTTATAAATTACTTGAAGTCCTAGTCTGGTCTACAATTAGCCAAAGAAATCATGGAAATATCTCTAGTCGTTTATGAGTTATTCAACTTTAAATATGAAGAAAGCTGAGCGTTGTGAAGAACTTTGTCGCTCATAATGTTTGTAGTAAATAGGCTATAACTAGCTTTCTAGAAAAGCTAGAGGAATGAAATTTCACAATCGTAAAGAAAATTAAATGGTCTATCCAACTGTATCTACGAAAATAATCTCAAACCTTTATCTGCTGAATTATTCAACTGTTTATGAAAAACCACTGATTTACTCAAGGTAGGCGTGGCAGTGGGCGGTAAAAATATGATTTTTCTGATAGTCCTGTTCGAAGGCTAAAACTTGGAGAAAGTTTCATCGTAATATCTCTACTACTTTACGAGTTATTAAGCTGTAAACTTTTTTAATAACAAAAATCCACTTTCTATCCAATTATGTTCTCCTAGTAGTTGACCAAAAATTTGCCAATTTCGCGCAATTTTTAAAAAAATGTTTCATGCAGCAGACTGATTTATTTAAAGCTTTCTAACTCCAAAACTATAAAAGCTAGATAAGCAAAATTTGGTGATATTGTAGAGTTTAAAGTGGACTATCGATCTAAATTTATGAAAATCTGCCATGCCCACTTTTACTAAGAATTTTCAAGCATGTAACATATAGACCCAATTTTGTACTAGTAGGCGTGGCTGTGGGCGGGAAAATTTATAAATTACTTGAAGTCCTAGGCTGGTGCTACAATTAGCAAAAGAAATCATGGCAATATCTGTAGATGTTTAGGAGTTATATAACAAACACTTCAAAAATTGTTAATGTTAAGGGTTTTTCTGTTTAAGCAATGGTTTGTGATCTAATCGAGTTTGAGATGACATTTCGATCTATATTTATAAAAATTTGCCACGCCTACTTAAAGCTTGTGAGATTTTTTTATTAATAATACTTACCATTTTTATTGCGAAACAAAAAAAAAACAAATCTTTTTTTTATAGATTTTTATTATTTAAAGGCTTTTTATATATAACTTTTATTCGATAAATATTACAGTTGTATTGTTAGTCATTAAGAAGTAATATTATTTTGGTATTGTACATATATTGTGGATAACAATTTCATTGTAGAGTTTCCTGTCTTTATGACATTTAATACTTTTCTGAAATGAAACAAAAATAAAAACTAATGAAGACTTAAATAGTTTAAAATTAAATGTATACATAACTACAGATAAAATATTTGGAAGACAAATACAAAAGTTGTATATATATAAATGATAATGCAAAACAAAATCCAATATTTAATAAAAACAATAAGTTTTTACAAGATTTTATAAAATTAAATGGTATGGTAATATTTATTCGATATTTCAGCTGATATGCCTAATTGTAATAAATATTTTCAATTACACTGTAATATTGGTTTGTGACCACACTAATGTACAAATGTGTCCTTACTTTTATGAAACTGTATTATCTGTGTCTTTAAAAAACCGTTATTGTACTGCCCCCTAAGGTATGTTAAAGTATATGATAATACAGGGAAGTGCTTGTACTTTCTAAATAAATTACTCATACTGATAAGGCAGTTCATAGTAATGTAATGTTGTGGATAATATAGTAACGAACTGTTAGCGCCATTTATTACAGTGGTCAATATAAACAGTTTTGCTAAGGTTATTGTATTTACTATGCAGAAAAGCTCAACCTAGTTGTCATTAGGTGAACTACTTTATAAATACACTTAAAGAATTACATAATGCTTTTAATACAATTCTATATTTTCTTTCCTTAGTATTAATAATTTATATTATTTTAGTGAAATTTTTACCATCTCACTAAATATGTTTATTTGGTTGTTAAACAAGTGTCATAATTTGTCTAATATATTGTAAAATTTTTGTTATCCAAAAATATCCAGATAAAAATAAATCAAAAATAGATTTGGAAAAGTATGTCAGGCATTTTGGAATGCAAGAATTATGATTTTTTATGGAATGAAAATTGTTGGGAATACAAATAAACAAATTTGTTAGTGTCTTTACAAATTTGGAAGTGATGAAATTAATAAAGTTGATTTTTTTAAATGATATTATTAGGAGGGACCAATTAATAAGAGTATTATTAACATTAGCTGATTATTCGCGTACAATTGTGTTATTGAAACTATATAGTAAACATTAAGATATTTATAAACTAATATTCCATATTCATATTTAAGTCAAAAGCCAATAACACAAAGGGTTTCAGCAATCTTCCCAAATTAAATTTCTCAAGGATCTCTACTTCTATGTGTTGCTAAGTTTATAACAATTAACTATCTGTTAATATTTAAAATATTTGTTAATTTTTCATTTAAATTTTGAAACGAAACGTTATTTGTTTTTTTAGTCTTCCATTTAAACATCATCAAGTTCATCGATTTTCCTTCAATGTTTTTCCCAAGACAATAAATAAAATTTATGTAGCAGCATGTGCACTCGTAGTAGCCACATACGCAGTTTATGAAAATGATTTCTGCTTTTGTGTCTTGTCTTTATTTTTCATTTTTATATATATAAATTTTTATTACATGTAGAAACATAAAGAGAAGTAGGTATTATAGGGTTCGACTTAAGACTTGTTACTTATGATGAGGAATAGTGAAGGGATTTTAAAGGATTTATTGTTAAATAAGAATAAAATTTACTAAATGAAAATGTAGTAATAATTTCTATCTAATCTGTTTATTCTTAAAAGATATTTAAAAAAATTCCGAACATATTCTAAAATAAATTCCAAAAGAAGAAGGCTTCCACAGATCTTTTTGGAATTATGGTGAATTCAACTGATAATATATGAGAGTTAGGAGGAGAAGAGAAAGTCTGAGTTGAAGACGAAAGTCTGTGGATATAACAGTAGTCCGAGAAGAAGACTTTAATCAGAAGAGAAAACTGTAATGTGAGAAGAAGAAGATAGTCTTCCGACAAAACAGTAGTCTGAGTATTAATCGGTAGTCAAATGTAACTGAAACTGTAAAGAAGAAGGTAGTCTGAAGAGAAAACTGTAATCTGAGAAGAAGAAGATAGTCTTCCGACAAAACAGTAGTCTGAGTGTTAATCGGTAGTCAAAGATTAAGATAATTTAAGAACAGGAAGTTAGAAGATGCTAGTCTGAGGAGAAGAATGAAAGTTGAGGAAAGTATGGTAGTATGAAAAAAAAGCAGTCTGAGGAGAAGACCATAATTGGAGAAAAATATGGTAGTTTGAGGACGAAACTGTGGTCTGAGAAGAATAAGGTAGTCTGAGCATATTGCGGTAGTCTAAGTATAAGACGGCAGTTAAAGGCGAAAAAGATAGAAGACTCCAGTCTGAGGAGAAGATGGTAGTCTGAGGATAAAACAGTAGTCTGAGTTGTCTGAGAATAACTATATTCTGAGAAGGTAGTATGACGATAGTACGGTAGTCTGAGGAGAGAAAAGTATTTTGAGGAGAAGATGTAAGTCTGAGGAAAAGAAGGATGTCAGAGGAGAAGGAGGTATACTGAGGAGAAGACGGTAGTCTGAGAAGAAGACAGTATGCTGAGGAGAAGACAGAATTCTGAGGACAAGTAGAAAGTCTGAAGAGAAGACGGTAATCTGAGGAGAAGGCCGTAATCTGAGAAAAAGACAGAATTCTGAGGAGTCTGAAGAGAAGACGGTAATCTAAGGAAAAGGCGATATGGCGAAGATGGTAGAAGATTGTCTGAGGAGAAAATGGTAGACAGTATTCTGAGGATAGAAAACAGTATTCTGTGGACTAGAAGGCAATCAAAGGAGAAGACGATCGACTGATAAGAAGACGGTAGTCTGAGGTGGAGACGGTAGTCTGAGGAGAAGACGATAGTCTGAAGAGAAGACGATAGTCTAATGAGTAGAGGTAGTCTTCTGAGGAGAAGACGGTATTCTAAGGAGAAGACGCTAGTTTGAGGACAAAACGCTAGTCTGAGGAGAAAACAGAATCTAATTACAAGTAGAAAGTCTAAAGAGAAGACGACAGTCTAATAAAAAGACGATAAGGAGAATATGGTAGAAGACAGTCTGAGGAGAAAATGGTAGACAGTGTTCTGAGGACGAAAAGGTAATCAAAGAAGAAGATGATAGTCTGATAGGAATAGGGTCATCTGAGGAGAATACGGTAGAAGATAGTCTGAGGAGAATACGGTAGAAGATAGTCTGAGGAGAATATGGTAAAAAGTATTCTGAGGACGAGAAGGTAATTAAAGAAGAAGACGATAGTCTGATAAGAATACGATCATCTGAGGAGAAGACGATAGTCTGCGAAGAAGACGATATCCTGAGGAGAAGACGGTAGTCTGAGGAAAAGATGATAGTCTAAGAAGAAAACAGTAGCCTGAGGCTGCGGAGAGACGGTAATATGAAAAGCCGGTAGTCTTAGGCGAATACAGTTATCTAATTTAAAGTCTTTAGTCTAAGGAAAGGACAGTAATCTAATTTTAAGACTGTAGTCTGAGGAAAACACGGTAGTCTGAAGTTATAGCTAAATTTTCAAAACTATTCGGAGGTTGCCTAATGCTCTTCATTTATTTATTGATGGATAAAGTGAGGATGATGGCTTAGATGCGAAACTTAACCTTACTTTTCTTAGCATAACTTTGTGCAATTAAATGAAAAAATATACTTTTCAAAATTGGTGGCAATTAGGGAATTTCTTGCCCAAAATTTATAACCTTTCATTTCACTTAACATGTCTTAAAGCAGTGCACTTTCAATTCGTTGTCTACCCCTTATATGTTACATTTTTTTTATTTAGGTTAAATACTCTTTGCAAGGTGCATTGAATTTTTTCGGTTCAAAATGATGTCAACTCGTTTATGGAATAAGTATGAGTGAGTATATAGCAAGAAAAACAAATACAATATTTATTTTCTACCATATTTTCGTAAACGTTCAATGGCTCTTTTCTTAGAAAACAAAACAAAAACTGTATGGAAAAACAAAAATAATGGCAACAAAATACGAATATTATTTTTGCCAGCTACAAGAAAAAGGAGGAGGAGAGTTGGATTGGAGGCTGATTTGGGGGCAAGGATATAAAGTTACTGCTATTGTTTGGTGGTAATTGCTTTGTTTAGTTTATGTTGCTCCAAGAGAGCGAGTTTAGTTACCCCATGGAAAAGAACAACGAACTAAAGAAAGAATGAATGAATGAGCTACATGTAGCTGAAACTATTATGAAGTCATTACGTTTTATTGAACACACGCTGTGATTTTTATATACTTGAACACATCGCTTATACCAATATGATTGGGGAGAGTGAGGAGTTGGTTGAGAATATGGAAAGTGTGAGTTGTTTTGTTTTGTTTGGTTCACAAAGATTGAATTTTGTTAAAGAAAATAATGTTGATAATATCTTTAAAGTACATGATGCTGATGAACAACAAATACTTAATAAGGGGATGTTAATGATGGTTTAGATATTCTCTTCCTATTGTAAGTAGTTTATAAAAGAACATGTTAAGGTATTTTCCTATACTTTGCTCATATTTGTGCGGATGTATTTTAATGATTTTTGTCCCCTCTTTAAAATTACAGCCCCCCTTAAAGTGTGGGAATTAATAAATAAACAAAACTTTTTTTATATAATTATGAACTGTTAAAGATTTTAGGAAAAAGTTTTTTAATTGCTTAGAATAAAGGGAAAAAACTCACATAAAATGTATTAAATGAAAAAGGGGGGTCGTTTTTTCTACAACTCACAACCATATATTCTATACTCCTAGTCAGCGATGTAAAAGTTTAATAAAGTGTACAAGTTCTGTGAAAATATCATCACCACCCCTTTTGTTTATTTCAAAATGGGTAAAACAAAAGAAAAATTTACACTTCTTTTCCAATTATAAACTGAATGTACCTACGGAGTGTTGGAGTCTGAGAGTACATTAAATTGTATTAATCACTTTGGTTGACTTGAAAAGTTTAAGTGGTTTGTATAGATGACAATGTAGAAGAACAGAAATTGTATGGACAGAAAAATATATTTTTATTACACTTGCATTTTTGGGTGATAAATAACAAGTTTTCTCATGAAGATTTGGGAAAAAATACCAAAAATCGATATATAACGATAATAATTAGTCAATTTTAAAACCTTATTGGAAGATGCATACGAGGGTGAGTCAATAAGGGCAACATTGGCTCTGTCAACAAGCATCTGTCAGTTGACTCTTGTCAAAATTTGTACCAGCTGCGTCAATTCATTTGTCTTGAGGAGAAATTGGAAAAAAGTGAATTTCGTCTGCTAATTAATCATGATTTTTTGCGGGAAAAAAACCATAAATTTCAATGGTAAAAAGTGGTTTACTGAATTTCGTTGTGGGCGTACATGCACTGAAGATGCCGAAGTTGAGATCTTTACAACCGAACCAATTGAAAAAAGTTGGCCGATCGGAGATTGAAAGCGCGAGAGATTGTGGAAGCCATAGACATCTCACATGGTTCAGTGGTTTCAATTTTGAATGATCACTTGGGTATGATAAAGCTTGTTGCCGCGTTTCCTCACAAACGGGTGCACAAAAGCGTTCACACATGTGCAGTTTCCAGGGCAAAAATCCATGAATTAGGCTACAAAATGCTCCGTCTTCCGCCCTATTCTATTTTAGGGCTCCTCAATAACTCGTAATACTTGTGTAGATTTCCTTACGCAATAATTCAGTTGATGTGCCTCGTAGGCTACTACGTCTAATTTCTTCTAAACGGATACGTAAATTTTGCACAGAAGCACTGAGTATCCAAGTATCATTCATTGCATGGTACGCCATTAATGTTGCGACTGTAATCGGTACGAGAACGTCGTCACACAGTAAGAAATATTATTGAATTCGGTATTAATATTGATTCTGATGATTTGTGATTGGTCCATAGTGAACCCTCAGAGACGAACACCTTAACGGCCTTCATAGTTACAGTTAAGATATCCTTCCAGTCATTCAGACAAGTTTTGCTAGTTTCATGTATTTTAATATTACCACTAGTTTCATAGCCTTCATTGACAGAGGAAGTGTATGGTGCTCTTCTAGTCCTCACCTTCAGCGAACAGTCAAATATTCATTATATTTTCAATTCAGGGTTACTTATTCTCTTCAATGTCCTCTTGCCCATAACTTCCTACAAAGATTTCATCCGTAATTTCGCGGAATATTATTCCACAATGTCTCTGCTTAGAGTCAAAATGTATGCCTTATCGTATTATGTATAAAGTCATGCCTAATATGCTCTTCAATGTCCTGTTACCCATAAATTTCTACAAAGATTTTGTCCTTAAATATCTCGGACTATTATTCCGCAATGTCTCTACATAGAATCTGAATTAATGCCTTATCGTATTGTATACAAAGTCAAGGTTGGGCTTTATATCCTAAAAACCGATGTTTGTAACAATATCCACTCCAGCCCGTGCTAATTCATCTGCAGTTTCATTCATTATTTATTTCCAGATGCCTTTATGGCAGCCAGAAAAATGCTGCATGTCTTCCTCAGTCTAGATCAATATCGAATCCCCAAAACCTCACAGAATACTCAATAGCTTTAATATTAAGATTCAAGGACTCCTAGTTATTGAAAGTGAAATTGTGCCAAACTTTGAAATTATGTCTAAACATAGCAACTATGATATGAAAATGGCAATAATTTTCCCTTATTTGTCGGAGACTATGAATAGCGAGCGATATAGAAACCATGATCAACGCGTTTTTATTGGAGAAAATTGATGAATTAGGATTGGAGGATATGTTTTTCCAGGAATATAAAATTGTCCTGATCGTGAGATTTTATGTTCCTGATTTATTTGGAGATTTTTAATGTCACTGGCCAATTTAAACAAGAAACAGATTCTGGAAACTCTAAAAAAATATCCAACAAGAAAGCACGACCTCTCACCCGAAAAACGGTTGAAAATGCGATAAAAAGACACTAATTGATCATAAACGAGGACAGAACCCACTTGATCGACATCAGCTTCAAAGATTTTAAGGTTCAAATAAACAAATCGATAAACTAATTAAATTATGTTAAATATACAGCAAATCAATATCGGATGAGTGTTACATATAAATAAATAAATTTTAATTCAATAAAAATCTACGTTTCATTAGATTGTTATTTTTAATTGAATCAGAAAGTTGTCAAAACGGGGTCCCTTCGACTCTACTTGATTGTTCACACGCAGTGAACTACCACGTAAACAAACCACTTAAAAATGCGGGATTTACAATAGATCGCGTATCTTAAACGCGGTTTAATCTATCATTTATTTTCACTTAGTTATTGAACATTAGAGTGTAAACAACAAAGTTTGCTTTGCTTGTCGAATTGTGTGTCTGCCAACAAAGCGTCATATGGGGAAGTTTTGCTTTATTTCTTTAATGTGAAAAAATGTGCCGCTGAAGCACACCGTTTGCTCAACAAAGCTTCCATCGGTTTCAACATGCGAGAGATGGTTTGTGCGGTTCAGAAGTGATGATATTGACACGGAAGCCAAACAAATTTAAGACCAAGAATCCATGAAGATTGTTGATAAAACTCAACAAGAGCTTGCAAAATCATTGGGAGCTACTCTATCAGCAATTTAAAAACATTTTCAAGCAGCAGGACTCATCTAAAAGCAGGAAAATTGGGTACCATACGAATCGAAGCCGAGAGACCTTGAAAGACGATTTTGCATGTCCGAAATAACGCTTGAACGCTATAAAAGAAAATCTTTTTGGAACGACTAATTACTTGCGATGAAAAATCGATCCATTACGATAACTCAAAGCATAAGAGATCGTATGTGAATCCCGGCTAACCAGCCGAATCGACACCAAAGCCAAATATCCATGGCCCTAAGGTAATTCTCTGTATTTGGTGGCAGCAAAATGATCCTATCTATTATGAGCTGCTGATATCTGACCAGATCATCACAGAGAACCTGTACCGAACGCAAATGGTTCATTTGAAATGAGCATTGGAGGAAAAACACCCAGAAATATGCTACAATACATGAAACAGTAATATTCCATAATGACAACGTTCGGCCACATGTTTCAATACCTGATAAAAATTATTTGGAAGAAGTTTTGCCTCACCCGCCTTATAGTCCCGACTTTGCCCCGTCCGAATACTATTTGTTTCGATCGATGCAGAACGCTCTCTCTGGTATACACTTCACTTTGGAACAGAGTATACGATATTGGCTTGATTCGTTCCTGGCCTCAAAAGATGAGTAGTTCTTTTGTCTCGGAAACCATATGTTGCCAGAAAGATGGGAAAAGGTCATAGCTCACAATGGTCAATACACTTTTTGGAGAGTTTTATCTCAGTAACAATAGTAATCACCGATCTTAGAACAAACATTTTAAAAATGGTAACAAAATGAACCAATCTTAAGTTTGAGGGGATGACTGAAAAGCCGATTAATAAGTACAAACATGACAAAAACCCCACTTCCTTTCAAATCAATATTTCCTTCTTATAAATACATAATCTACTATGACCACAAACATCGCCACTAACTAACATTTGCAACAGCACGAAAAAAGAATGACATCAAATGGCTTTAAAAGCAAAACAAATCACATGTCAATGCAGATAAAAATGCAAAATGCGTTTAAAGTGAAATTGTTTAAAATAAGAAAAATTACAAAAGCAAAAACAAGAAACAATTATAGTTTTTCTTTCAAGTGACACATGTACATACATATGTATGTGTATGTGTGTTGGAAACGCTGTGCAAGCTGCACTGCACTGTATCTGGGGGTACCGAGCGAAACCAGCAACAAACAAAATATGGCAAAAGTCAAATTAAGAGACATGTGGCATTTGAAGGCAAATAAGGAAATAAATTAAAATAACAACAGCAAATCGAATTGAAACTTATTAGAAGCCCACCAAAAAACATCTACAACAACAAAAAGTAAAAGGAAAAGAAAACAAACCATGGCAGCGTACAGCAAATACTAACTAACTGTGTCGAACGAGCAACGTGGGGACTTGTTTTTCTTAATTCACTAAAAAAAGCCAAAGAAAATATTGACACTTTGGATACCAGTACGAGTATCTAGATACATGCAACATATGATATAAAATCTACATACAAAGACAGATGTAGGGCTGGCCTATGTCTAGGAGGCAACCCAAAAAATAAAGCGCACCAAATGTGTTTACGGTTTTTAGACGATTTGTTTATGTTCTGCTAGAAATCAACAAGGAACAACATTAAGGAAACATTTTGTGTGAAGTTAAAAGGCAAAAAAAAAAACAAACCAAAATTATACACATTTTCCAAAAAAAAGAATCTACATAAACCTATTGAATGTTAGAGTATGATGACTTTTTGGTGGTGCTGTTATACAGGCCCGACATTGCATTATTGGATACCTTTGCCTTCTCCTTCTTTCCCTACATGTTGATACTTAGATATATACATTGCATTTCAATGTGCAGCTCCAAATGTGTAGCCATTTATTTTGATTTGGTTTGTTTTGCTTTTTGTATCTTTTAGATTTGTACATTCAAAACATACATTTATTTGTTGGATATCAAAAAAGAAAATCCAATAAGTTGTTTGTGTGTAGAGAGATTGCTAAAGAGAAAGAGAGCACTACTTAAGGACAGATGAGAGCGATAGTTTGTTAAAAAAAAGTGTTCTCTATGTAATGTTACAAAGAGAGTTCTTTTTTTATACACTTAGCAAAATCTATTGTATATACATTTCGTTTCTCTTGCGAAAAAAAAAAATAACAAAGTTGTGAAAGTATTGAGAAGTTAATATTGAAACAGCATAGCAATGTCACATGGAAAACCGACAGTCGACAGATGGTTGGACCCCTATGAATAACCAGAAATGCATGATAATACTGATACGTCTAAGTTGAGTGGAAAATACCCTGAATTAGTTGCAGACACAGAACAGTTATTCCAAATCTACAGAACCTAAAGAACCGATCACTTAAACTACAACAATGCCCAAAGTGCTATATTTATGATTGTTTAATGCAGGAGGGTTGGAAATTAAATAACTGAATGGCTCCGAAAACAGTTATCTTCCCAAGCAATCAATATTAAGTTGAATGGGAATGCTGTTGTCCAGAAAATCCTGAAATCCGATAAGCATTAGTGGCCAGAAAAAATATTATTTTATCACAATCTTATACATTTGTCTAAAACTATTTATTGGCAACTCTGTTTGTTTTCACTTGTACGAAAGACACTGTCCAGATTTAGTCTCTAGATAGTGCATTGCAGGTGTATGAATGTGTGATTTGTGCAAAAGTGTGAATGTATTGAGTTTTTCGAACTGTTCTCAGCAGTTTAAAGTGACTCACTCTAGGTTAATTGGATACAGTAAAGTGACAATTGACTTCACGCTAGGTTACATGAGATGTCAGTATACTTAAGCAAAAAAGAAAATAAACTGTATGGGAAGTATATCAACCAAAGTTATATAAAACTAGTTTGCAGTACTTACTTACTTAGAGACATTTAAGTGAGAATTGTCTTCACACTAGATTACATGGGATATATAAAGTAAGCAATTGACTTCATTTCACTACAAAGAGCAAATAAGTGTCAAATGACCCAAAATATACAATTTGGAGTCAGCGAAGTGATCAGACATTAGTGACAATTACTGTCCATAAGGGATACATTGACTACTTGCTTAATTGCTGGGTTACTTGCATATGTAATCGCTAGGTTAGGTTAAATCTGATAGTCGATTTCTCTATCGTGAAAGAAACTCAAAGCGAACGAAATTATGCATACGAATTCTACAGAAATTACGGTCTGGTTTACGATATCGTATTAATGCCTTTACTTGTGTTCTAAGGGAAAGAAATCTGATTTGGGTCTCATGAACTCCTTTTCTATGCCAACGAAAACATAAACTTTCCTTCAGACGAACGTGTTGTCATTTGAAGCAACTGTAACATAATAATTAGTCTACAATCATTTTAAACGGGTTTTTCAGGCCAAAGCCAAATTTAATACACTCACTAAATCGAATATTTAGTTCGACTACTGATCTTGTTCACGAATTATTTTTAACTGAACTAGAACTGAACTAGAACTGAACTAAAACTGAACTAGAACTGAACTAGAACTGAACTAGAACTGAACTAGAACTGAACTAGAACTGAACTAGAACTAGAACTGAACTAGAACTGAACTAGAACTGAACTAGAACTGAACTAGAACTGAACTAGAACTGAACTAGAACTGAACTAGAACTGAACTAGAACTAGAACTGAACTAGAACTGAACTAGAACTGAACTAGAACTGAACTAGAACTGAACTAGAACTGAACTAGAACTGAACTAGAACTGAACTAGAACTGAACTAGAACTGAACTAGAACTGAACTAGAACTGAACTAGAACTGAACTAGAACTGAACTAGAACTGAACTAGAACTGAACTAGAACTGAACTAGAACTGAACTAGAACTGAACTAGAACTGAACTAGAACTGAACTAGAACTGAACTAGAACTGAACTAGAACTGAACTAGAACTGAACTAGAACTGAACTAGAACTGAACTAGAACTGAACTAGAACTGAACTAGAACTGAACTAGAACTGAACTAGAACTGAACTAGAACTGAACTAGAACTGAACTAGAACTGAACTAGAACTGAACTAGAACTGAACTAGAACTGAACTAGAACTGAACTAGAACTGAACTAGAACTGAACTAGAACTGAACTAGAACTGAACTAGAACTGAACTAGAACTGAACTAGAACTGAACTAGAACTGAACTAGAACTGAACTAGAACTGAACTAGAACTGAACTAGAACTGAACTAGAACTGAACTAGAACTGAACTAGAACTGAACTAGAACTGAACTAGAACTGAACTAGAACTGAACTAGAACTGAACTAGAACTGAACTAGAACTGAACTAGAACTGAACTAGAACTGAACTAGAACTGAACTAGAACTGAACTAGAACTGAACTAGAACTGAACTAGAACTGAACTAGAACTGAACTAGAACTGAACTAGAACTGAACTAGAACTGAACTAGAACTGAACTAGAACTGAACTAGAACTGAACTAGAACTGAACTAGAACTAGAATTGATTTAAAAACGTTTAACGAACTTTTCTAATATTTTTATTATTACTAAATTGTAGTAATAATTTTGTTAAGTGTATATCTCTCTCTTTTTGATTTGTTTCAACTTGTTTGCTTGAAATGCAATTGTTTTATTTGTTTGGTTTGTTTTGTTTCGTGCTCTCGCCATCTCTTTTTTTGGTCATATATTCTAGACAACAATGTGTATTTAAAAGATACTCTATACAAAACAAACCAGCAGATTGTTTTTATTTTTTTGTTATTGTTGACTTGTTGTTGTTGTTATTATGTATTTGTATTTAGTTTTTTTTTTAAATTTGTATTCAAGACAAGCGCGTATGAATGTTGGAGCTGATTGAGTGCGATGTTTTCAAATCAGTTGCCGTTCGCACGTATCTGCAGTGGGTTGTTGCCCAGATTGGATAAATAAATTATTAAAAAAAAATAATAAAAATTTTATAAAAACAACATCAGCGTTACTGAGATACATGATTTCAAAACAAGACTTAATTGTTATTAAAGAAATAAAAAATTAAGAATTTTTTATAAAAAAAGAAAATAATTAAAAGTTCAATAAGTTTTTTGAGTTATTACAAGCATAAATAATGATATAAAAAACGAGTTTTTAAATAAAAATTTTTGTTTAAAACAAAAAAGAATTTAAAATATAAAAAAGTTAATTTTTGTTAAGAAAAAATTAGATATTTTTTTTAAATTTTTAGAGAAAAAATTCAGAAAATTTTCAAAATTATAACTTGCTGGTGATATTAAAGTGATAACAATTTTTAAATTTTGTGGTTTTTGAAAAAAGAAATTGTGTGTATTGTTGTGATAAATTAATGAGAAAAAATAAAAGGAAAGAAAGAAATTGTATAGAATATTTGGGTGTATAGATATTTTTGTGTTGTTGTTATTGTTATAAAATGTTTTTGCACTAAATAGATAAGATTGTTCTGCAGATACCAAAAGAAGAAGACAAAAAAAAAACCTAAACAAGTTAAAAAAGAACTTTGGTATATTGACTAAAGCTAAGAAAAAAAACTGCAAAAATATAAAAAAAATCAACAAAAGAAATAACGTCTGTATTTAAAAAATAGATACAAAAACATCACAAGATAATAACAAACAAAATAAAATTTCATATAAAATAAATAAAATACAAGAAAAAAATTTAAAGCAAATAAACAAGGTGTGGACCGGTTTCTATAATTTAAAACGTTTCTTGAACTAAAATGATGTTGTCATTCAAATTTCAATAAATATTTAGCTAAAATAAACGATAGCAATACGTGTCACAAGAATTTTTTTTGGAAAAATCAATAAAATTCTAACAAAATTCTTTCACAACCCACCAGACCAACTAAATTAAAATAGCTCCTATAGCCAAATAAAAAGAAAATAAATATACCAGCAAATACAATAAACTAGCTTTAACCAAAATTTATAAATATATTCCCAGCAACTTAAACATTGCAATACATTTTTTACTTCAAGAGATTCCCAACCTCACCCATGATTTCTTAGCCAGATTACGATGAACAAAAAACCCAGCAAAAGTCAACAAAATAAACTTTGAACAGCTGTTTTTTGTTTTTCTATTTTTCTTGGCAAGAAAAGAGCGAGTGTGTTTGAAAGAGAGTTAAGGAGAGGAATGTATTTGGGTTTTGTAGTACAAGGATAAAGGTAAGTTTATAACAGTTTTTTTAAGATAAAATAATTTCAAAATCTATAATATTTTGGCAGATTTTTGGTATCAAAATTCTAAGAATTTATAGAAAAACAAAAACGATTAAAAACGATTTTAATAAACTGAAATTCTTGCTATATCATAAACTAATATTGAAATGGAAATATTTCTATCCTGAAATTTAAATTTTGAATTATTTTCATAATTCTGTGATACAAAACTAATGCAAAAACTACTGTTATACAAAAGATTTCCTATAGAAAAATCAGTTATACAGAAAATTTTCTCTAGAAAATACAGTTATACACAAGATTTTCTCTAGAAAAAACTGTTATACACAAGATTTTCTCTAGCAAAAAAATACTGTTATATACAATAATGTCTATAGAAAATACTCTTATACGCAAGATTTTCTCTAGAGGACACTATTATACACAAGAGTTTCTATAGAAATACTGTTGTACACAAGATTTTCTCTGAAAAATACTGTTATACACAATAATATCTATAGAAAATACTGTTCTACACAAGACTTTCTCTAAAAAATACTGTTATATAAAACTCAGTTATACACAAGTTTTTCTCTAGAAAATACTGTTATATACAAGAATGTGTATAGAAAATACTGTTATACATAAGATTTTCTCAAAAAAATACTGTTGTATACAAGAATGTCTATAGAAAATACTGTTATACGCAAGATTTTCTATAGAAAATACTGTTATACACAAGATTTTTTACAGAAAATACAGTTATACACACAATTTGCTAAATAAATAACTGTTATACACAAGATTTTCTCTAGAAACTACTGTTATATACAAGGATGTCTATACAAAATACTGTTATACACAAGGTTTTCTCTAGAAAAAACTGTTATACAAAAAATTTTATGTTAATTCAATTACAATATAAACAGAATTGCAATTATCACACCATTGTGTCCTTAATTATGTTCAGTTAAAGCCTATCGATGACATTGTGTATGCAATATAACATCGTGCAAAAGTCTGCCGCGTCTTCGCTAGGTGGTGCTCATCTGAAATGTCCAATTTTCCATGACTCTGGCGCATAAAACAGGCTGAATTTGACCGATGACATGCGTTATGTTGGCTTTAAGGGTCGCTGTGGTTTGCGGCATAGGTCAAATCGTACGATCTCGGTGGCCAGTTCACATCACCTCCATGTGAGATGACCATGGCCTGCAATCGCTCGTGCAGAATGTCCAATCTGGCATGAGTTGTGGTATGTAGCACCATCCTGTTGAAAGAGCATGTCTTTGGTGCCCATATCATTCAATTCAAGCCAAAAGAAGTTGGGAATCATCGACCTATAACCCTTGTTTCTAGGTGATGGCCTGCATAACTTCGTTTTCAATGAACACTAATGGGCCCCTCCATCCCAAAATTCACACCAAACAGTAACTTTATCGGGATGTATTGGACGCTTTTGGATCTCATGTAGATTGGTATCGTCTCAATTTCGAAAATTTTGTTTGTTTATCCAGAAATGGACCTCACCGTAAAATTGGGGAAACATAACACCCATTTTGATAAAACAATTCTATCATTTGAACATGTTGTTAAACGCTAAATCCGTCCATGGTGATTTAGAAGAACAAACTAAATAAATGACAGCCAATTCGACAGATATAGCTTCAACAATATGGCCGCTATCAACTGTCAAAGTTTGGAAGTCCCTATAAGAAGGCCCTTTATTTAGTCAGGTCTTGCGTTTGCATGACTCTATATTAGGAAATTGAATGAAAGGACATGTACATGCAAGGATGCACGTAAATAAGTCTTCAGGAGCCTGATTTCATTCCAATTGGGAATGAAGCAGAAGTAATTGACTCTCATCATTAGAATCATCATTAATGAATTTTGAATAATTATAACTTTAAGTAGCTAAATTCAACATTCAAATTCTTATTCTTTCAATTCATATAATTCTCACAAGTGTCACTACTGATCATCAAGAACAAAACATGTATGTATTGCAAAATTTTCAAAGCCTCTTGTCTCATAATAAACACTTAATCAGACACATGACAATGGCTCAAGTTTATATACAACAATTCAAAAAAAAAAAAAAAAATTATAAAAAAAAACAACGAAATAAAAATTGTCTAAAGAAACTCATAAATTTATAGAGGGTGGGCAATGTGCAGTGCAATTCCCGCCAGACGTACAAATAACAAGTAATAAAAACTTGTTATAATTGAAAATGTACTACTTTATGTACTGGCAGTGTGTAGGTTCCGCAATAACATTTCATAATAATTCAGATAATAACGAAATAATGTTCTTTTATGTACATACACATAAATTATTTTGAAAATCATACACACATTAAACAAGCACTCGCCTAATAGAGATTCTTTTAAGTAGTAATATGTTTGTGTTTATTTTATCTTATAAATTGTGCAATGTTTTGATAATTAACATTTCAATGACTTTGTTTTTTAAAAGAAGAACAACATCTACAAACAAAGACATAAACAAAATAAGTATATGAATTATTTGCTAAATGGACTATCTCCCGTTTGTTAATTTTTGGAGAATTCCAGGCCAAATCACTTGATTCACTTTGAATTATTTGCTTTCAAAAGCAATAAACTTTAAATAAAAGTATTAACAACGAAGTGACAAATTACATTTTTACGTTTTATTTTACATTTTAAAGAAGTTAGCTTTAAACATAATTATAATTTCTAAATTTCAAAATCTGTTTAAATACTAAATACAATGCAGTGTATTTTATGTTCTTAATTTTCTTTACTACATAATTTAGGGAGTTAAGCTATTTGGCAAGTAACCCTTTCCAACAAATTATGAAATTCCTAAGGCCGAATAAAAATATACCCTATTTATATAAAAATTGACAGTTATTCAAATCGATTCTAAGCTAAAAATGTGATAATCGCTTAAGCCATTCATAACTATTAGAATGTAATTAAACATTTTTCATTTAAATATAAATGTAAAACACTTTAAAGAAACTTAAAGGCATAGCACAATTGAGGACTTATTCACTCAGAAGTTTAATTAAACGATATCTCAACGGAGACAAATAACTGAGATTATTTTAAAAAGTGTATCCAATATCCAAAGATCCAGGATTTTGTCTAGAACAATTCTGATCGAAACTCGGATCTTGTAAAGGTAACATAAGAAAGAGTGAAATAACTCGCCCTTAGCTTCACAATATTTTAGATTATCTATGTCTAAACAGCATTCGTTCTTCCTTCTTCTCAGTTTCGACTTCAGATAGTGAAAGTTATTTTAGAGGTCACGAAGATAACGATTCGTCAGAACGTTTATATCCCGGTGTTGTAGTCCTCCTGCGTAGTAGTTTTTGAACTGATTTATAGTGTTTGATCCACAATTGCCTTCCTTTTTTTAGATTTTGAAGAGTATAAAAGCTTTGATAAAAGCTTAAATTGTGTAACATATATTACAGGGCTATAGCGGAGAAACTCAAATGTATGGTCCTCTTCCTCTCCATATCATCTAAAGATACAGAATACAATGCATTCAATGATAAAAAAGCTGTTTAAAGTCATTGGAGTCATATTTGTCATTCAGCGTAGATGTCTTTGGGCCAACTCATAGAGTTTTTGTCATTATTAAATCTTTTTCAAAGGATGGAATTTTTTAATTTCTTTAGATTGTGAAGGATGTAAACACAAATCAGTAATATAGAGATGAAAATATGATAATAAGGAGTCTGATGTTCAGTGGTTTTAGACGTTATTGCTATCTTCTTTAACCTGCTTAAGATCTTTGTTCAGTATCTTTACATTGTGTGTCGTTCTGGTAAGTTTGGTTCGTGGAATCCGAACAAAGTCTTCAGAAACTCGAATAGAAAACAATTTTAAAATTTTTGTATTAAAATCTCTCAGTTAATAATTTTTGAGTGTTGTTCATACAAAAAATTTAAAATTGTTTTCCTTTTGTGTTTTTGAATCAGACCCTTAGTTTCCGCTCTAAAATTATTGGTTTACTTCTCAAAAGCTTATTTTAATATTTGACTTTAAGTTTATCCCTTAGCCCTTTTGTTTTAGCCTTTCCATACTTCCTCTCCATCAGTAGGTCTTAATTAAACTTTATAAATGCATTAGAAACATATTTCCTAGTTACATGCTTCTCGGTGGAAATTTCAATTTCATTCCGAGTACTATTTGGCTGATTTTGAATCTATATCTATATAAATATATAAATGTCTTCGTAAGTTTGTTTGTTTGTTTGTTGGTTTGAGCATCACGTCTAAACGGCTGAACTGATTTTATTGAAATTTGGAACGTAGATAGATCCTTACTTGAAAGCGTCAATAGGCTATAACTTTTTTTCAATACTTGGACCAAATAATAAAATTTTTAATAAAATTTTTAATAAAATCCTTACATATTTTTCTTACTACGACAGGGGTAGCGAAGCGCACCGGGTCAAGCTAGCAGTTTATAATTTTATTGTTCTTTTGACATTGTCTCTCCAATGTAAACTATCAAACCAATTAATTTCAAAAACTAGAAAGAGTATTAAATCTTCCGTATTTCTTAAATACAGAAAACAATTTGTGTTTTCATATGGATCCACTCTTCATTCGTATACCAATTTCGACCTGAAAGATGTATCTAATGAGTCTTTTAGTCTTGAACTTTCTCGCGTTATATCTGTATTATTATCCTTTTTGAAACAATCTTTATAAAACTAGATGTTTTCGATAAAGTGATTTTCGGCCAACCAGTTAAGTTTCTGTGATATTACAGCCACAACAATGCGTTAAAAGTTCTTAAAAATTTGTCTTTAACCCAAATTGGGCACTTCACACCTATTGTCCTGAACATTGTTTCAGTAACTGTAAATGTTTGGTGTTCCTAACTAGTAGCGACCGGTATAAGGTTACTTAGGTGAAATCTAGGCAGATTACTCACATGTTGTGTCCTCTGCATATACATATTAGGCCTGTTTTTAAAGGTGGACAGGCAAGTTGTCCCTTTCTTCCATCTTTCTTTGCCAATAATATTATAGTTAGTGTGAGCCAGCTTTACAATTTTAATCAATGTTTCCACGTTCAGAAAAGTAACCAATGAATGTATCACTATCTCCTCCAGAGATACGCGGCGTTCTTGGACAATTTGCGATTATATAGGGATCTAATGACTGCTTTGCTGTTAATAAATATGGGGATATTCCGGCCCAAATACTGAACTTGTTCCGCTACTACTTTTATAACCATTAGTCAATGTCGCCATGACCGGGAAATTCTATAGGAGACGCCAATTATTGTCTCTCTATCTCTTCCAAAGACACACGCCATTCAGGGACAATTTTCGATTGACCTAGACATTCTTTAGTGATCTAATTTGCTGACAGTATTCGAGTCCAATATCACTTGAATCTAAATATTTTTTGCAGCTACTTTTATTCCCGGTACCCGCCTCAAATCCAACCGGTTGGTTGGTTTACATAGTAGTTCACTGCGCGCGAAAATTCAAGAAGAGTGGAAAGGACCCCTATTTGACAAGTCCACACCACTCGTCAGATGTAGTGTCATTTACATAGTAATGTATATTAAAATCTCAAAGTTATTAGACCCAACCTGTAGCCGTGAGGAATCTTATTAGGTCATTATGTTTAGACCCAGCCAACTGACCAAGGATGGGCAATATGTAGTTGCCGAGGAATGCATGTCTTTTGAAACTCAGGGCTGGCCAATCGTAGATATGGTGGAAAATTTTCCTTTTTTTCTATTCCATTCCTTACAGCTACGACAATGGCCGTTAAAAGGGGGTCCAAGGCGATTTGCATGCTTGCCTAGTGTTCAGTGTCCCGTTAGGTCATTCATGTGATCAGTTTATGTGATCTGAATCCGCCAGTGAATACTTTAAAGACAAAAATAGCCATCGTTTCAGCTCTTATTGATTCATAATTTATCTTTAATCTAAATTATATACTCTATTTCAATTATCCAGAACATATCTACAATTACTCTAAATATTCATAAATTTTGAAATAAATTGCACTGATATTTGCAAATAATGCATTATTATCACACTTTTTACATTCTTTTAACTCACATTTTACTAACTTTATTCCATGTTACAACATTTTCACAATTATTCAGTTTAATTAAACTTTATTAGCCACAATAATTAAAGTATTTTAAGTGAAATTGCCTTCAACAACTCTATAAAAAAAAATAAAACACTCAACAATTGAGAAAACACCCATGAGAACTATTAATTAAATATTTAAGTTCTTCAATGCTCTCTTAATAACTTCACTAGAATTAGAGGATGAGTTTTTGTATACATACATAGTTATGTATATCCTTTCACAGTGTTTACAAGTATTTGGGAGTAGTAATTAGAAAATTACATAAACTTCTGTGCGCAGGCTCGAGCATGCAAACAAAAAAAAAAAAACAGAAAATCAAAACAATAACACAGAAACATAACCAAACTTTTTTCAGTTGGATTGTATGTTTGTTTTTTGTTCTGAATAGAGTTAGTCGTACTTTTAGCTTATTGAGCATTTGTTGTTATTGTGCATTACTGTGAATTTTAATTTTTTAAAAATGCACCAAAACTGCTTGTTTTTTTTTTTTTGGCACATAAACTGTGTCGTTGGTATGTACCAGGTTTTTACTTCTACACTAAAGGAGGCCTAGTGGCAACACAGAGGGGAAGACGCGGTAATGACTACATTTCAAATAATTGTGCATGTTTAAGGTTGACATTTTTTGTTTATTTGTTTTTGTTTTGCTTTTGAACACAATAATTGTAATTGTTTTAATTTAAATGGATTTCATATTTAATTGTTTATTTATATAGGTACATATAACGGTTTTGTAAAAAAATGAAAGTTTAAAGAAATTATTTAACATTTATTTATTTGTATTTTTTGTTTAAACAAAATTATTATTTCCTTATTTATTATTTACCATTAAAATTGAGGTTAGTTTACTTGCATTTATAATTTGTTGGTTTCTTCTTCTTCTTCTTTTTTTGTTTTGTTTTAATTTTATTGTTTTGATTCCCTGACTTAACAATAACAAACGCAGAGTTGCATTTTATGCCAGGTATACATGTTTATGGTTATATGGTTGTCGTTACAGTTTGCTGCAGTTGCTAGTGTTGTTGTTGTTGTGCAGTCTTTATTATTAATTCATTATTGTTATTATTTACTTTATATTCATGTATATAAATAGTTTATGTTTGTATTTTATTTATATGTGAATGCATGTGTTTAATATTGTTATAATCTATTTAATATAGCGAAAAGTTGATTGAACTTTTTGTCTTTTAATTTATTTAAAGGTTTATACACACGCATATGCAACAATGTACACACTAACTCTTCCCGGTAGTTTTGGGTGACTGTCCCGAACTAGTGATTTTATCTATAACTAGTTTACCTGGATTTGGTCCATAAACCTTGGCACACGGGTTCCAAATAACACTCTGTTAGTTAATTTTTGTTTGAATCCAGAAACCAATGTTAAAAAGTTTTATGAAAATTGATTTAATTAAATGTACTTTATCGTTTTTACTCCCTTTTTGGTACCTTTTGTCAGATATTTATTTATATTGGTAAAATTGTATTCAAATAAATTTCTCATAATAAAATATTCACATGTCTATCCGAATTTATAGAAAACCATATTTTATGAAAAAGTACCAAAAATAAACACAATTTTTATCCCTTAAGGGTTCGAATTTCCAAAAAGTACCAAACTTATATCTGGTATTTTTGATAAGTAAAGAATACGATTTAAAATTTTTTGTTATGCTTATTGGTTTAAACGATACATAGGGTGCCAAAAAAGTAGCAAAATACAGATTTTACTCGTTTTCTTGCCTAAAGGGTTAAAATTTCGAAAACGTCTCAAACACCTGTCATCTCTTAGTTTTAAATGCAGTAAAATGCATTTTTAAGATTTGTTTGTATCTGTATTAGTTTAGAAGATATATGGTTACCAAATTTAACCGTTTTTACTCCCTAAACATTCGAATTCCCAAAAATCCCTTTTTAGTGGATCTACAAGTGGAAGGGGAAACTACAGTTAAAATTTCATGCATCTTGCTTCCGCCGTTTGGGTTATGCGATGATGAATCACTCAGTTAGTCAATAAATTACTTCTGGTGGGTAAAATAACCACTTACTTACTAAAGTGCAATACAGAAAATGTTAAATGTTACTAAACCCTGTATTGCTTAGAAACACTAATGTGGGAAGTGACTTTGGGATAGATTACCTGGGATGTATTAAGTAACCAATTGACTTATATTTGCACTACAAAGAGTACATTTGTGGTTAATGACCCAAATTTATATACATTGGAGTTAGCTAAGTAATTAGACACTAGTGAATATTTATGTATGTACATTATCTTCTTGTAAAACTGCTGGGTTGTTCACATAAATATTATTTCACACATACTCGTACAAATGAATAAACCCAATTGTTGGACAAATTATTAATGGAACAACTAATAGGCTAACAACAATAGAAGTCAGCCAGATATTTGTTTAATACAACATTTTTAGTGCCCGTCAACAAAAATTTAGTACTAAAATTTCGTTAGGTTTTAATGGCATCCGTCCGAAGCCAAGATTATATTGGTCCCAACATATGTCCCTTGTGATATCTGGTGATTACTGCAGCCACTCAGTTTTTCTAATAAATTCTACCTAAATCTGCCTTAGAAAGACATGATTTTTCAATAAGAATTTCTTGGAATAAAGACGTACAATATTTACGTCTTAATTCCCCAATAACTAAGAATATGATAAGTAAGTTATCTCCTCGTATTTTTCGTCGTTTCAACTTCTACAAAACGTTGTAAGAGAGTCACAGCCTTTAAGCGTGTTCACCTATTTTTCTTTTCTCCCTGCAAGTATGCTCTTTCTCACAACTTTCTTTGGCAATGAGATAAAGTTTATGTGAAATTAGTTGTTTACCCCTCGTGAGACGGATGACAATATCACAACTAAACTCATTCAAATCTAACGATGATAACGCAATATTTTACTCACGGCATTCTTGGAAAACTTTCGGTTCTCTAGTGATATAATGAGAATATTTCATATATCCCCATGTCCAAGAATTTCTATTAAGATAACCGTTGAATGTCTCGCTATCTGCTCTTGGACAGTTTTCGATATGATATATATATTTGCTAGATGTAGTGACCAATATTGAATTTGTTCCGCGGCTATTTTCAGACATAATTACGCTACCGTATTCCGGTAATCGTAGGGATATTCCTATTTTAGCTGTTCCAAATAGTTCGAATAGATGCAATACCCGACCTGTATTTTGCTGCATCTGGATCTGAATCAACTATTAAAGATCGAAAAGATCAAGGTGTTCTTATAATGGTATACACGAAGAAGCCGACAGTTGCCGTTTATTCCTGACTTGAATAATTGAAAAGACTGCCTGCAATTGTTCGTCTACCTCTTCTGAATAGGGCTATATTTGTGTTGCCTGACTACGAAAAAATACTTATATTTCGGTTGGTAATCGGTTAAGGAAATCGGTGAACAGTAAATAGGACACCTGATTTTCGACCTATCATTCTGTAAAGCACTTCAAATTGAATGTGCGGGAAAGGGTAAACAAGGCAACAGTTGCTTCTTACTCCTGGAAGAGAATTTATGGATAACAATCTTCGGAATATGAGGCCTTTGTCAAATTCTGATTTATTCCCTATATTGGTTATAAAGTCTGGTTCGAAAACAAGTTCAGGTATTGCCAAATTAGCAGGAAGATCCATATTGACAACATGTTTTATGTATCCATACTTTTGTGGCAGATGGAGAAGTCCTAAGTTGACCTTTAACGTTGTATGATCGATTATGATCTGCTAAATTCCTCCAGAAGTGAAATAAAATCCGGTTATAATTGAAAAAAAAAAAAACAAGGAAACTTTGTGAAAAGGACAATTAATCGCGTCACTGATATCAATTAAATTCGGTTTCAGGAGGGTTATTGTGTAATTCGATTCGAAAGGAAAATCATTCGAATTTGTATGCTTAATGCTTGGAAATTCGAAAATATTTTCTTTCTAATCGAATTACACAATAACTCCCCATATCCCCATTAAGTCTTTCAGTACACAGAGAAAACAGATTCTTGATAGCAACCGAATTTGTTGGCTATCGAGGGATTCTGCTTTAGTAACCGAATTTTGGAAGGGGTAAAAAATGTTTGGTTGCTTCATCTAAAACTCTTCTTTATCAACTGACTTTCTGTTGATAGAACCGAAAAATTCTATGTGTTCAACCGAATCACACATTCGGTTGCTACTACGAATCTGTTTTCACTGTGTATAAAAACATAAGTATGAATTTAAATTTGAATATAGAGAATGAAAACATCTATTGTTGGTCACTTTATATGAGATTTACTACAACAAAATATCTATTATATGTATTTAAACAGCTAAAGTCTAAATTGCATTTTGAATAAAAATAAGTCAAATAAATTAAATAATGACAACAATCAACGAGAGTATCGTTAGTATTTGAACATGTGTTGTTACTGTTTAAATAAACTTTATATAAAAGCCAAAAAAAATGTATACACCTGCCAATATACAATATAAAAAAAAGAAAAATTAAACCATAGAAAACACATGTGCAACATATTAATGTTATATACTAGAAACTTAAACATTTATTTTCTGAAAGCTACAATAAAAGTGAAAAGGGTCAAAGACAGGAGCGCTATCTCTTTTTATACCCTTCACCATGAGTGGTTATAGATAACGTTCGTCTGTATGTTGAAATAAACTTTTAATAGCCCCCAAATAACTTACATTCATGATTCATACATCAATATATCCGCTATAGTCCCGGTTGTGTTGCTATTTCAAATCGAGAAAATCGGCCCACAAATAGCTGAGATATAAGCAAAAAAACACGACTACCTTGATTTTTGATATAATTTTGATCTGTATCTATTATTGGATATAATATAGACAATATGGATATTCAATGATAGATATTTGAAAGATCTTTCCAACTCCGTATATAATGCCAAACATATTTTTTAACCCGCTTTTTTTTCACCAAAAAATTGTTTTTTTACCATAGAATTGCTCACTAATAAAATATGTTGAATTACTGTTTTAGAGTATACTTTGGTGAAGGGTTAAGATTCGGTATACCCTAATATAGCTCTCTTATTTGTTTTAAGACTTTTTGGCAGTAAATGTAAATAAATGTTCTTTTCCTTTTACTTTATAGACGCCTTTGTCTTGTACTTATAAATACTTCTTAGAACCAGTTGTAGCCATAAAATCAATAACTTTAAATTGATATATACATATGTTTAAGGCCTTTGGAAGTAGATTTGCCAGGTTTACATAACAGAAATGTAAGTTTTTTTTTTGCTATTTTATATTATATGCATTAAATTTGGACTAATTCCAAGGAATTTTTTAAAAGTTATAAAATACACTATGGGATTTATAGTTATAATTTTGTACCTGTAATTTTTTTCTTACTAAATTAATTAAATACATATGTATGTATCTTATATTCTGTAATATTAACTAACCTATTATCTTGATTATTTTCGCATCATCTCATCACTTGTTTCCCTACTTTTTCTTACAACGTTTTTTTTTTTTCATCTTTTTTTTAAATACTAATCATCATAACAAGCCTTAAAAGTAGGAAAAAGCTAGTAAAAAGCTATAAAATATAATTAACTATTATTACATCTATAAATTACTTTCCTCTAAGAGTGGAACAAGCGAAAAAAAAAAATCATACACACACATGATTATTTTACTTTAACTGGAGTATGGGAATTGGGTTTCTATTAAAAAACATACGTTTGCAAAAAAAAAAAAAATTGATGTATGTGAAACTAAAACTCTCATAAATTTTGTATTGAAAATACATATCTAGTTGATATAATAAATAAGTCATATAATAGAGAGTTTGTGAATAAAATTATATACAAAATAGCAAAATATACATATAATTTCTGGTTAACAATTTAAAGTGTTAATTACTGTATTTATAGTTGCGAATAATGTATGCGATTTTATTAGTACGACGTATTTTGGCTTAATGACCCAGTTGGTACAAAGTATGGGTATTGATAATTTAGGTATAAACGGCAATTGTTGGGAATTTAGTGCAGTACAAGGAAATTTATATAAACGAGCAACTCAAAAATAACTAATTTGCATTTTAAAATGTAATTTATTATGAAAGAGAAAGAGTGTCTGGAGTACATCTAGCGAAGGTTCTTTGGAAACTCTACTTGACACTCACTTTGTGGTTAATACACACGAGGAAAATTTATAAATTGATACACAGGTCAACATATAAAGAACAAATTGCAGCTGATGATCCAGTAAACAATCTTTAGAGCCAGTTGTCAACTCTATACAATGTCCCTCTTTCAGCAATAAGGAGTGATTTTCGCCTACTTTAACCGTCCCATGATAGTTTGAAGTTCAACTTAGGATCAGAGTTTTGTGATTTAGAAGGAAGACCTATCTAGGCACATAAGGCACAAAGAATGTCCTCGATGAACTCATAAATTCGTAGTTCCAGTGGAAATGCATGAGGTTTGCAAATACTGCAAGTTTGCAAACTGCAAGTTCGGTATAGTTTGATGCTTCGTACATCTCAAAAGTGTAGAAATGCCTGCGACTATTGTAAATACTGAAGTTTTGGAATCTCCTGATGCAAAAGTGATGCTTGAACTTCTCTATACATGGTTGGTACCAGCTCGAGATTCTTGGCAAAATAGTATTCCTGGTGAAAGGAAGAGCGTTTATTTTTACTCAAGAGATCTCAATATCTAGAACATGCTGGGGTTGAATATCGTCCCACAAAATACTGCTAATGTATATTTTTTAATATCATTTGGGGCCTTGGAATCCGCGTTCCTTAGAATGAACACAGCTCTTGGAAATCGCTTATATATTTAGATTGCAGAGTAGTTTAACATACAAATAATTTGGGTCTCGGGCACAGGAACACATATATAAGTGTAAAGGGCATTTAATTCTACTCCAATCAATTCAATATTTATATATCATGAAGGCTGGATTGAAGTTGCGAAAGGAATAAGAACGAAAATCGTAACCACAACTGCTATGAATGTCGCTTAGTTCTCAAAGAGATTGCAGAGCAATTGGCACCATCATGGGGTGATTGACGAAATGTTATTCGTGGTAGAAGAAGGGGAGTTTACTTTTACTCCAGGGCTCTCAATCCACTGGAAAACAGTTCTTGACTGCCGCTCATATCTTAGGAAGATCGCTGAACAGTTTGGGTTCCAAGCTCAAGGACACCCTCATGCAATGCTTCTCGAAATGGTATTCGAAGAGGTAGTTAAATTTTACTCAAGAAATCTCAATTCACTGGAAAAGAGTCCTTGACTGCAGCTCATATCTTAAGGAGATGGCTGAACAGTTTGAGTTCCAAGCTCATGGACACACGGGATATTAGAAGGGGAATTTACTTTTACTCCTGGAATCAGAATATTCATATAGTGTCAGGCATGTTTGTAACACAGGCCGAGATTCACAGATTCTGGCGTTGAACAGCATGTGCAGTGACTGGTTGTTGAGTACAAAGATTTCTCAAAGAGACGAGAGCTTAGCAAATTTCGTATGCTGGCACCCTCATGCAATGCTTCTCGAAATGGTATTCGAAGAGGTAGTTAAATTTTACTCAAGAGATATCAATCCACTGGGAATCAGTCATTGACTGCAGCTCATATCTTAAGGAGATGGCTGAACAGTTTAAGTTCCAAGCTCAAGGACACACGGGATATTAGAAGGGGCATTTACTTTTACTCCAGGAATCAGAATATTCATATAGTATCAGGCATTTTTGTAAGACAGGTAGAACGGCATGTGCCTGTTGAGTACAAAGATTTCTCAAAGAGATGAGAACTTAGCAAATTTCGTATGCTGGCAACCTAATGGGATGCTCCTCGAAATGGTATTCGTGGTAAATGAAGAGGAGTTAAATCCAATGGAATACAGTCCTTGACTGCCGCTCACATCTTAAGGAGATGGCTGGACAGTTTGGGTTCCAAGCTTAAGGACACACGGGGAATTAGAAGGGGCATTTACTTTTACTCCAGGAATCAGAATATTCATATTGTATCAGACATTAAACAACTGGTTGTTGAGTACAACGATTTTTCAAAAATATGAGAGCTTTGCAAATTTCTAGTGCTGGCACACTCTCGAAATGGTAATCGAAAAGGTAGTTAAATTTTACTCAAGAGATCTCTATCCACTGGAAAACAGTCCTTGATTGGCGCTCATATCTTAAGGAGATGGCTGAACAGATTGGGTTCCAAGCTCAAGAACAGACAGGAAATAAGAAGTGTCATTTACTATTACTCCAGGAATCAGATTCTGGCATTTAAGGTAGTTGCGGATGGGTTGAGATCGAATATTGTCTCCACAAATGCAGAGAATGTGAATTTTGGCTGTCGAACTGCCATTTAAGCTTTCAAATACTCGTCATGGAGAATGAAAACACTCCTTGACTAAGGCTTATCTCTGAAATAGATAAGATAGCCTGCATACCTAATTTCTTTCGACGATTAGAAAGCATATCCTTTATATGGCATTGAACGGCATGTACAGCGATTGGTTGTTTGGTACAATGATTTCGGAAAGAGCAGAGAGCTTTGAAAAATGCTTATGCTAGGAAGCAAATGCCACATATGAACATAGTGCGTATTACGTCATTACTTTTGATCACTAAGAGCTGTCTATGAAAACTAAGAGCCTCATTTTATAAAACGAAACGTTTGGAACCGTAAGCAATTTGTATGAGGAATACTGGAAAAAGGGTTTGAAACTTGAATATTTTCCATAGAATTTTATTTTAACGTTTCTCGTTTCGTTTTATAAAATTAGGGTGTAAACCCTTTTATATTGGACGGTTGAGTACAATAATTTCAGTGAGAATTGAGAACGAAGAGCAGAGCTTGGAACACTTCTTATGCCTCCTCGATCACCTAGCGAACCTTGAATTTATCCTATTCTACACCAGTATTAAATTCATTGATTCGTATAATATTTTCTTTTAAAAAATTCCAATTTGTTTTAGCTTCTTGGGAAGTTCTCCCTTTTCTCCTGCTTTATAAAACAAACGTTATTTAAACTAGTTATACAAATCTGCTTTATACTAGTTTACTGAAAAGGTTTGAGCTGTTACTTCTAGTTACTTCTAATTTGTATTTTTAATAATATCTTGAAAAACCTTAATTGACCGCTAATTTAATTCTCTTTATTTTTACTTAGCAACTTAACGTTTCAGTTTAACTGTTAATTATTACATTATTATTTAAATTTATTCAATGTATTTATTTAATACAAGATTGAAACAAAAAAAAAATCAGTAACTATTTTTTTCTAGAAATTAATCAAGTAATTTACGTCAGTTTTTTTTTTTATATTTATTTTGTTTTGCTGTAAATGGTGTGTGGATAGTTAAAAATGATTAATAATCATTTCAAATAAACAATATTTTTGTATTTATTAATTTTGACCAAAAAAGATTGATAAAGGAAGTTGAAATGGCAGATACACTTTCTTGCGAGACCCTACTGTATAATTTATATTGAAAAAACTTCCGGTTTTATCAGTTAATCACCAAATATGTGTTGTTAAGCTTATGTGACGTTATCTTTTTATAAATTTATTAACTATTTTATATACAACAATATCGATTAGCTGATACATTGCCTTAAGGTAACAATGACTTCCAAGATGCTATTTTGGAAGTGATTTATAAACGAGATGCTATACAAGTCAACGACGCAACGTAAACAATTATTTGAACATCTACTGATTCCCCTTTACTGGCATAAGCAGATGTCTGACCAAAACTTATACATTTCCTTTGATATATATTGTATTAAATTTCCAAATATGAATATTTTAACACTATATAATTGCAATAACTTACTTTTTTCATACTCTGCCTTATCGTTTAATGTAGGAGTGTGTAAAATCAACGTCTACAAAATTTTATTGTAAAATGTTTTTTTTTTTAATTTCTACTTTTGCTCATTTAATCAATTAAAAACAATTAATTATATTATATTGTATTTAATTAAAATACACAGTAAAAATGGTTGTAAGTAATTGATAATTTAAAAATATACACAACTTGAGATTGCAAAAAAAAAAGAAAAATACATTACGAAAGATGGCTGAGAGCAAAAGGTGTTAAGTCACAGTTTTGAAAATAGAAAAGCAACTTAATATTATCAAGTTTTTCTAAGTTATGCTAGAGATTTATAATAATTACTATATATAAAAGAAAAATACATTACGAAAGATGGCTGAGAGCAAAAGGTGTTAAGTCACAATTTTGAAAAAAAGGAAAACAACTTAATATTTTCACGTTTTTCTAAGTTATGTTAGAGATTTCTAATAATTACTATATATAAAAGAAAAATACATTACGGAAGATGGCTGAGAGCAAAATGTGTTAAGTCACAGTTTTGAAAAAAAAGAAAACAACTTAATATTTTCACGTTTTTCTATTGCAAATATTAATGAAAATATTCTAGGAAACATATGATTTGATACTTTAGATATTTGCAGCAAATAATGTATCCTGCTTCCTAAGTAATGCTTAAAATAATAAGTTGTTATTACCAAATAACTAAAATATTTTTTGTGGGGACAATTAATTAAATACAACTTTTAATTTCAAACTTAATTTCTTAAATTCTGTAGTTAACCCTTTTTTACCATCATCAAGCTGAAATTCCCCCAGATCTTATCAAATATGTACAGAAAATAACACACAATCATGAGAGGTTAAAGATGCCAGCATACAAATTATTCTATACCAGAAATAACAAGTTTATTTAACAAAAATTCTAATTCAATTAGAATAAAATATTTAATCAAATTAATATTGAATTTACTTACATATGTATATGACATAAAGGCAAAATTTATTAAGAAAAAAAAAACAAACAAAACAATCTAAGGCGATCGTGCAAAGTCTTGGCAAATTTCAAAGTTGTATGATAATTTATTAGTTTAAAATAACAAAAATAAAAAATGTCAATTAGTAAATGATTAATTGAGTAACTGAAAACACTGGGAATTACTTAAGTATATGATTAAGTCAAGAGGTAGTTGCACTTTTTTAATAAATTTATTTAAAGGTAGATTAAATTGGAACCCCAAAAAGCAAAAATACGTTGAAGTACTGCCAAGCGATTGCAAAAATGGCGGTAAATTCAAATCTTGCATGAATTTCGGCACATCCTATAAGTATACGTAATCCAGCCAATGATTATACGAATCTTTATTTCAAGACAAGCTAAACACAAAAAAAATGTATTGATTTTTTATAATTTCAAAATACTCGCGATTTTTTCACAAATTGAAATTCAAAAACTGAATTTGAATTAAGACTTATGTCGAAATTTATGTTAATAAGTATCATTATTCATGAATTATTTTTTGACAATAAAATATTTTTCTGATACAGTGGTTATATAGGGTGTAGGGTCAATTATGGACCGATCTCCACAAAAGTTGGTGACAGATCATCAGGACATCAATTATTATAAGACAATTATGAATGTTCAAGTGAGGGACCTTGAATGGGGACTAGGTAAAAATGTTAACCGATTTCCGGCATATTTTACAGCATAATTTCAGAGTACTTAGAACAAATTTGTGTAAAAGATCAGGATTGCTGCATACTCGACATATTTACGACTGATCAAACAGTATTCCGGGGGGTGTACATTTATATGGGGGCTATGTGAAATCTTTACAGATATTACCAATACCAAACAAACCTTATCAACAGACAGTATTTGAGAAAATGTTCAGCCACCAGGCTCCTCTCTTTTGGGCCCTTTCGAGTTTTCGTGCAAAATGGCGGACGAACAAAGCTAGATCGTCTTAGAATCTTATGAGGACCCAGAATATATATGCTAATGAGGGTTTGCGACAAATATTTTGATGTGTTACAAACAGAATGACAAAATCACCATCTTTTTCGATAGTGCTTATAAAAACAACTAAGAGCGCTACATTAGGCTTTTCTGAATCATATATACCCTTTACCAAAGTAAACTTTAAGATAAAGATTGAAAATATATTTTGGTGAAAAAAGTTTAGATGAAAAAATGTCTCTTTTGCTAAAAAAAAATATTAGTAGGGAAAAGATATTGATCAAAAAAATTTTGTAACAAAAAAATATTTTTGGTGACTCGTGTTTAAAAATGTCTTTCCGGATTTTGAGCCATTGTCGGCCAAAATTCATAAGGCGTTACATACGTCTTTGGAAAGGTCTTTAAACTGCCTATCATTAGATATCCATATTGTCTATATTGACTAAGTAATCCAGATATAGATAAACAATTTATCAAAAATCGAGGTAGTCGTGGTTTTTTGCTTATATCTCAGCCATTTGTGGGCCGATTTTCTTCGAATTTAAATACCAACCGAACCGGGTCTATAGCGGAAATATTGATGTATCAATTATGTATGTAAGTTATTTAGTGGCTTTGGAAAGTTGATTTCAACATACAGATGCACAGTGGACAGGGATAAATCGAAATTACAAATAGAATTACATGCCCTTGTCACTCATGGTGAAGGGTATAACAAATAAGAGTGTTATATTTGGCGTCGACGAATCTTATATACGCTTCACCAAAGTATACTTTAAGATAAAGATTGAAAATATTTGTTGTGTAAAAAAATATTTTTCCCGATTTTGACCCATTGCCGGTCCGAATTATTATGGCGTTATATACGTCTTTGGAAAGGCCTTTGAAATATCTATCTTTAGATATCCATATTGTCTATATTATTACTTAGTCACACAGGTATAGATAAAACGAGGTAGTCGTGGTTTTTAGCTTATATTTCAGATGTTTTTGGGCCGATTTTCTCGATTTTTAATAGCACCGCTTAGGTTTCTATATAGCAACTATAGCAGATATACTGATGTATGAATTATGTATGTAAGTTTTTTGAGGGCTACGAAAAATTGATTTCAACATACAGACTCCGCTATCAATAACTTTATGAGGTCGGATTGACAAACTTATATATAACCTTGCCACTCATGGTGAAGGATATAAAAACACAAATTTTCAGCATAGAATTTAAGTTAAACTAAAGCAATATTTTATGAAATTTTTCAATATTTTTGTTTAAATACTAATAAAAAATAGAAATACATACCTCCTCACATTTTTTCAAACATTTCTGCTGTCCATCTTTGTCTGCGTTTTTTGAATGGCATGTGCCCCACCATCTAGAAAATAAATTAAAAACCATATAAATATTTAGCTTAAATACAAAGAAATATACTTGATTGATTTCAAAAGTGAAAAAAGTAATAAAACCACATCAAAAACTATAAAATATTAACTACCATTTCCAAAGTAATAAAAAAAATCTACATGCGGGTTAATAAAAAAGAAAACGAGAGTAAGTTTTCAAAAAAAAACTCAGCAGCTGTAAGGTTTCAATTACAAAATCCAAATGATATGGGTTTAAAATACACTAATAATTTACAAAAAAAAAGAAGATTATAAATGTTGAAAACACAAATAAAAATAAAGACAGTTTCACAGAGAAGTATGTATTTACAAGATCATTTCCATTTATAAGGGTTTTAAATTGTTTAGCATTTTTTTTGTTGGGAAACAAGACAATTGATTTGTGGGAGATATATTAACAAAACCAAAAAAATAAGTGCTATGTATGTTTATGATAATGAGTCATTTGTTGAAAATTAAATAAACAAAAAAAACAGACACATATATTTCATAAATTATTTACCCTTCTGGTTTTTAAGAAGATCATACTCTCCACAACATCATTAGGAACTTCATCATCATGATGGTTGTCATCATCACTCACAGCTGCATGTTGAAGGGCTTTGCGTGGTGTCAATTTAACTACTCTGTGTGTCTACAGCTCGGCATGGGTGAATGTGTCCGTCCGTGTATATTTTATAATTATTTTACATGTTTTTTTTTTCTTCTTTAATTTCAAAACCAGAAACGAAATGACAATTTTCAATATTTAACAGTGACTCATAAATAAATGTTTTACAACGGTTTGGCACAATTTAGTAATAAGGTACTTTTTCTCCAGCTGAATACTAAGGGACATATGAAGAACCTTTAGATTTTTTCATTTGTTAGAAGAGTTTTCCATAAATATGTTTGAACTTTTAAGTACTTTTTAGTATTTAGATGTTAAAGAAGTACTTGACTTTAGTACTTCTGAAGCTACGGTTCTGATATATTTCAGATATTTATTTGACACAAGAGTTTTACATAAATTAAGTTTTATCTATTTAGTACTTTCGTATTTAAAAAAGTACTTTATTAAAGTAAAGTTAAAAAAGTACTTTATTTAGTACTTTTTTGGTACTTTTTGAAATTTCTAAGATATTTCTGGGATTGAATAGTTTCCCCAAATATTTTTGAAGTTTTTAGTACCTCAGTTATCAAAATGTATTATTTCAGTACCATTTCCCTTTTCTCATTCCTATACGCGAGACCCTATTAAAATAGTTTTGTACACAAATACTGAAGTCAAATGCTACGCTTTTGTGCCCGCAGCTAATTAAGTCCACCGAGTAAACGTGCAGCTTAATTCTATAGAACTTAACATAGCGTCTGAACTTTTAAGTACTTTTTAGCGAATAGATGTTAAAAAAGTACTTTACTTTAGTACTTCTGAAGCTAATGTTTATATATATTTGAGCTACTTATTTGACTCTAGAGTTTCACATAAATTAAGTTTTATCTATTTAGTACTTTCGTATTTAAAAAAGTACTTTATTAAAGTAAAGTACTTCTTTTGGTACTTTTTAGAAAATTTTGAGATATTTTAATGTGAAGATTCTTATTTGTTCGAAGAGTATTCCATTATATATTTTTCTACATTTTAGTACTTTAGTTGGTAGATGTAAAAGAAAAGTACTTTGCTTTAGTACTTTTCAAGGTTTTGTTTTGATATCTTTGAAATACTTCGCTATAAATTTATAAATTTATCACAAGAGTTTAATATAGTATAGGTTTTTGTACTTTAAAATACAAAAAAGTACTTTCTTTAGTACTTTTTGAACTTTCTAATATATTTCTAGAACGAAAGAGTTTTCCCTAAATATTTGTGAAATTTTTAGTACTTTAGCTATCAAAAAGTACTATTTTAGTATCATTTCCCTTTTCTCATACCTATTTTATGTGTAAAATACAATAAACACGAGCCCTATTATTGGTTTTGTACACAAACAATGAAGTCAAATGCTACGCTTTTATCGCCACAGCTAATTAAGTCCACCGCGTAAACGCGCAACTCAACTCTATAGAACTCAAGCAACCCACCATTCAAGCATAAGGAGGCAACCATAACGACAGACAGACAGATATATTGACTACAGTAAACATCACATAAATATCAGTTCGTAGTCATCATAAGATAAACAACACATTGGCATATTGTTGTATGTGTTTTCTTTTAGTAGATACCCCTGGAAGTAAGTAGATAAAGTGTGAGTTTAGTAAGTGAAGGGGAGGGGGGTTCTCTGAGTTACACACACTTTATTCATTTAGTCACTGAAGTGGAAAAATCATTTTACAAGTTAATAATAGATTAACCAAATACAACCAACCAACACTTACGCTTCAATAGTTTACTTAGTACTTGTGATATTCAACTTAAACTGGCACTTGTACCTGCTAAACAGTTTAAGTATTTTTACACTTACTTTTTTTCTTAATTTATTTCATAACACTCAGGGAAAAATTATGGAATTTTTGAAGCGATTTTTCAAGAGACAATTTATTGATTTTATTTTTTTAAAATTTCAAATAAATTGAAATTCGATTTTGAAAAATATTAATGTAGTTCTTAAGGTCTGACTACCACAAAAGAGGCATGAGCAGATTTAAAAAGTTTTCGAAAGCTGTTACAATTTACAACTTGAAATGTTGGAGGTTGGAGTACTACCATATATCGTTTTCACTTTCATTTGGCTCATGATTTTTACTTTAATTTTTTACTTCAATTAAATTCAAAAATTATAGAAATAAATCACTTTTTGGACATATATGATTTTATCCACGTACATTTTGGCCAAATTTTAATTGTTTTTATAAACGATTTCTTATTTTTTTTTTTGTTCATAAAAAATATCTCAACAATTTTAAGAGTTTTCATGAATTTATGACTTAATTTTACATAATGAAGTGTAAATTACTTTATGATTAGAGTTAACAACTAATGACCTAGATTTGATTGTCTGTTTTTTTATATATATTTTGCCACTAATTGTTTCAGTTTTATAGTGGGTTTAAAGTATAATGACTTTCGTATTTTATTTTAATTTTTTTTCTGTTCAAATATCTTTGTGTGAATCTAAATAACAAATATGTAGTTAATGTAAGTAATTGTCTTCTTTTAATGGGGTTTCTCGGTTAGACAAATAACACCCACTTGTGGGGGAAAAACATGACATAAGTTTTAAATTAAATAAGTACATAACAATATTAAAGTGAGATTAAAATTAGGATTGTGGCGAGAGAACAACGAATTTTATAAACATTTTACTAAATTTATGAAATAACAAGTTGTAAAAACACAGATTTTCTATATTATTGTTATATACACGATTATCGATAGAGAATAGTGTACATAAGATTTTCTATAGAAAATACTGTTATACAAAAGACTTTCTGTAGAAAATACTGTTATACACAAGATTATCTATAGAAAATATTGTTATACACAAGATTTTATGCAGAAAATACTGTTATACACAAGATTTTCTGTAGAAAATACTGTTATACACAAGATTTTCTGTAGAAAATACTGTTATACACAAGATTTTCTGTAGAAAATACTGTTATACACAAGATTTTCTATAGAAAATACAGTTATACACAAGATTTTCTATAGAAAATACTGTTATACACAAGATTTTCTATAGAAAATTGTGTTATACACAAGATTTTCTATAGAAAATACTGTTATACACAAGATTTTCTGTAGAAAATACTGTTATACATAAGATTTTCTATAGAAAATACTGTTATACACAAGATTTTTTATAGAAAATACTGTTATACACAAGATTTTATATAGAAAATACTGTTATACACAAGATCTTATGTAAAAAATACTGTTATATACAATATTTTCTATAGAAAATGCTGTTATATACAAGATTTTCTATAGAAAATACTGTTATACACAAGATTTTCTATAGAAAATACTGTTATACACAAGATTTTCTACTGTTATACACAAGATTTTCTACTGTTATACACAAGATTTTCTATAGAAAATACTGTTATACACAAGATTTTCTGTAGAAAATACTGTTATACATAAGATTTTCTATAGAAAATACTGTTATACACAAGATTTTTTATAGAAAATACTGTTATACACAAGATTTTCTATAGAAAATACTGTTATACACAAGATTTTCTGTAGAAAATACTGTTATACATAAGATTTTCTATAGAAAATACTGTTATACACAAGATTTTATATAGAAAATACTGTTATACACAAGATTTTCTATAGAAAATACTGTTATACACAAGATTTTCTGTAGAAAATACTGTTATACATAAGATTTTCTATAGAAAATACTGTTATACACAAGATTTTATATAGAAAATACTTTTATACACTAGATTTTCTATAGAAAATACTGTTATACCCAAGATCTTCTGTAAAAAATACTGTTATATACAATATTTTCTATAGAAAATATTGATATACACAAAATTTTCTATAGAAAATACTGTTATACATAAGATTTTCTATAGAAAATACTGTTATACACAATATTTTCTATAGAAAATACTGTTATACACAAGATTTTCTGTAGAAAATACTGTTATACATAAGATTTTGTGTTATACACAAGATTATCTATAGAAAATACTGTTATACACAAGATTTTCTGTAGAAAATACTGTTATACACAAGATTTTCTGTAGAAAATACTGTTATACACAAGATTTTCTACAGAAAATACTGTTATACACAAGATTTTCAATAGAAAATAAAGTTATACACAAGATTTTCTATAGAAAAACCTGTTATACATAAGATTATCTATAGAAAATTGTGTTATACACAAGATTTTCCATAGAAAACTGTGTTATACACAAGATTTTCTATTGAAAATTGTGTTATACGCAAGATTTTCTATAGAAAGTTATGTTATACGTAAGATTTTCTATACAGAAAATTGTGTTACACAAAATAAAGAATGTCTGATATTATGATTCAATACCTTATTTAACTCTCCAAACCAATTAAGATTCCATGGCAGAGATGTAGTCTAAATGTCTAGACAATTACGTTGAATGGCCATTTTTACGGTACAGACAACAATCTGCAAGTAATAAAATTCATATTACTCAATGATTCAGTTGCTTAGCCTGACGTAAATATTGAATTTCTAAACAATTTCTACAACTTAATTACTAACAAACACAAAAAAAAAAAACTAAATGAAAAGTAAATCTGTAATTTCGTCAACAAGTCTCAAACAGTAATTGGCAAAATTAAATATAAATTTTTAAATTTTATTGAGCAATTTTAATTGAATTACTAAAGGTTTTTTGCACTTTCCTTAATCACTGAACAATAAAAACGAGTTTAATATATTTATAAGTAACTGTTATAATAATTGTTTAAACAATTTATATAAACAAATTTTTAAATTCTTTTAAGAATTAAGATAAAAAGGATATGACGTTTGATACAAAACAGAATCCGGAAATGAAATCGCTTCAAGTTGTCAACTTTCTAAAACAATATCACTAAAATAAATTATTCTAGACAGTTTTTTTATTATTATTATTATTAGTTTCATATCAATTCCAATTTTAAATATGGCTTGTATTAACAAACTATTTAATTTGTTAAAATGTATTAGCACAACATTGTATTTAAAAACTGAATGAAACAAAAATTCCCATAAAATATCTTTTCCGCATTATCATATATTTCAATAAATAAATGGAAAAATACATAAAATTTTTATTTCTATGTATTTATAGAAAATAAATGCGAATTTTAACATAAACAAAAATTTATGCAAATTTTTTTTCAATCACGTTTCTAAATACGCACTTATTTGTTTATTATTACTTATAAACACACGTAGGTTTTTAAATACTTAAACAAATTACATCAATAAATTAAAAATTAAAAAAAAATAAATCAATTTGTAAAACAAGTCTTTAAGGAAGCACCCTTACAATTGAAATTTAAATATAAATCAGTAAAAGAGGCGTTACTGTGTTAAAGTGAATAAATAACTAAGACACAGTTAGAGCGTTAGGCGACAAAGTTTATAGAAGTTTTTGATTAGAGAGTGCCGACCACTGCTTTAAAATAGTTGCACAGTGGTTTAGAAACTTTTTATTTTGGAAATGATTATGGTAGCTCGTGAACGATTGGAGATACCTAAATGAAATTTCACATAGTCAGTGCTTAGGAGATTTTAAGTTTGTTTATATTTGCATGGGTTCATAGTTGGAATGGAGGCTAGATGGCGGACCCCCAAATGTGTCTCTTTTAGTTCAAGAAATACATATTTGTGTTGAAATTTTTCATCCACTTTTTTTCGTTTTTTTTTTTTTTTTTTTGTTGTGACGGATCTACTTGGGTTCGGACACTTAAAATGGAGCATGGTTCTACGTATTCCCAAAAAAGGTTTTCATATTGTTTATGGTTTATCAGCATAAACCAGTGACTTCATGTAACCCCACAGTTAATAATCGAGAGGTATCAAATCAAGTTATCGTCAAATTCTGATAAAATTGATGGTTGCGGGTGCCATACGGCGAACGTATGGTAGCGCCATCTTGTTGAAACCACATCTCGCTCTGATTAATGTCATATTTTCAAACAAAAAATCATTGACTATGGTGCGGTAACGATCTCCATTGAACGTAACCTGAGCTCCGGCTTAATTTTTGAAACCTCACCAAAACGGTGAATTTTTCTGGATGTAATGGAGTCTGTAGGGTCTGTTGTGAATTGGTCTTACTCCATATGCTGTAATTATGTTCATTAACAAACCCGTTAAGCCATAAATCAGCCTCATCGCTGGACACAATTTTGCGATAAATTTGGTAGCATTGTTCAAGTGTCTATTTATTCATGATGATTTGGCAGAGTATACTGATCATAAATGTCAAAAAGTGATAGCAGTATGACAGTTCGTTTGACCGTTAAACCTTTCGTAAAAACACACTTGATTAATCGGGAACTTAAATTTGTTAAATTAATATAATTTTTAGAGACTAATCGCTTAACGCTTTCAATCTGTTTCACCATTCGACACAATTTAGTTATGAGAACAAGCAAAAAAAAAAATTAAAATAAAAACAACAAGCCCGAAAAAAAATTAATCACGTTTTTGTTATAAATCGTATATCATTTGAAATTTGTTTAAAACAAATAATACTAAAAATAATATTAAACAAAAAAAAAAACTGATGACATGTGTTTGTTGTATGAGATACGAATGAGTAGTGTATGAGCACTTGTACTACTTGTATATAGTCTGGTATTAAATTGTGTGGTTAAGCAAAATTTAGCATGTGCCTGCCTGTTTCAGCATGTCTGTCTGTCTATTTGGCTAAATTACACATGTTTCTACTTCAACAATTTTTTTTATTTTTTTGTTGATTTTAAAATGTATTTTTTTATGGTTTTTATTGTTGTTATTGGTTGGTATTAGCCATGTGTTTTTGTATCTTATTTAGCCGGGTAATTTAAGTAAATGACTTGAGGTTGTTGCTTGCAAGCTACAGCTAGCTAATGTGTAGATATTTGAAACTACTTAATGGCTTTAGTCAGCCCACAAATCATTATCATTAGATTTAGTTAGCAACAACAATAACAATAACAACAGCACTAATTAAATTCAACACCATATTAGAAAATCAATAGTTTCAATATTTATTTTTGTATGTAGTTTATTAAATGCTCGCTAATGTTTTTATTAGTTTGTAGACGCTTTGTATGTACTTGTTTTATATTTATGATTGCTATAAATAATTAATTAATAATTTTGTTATTTCTTTTTGTTTTGTAGCTTTAGCTTTCTTATGTATGTAAATATTTATTTACTTTAATAATTTTAATTAAAAACTGCTTTAAACAGGAACAAAGGCATAAACTTTGCTGATACATGTCAAAATATTTTAAAGGTCAGGGTTGTTGGGTGTGTGTATTACTTGCTAGTGGCTTTTTTGAAAGCTTATAATTAACATTAATTTTGCAAAAAAACAGTTTATATGATTTTTTTTATTTGTTATTTTTCTCTTTCTAGTTGGAAATACTTCATTTTGCTGATTTTGCTTATGGTAAAAGCATTAGTTATGCTTGTTAATTAGGTAAGTTTAAATAATGAATTAAAAAAAAACAACTGAAAATATTATTTTAGTACAGATTAACTAACTTTGTTGATTACTTGGAAGTAGTTAAGTAATGTTGGGTTAATTATTTGTATAGTGATCTAGTCAATAAATTGAGAGTGTTCCTAATGGGAAAATTTTTAAAATGTTGATAAGCTGCAATTAAACATATTATAAGCCTACCATTACCAAACTACTTCAAAGTAATCAAATGTATGGTAAATTTAAATTTAAAACTTTTTTTTTTTCCAAATTTTTTTTTTAAATTTATTTCAAATTGTTTTCCAAATTTTTTTAAATTTTTTTTTTAAATCTATTAGTGAAATAAAATGTATGAGAAAAAATTTTTTTTAGTAAAAAAAATTCGGGTTAAAAAATATTTTTCCCGATTTTGATCCATTGTAGGTCCAACTTACTATAGCCTTATATACGGCGTTCAAATGAACTTTGAAATATCCATATTGTCTATATTGTATATTAATGACTTAGTAATGCAGATATTGATCAAAAATCGAGGTTATCCCGGGGGTCGCAAATCAAAAATGTGAAAATTACAAATAGAATGGCAAATAGTGCATTATGGATTTCATTTGAACGCTTTTTAATAGACTTAAAATGAAAAGTAAAAAGTTTAGTATATCTTCTAAAAAAAATTTAAAGTTATAGGCCAAAAACAAATTTTTTTTAATTATTTTATACAAATTTTATTACAATTCAGCAAACATTTTAATAATTTCACCATAATCGTAATGTACTTTGGAAACTAACAATTTTGGTTACTTATTTTCTCTAAAAAATATTGACCTTTAATATTTTGGAGAGAGAAAAATAATAATTCAGAAAAATTTAACGTTATATGTCTTGTTTAAAACCATTTTAATAGTTTTACAATAAAAAGTTAAAATATTAGCATATTATATTAAATATGTCAAAATCTAATATTTTTCAGATCATTTTGAAATAATTTTTTTATAAAAATATAAATATGGGTCTCATTTGAAAGCTTTTTGATAGATATATAATAAATCGCAAAAACATTGAAATGTCTACTTATTAAATTAAAAAGTTATTGGTCAAAAACAAATGAAAAAATTTCAGTTTAAAAAAATTCAAAAAAAATATCAGGTTAAAAAATATATTTTCCGATTTTGACCCATTATAGGTCCGAATTACCATATCGTTATATAAGTCGTTGAAAGGGTCTTTAAAATATCTATCAGTAGATATCCATATTGTCTATATTACTTAGTAATCCAGTTATAGATAAAAAATATATAAAAACATCAAGATAGTCGTGGTTGTGTGCTTATATCTCAGCCATTTGTGTGCCGATTTTCTCGATTTTAAATACCAACCAAACCGGCACTATATTGGATACATTGATACATGAATCATGAATGTAAGTTATTTTGGGGCAACGGAAAGTTGATTTCAACAGACATACGAAATTGGCTATATCGACTCCGATATCTATAACGATGCAGAATGGGGTCGTCAATGAAAAATTTAGAAACTACAAACGGAATGATAAACCTTTACATAATCTTGCCACTCAAAGTTAAGGGTATAAACAAAAAATTGGCGAAAAAAATTGGGAGAATAAAATTTTTTGTAAAAAAAAATTTCCTAAAAACAAAATTTTTTTGAAAAAATAATTTTTGTGAAAACCAAGTAGAGAGCTTTAATCTATTATATACCCTTCACCAAAGTATACTTTAGGATAAATTCTGAAAATATTTGTTGGTGAAAAAATATAGTAAAATATTTTCTTGGTTAAAGAATAGTTTTCCCAATTTTTAACCATTATGTCCAAACTACTATGACGTTATAAACATCGTTGGAAAGGTCTTTTAAATATAAGTAATGAGATATATATAGTGTCTATACTAATGACTTAGTAATCCAGAAATCGATATAGATAAAAAATAGGTAAAAAATCGAGGTAGTCGCAGTTTTTCGCTTATATCTCAGCCATTTGTAGGCCAATTGTCTAGATTTTAAATAGCAAGCAAACCGGGAAAATAGCAAATATATCGATGTATAAATCATGTATGTAAGTTATTTGGGGGTTATGGAAAGTTGATTTCAACATACAGACAAATTTTATATAAAAGTGAAATATTTTGATATAAATTCTATATTATAAACGAAATATTGTTAACATATTCAAATAAAAGGAAGTATTTAAACTGTTAGAATCAATGTTATGACCCGGTAAATATGCTACTCAAAGACCTTTCATATGAAACCAAAATGTTGCTTTAAATCAAATGGAAACCTATTTTTAGAAACATCCTTGATGTAGTTAATCACGATTTGCTAAAACTTATTTTGAGAAGAGAATTGACTGAAGCCCCTGTTTAATGTTGTATAAAGGTTGAGCTCTTCATTTAATTGCCTTTCAAATTCCCTCAATAAAAATGGTTTGAAGGAAAATTCAATTAAAACTAATTTCTAAAACAAAATTTATCCAATTAAGGCTTCCCATACACCAAACAAACCTTTGCACTAAATTTCATTGTTATTTAATTGTTTAGAATGTAGAAAAGTTCTTTTCATTTAAGTTAAACCTTCTTTAGTTTTGCAACAATATTTTTGCTGTTTTCAATAACGAGACGCCAACCAGTCAGTCCAGCACAGCCTAGCCCAGTACAAAACTGTCTGGTACACTATATTAAGGCCTTTAACACGTGTAATGTGTGGCTATTTTTATGGCAGTTTAACACATTTTTATGGCGTTTTTTCTTTTGTTTTTGTTGAAAAGTCTTGGTTCATTGCTCAGCCTGGTTGCTGCTGCTGCTGGTTTTTGTTTTCAATTCAATAAAAGACCATTTATTGTATGTAATTTGAACAGTTTTCTTGTTGGCTATTTTTAGTTGCACATGTTTTTTCAACGTTCTTGTTGGGTACAAGTATTATTTTGTCTTTAAATAAGCAGGTATTTTTATTATTGTATAAAATTTATTCACATATGTATAAAAAAAAAATAGCGTAGGTTTTCAAGTAAACAGCCAGTTTGTGTTTAAGGAAATACATACTTTTAAAAATAACAAAAATGTCTGAAAAAAAACGTTAATTATTTATGAATTAAATGCCAGACATACGTTCATACAATATATGTATAAATATATCACTATGTATGTTATTCTTAACGGCTTTAAATCTGGTTGCCCTCCTGTTCAGACATGTGTCAATTTGTTTAGTTGTGACAAACAAAAATAACTTGATTTTTTGTTTTAAATGTTCATAATTTGTAAAATTACATTTATATTTTCCATTAGCTTTTTACTTGTAAAAGTGTATAAAACGCATTTTATTTTTAGTTGTTTATTATCTGATTTAAATATGTAGAATGTTTGCTGCAGCCATTAACGGATATGACCTAAATTTCTATAATTAATTTATTATAATAATTGTTCTTGATGTTTGTTATTGTGTTTACTACATTTGTTTCCTAAACAAATTACTATTAAAAGTGAGCATTTAATAATATGGATGAATGTTTAAAATTATATATTTACATATGTATGTATGTTCTAGTGATAATTGGAGAGCAGCACACAATGGGGCGGAATGTAAAGTAAATGTTGAAAAATAGGCATACATACATCAAAGTAGAAGGTTTAATTAAACAAAGCTTAAACTCCTTACAAAATCAGCAAGATCTATAGAGCGTTAGATAATTTTGTATAAGAAATATTGGAGAAATGTTTAATTTAAACCAGATACATAAAATAACTCGTCCCTATATTGAAATGACCACTTAATTTTAGTTGTAAAAAAATTCCTTAAAATTATTTTTATACAATTATTTTTGGTTATATGATATTCATGACCTATGACCTTTCAAAGTTTATTTTCGGTTTTTAATTCACAGATATATTTAATTGGAGATGATGATCTTAATAACTTATTATTTGTATAAATTGTAGAAAAATTTTAATGAAATAAGCGATATTTTAAGCCAAATTGGTGATTTTTTTGAATATTGTTTTTTGAAATAACGATTTTTTATGCTGACTTTTATTAAAGAGGTTATTTTTGGTGTAAAATTTATGATTTTTGCAGCTAAATTTTAGATCTTTGTAAGATAACTTTTTATAGTCTTCAGCATAAGTGGCATTCCGTTTGTCATTTCCATACTTTTCATTTGCGATATGAAAAGTCGAAGCCCTTAAATAACTGACAAACATGATTGATACATCAATATGTCCGATATAATCCAACTTTGAAATCGAGAAAATTGTCCCCTAAATGGCTGATATATAAGCAAAAAACCACGATAACATAGATCCAGACCCAGCAGTTCTGAGACTAATTTTACCTATCATTTTGGGTGACAACTAGTTACATAGCTAAGCAATTACAATGAGACTGTCTGATAGCTGGTCCAAAGTAGTCAACGCATTGGATTCACATACAGGTTGCATCGATTCAGTTACCTTACTAACTATCTAATTGGATACTTGAACAGCTAAATAACTAGTGCTAATTGAAGTCAAATCAGTTAAAAAGACTACCATAATTGACTTCACGCTAGGTTACATGGTATATCAATATATTTAAGCAAAAAGAAAATAAATTTTGTAAGAATAACTCACAAGAAAGCGCAACACAAAATAAACTTTAAAGTGACTGCACTATGTTGTTTCTTAAAAAGCTTTCGTTTTCTCCAAAAGTTGTTTCAACATTTTTTTTAGCATATTTTTTAACGAAATTTTTTTAGAAACAATTTTTTTTTTCACCAAAAAATAGTTTTTAATACAGTGATACCTCGATTTTCCGTAATGGCCGGGACCATTCTGGATAATCAATTTTCCCGGTTAATTGAGTACCAATTTTTAGTAGTTTTTTAATAATGAAATTTTTTCAATCCAATTTCCAGTTGGATCAAAGTCGTCCAATTTGGTGGAAAAAATTTCACAATAACATTTTCAGCATTGAAGTCCAATAGCAGAATGATTTTACTATAATCTTATAGACCGATTTTCTTAAAATTCTCTCTCACGTCTGGTACTAAATTTTTGTTAAACCATTAAACTAATGCTTTGCACTAGTGTGTAGCAGCAGCATTAACGCAAACTAATGAGGTTAGTCTCTCCTTTGAGACCTTGTGTCATTCTATGAAATTTTCATTATGCCAAGCCAAACTTCTCTCAAGTAAACACTTTCCATTCTCCATTAGCTCATTGGTGAGTTTTTTCATTGATTTGAATTCATTTAATTTTTCCACAAAAATTGTGGCAACTAATCAGCTGAATATTTTTCTCTTAAATGTGGAATATTTTCGATTTTCCTTCACTGTTATTCCAGAAATTGGAGTTCCTTTAAATCGCTCCTTCCGGAACCATTCATAAACTGCAAAATCTTCTTTTGGTTCTTCAGCAGTTTTCAAAGTTTTTCGTTTTCCAAAGCCAATAACAGAATCACTTTGTTTTTTATAATGTCTAACACTCCTCATGCCAAAAGCTTTCGAAAAGTCGATGGCACAATATCAAAATATGTAGGCCTTACAAATCGATCGAGGGAATTCCACTTTTTCGTTTTATTCACATTGTGTTTGATTGTTCAAAAATAATCGAAAACATATATAATCCCGGATAATAGAGGTAATTACGGTTAATCGATGCAAATAAATTTAAATCGATCCAAAAACATTTTCTTTTTCTTTCCCGGATAATTGATGTTGCCGGTTAATTGAATCACGGATAATCGAGGTTCAAAAGAATTAATTCTTAATTTAATTAGAATTTTCTTGAATTCAAATCCATTACAAAACGGCTTAAGTCAATTTTTTCAATTCATTTTGTAAATGATTAAAAACAAAACAGAATAGATTTATATTAAAAAAAATTGAATCATTCAAAGGTGGAATCAATTCTATTGTGAATTAATTCAACGATGAATGATTTCTGTGTGAATAAAAGCTTTTGAATCAAGCTAAAGAATTAGATGTAGGGAATGGATTTATGGAATGAATGGCTGATATTTTTTAATTTAGTGAATTGAGCTGAAACCGAATTAACAACGTGATTAATTGTTTTTCTAAAATTCCGGAAAATATTTTGGTATAAGTATTTAAATGCTTACATTTTTAATTTGAGTGATTTAAAAATATATTGTTTGATTATTTTTAATTTTTGGTAATTATTCGAACTTTTTATTTTTATATAATTTGAAAGTAAATTTACTTTCAAATTATATTGTTTGATGTTAGAACCATAGATAAATACACATAGATCGGAAACGCTCCTGTCAAAGACCTAACTCAGTTGTCAAAAACTTAAGTGGTGAGAATGTATTAGTAAAAAAAAACTATGTGGTAACAAAAACAATACTCGTATGTGTGATTATTTTGACAAATTTTTTTGTTTGAGTTTTTTTCTAGTTTCTGCTTTATGTTTCTCTATGGTTAGAACATCAATAATAAAGAACAATAAGGGATAATATTTAATTATTTTGATAAATGAATGGAAAGTTTGAAACATAATTGTATTAATGCACAGAAATCCTCCTGGAGCTCATTCGCCAGATGCCTGGTGGGATGGTTTCGCCTGATATTGTTCGTGGTCGAAACCAACTCATCCCCATTGTCCTGCTTACCCCATGGGAGGACCGGTATCGTTATTTTTTTAATTTAAAATAAGAAAAGTTAGGCAAGATTGAATTAAGCAAAACCAAAGTAACAAATTTAAGAATATCTTTTGTGGTGTTTAAATGAGAGCATAGCAAAATAGTGGCGACAGATCCCCCTTCTACCCTACTTAACACAACTGCTTATAAATAAGTTATTACGTAGATTTCACGAAACAAGTAACGACTTTAAGAACTCTTTGATAGTAAGAATTCAAAAAAGTTATTATCACAAAAACCAGAATATATATCAGTTAATAAATAAGTCATTATTTGAGTACTTCTAAGTAATGTAGACGGTATGTGCAAGTCATTAAAATAAAGTTTTGGCTGGATTAGTGTGCAAATAGTTTGCTAGTAAATCGTGGGTGAGAATAAGGTATGTGTTTTTATATACCTAACGAAATTGAGTTTTGTTTACGACCACCCTGTATATTAAAAATTTGCTGTAAAGAAATATATTTTTTCCTCATGTAAGTAGTAGGCTTTTGTAAAGTTTTTAATTCATCTAGCAGTTCAAAGAAATCCAATTTGATAAGAAATTTAAATTAAAAAATATATGTAAATGCGTATATTTTTTGTTTGAAGAAACAAAATAATAACAAACTTGTGGTTTCACACAACATAAAGTTCTTTGGAAATCTGAAACACAATAAAATACATATGTTAAAATGAAAAAAATAATTTATCTTTTTTTGTATTTTATTTAAAATAATACCAACACAACTACTTGTAGACACATATATTTCTGTGTTTAAATATCTATCTTATAAAAAGTATGAACATGACATCCAAGACCAAACAGACTGGAAAAGAGTTTCGTAAAATTACAAAAAAAAAAAAAAAAAAACTAGCATATGATAACAATTAATTATTATTATACCCTTCAGCATGAGTGGCAAGTATATATATATTCTGGATCTGTATACATAGCGGACTCGATATAGCCATGTCAGTCCATCCGTCTGTCCGTTTGTATGTTGAAATCATCTTTCTCTAGCCCCCAAATTACTTACATACATGATACATACATCAATATAACCGCTATAGTCCCGGTTCGTTTGCGATTTAAATTCTAGAAATTCGGTCCATAAGTGGCTGAGATATAAGCAAAAAACCATGGCTACCTCGATTTTTACTTATTTTTGATTCATAATTGAATTAAGTCAATAATATACCCAATGATAGATATTTCAAAGACCTTTCCAACAACATACATATCCTGATAGTAATTTGGAGCAACAAAATCAAAATTAGGAAAAATAAAAAAATTTTTTAAGCAAAAAAATTTAAAAAAAAAAATGTTTCAATCTTTATCTTAAAGTACACTTTGGTGAAGGGTATGTAAGATTCGGTACTTTTGTTTCATTTTTTGTTCTTTTTGCTTTAATGAATGTCTAAAACAAACAAGTTAGAACTTGCATGACATTTAAGATAAATTAAAACAGAAATCGACAACAAGGAAAACTAAGTAAAATCCAACTAATTGAAGTTTCAACACAATATAGCACCACTTGCTTTTCGTAAATATTGTATGTATACAACCAATAAAACACACAGATACTCTTAGCAGAAGGACCCTTTTTACAGAATTTATGTAGTTTTTTTTATTTATTTTGTTTTTATTTATTATTGTTTTTTGTGTTTAGTTCTTAAGTGTTTAATTTATGGGGCAAAGCAATTGGCTTTAGTCCAACTAGAGTATATAAGTATTTATAAAATTTATGATTTCAATATATTTATTTCTATCATGGGTAAATATTTATGACAAATAAATAAAACACAATAATAGAAACAATATAAAATAGTAATAATAATAATAATGACAATATATAGTTGTCGTATATAATGCTCGTACTATATGAAGTGACAGTATGTCAGAAATATTATATATGAAGTTAAAACAAATTAAAGCAAATAAAAATATACATATTAAATAAACAACAAAAAAAAATATCAATAGAATATGAATGAATACAGTGAACAGGAAAAATTTATATACCTAATAATGGCACTTACTATTTAAGATACAAAAAGCTTTCTTAAAGCTTTTAAACAATATAAAGGGAAATTTTTATAATTATTAGATTCTTAAATAAACTTCAAGTCAAAATAGTTTTTCATTTGAAATACTCTACTTTTTATAGCTTTTATAAAGCTTTTAAAAATATATACAATTTTCATCTACAACATATTCCATGTAAGCTTTTATATAAAACATTTTAGACACAATAAACGAAAAGCTATTCTCAGCTAATTCTTTCATTTCCAAAATATTACTTTCAATCACTATTAAATCCCACTGTATTTCTTGTATAATATCTGCGATGAGAACGTGTTTAAACCAACTTAAAATAATTAAGTTCTTGAGAAAAGCTTTAAAAAAACTCTCCATTAGAAATACTTTACCTTGTATTGCTTTTATAAAGCTTTTGGTTTTATGCTATTTTCATATATTTACAAGCTTATACAGAAAACATTTTAAATAGATAAAATTAAAAGCTCTTTTTCATTTCCAACATATAACTTTCAATCACTATTAAATCCCACTGTATTTGTTGTAAAGAGTCTCCCAATAGGGACTTCTATCAAATCACCATGGACGAATCTAGTGTTCAACAAAACCTTGAACATTGGTGTTCTATTCGTTCAACTTTCCGCGCACTTTCCCTTATTTTACGGTCGCCATAATCGTTCTACCGAGAATACTATTCGCAGTGTGGTGGATAGATATGAGACAGTAAATAATGAACCAAAGCACATACAACGACGAAACACAGGATCTGCCGAAACATCGCCGATGTTCTTGAGAGTGTGAAGGAGAATCCTAGGCAGTCGTTTTCGGGTCGCTCACAAGAACTCGACCTTTCACAGACTTGGTTCTGCACTCGCACAACATTCAACTGACCTAGGAGCTGAAGGTAAATGATCATAGACAACGACGTGTGTTCGCTGAATTGCGCCTGGAGCAGTTGGAAACAAACCTTAATTTTCATCAGCGATAAATGGGATCCCCTGTATAATTTGGGACGATACCAATCTACAAGGGGTCCAAGGGCGTTCAATGTATCGCGAAAAAGTCACTGTTTGGTATAGATTTTGGGCTGACGACGTTGACTAGGTCACCACCATCAACGGCTAGCGCTATAAATCGATGATTAGCTACTTCTTTTGGCATCAACTGGATGATATGGACACCAACGACATGTGGTTTAAACAGGACGGCGCTACGTGCCACACAGCTCATGCCATATTGGACATTCTGCAAAGCGATTTCGTGGAATTTGGTCCGCAAAGCAAACAAAACACAAGCCATCGGTCAAATACAACATGATTTATGCACCAGAGTTATGGAAAATTGGACATTTCAGAAGTGCGCTACCCAGCGAACCCGCGCGGACATTTACAAGATGTTATATTTCATACATAATGCCATGGATAGACCTTTCAAACGAATAAAAAATGCCGATGATATCTCACACACACTTTTTTTATTTAAATTGAAAGATAGGAGTAGAAGCTATTAAAAAGCTTTTTCATTACCAACATATTTGTTTCATAATATCTGTGACTTAAGTGTAATTCTAAAACAGTGGAGTCTAGATGAGCTTTTTATAAACCTCTATTTTACTAGTAACTAATGACTTTCGTTAACTTATAACTCCCACTGTATTTTCCGTATAATGTCTCTGTGACTAAAGTGTGATTCTTCTAGTGGCAGCCAACTTAAAACCCATCTATGTTTTTATGCTAGTGTTTTATAATAACAAATAGACAAAAAAAATCAATGCTGATTATAAATAACAGCAGAATGACAATGTATTGTAATTTTAACAAAATATTGGCTTTTAGCCAAATAGGTTTTCTGTTATTTTCATTTATTATTGTTATTGGTTGGTTGTTATTTTCCACCATTATTTCCAATAAACACAAACAGAAGTGCACAAGAATTGAACAAAAACAAAACAAAAGAAGGATATTGAATAAAGTGTTTGATTTAATAACATTTTAATGAAGTCTATTTAAATAATGACTTGGTATTTGAGTGTCTTGGAAAAAGAACATTGAAAATGAACATTAATTATAATTTAGTGTTTTTTAAAGGACTAAAGGTTAGGCATGACACTACAAGACATGTAAAGACAAAAGTTTAAAAAATAAAAACAAACAAAGAAATTGGCAATCACAACCATGGCCTTCTCAGTATTGAAGAGTTGCGTCATTATTGGCAGGGCTTAAATAAATATTTAGGTATTATAAAAGGTATAACATACTTAAAAAGGTATTACATTAAATAGAAAATTTAAAAATGTTTGTTAAAATAATTTGATATTTAAAGTAGAACAAATTAAGTAAGATAATTGATAAACAAAAGCTTTATTTTTTTTGTTACAAAAGCTTTGGAAATGGTTCTTAGTTCTATAAAAAGTTTTGGAAAGTCTTGTAAAAACCTTATTTGTTGTGAAATTTTAAAAAAATATATCATAAATTTAACTTGATTAAAAATATTTTAAAAAAGCTTTTTTAACATTTTTTTATTTAAACTTAATTTTAGTTAAAAAGCTTGGAAAAGTTACAACTTTTAAATATTGTAATAAAAATATCATGATTTGAAGTATATTAACATTATTGTAAAAAAAACTTTGCTAAAGCTTTTAGGAGAATTTATTAAGGATTACCAAAGCTTTTACAAAGCTTTTTTGTTGTCGAACATGAACATACATGTTAATTAAGCCAAAACTTTGATACAAAATTTAAATAGCATTTAATACATTTTAATAAAACTGAAACTGTTTTTGTGAACATTTGCAAAATAGAGATTTGATATAATCTTTGTTACAAAAACATTGAAAATATCTTTCAACTTTAAAATGTGTTAATTAAAATATGCTTATTAACATTATTTAAAAAAAGCTTTTAAGAAGAGTTGTATTAAAAGCACAAAAAAACTTAATTAACATCGAAAAATATAAATTTTCATTAAATTTCAAAGTTTATAAAATCACAAATTTTATACCATAATTTGTGGATTTCTTATTAAAGTAAAAAGCTGCTTTAAGAAAAGTTTAAAAAATGAGCTTAGGTATTAACTAAACAAGATTTTTTAAAAGCTTCTATAAAAATCTCGATACATTTTTGAATAAGTCAAGGTTTTTGTTAGGATAGCTTTGAAAAATCAGCTTTGGTCATATTTTAGCATTTGACAAAAGCTTGGAAGAATGCTCAATTGTTTTCAACTTAAAATAATCGCAATTTTAAACACAATTTTAATTTAGCAAACTTTACATACTTTTATGAATAGTTTATTATTAAAGCTTTGCTAAAGTTTTTAGAAAAAAAATAATTTAGAGCATGAAATATGCCATTTCAATTAAGTTCGGATAAGATATATTTTATCATGATTTCTTTAAAAAGGCTTTTTCAAAGCGTTCATATACATATATCTCGAAATTTTGTAGTGGATCTTATAGATAAGTCTGATTTTATATTTGAGTCTTATTATTTACGATTTTTTTTATGAAAACTTTTCAAAACAAAATAATTTTAAACGAATTTTACAAACTGAAAAAAGCTTTGAATCTACTTTAAATTTTTTTTTTTAAGTTTAATAAAATACTTAATTGTGGCCATCTTCAAATTATTGTGATAAAAATATATTAATTTAAAAAACTATTAACTTTTCTTTAAAAAGTTTTCTAAAAGCTTTTAAGCTAATTTTATTTAAATCATGAACTAGTCTTTTTTTGTTACTTAGCTTTGAAAATATATGAATTTTATTATGATTTTTGGAGTTTTTGCGAAAAAGCTTTTTTAAACTTTAATAAAAAGTTTGATATTTTAAAGAGAAAATCTTAGAATAGTTTAATTTTTTGTATAAGAGTCTCACAGAAAGAAGCCTTAATTATGATGTTTTATACAAAACGTTTGTAAAAGCTTGAAATTATATTATAGAGCTTTAATAAAAATCTTGATATTTTAAAGTGGAAGTAAGTAATATATAATAGTTTAAATTTTTAATTAGAGTATCAAAGGAACATTAACTATAATTATTTAAAAAAGCTTTTCACAAAATCTTGAAATTAAATTATAAAGCTTGAAACAAATTTTGATATTTTAAAGTGAATGTCAAAGATTAGTTCAAATTTTGTGTTACAGTCTCACAGAACAGCTTGTAACAGCTTTAAATGCAATTATAAAGTAAACATTTTTTAACTTTTTGAAAGCTTTCATGTAGTAAAACATTATTTTTGAAAAAACATTTTGGAATAGCTTCAAATAAATCCTTTTTATTTTCTGGTAAAATCTACTGTCAGAGAAATAGCTTAATTTTAAAAATTATTAAGATCTCCTTAAAAAGCTTTTCTAAATCTTTTAATAAAATGTGTATTTAAAGCATTCAACAAGTTCCTATGTTACTTAATTTTAAAAAATATACATTTTAATAAAATTGTTGAAATTTTTGTAATAAAGCTTTTTAAAGCTTTTATACAAATATTGATATTATAAACAGAAGTTTATAGAAAGTTTATATTTATTATTAGAGTCGTATAGAAAATTTTTTAATGATATTTTGAAAAAGCTTTTGCTAAATATTTTTAAAAACCTTTTCTAAAGCTTTTAAGAAAATATGTATTTAAAGCACGAAACAAATTCTTTTGCTAGCTAATTTTTAAAAATATTCAATTTAATAACATTTTTGAAATTTTTTTAAAAAAGCTTTTTTAAAGTTTTTATAAAAATATTGTTATTGTAAACGAAAATGTATAGAAAAGTTTATATTTATTAAAAAATATAGAATTTAATAAAAAATTTTAAATTTTTGTAATAAAACAGAAATTTATAGAAAAGTTTATATTTATTATTGTTAGAGATTTTTCAAAAAAGCTTTTGCTAAAGCATGTAATAAAATTAAATAAAGTTTTCGAATGTTTTGTGAAAACTTTGTACACCAATCATTATTGAGATTTCAAAATAAGGAAACCCCAATATTTATTATACCAAAAATTTCGTTTCTTTATGAAAAATCTTTATTAGAATCTAAAAAATATTTTATTTATTTGAAAATCTATTTTGTAAACAAACCATTTAAACCATTTATGTATAATTTTTTTGTTTGTTTTATAAACAAACCACTTTCTGTTCAATTTCAAATAATAGAATTTCAAACAATTTCAAAAGATTTACATTAACACAGCGTTTTTTCCGCTTTTTATTTCACTTCAATTCAAATCATACATCAAAGTTACGGCATTTCCTTTAACAGATTTGAAACCAATTCCATTTTTATTTTCTAAGTAAATATGTGTATAAAACTCAAATAGTTTTTAACGAATGCAAAACACTTTTCAAACTAGAGAGAGAGCGAAAAAAAAATACAACAAACTATTACACAAATTAATTGCAGATGTTGTAATACAAGTACCGCACAAACAAACTGCAAATAGAAAATCCACCAACTGAAAACAAATCTACGAAATAAGAGCACTTGAGTTCAATTGAAAGAATGTTCATTTGAAAAGCGTGTTGAAAATGTAAATTGAAAAATACTTATATGCAGGAACATATGTGCATATATTTTTTTTGGCATTTATCACAACTTAAGAAACAAATTCTTCTTTTAGAGCATTTAAATTATTCCATTTATTACAAACAAAAACAAACAAGCTTTTGTAAGTATTAAAAAGTTTCTAATCTAAATAAAGCTAAGTAAAGCTTTTAAGTAAAATTAAAATAGCCTTCACCCAAAAAAAACTTGCACATATATAAAATTGATTTAATATAATTTATTTTTCCTTATTGGGTCAACATCTTTTTCTATTGTATTCTTTCTCATCGCTTTTCTAATGCCATTCTTCTAGTATTTTCTCGAAAACAAAGTATTAACGTTGTTTACTGTTTAGTCTTAAGAGCTTTTCTCTACTCGATTATTTATATTTATTTTTATAAAATTAATTTTGCCAACAAACCATATTATTGTAAACATCCAATGACAACACAAACAACGTCATCAACATCTTCATTATTGAACCATTAATGTGCTGTTTAAGTTGATTGTTTGCTCTTGAATGCAAAAAAAAAAAAAATAAATAAATAAATTGAAATAAAATCATCGAACAATTGAATTTGCTGCTGCTGTTAAGAAACAACTTTTCCTTTTGTTTCTGTGTTTTTTTTTTTATCTGGTTCCAACAACAAATTTGCTAAGTATAATTCTTTAAAATGCAAAAAGAAAAATTGCATTTGTAACAAAAATCAATAGACCAACACAACCAAACAAACTCAACTGCTCGTACATTAAAATCAATCGTTATATATAAAAACAAACAAGGGCCAGAGGTTCTCAAACTAAATAAAGCTTTTTTTTGATGTTTCATTTTTAAAGAAAGACACAGAGCTTTAAAGAATCTAGAAGCAATCACAAAGCAATACTCACATTTTTAGTAATGTAGGGAAAATTGCCAAAAACATTTAAAGAATTTCGAGAAGGACTAAGCCCAACGCAATCCTTTTAGATTTCGAAAATATCATTTCTATCTCCATAAAACTTATTTGTATTAAATACTAGCTGACCGCCCCGGCTTCGCTCGGTAGTTATTTACGAATGTTAATTCTTCAAATTTCTCCACATAATTTCTCTTATAATGAAAAGGAGGCATTATATTTAAAACTTAAAATTTCCGAATTTTTTAATTTTTTTCTTTACAAACCATCTCCTGAAAATTACGAATCGAATAAATATATAGATTATATATATAGATTATCTTTTTCATAATAGGAATAGCTTTTATATGGACTTATCAAAAATCACAAATATTGAAAATAAGTAACTGTGACCCCAGGGGTCAAAGAGCTTTAGACTTATCCGATTTTATCTAAATGTTTAGTATATATTGCCTGTGACCTGGGTCATAAAATCTAAGTAAAATTTTCTTAAAATCCAGCAACAGTAACAACCATTGGCCAGTATACCAAATTATGGACAAAACTGCTGTATAAAAATCTTTGATATGGACAAATTAAGAGAGATATTTACCTAAGTCTTCTTAATATTTATTCTCTCAAGTAGTTATAAAAGCTCTATTTTAAAATTTGTTTAACAAAAATTGCAAATTTTGAAAAATAACTTAAAAGAATCATTCAAAATAAATAAGCGTGACCCCGGGGGTCAATGAGGGTTAGACTACCCCAAATTCAGTCAAATGTTCAGTATTCATGGCTTGTGATGTTGACCACAATATTCTGGTACTATTTTCTTAAAATCGAGCTACAAAAACAACTATTGACCTGTTAACCAAATTATGAACAAGAATTTATTTTTTCTCAAATCTTCTGCATTCAAATCTTTGGTATGGACAAATTAATTGAGATATTTAACTAATTCTTTTTTCTATTTATTCTCTCAGATATTCTTCATAAAATTGCATAGAGTAAATCTAAATATTTTAGAATTTGTTTAACAAAATATTTCAAAATTTGAAAAACATGTACTTGATTTAAAAAAAAAAAAAAAAACAAATGTTTTGATCATAATAAAGTTATGCTAGTTTATCAAATACTCGTGTTCTCTAATGAAAACTGGTAATTTATAATGCCAAACGTTTTCTCCATTATACAGATATCGTTTGGCATCATTATCTCAAGTTGGAAAAAGAAATTGTCAATTAGGTGCTGTCATCATGTGATAGATAAGTATGTTATTCTGTGGTACATCAATATTGATCGGTGGAATTTGTATATTTTTTTAAGAACCTCTGAACGGCCACATCAACAACAAAGTTCAGCAACAAAACCATTAATGTTTATAGAACATATACAAGTGCTTTACAACTAATTTTTCTGCTTGTAAAACATTATTAGAGGAATCACAATAAAGTACATGAAAATAATTACATTTTACATATTTACAACAATAACAACAAAAACAAAACGTTACAAACACAAACAACAACAATCAAGCACACATGTACAAAATTACATACCCTGCAGTTAAGCAAATAGTCAATGTATCCCTTATAGACAGTAATGCTCACTCATGTCTGATCAATTCGCTGACTCCAATTTATATGTTTTGGGTCATTTGACACGTATGCATGTGCTCTTTGTAGAGCAGGAGAAGTCAATTGGTTACTTTATACATCTCAGGTAATCCAGTGTGCGGACAATTGTCACTTAAGTGTCCCTAAGTAATCTAGAGTGTAGTCACTTTAAACTTTTATTTCGTACCCACTTTTTTTGAGTAATTTGTACAAACTGGTTTTGTACAAATTGTGTTGATATAATTCTCATTAAGTTTGTTTGTATTTTTACTTAAGTATACTTCATGTAAACTAATGTCTTTAGTGTCTCTAAGTAACCTAGAGTGTAGTCACTTTAAACGTTTATTTTGTACTGATTGGAGAGTTCTGGGAGGAAGCTTTGTTGACAAGCAATCGGTTATTGAACAGTCTCTGAGATGTATTTTTAACTGACTATTAGAGGTCAATTAGCAAAATAACTAGTTATGTAGCTGACCAAGTAACCAGCTAGGTAGCTAGTAATGTAACTGACTCTTTGTATCCAGTATGTGAATCCAATGCGTTGTACCAGCTATCAGACAGTCTCTTAGGACAAGCACGTGATAAAATAACTAGTTGTGTAACTAGTTCTCACCCTAAATGGTGGGTAAAATAACTAGTTCATGACAGTCTTCTAGAACTGCTGGGTACATACTCGTACCTCAATAAATACACATAAACGAAAGGAAAGAGTGTGTAAATAAAATATGAAAGAATCAGCGGATATCACGTTTTTTTCCCTTTATTACTATATTTCTTCACTCCTAGAAACCTCAACGCACCGACATTCTATAGAAATCTTGTAAAAATAAATGGCATAACAACACTCAGGTATGAATTCTATTTATGTATATATAATTTTTTTTTTTAATGAAAAATTATCTTGTTGTGTTCAATTTTTATATTTCCGTTTCGATTTTGTTTTATTCTCATTATTTATTGTGTACGAGATGTACGGAAAAAATTGTTGTTTTTTTTTCTTCTTTTCCTTAAACCAAACGCCAGTAGTAGAGGTGCATAAATAAATAAATATGTAATGTTGGAAAATGTTGGTTTGTAGAAATGTTCAATAAACTTGTACTCATTTTCCTGTGACGCATTTTCTTGTTTTTAATGCAATTGTGATTGTAATATTTAATAAATCAATTTTAATAATTGATATTATCGGACAGTAAATAATATAAGGCAGAGAGAGCACCACTTAAGGTGAAAACAAATATGTACTTGAATATTTTATTTAATAAATAGCTTTAAATAAATAACCGGTTCCAGTGGAATTAGGTGAAAAACTATTACGTTTTTGTATAAACTGATAATTTGTGTAGGGGAAGATATTTGAAAAATTTAATTGAATGCTAGAGTTTTGTCAAAAGAACCAAAATTAGATCTATAGTGCCAAAACTATTTTCCAGAAAAATTGTTTGAATTTCGTGATAACTTGCTTTTGTTTTCAATAGCAGCTTATGGAAAAAAACAACTGTCAGTAAGTGTCTTAAAAGTATCGACATACTGAAAACAATGACAAATATGTTTCCAAATTTGTCACAAACTTCAACACGAACCAAATAAATGAAAGGAAATCTGAAACGGATACAACAAAAGGGCGATAAAGGTGAAGCAACAGCAAAACATTTTTGGGTGGGACTGCGTATAAAATAAATCACCAGCAGACTAACCGTGTGTTAGTTGTAAAACGTTATCTGAAGCCCTTAGATATTTAACAGACAAACATTTTTTACAATTTGTTAAAATGTACCAATTGAAATAATAATTTAAAAGAAAATCGTGATTTAAAAAAAATATTTTTTAGGTTAGAATGAATTTTTGTTAATAACTGCTGATGATTTTTCAAAAAATTTGTTTGAGGTTAGAATAAATGTTTATTAATAACTTGCAAAATATTTAAGATAACTTAAACATTTTTTATACATTCATTGTAACTAAATAAAACCTATTAAATTCATTATAAATATCAAAGAAAATCATGATTTTTAAAAAAATTGTTTTTGAGATTAGAATGAATTTTTGTTAATAACTTGCAAAATCTTTATGATAACTTGTACATTTTTTACAATTTGATAAAAAGTACTAATTGAAATAATAATTTAAAAGAAAATCGTGATTTTTAAAAAAATATTTTTTAGGTTAGAATGAATTATTCTTCATAAATTGATAAATATTTACCATAATTAGCAAATTTGTTATACAGGTGTTATAACTGGTTAAATACTATTAAATTCATTATAAATATCAAAGAAAATCATGATTTTTAAAAAATTGTTTTTGAGGTTAGAATGAATTTTTGTTAATAACTTGCTAAATATTTAAGATAACTTAAACATTTTTTATACATTCATTGTAACTAGATAAAACCTATTAAATTCATTATAAATATCAAAGAAAACCGTTATTTAAAAAAATATATTTTTGAGGTTAGAATGAATTTTTGTTAATAACTTGCAAAATCTTTACGATAACTTGTACATTTTTTACACATTTATTACAATTTGTAAAAATGTACCAATTGAAATAATAATTTAAAAGAAAATCCTGGTTTTTAAAAAAAATATTTTTTAGGATGAATTTTTGTTAATAATATGCACAATCTTTATGATAACTTGTAGATTTTTATAAAGGTATTATAACTGTTTAAAAACAATTATATTCATTATAAATATTAATGAAAATCATGATTTTTAAAAAAATATTTTTGAGGTTAGAATGAATTTTTGTTAATAACTTGTAATATCGTTATTATAACTTATACATTTTTTATACAGGCATTGCAACTGGTTAAAACTTATTAAATATATTATAAATATCAAAGAAAACTGTTTTTTTTTTTTAAATATTTTTGAGGTTAGAATAATTTTTTGTGAATAACTTGTTAAATATGAGTTAATAACTTGCTATATATTTAAGATAATGAAAAAATTGTTTATACAGTTATTATAACTAGTTAAAAACTATTAAATTCATTATAAATATTAAAGAAAATCATGAATTTTAAAAAATAGTTTTGAGGTTAGAATGAATTTTTGTGAATAACTTGCTAAATATTTAAGATAACTTAAACATTTTTTATACATTCATTGTAACTAGATAAAACCTATTAAATTCATTATAAATATCAAAGAAACCCGTTATTTAAAAAAATATATTTTTGAGGTTAGAATGAATTTTTGTTAATAACTTGCAAAATATTTAAGATAATGCAAGCCGATAGCCTAAGTTGCTAGTGCTTTTAGCTATAAGATTTATTGTAATTTTAATTATAATAAATATCTAAATAAATAAATAATAAATAAATAATTTAAGATAATTAGCATATTTTTTATACATTTATTACAATTTGTTAAAATGTACCAATTGAAATAATAATTTAAAAGAAAATCATGATTTTTAAAAAAATATTAAAAAAAAAGATTATAAAAAAAACTAGATTGCGTAATCAAACGATCAAGATTTTTCACTTAAGATATTGTTCACTCAAAAAACGTTTTTTCACTAAATATAAAATTTACCAAAAAAAACCCAAATTTTTTTTCCAGCTAAATATTTGGCAAAGAAGTGTTTGGTTGAAGCCATTTGTGTTTGTTGGTCTAGTGTCCCAATAGTTCTGGGTGACCATACCGAATTAATGATTTTACCTATAATTTAGGGTCATCATTAATTACAAAATGATCCATGTGACTAGTTATTTTAATATGACCCTACATAGATTACAAAGAGACTGTCTTGGTCCAAAATAATCAATGCATGGGAATTCCCTACCTAACTGAAATAAAAAAGTATAACACAAAAGTATTTTCAAATTCTTTTTTAAGGGCGACTAATATTGACTCGTTACGCTAGTACTAGTAATGAGTAAAGTACAAGTCCATAAATATAATTAAAAATTCAAAATTTTATCAGCTTGGTTTAAAAATGAATAGTTAAATGATAATACACCCAGCAATATGTAGTGAGTAAAACGGCTTATCTCTAAAATTATATAAAAATAAATAATTCGAACATACTACACTGCAGATTACAAAGGGACACAAAGTGACAATTAACTCTCCAATAGACTACTTCTAGTGAGTAAAATATCTACTTTCTAAAGAACAGTTATAAAAAGGTTTTAAGTGACTACACTCTAGACTACTAAGAGACACTAACATGAAAATTTTCTTCTTTCAAGATTACATGGGGTGTATAAAGTAAACAATTGACTTTTTCTTCTTTTCATTACAAAGAAAACATACTTGTCATATGACCCAAACATATACAAATTGGTGTTAGCCAAGTCATTAGTGAAAATTAAAATTGGAATTGAAGTACATAGTTGCTGGTAGATGAATTTCTATTTAAGTTTACTGCTAGTGTGCCCGTAGTCTCTTAGTCATTAAAGTTTTAAATGACACTTTTGTTTTTAATTTATAGTTTTTAATTTAATTTGGAATGCAAGAAATTAGCAAATACTACTGTATATTAACATATTCCACAAGTCATGCTAATTTAGTCATAGCTGAACTCTTATAAATATTAATTAGATTATTAATTTTCTAAAAACAAAAAAGCAATGGTTGATTTCTTATCAGATTTTCGAAATACTTTAGAATTATTTGTTTTTGCTTTAAATTAATTGCTTATAGAATAAATTGAAGTGGTTTTCACACTGTACAAATATGTGATATAATTACTATATTCAGCAGAATGATTATTTGTTTCTACATGACATTTGTAAAAGCAAATAAAGTAAAAAAAATCAGAATTATTCTTGTTCTCATTTTCAATATATCTATTAAGTAATTACTATAAATTCATTGCTTGTACAAGATTGCTTAACTATTTGACATAATTGATATTTTCATCTATCATTTTTTTATTGTTATTTGATTTTGGTAGTATAAAACGTCAATCAGGTGTATTTCTGTTATCGCTTTCACCATATTATCATATTTTGGGATATGTAATAATAATAAATACTAACAATATTATAAATTCTGATAATATAAGTTAAATGTGGTAGTATCGAAAGCATAATCACCCCTTACTCAAATATGGCTGAATATTACAAAGACTTCCTCTGTGATATTATCTAAACTACAGCTGGTCATTATATTTCATCAAGAAAAGTGTCATAAAGAATTCTTTAGTGACCACTGTCTTTCTTCAAATATTTGGTTAATGTGTAGTTAACTTTAAAAATAATTAAAAAAGCAATAAAAATATCATAACAAACATTAGTTTAATACTTGTACTCCTAACAAAATACAACTATCATAGAGAAGTACACATAGACCAGAAACTAGAAAAAAAAAACTCAAACAAAAAAAATTACTCAAAATAATCACACATATGAGTGTTATTTTTGTTTTCACATAGTTTTTTTAATAATAATTATATTCTCATCACTTAGGCTTTTGACAACTGAGTTAGGTCTTTGACAGGAGAGTTTCCGATCTATGTGTATTTTTCTATAACTACTACTATAAATTTAATTGATTAGATTTCTAAATAAAATATAAATATCATAAACAAATTTTACGGAAGTTTATATTTTATTGCTTTAAACCATAAAAATAAATCATAACTTGTTTTATAATAACGGTTTTAGATAATTATTTCATTAACAAATTAAGTAAATAGTAGATAACTTTATACAAAAAATCAATTATCTTAAAAATCCAAAACACACGTCGGCTTTAAGAAAACGTGGAACTTAGATTATAACATGTAATCCACTTTAATTCTCTGTTGTAATCTAACAGCTTTTGCTTTATTGATGATTTTTATAAACTTCATTGAAATTCATAAATAATCGATCAAATTCGGCCACTGTTGGCTATCAGTACCGAGCACTGATCTAGTCTTCATTCATAGCCAATAGGGAGCGAACTTGATGGGTTATTTACCTGTAAACAACACGAATGTTAATGAAGTTCATAAAAATTATTAAACAAAAATCACAATCAATAGCTAAACAGCTTACAGAAGAAAGTTTATATGTTATCTTTATGCCGACCACTGATCTAGAAGTAAAAAAAAACAAGCAATAAAGGTCTTATTCATAACCAAGTTTTTATTTTATAAATAAGACAAAAATTTCATACAAAATTTCTTTTATAAACTATTGATAAAATAAGTAATTGATTATGAATAAGAAGGTAAATATTTAAACACTTTCCTTTGAACAAAGCTTTAATTAAAAAAAAACAGCAGCAGGTCATTATTACATTGTTTGCTCTTACAGAAGTCATGTAACCTCAAATAAATATTTGTATAAAACTGTTTACTTCCTCATGTAGGGTGTGTCCCTCTAAGTAAAACATTAAGATTAGAGCACGCTTATATTTTTCTTTGTTCTCTTTTATAAAAGTTATTTTTGTTTTTCAATTAATTCATAAATTTTAAAATGTTTAAAACATTTCAATGCATTAGTTTAAAATGTTTAGCACGTTTATAGCTTAATCACGTTTTTTTCCATTTAATTTTGGCATTTAAAGCTTTTTGTTTTAAAAAATAAATGAATATTTTAGCTGTCGGTGTTAGATTTCATATAAATTTTTTTGGTTTTAATATAAACTAAACAAAGATAAATTGTATTAAAAAATATCTATTTTGTTTAGCTAAAATTAATTTTGTTTTAATTAAATATTTTTTGAGTAATTTTTTTCTTTCTTAATACACGTCTTTCTTAATTTTATGTATTTTTTGTTTAATATTTTTTTTTTTTTTTGTTGCCCGTATAGAACCTGACTAGAATCTTTAATATGTAATTATACTTATACTTTTGTTCTCTACGCAATTTATATTCTGATAAAACCTTTTGAAGTTTCTCTTTTTTTTTTGGAATATTTTGTTTTATTTCAATACAAAAAAATGCGCATAAAAATATGTTTGTTTAATACAGCTGGCAACAAAAAAAATTACTGAAGTGCATAATAAATTTTATTAAAATTTTGGGAACAAATTTTTTTAATTATAAATAAGTAAAAGTGATATGGCTGTGTGGAATCTTATATACCCTTTAGCAAAGTATAATTTAAGATAAATATTAACAAGTAAGAGAGCTTTATTCGGCTGTGCCGAATCTTATATACCCTTCACCAAATTATACTTTAAAATAAACATTTTTAATATTTTTTGGTAAACAAAATTAAATTTTTTTCAAAATTTAATTTTTTTTTTTTTTCAAAATTGTTTTTCAAAATTTTAAAATTTTTTTTTCAAAATTGTTTTTTGAAAGATTTTTTAAAATTTTTTTCCAAATTTTTTTTTTTAATTTTTTTTCAAAATTTTGGTAAAAAAAAATTCGGGTTAAAAAATATTTTTCCGGATTTTGATCCATTGTAGGTCCAAATTACTATTGCCTTATATACATCGTTACAATACACTTTGAAATATCTATCATTAGATATCCATATTGTCTATATTAATGACTTAGTAATCCAGATATAGATCAAAAATAGGCCAAAAATCGAAAAAAATATATAACATTTCTTCCTGTTTTTAAATTAAAAAAGCTTTAACTTGCTTTAGAGCTGACTAGAAGTTCATTGCCATATAATTTGACTTTGTTTATTCTTACCAAACTCTAGTAAAATCAAATAAACATGTGATGAAAATTTAATTGACTTTTACATTGTTGATATAATTGAAACTAAGATTTTAACACATTTGTATTTAACGTTTTATGATAAATTTGGGCATCTGATTCAAAAACAACATTTAAAAAATTTGTACACTCAATGGTTTACCTGCAAGGTGCAAAAAACTAAATGAGTGCCTTAAGGCACCCTTGGGGCTTTAGAGATTGAAACATAGTGGGGTTTTATTTTGTATAGTTTGTTCATCACTCAAATCAGATAATTTGAAACGTTTGTTCACTAAACCACCCATTTCTTAAATAAACTAGTCTGCAAAGCCCAAGAGTGCCTGAAGGCACTCATCAATAAATCACGTCTCTTAATAGTAGTTTACTTTTTAAAATATAAAATATAAGTATACTTTTTAAGAAAAAAAATATGATTGCAATCGGGAAACTTTAAAACACTTTAATCAACGTTTGATAACACAACAATGCACTTAGTTTGTAAAAAGTGAAGTAAATAAGAAAAAAGAGAGCTTTTAAGAGGTTTTTGAAATGAAAAATCAGTTACATTTGCATTTATCGGCATTTTTGCGAAGAGTGCCTTGAAGCATGCTTAAGCATTAGAGGTTTAAAGAGGCTTTAATTTTGAAAACATCACAATAGAAAGTCATTATTTTAATATTTCACACTATTTGTTCTTACAAAAGTCATGTTATGTCAAACAAACTGCCAACTATTATTATAGCATTGTGATTCTACATCTTTTTACACATAAAATAATTCTGCAAACATAAACCGGCACGGCACATTGGCGATGACATTGAAGATTTATTTTTATTAATAAATGTCAAAATGTTGTTGTTGCTTTTGTTTTCATTATAAAACTGATCTTGTTTACAAAACGCACAACTAAAAATGTTATTCAATGGTAAATTTTTGCGGTTTATCATGGCAAAAATTTCGAATAAATTTGAAAAAAAAAAAAATAAAACTCAAAGAAAATTTTATTCGTTTTAAAAAGAAGGCCTATAGGAAATTTTACCTTTAAATTAAACAAATATGTGACCATATACTTTTAACTTAATTTTCAGCAAATGTTTATTTGTTTTTACCGGACATTTGTAATAACAAACAATGTACAGTGGAAGAGAATTAAAATGTAGTGGACATGAGTGTAGCATTTCTAACATGTTTTTGAATCACATGAAATTTCATATAGAATAATACCAGTTTAGTTTTTGAGAGTGGTGCCCACATAGTCCTCAGGAGCGGCGCTAAGGAGCTGAAATTTCGAATTTAGCTTATTTGTTTTACAGGTGCAGATCCGGGTCAACTATTTAGAAGGGAGGGGTGAATAAATTAAAATTTATTTAAAATTTTTCTTTTTTTATATTAAAAATGTATGGTTTTGGGGCGGGAATTTCCTTTTTTCACCCACTTGTTTCACTCCTGTTTTTCTAAAATCCCACAGCTGTAAATTCCCCAGTGTATACAATGTTTGCTGCCCCAATGTGTTCTCAATACAATGTGCATGCTTATTTTACACCATCTGTCTAAGAAAACAGGATTTAGTTTTCGAAATTTCCAATTGGGTTGATTTCTCATACGATTACAAGCAATCGTATGACTGAATCTAAAAACAAAAAACAGCTATAAAAATACAACTACAAACAATTTGCAACCAGTTTGGAGCCACATTTATGACACCCAAAGTTAAGAACCTTCAACAACATAGACAACAACACACAAATTTTAAAACTTGCAAACATAAAAATATTGTGGATTGGATTTATAATCCAAACAGCAACAAAACGCATAATTTTTCTGAATAATCGTATATATGTATATGAACGTGTTTAAAGGAATCATTTAAATTCATTTTATGTACGCGCAGACATACAGATTTAAATTGCAGTCGTGCATGTGGGTTGTCGTTTTTCTTGGCAAAATTTCTGTTTGCTTTGCTTATTTTTTTCATTCAGCTTAAATGAAAAAAAATAAATAAAATTGTTGTGGTCTTGGCCAAAACAATAATAAATAAACATTAACAATAACAGAATAAAAAACAAACGCACTAAGCGTAATACTTACAGATACACAATGGGGAGTCAGATATAAAGATAGGCACTTCTGTGGATATTTATAGGAGACCGGTTGGATTTGTTGTACGAAATGAGAGATACATATTTACTAGAATTTATGTTAAAAAGTAATTTCTAAATTTTTAATCAAAAATATGAAAATTTTCTACCATATGGAAGTTAACGTTAAATGCTCCCGAAATTTCGTTGTCAACAATAATATTAAATTTTCTCACCCTGCTGTGTTTGCTAAAGAGCTGCTTAGCTGTCAAATTCATCCTGTTGATTTTGTTATACAAAAAAAAACAGCTTTTAATCACTTAGCTAAGACACACTAAGCAATTAAGCCAAGACACAATAAAATGCATGCATTGACATGTTTTGCCCTAAAATAACACACATCCAGTAGTTAGTTTGCAGTGTTTTGATTATAAGAAATTTAAAAATCATTTAGAAAATCACATATTAAAACAAAATTCAATTTGACACTTGTTTCTGCTTGCTGGTCGTCGCAACAAAAAGTTCTTTGTCCAAATAAATTTTATTTTCACAAATAAACAAAACATTATTTTTATTATTATATTTTCTGTTTGTATTATATAAACAACAAAAAATTAAGATCATTGACTGATGAAAAATGACAACAAAAAAAACATCAAAACAAATAAACACATTCGCAAAAAAAACGCATTTGTTGGCAAATTTTTATTTTAACAACAAATAAATTATTTGCTTTTTATTTTTTGTTTTCTTATTCGGTTAAAGTAGTATTTTTAAATTATTTTCAGTTTAAAAATTCGTTAAATATTTGGCTGTATGCCCATAAAATACTCGATAAAATCAACTGAAAAAATGTTTAATAAAATCTGCTCACATACTCGCACATTAGTTAATGGCAATTGCAAAAAAAAAAAAAAAAAGACATCCAATAAAAATAAATACTTTAAACAATAATAGATTTATTTATACAATTTTTGCAAAATGACAACGAAAAAAAGTAAAATAAATAAAAAATACTCAGGTGGATGAATAACGGCTAAAGGAAAGCATTACCATATAAAGGGGGGAATATCAAATAAGCAATCCTATCGAACATTTTGAAAGACGTCACTGCTTGGATGCTATTTATCTAATAAGCAATTAAGCCAAGACGCAATTCTCAGAAGAAGAACTTTATACATTTTAAAACATTTAAAACAGTGTTTTCTGCAGAAAATCTTGTGTATAACACAATTTTCTACAGAAAATCTTGTGTATAACAGAATTGTCTATATAGATAATCTTGTGTATAACACAGTTTTCTATAGAAAATCTTGTGTATAACACAATTTTTTATAGAAAATCTTGTGTGTAACGCTATTTTCTATATAAAATCGTGTCTATAATACAATTTTCTATAGAAAATCTGGTGTATAACAGAATTTTCTATAGAAAATCTAGTGTATAACTGAATTTTCTATAGAAAATCTTGTATATAACACAATTATCTATAGAAAATCTTGTGTATAACACAGTTTTCTATAGAAAATCTTGTGTATAACAGAATTGTTTAAAGAAAATCTGGTGTATAACACAATTTTCCATACAAAATCTTGTGTGTAAGGCTATTTTCTATATAAAATCTTATCTATAATACAATTTTTTATAGAAAATCTAGTGTATAACACAATTTTGTACAGAAAATCTGATGTATAATAGAATTTTTTATAGAAAATCTGGTGTATAACACAATTTTCTATAGAAAATCTTGCGTATAACAGAATTTTCTATAGAAAATCTTGTGTATAATACAATTTTCTATAGAAAATCGAGTGTATAACACTATTTTCTATAGAAAATCTTGTGTATAACACTATATTCTATAAAAAATCTTGTGTAAAATACTATTTTCTATAGAAAATCTTGTTTATAAAAGAATTTTTTAAAGAAAATCTGGTGTATAACAGTATTTTCTATAGAAAATCTTGTGTATAACAGTATTTTCTATAGAAAATTTTGTGTATAACAGTATTTTCTACAGAAAATCTTGTGTATAATAGTATTTTCTATAGAAAATCTTGTGTATAATAGTATTTTCTGTAGAAAATATTATATATAACAGTATTTTCTGTAGAAAATCTTGTGTATAACAGTATTTTCTATAGAAAATCTTGTGTATTAAACAATTTTCTATACAAAATCTTGTGTATAACACTATTTTCTATAGAAAATCTTGTGTATAAGACAATATTCTATAGAAAATCTTGTGTATTAAACTATTTGCTATAGAAAATCTTGTGTATAAAACAATTTTCTATACAAAATCTTGTGTATAACACTATTTTCTATAGAAAATCTTGTGTATTAAACTATTTGCTACAGAAAATCTTGTGTATAACACTATTTTTTATAGATAATCTTGTGTATAAGACAATTTGCTATGAAAAATCTTGTGTATAACACTATTTGCTATAGAAAGTCTTGTGTATAGGACTAGTTTCTATAGAAAATCTAGTATATAACACAATTTTCCATAGAAAATCATGTGTATAACACAATTTTCTTGGAAAAATCTTGTGTATAACAAAATTTTCTATAGAAGTTCTTGTGTATTACAGAATTTTCTATAGAAAATCTTGGGTATAACTCAATTTTTTATAGAAAATCTAGTGTATAACTCAATTTTCTATAGAAAGTCTTGTGTTTGACAAAATATTCTACAGAAACACTTGCGTGTAACAGTATGTTATGTAGGGTATCTCTTCAAAAAACAAATGTGTTTCACAAAAAACACTTTTACAAACATATAAACACCCAAAACCGCCACTACATTTTTTGGCGTGTGTCATCTGTTGACTTTCAGGCAGGTGGGAAATTTTGTTACAAAAAAAAAAAATAAAACAGCAACCCAAAATTCAAATAAGAATCAAAAAAAAAGGAATATATTTGCAAATATATTTTTATTTGATTTTAAGTAGATTAAAGAAATTGTTAGCAACACAAATTTTGTTTAATTTTCTTTATAAATAAAAGCAAATGTTGCTTTATATATATTTTTTTTATTCTTTGTTGTAGCAAAAGGTCAAAATTCTTGCTAGTTTTGTGTGGTTTTGTATTACAGTTTTTTTTCTTTCTAATAACAATAAATGTCAATTGCTTCGCTACTAAAAGAAACCTAGAGAAGATTAGCCAAAAGTGTAAGAAACTTTTAACACCAGACATACTACAGACATTAAAGTTATTTATTATATTTTCCAAGAAAACATGTTGACTTATTAAATGAAATGACGCGCTTTTTTCAATTCTTTGTTGAAAGTAACTATAAGATTAATTTCATTAAATTGTATTGCTTTTATGGTTAGAGATATAAAGAACAAAGTTTTTGTGGACTCATTTGGTTATATGAATATATTTGCTTTAAGCTTAAAGAATCTATTTTAAAAATATAAACATGTTTGTTAAATAAAATTTGTCTTAAAGTAACATTTTTCAACACAAAGGAAATTTTAATGAATTTGTTTTAAGCTTAAAGAATTTATTCTATGTTTGTTAAATAAAATTTCCCTTCTAGGGAAATTTTTCAAAACACAGGAAATTTCGAAAATGTTATTAAATTCTTATTAATCGTTTAAATGTTGTTATATTAAATATTTGTTCATATCGCTTTCCAATAAAATTTCCTTTAAAGGCAAATTTTGTGAAACATGGGAAATTTTGAAAATTATTACGAATTTGTTTTTCGATTTTAGAGGTGGTTTTAAAAATATACAAATTGTTGAAAAATTTGTGTTAAATAAAATTTCCCTTAAAGGGAAATTTTTCAACATAAGAGAAATTGTCATAATTATTACAAATTTATTTTAAGATTTTAGATTTCGTTTTGAATAAAGAAAAAACTTCAAAAACTGTTAGTTAAATAAAATTTCCTTTGTAGGGAAATTATTCAAAACAGGGGAAATTTTAAAAATCTTATTAAATTCTTATTAATCATTTAAATGTTGTTATAAATATATTAAATATTTGTTAATATAGATTTCCAATAAAATTTCCTTTTAAGGGAAATTTTTTGACAATTGGGATATTTTGAAAATTATTACGAATTTGTTTTTAGATTTTAGAGTTGATTTTAAAAATATAAAAATTGTAGGAAAATTTGTGTTCAATAAAATTTCCCATAAAGGGAAATTTTTTAAAATAAGGGAAATTTTCAGAATTATTACAAAATTATTTTAAGATTTTAGATTTTGTTTTAAAAATAGAAAAAACTTCAAAAAATTTTAGTTAAATAAAATTTCCCTTGTAGGGAAATTTTTCAAAACAGGGGAAATTTTGAAAATCTTACTAAATTCTAATTAATCGTTTAAATGTTGTTATAAATTTATTAAATATTTGTTAATATCGCCTTCCACTAAAATTTCCTTTAAAGGGAAATTATTTTAAAATAGGGAAATTTTGAAAATTTTTACAAATTTGTTTTTAGTTTACAGATTTTGTTTTAAAAATATAAAAATTGTCAAAATATTTGTGTTAAATAAAATTTCCTATAAAGGGAAATTTTCACTATTATTACAAATTTATTTTAAGATTTTAGATTTCGTTTTAAAAATAGAAAAAACTTCAAAAAAATTCCCTTGTAGGGAAATTTTTTAAAAAAGGGAAAATTTTGAAATTGTTATTAAATTATTATTAATCATTTAAATGTTGTTATAAATATATTAAATATTTGTTATTTATAAATAAAATTTCACTTAAAAGGAAATATTCAAATATAACGTAGAATTTTTAAGATTTGAAGCAACTTGTTCTATCTTTTAAAAAGCCTGACTAGCAAGTGTGTAAAAAACCGGTTAAAGTTGCTAAGGGATGCCGTTTTTTTGTTTTAAAACTTACTAACTGTACTCTAGATTTCTATTTTTAAACCCTTTTAAGTAGCTACTATTTTTGTAGACAAACTTAGCGTTATCTTACTGTTCAAAATAATAATAAATAAAACAAGAATATTCCAAGGTATATTTAAAATTTTTTCCATTAATTTTTTTACCAAAACATATTTATTGCTATTGATAGTTAAATAACGCAGGCTTATCTATAATTAATAAAACAAAAATTACCTATATTTTGCACAAAAACAAAAGTCTAAATATTATTATGGATTTTGATAATTTAATGAATTTACTAAACAAACAAAAATTTAATTTTTTTAATTTCAGACTACGAGCGACATTGCACGAGAAAAGTTAAGTTATTAAGGAAATTTTTAAATGAAAATATAAACTAAAACATAAAAGATAAAAAATATAAATGCTGGTGTTAAAAAAATTAACAATAAACAAATTAAGAAAAAGTGCCAATGAACTAAAAATTGGAAGTTAATTAAAGAAAAAAAAAACTGCTTAATAAAACAGTTTAAAAACAATACAATTTTATAGTGAAATTATAACATACTATGGATTCACGCGAACTATTACTATTTCTGGCCTGCATGGGCCTTTTGGGAGGACTACGCTTCACCTCCACCACCACAACCTCCTTAGTTGCCGCCATGTCTATAGCAAATCAAGATCTGGAGCGTTATTTCCATTCGGCCAATCGTACACAAACTTTAGCCTCGGAAGAGCGCATAGCCATGGATGTCTACACCTATGCTTTCCTCAATTACAGTTACCTGGAAAACCAACAGTTAAGGGTGGTCAACTATCAGGAGGAAAAGGCCCGCTATGGTGAGGGTAAAATACTAACGGTGCAGGGTAAACTTATACACATTAGCACACCCGAAGATCCCAAAGATGATTCGGCCTGTTCGTTTAATTTGCTGGGCACCAATGGCCAGCCCATACCCACATTTGGTGTTTCATGGATAGCTTTGGTTAGAAGAGGACGTTGCACTTTTGAGGAAAAGGTGAAAAATGTCTTTCTAAATGGGGCAGCAGGCGTTATAATTTATAACGATAAGCCTGTTATGAATTTGGAAAAGATGCAGATTAAGGGTAAAACACGTAAGTATATAGAATACACAAGAAATTGTATTAGAAATGCGCATTTATTTTAATTTATTTGATTGTTAATAGTTAATATTTGTTTGTATTGTTGTTTCTAGGTAATATAACGGCTGTGATAACGTATCAAGATATTGGTTTAGAAATGGCAATGCGTGTCGATCTGGGGTTCGATGTATCGGCTCATATAATAGAGGGTCGCAGTGGCATGCGGCCTATAAATAGTTTAAATAGGTAAGTGTTAATGGAAATGATATAAAACAAAATAAAGCTTAGGTGTTCACAAATGCAAGCAAATACAAAATTTCGCGTGAATTTTGGGACGCACTAAATTTTATTTTAATATTTTACTTGTATTTTAATATTTTTTTAAATATTTTTTTAAAAGCTTTTCAATGATACCCATAATCATATGATTAATATAATTTTTGATACATGGGAAAGAATCCCATTTGACAGATATGGGTCCCTTTGTACACCAAACTTATTATTTCCCTAACTACATTATATAAGTGTTAAAATGATTTTAAATTTTTGAAACTTAAAAAAGTCTTCCATATAAAATACTTGAAAAAATTACATTTTGCCGTATAACTTTATAATTTAATAGGCAGTTGTACTTGTATTTTAATATTTTATTAAATAACTTATAAAAAGCTTTTCGAGGATACCCATAATCATATGATTTTCATAATTTTTGATACATGGGAAGGAATCCCATTTGACAGATATGGGTTTCTTTGTACACCAAACTTATTATTTCCTTAACTACATTAAATAAGTGTTAAAATGATTTTAAATTTCTTAAATTTAAAAAAGTCTTCCATATAAAACACTTGAACAAATTACATTTTTTCTTATAACTTTTTAATTTAATAAGCAGTTATACTTGTATTTTAATATTTTATTAAATATCTTTTAAAAAGCTTTTCAATGATACCCATAATCATATGATTTATATAATTTTTGAAACCTGGGAAGGAATCCCATTTGACAAATATGGGCTTCTTTGTACAACAAACTTATTATTTCCTTAACTACATCATATAAGTGTTAAAAAAATTTTAAATTTTTGAAATTTAAACAAGTCTCCCATATAAAATAATTGAAAAAATTACATTTTGTCTTATAACTTTTTAATTTAATAAGCTGCTGTACTTGTATTTTAATATTATGTGAAATATATTTTAAAAAGCTTTTCAACAATACCCATAATCATATGATTTTAATAAATTTTGAAACTTGGGAAGGAATCCCATTTGACAGATATGGGCTTCTTTGTACATCAAGCTTTTTATTTATTTAAGAACATTAAATAAGTGTTAAAATAATTTAAAATTTTTTAAATTTATGAAAGTCTCCCATATAAAATACTAAGATTTATACAATTCTATAAAATCCTACCTATATGGATCCAGTTACTAGTGTACCTATATATATGTATATGTGTTTTACAATTGTACAAAAACAACAACATATTCTAGAAGTTCGTTGTTGTGAACAAAAGCTAACGAGTTTCACAGCTCATATCTCAGTCATTAATGCACCGACTGTGATTATTTTCAATAGCCAAACTTTCGAATCAATACTGATAAACAAAACCAACATGTGCGTCCGTAATTTATCTAATAACTTGCCAAAACTGATTTAAACACACATACAATTAGATTAAACTCTTTAAATTGACTCTGCGACCTTAAAAATCCAGAAATTTTGTATATATTTTTTTTAATTTAAAGGCAAATGCATAAATATTGTTTAAATTACATTCTTGTGAAAATTATAAAAATGTCTTAATGCCATGGCTTGTGGCAATTTCAAGAAGCAAATGACACTCTAATGTGAATAACCGGCCAATATTTATTTCGTTCGCATGGTTCATTAACATAATTTCTGTGAATGAACTCTAGCTAAATGGTTGCAAGTACCACAGTATTGAATAAGCCCCCTTTAAAGATTAAACATACGTTAGAAATATTTAAAAAAAAATTGAAATGCACAGACAAATTGCACGTCCGTTCGTACGTCTGTCTGTCCCACAAAGATAGAGTCATTATTATTGTTGTTTAATAATATTTGTTTGGTGTCTACGCTTAAGTGTCGCATATATAAACAATAATTAACAAAATAATAATATAATGAATAAAATTTTATGCACACACAATAAAAACAAAAACAACAAATAATCATGACAAGCTATGGGGTGAAAAGTTGTTGTCTGCGTTTATACGTTTTGGTTAACGAAATAAAAGTATTTACTTATCAAAGATAAGCTACAAAATTTAATATTTACATTAATTTCTAAATTATTTAGATTTAAAATTTGTAATAAAAAAATTAATTAAAAAAAAAATATTTTCCATTTAACTGGAGATGCCGGGGTTTGAACCCGGGACTTTTCACATGCGAAGCGAACGCTCTACCACTGAGCTACATCCCCCTGCACTTTTTGCCAGCTATTTATAGGTGTTTTTAGTGCAAGCATCCTTACATCAAGGATGTGTGAATGTAACCAACCCCTTTATTTGAGAATTTTCTATTTTTTTTTTTTCACATGATTGTTATCTTGTTATCTTTAGATAATTTTACTAAAATGTTTCTTTTTTTGTTTTCCAGAACTTCTGTACTATTTGTGGCCATTTCATTTATAATTTTAATGGTAATTTCTTTGGTTTGGCTGATATTCTATTATATACAAAAGTTTAGATACATGCAGTCCAAGGATCAACAGTCGGTGAGTAGAAAATTAATAAAAAAATATTTATAAAATTAAAAAATTTATTGCATAGACTTCGAGAGATTTTAAAATTATCAAAAATTTAAAAGTAAGTTAATGTGGGTAATTTGTATTTGCACACGTTTATGCCATTTGTATAAATATAACTGCTGTTAAATGTGGTTTTATTTTTAGCATTTTTTTTAGAAATAAACAAAGAAACAACAATTATTTTAAGAAATATTCAGTGTTTTAACGACTGATTATTTATATTTATTAATTAAATATGGTTTATAAATAACCGAAAATATTGTAATGCGTATTTTAAAAGCAGTCTTCCTTTGATATAGTATATAAATACAATTCAATTCAAAATATACCCAAAATGCTTGGGTTTTTATTAATTTTTTTTTTTGCTCATTTTTAAATAATTGAATTCCTATTCGTTTTGAACACAATTTTCTCGTTTGTTTTCATGTTTAAAATTTTACATTTTTTAACGAAATAACCTATTATTTTATAAAAATTTTAATACTTTATTCAGAATGTAACCAATATTTATATCAAAATTTTAGATTTCTCGAGTACATTAGTCTTAAAATAATTTAAATTTTTTTAAATTTAAAAGAGTCTTCCATATAAAATACTTGAAAAAATTACATTTTGTCTTATAACTTTTTAATTTAATAAGCAGCTGTACTTGAATTTTAACACTTTATTTAAGAACTTTTAAACAGCTTTTCAACGATACCCATAATCATATGATTTATGTAATTTTTGAAACTTGGGAAGGAATCCCATTTAGCAGATATGGGCCCCTTTGTATACCAAACTTAATATTTCTTTAACAATATTATATAAGTATTAAAATTATTTTAATTCTTCTAAATTTAAGAAAGTCTCCCATATAAAATACTTGAAAAAATTACATTTTGTCTTATAACTTTTTAATTTTATATGCAGCTGTACTTAAATTTTAACATTTTCTTAAAGAACTTTTAAAAAGCTTTTCAACGATACCCATAATCACATGAGTTACATAATTTTTGAAACTTGGGAAGGAATCCCATTTAACAGATATGGGCCCCTTTGTACACCACACTTATTATTTCTTTATGTACATTATATAAGTGTTAAAATAATTTTAAAATTTCTAGATTTAAGAAAGTCTCCCATATAAAATACTGGAAAAAATTACATTTTGTCTTATAACTTTTTAATTTTATAATCAGCTGTTCTTATATTTTAATATTTTATTAAAGAACTTTTAAAAAGCTTTTCAACAATACCCATAATCATATGATTTAAGTAATTTTTGAAACTTGGGAAGGAAGCCCATTTAGCATATATGGGCCCCTTTGTACACCACACTTATTATTTCTTTATGTACATTATATAAGTGTTAAAATAATTTTTAAATTTCTAGATTTAAGAAAGTCTCCCATATAAAATGCCAAAAAAAAATTAAATTTTGTTTTATAACTTTTTAATTTTATAAGCAGCTGTACTTAAATTTTAACATTTTCTTAAAGAACTTTTAAAAGGCTTTTCAACGATACCCATAATGATATGATTTATGTAATTTTTGAAACTTGAGAAGGAATCCCATTTAACACATATGGGCCATTTCGTAAAACAAACTTATTATTTCTTTAAGTACATTATATAAGAGTTAAAATAATTTTAAATTTTCTAATTTTTTTTGTAATTTCCCTTTTCCAGCGCCATCTTTGCTCTGTGACCAAAAAAGCCATCATGAAAATACCCACAAAGACGGGCAAAAGCACAGATGAAAAAGATGCCGAATCTGATTGTTGTGCTATTTGCATAGAGACCTACAAAGCCTCAGATCTCATAAGAGTGCTGCCCTGCAAGTAAGTAACTCATTTAAACTCTTTCTTAAGATAAACATAATCTCATTGCACTTTTTTTTTTCCTTTACAGACATGAATTCCATAAAAACTGCATAGATCCCTGGCTAATTGAGCATCGTACCTGTCCGATGTGCAAATTGGACGTTTTAAAATTCTATGGTTATGTGGTGGGTGATGAAATACATACAACACCCTCACCCCAGCATATGCCCGCTAATAATACAGCGCCTTTAGATGACACAGATGTGCCTGTGGTAGTTGTAGGTGTAGTGCCTAGAGCTAATCTCACGCCCACATCCAATGCAAATTCATTATCACCATCAGCTACTACCGTAAATAGCAATAATACTCCCAGTAGATTTAGTGCCACCCAAGCTAGTGTAGAGACACAAACGATTACTACCATAGAGCCGCACAGCAGTAGGGAAGATATTGATATACATTTACAAAACTATCATAGACCCCCAGCTACAGCAGCAGTAGTAGCAGCAGCAGAACTCACAGCAGTAGATGCTGTTGATAGTAGTTATAATTTTAATTTAATTAACAGCAGTAGTAATAATAGTAGCAATAGTAATAGTAATAATTTACCAAATAGTGATATTAACCAGGCCTGGAGCACTGGCTTTATACAGCAGCAACAAAACCAAGTGAATACTGGCAGTCATCTGGTGACTGATGTTTAAAATAAGAGAGTTACAAGGCCCAGAATAAGTAACAAGAGCTGCCAATAGCTAACTTAGAGAAAAATTTAGTAATGCAACAAGTAGATCAATTTTTTGGTTTGTTTTTCAATTTGTAGTACTTTGAATTAATATTGAAATTCTTTGCTGGGTTATTTATAAACTGTCCTATTCTGGAAATGTTAGACCAAAGGAAAATTAACAAAGTTTCATGTTTTAAGCTTGAAAGAGCATAATTTTGTGTAGAATCATACTGATTAGATCAATAACATATATTTCTCTTAACTAAAGCTTTAAGCTCCCAGTGAGGTTATAATTTTCCTGAATAGGGCTGCTGCTGCTACTGGTATATTTTATTGCTGTTCTTAAGCTATTTTCTTTAAATTTTAATTTGTAGTTATTTCTTTTAAAAAACTTACATTGTAAATATTTGTTTATATGTTCATTAATTATAATTTTTTGTAATTTTATATAGTTCTAGTTTAAATGCTTTAAACTGATCCCAAAAATCAATACTTAAGAGTTCTAAGACTTGAGACAAGAAAACACAAAACACGAGAGTTATAAATTTTATAAACCTACCTTTAAGTTTTATGTTTAAACATAATTTTTAGCTAAAGAAAGAAGATAAAAAAACACATTTTTTGTACACCTTAAAATATAAAAAACAAATAACAATTATTGTAGTGCTAAATCAAACGAAAAAATTTGACAAAAAAACTTAGATTTATAAGAAAACAAAGAAAAATTTTAGTAAACAGCAGTCAGCGTTTAAAAGGGACTACTAGTCATTTACAAAAAAAAAAAAATAGAAAAAATCTAAACAATTGATTTATAAACGCTGAGAAAAACACTGTAATTTATAATTATGTAAATGTAAATAATAACTAACATTAAGTTTAAAATTTTTTTTCTAAAACGTAAAAAAAGTATTACCGTAAAGGAAATCAATACTAAAATAAGAAAAATAACAAACAAAATACAAAAAAAAAAAAAAAAATCAATTAAATGTCGAAAAAATATATGTTTAAAAAACAAAAAAATAAAATCACAAAACTGCTTTTTCAATTGGTCTACATTTTAGTAATAGCTAGAGCTTTATTACAGCTTTTAGATAAAACAAAGTAAGCTTTGCTTAAATATTAAAACGCTGTAAGTCTATTCATTATTCCATACATATGTAAGTGTCATGTTAAGTTTATTCACCACATAGAAACAAAAGCTTTTAGAGAAAAAGCTTTTTTCATCAGATTTTTTAAACTTTAAGACAATTTATCGCCTAAAGTATAGAACATAATCAGTGTTGTTGTTGAAATTTAATTTTACGGTTCCACTTTCATTGACAATGTTAAATTCATTTCAAAATCGTTTTTTGTGTTATATCACTGAGAGAGTGATTTGTAAAACAAAATTTTTAGAGTAAAAGCTTTTTCATCAAATTTTGAAAACCAATTTATCAACTAAAGAATATAAACAGTGTTGATGTTGAAATTTCATTTTATATCAGAGATCGAAAATAACTGATGCATTTTCATTGTCAATGTTAAATTCACAGCCTTTATCATTTAGAAATCGTTTTTTGTGTTATGTCACTGGGAGAGTGATGAGGTAACATTTTATGTTAATGGTTGAGAAAATCAGAAACAAAATACCCTTCACCAAATTATACTTTAAAATACAATTTTTTAAATATTTTTAGGTAAACAAAATTAAAAAAAAAAAAATGTTCAATATTGTTTTTCAAATTTAAAAAAAAAAAAATGAAATTTAAAAAAAAAAAAAAATTGAAAATTAAAAACAATTTATGACAAAAAAAAATTCGGGTTAAAAAATATTTTTCCCGATTTTGACCCATTGTAGATCCAAATTACTATAGCCTTATTACATCGTTGCAATGGAATTTGAAATATATATCATTAAATATCCATATTGTCTACATTAATGACTTAGTAATCCAGATATAGATTAAAAATAGGTAAAAAATCGAGGTTGTCCTGGTTTTTTCATATATCTCTGACATTTGTGGGCCGATTTTCTAGGTTTTAAATAGCAACAGAGCCGGAAGAATTCCCGATATATTGATGTACCAATCATGTTTGTAAGTTATTTGGGGGCTACGTAAAGTTGATTTCAACATACAGACGGACATGGCTATATCGACTCCGATATCTATAACGATCCAAATTATATATAATTCATGGGGTTGCAAATGAAAAATGTAGAAATAACAAACGGAATGACAAACTTATATATACCATTGCAGCATATGGTGAAGGGTATATTACATTTTATAAGGAGAATTTTGATTTATAGAAACTGAAAAAATGTTAAAATTTATTATGAATTTTTATTTTGTTATTTCAAATATTTGTTTTTTAAAATAAAATTTGAAGCTTTTCCAAAGTATTTTGCTTAGCAGCGATAAAAACAACTGCACTGCACTTGCTTTGTATAATTAAAGATGAATTATTTATATATTTTTTTTTTTTGTAAAGGTCAGGTATTACCTTTATTTGCGAACTTGAAAATAAATGGTAAAAATTCATTTGATGCTTAAATATTAAATTAATAATCATTGAATGTAAAATTTTCAATTTCACCAAAAATCAAAAAATTTATAAAAAATTAAATTTTGCAAAAAAAATTAAAATTTTTCCAAAAAATCATAAATTTTACAAAAATAAAAAAAAAATTAATGATCAAAATTTATATTTTTTAGAAATGCAAACTTTTTGTCCTAAAACATAACTTTCCGTCAAAGCTTTTTCAAAAGTTTTTGTAAATAATGTAATTGTTTAAGGAGATACAAATTGTTGAAAAGCTTTTTCCATACATACAGTTATTCAAAATTCCACGATTCCACTCCATTATTAAAAAATACATAAACATTTGAAGTCTTCAAAAATAGATTTCAGTTAAACCTTTAGCAATAAAATTTTTTCTATAAAAGTATTCCACATTTGTTTTATTGAGATGATAAACATTTTTGGTCTTAAAAAAAAACTTTTTTTAAAAGTTTTTTCCCAAAAAAGCTTTTATCATAAATTTTTTCAAAACGTTTTGTTTTTTGTTTAAATTTCGTTTAATATATAAAAATAATTATTTTGTTTCAAAATTTCATGTTATATTTCTAAAAATTGTTGAAGATTTCAGTAAAAATTATCAAAAAAAAACATTATAAAAGCTTTTTCCATACAATCATTCAAAATTCCATTCCATTATTAAACATTCCATCTAAATGTGTAGTCTTAAAACATACATTTCTGTTAAACTTTTAGGAAAATAAACTTTGTCTATAAAATTATTCAACATTTAATTTATTGAGTAAATTTCATTAAAATGATTTAAGAAAAAGTTTTTCCCAAAAAAAGGTTTTTTCATAAATTTGTTCACATTGTTTTCTTTTTTGTTAAAATTTCGTTTAATACTCCAAAAAAATTTTTTTTTCTGCTTTTTAAAAATTTGTTTCAAAATTTCATGTTATATGTATTTAAAAAATTTGTTGAAGATTTCAGTAAAAATTTTCCAAAAAGATTTTCTTGAAAAGCTCGAATTATTGAAAATTCGAATTCGAGAATTATTGAAAATTCCAGTATATTATTAAACTTTCCATCAAAATATGTAGTCTTGAAACATAAATTTCAGTTAAACTTTAGGATAAAAGCTTTTTCTATAAAATTATTCAACATTTAATTTATTGGTAAGCTAAACACATTTTTGGTCTTAAAAAGTAAATTTCATTGAAATCTTTTAAGAAAAGTTTTTTTCAAGTTTTTCCCAAAAAAGCTTTTTTCATAAATTTTTTTTTTTTTAATTTCATTAAATTTTTAAAGAAAAACATTTTCTCAGCTTTTAATTAAATTTTATTCAGAGTTTCGAGTTATACATATGTTTTAATTCGTTGAAGGTTTCAGTCAAAAGCTTTTCCAAAAGTGGGAAATTAAAGGAAAAGCTTTTTTCAGCAATTTTTTTAAAAGTTTTTCTCAGTTAAAAAAAAATTAAAAAATTTCCTATAATATGTTAAAATTCGTTAAAGATTTAAGAAAAAGGCTTTTACAATAGTTTCTTTCGGCTTTTTGGTTAAAATTTTTCATCAAAATTTAAAACTTTTGAGCCGATTTAAAAGCATACTCTTAAACACGCGTTTTCTGTAAATTTTAAAGTAAATTTCATTCAAATCTTTAAAGAAAAAGCTTTTTTAAAAGTTTTCCCCAAAAAGGTTTTTTTCATAAATTTCTTCAAAATTTCATTAAATATTTAAAAAAATCTTTTATTTTTAAAAAAAATTCCAAAAGCTATTAGGAAAAAGCTTTTTCCAACATTTTTGGAAAAGTTTTTCTCAGCTTTTAAACAAATTTCAAAATTTTATCTTTTCAGAAGTTTCTTTCCATAGAGCAGATATAAAGGACATTGTCTGTGAAATATATTTCAATTTCATGTTATTTATAAAAGATTTAAACCCCTGTCTATACTTGAAAAATATTTATTGTAACAATTAATGACGTTTGTTGTCAAGACAAAGTTGTCTGAGCCAAAGCTATAACAATTTTGCCATAACGAAGCAATAAAACTAATAAATGGGGATTATACCTGATAATTTTTTATCTTTCCAAAAATGTTGATGTTTATTATGACAAAAATTCATCAGGTATAGACAGAGGGAAAAATTGTTGTCATAAAAAATCATAAAAGCTTTTTCAAAAGTTTTTCTCAAAAAGCATTTTTATTACAATTTCTAGTATTTTATGTAGTCTAAAATTTTAAATTTTTACAAAGTAAATGTTAGCTAAAGCTTTTGGAAAAAAACGATTTTTGAAAATCTTTTTCTCAAATATGTACCTACTTTTCCATAAATTTGTTCAAAATTTCATGAATAAATTTTTAATATTATACAAATTCATAGCATTTTTCCGTTAAAGTTTTTAAAAAAAAGCTTCTTCTAAGCTTTTATTTAGGCAAATCTTGGTTAAAAATTTTGCTTTAAAAATTCTGTATGGATTATTTGCTATTCATTGCAAAACATAAATAACTTTTCAGAAAAAGCTTCTTTAAAATTTTAAAAATTTTCCTTAAAATATAAAGAAAATTGTTAATCTTTTTGGAAAATTGTTAATCTTTTAAGAAAAAGTTTGAAGAAAGCCTAATACTTCGGAAAAGCTTCAAGAGGAATTTACTTTTTTTGTCATAAAGCATAAGAAGCTTTATCATAAGTAGGGAAAGCTTTTGAAAAACATTTTGTTAACTTTTAATTAACCAAAGTTTTGACAAAAATCTATTATTTTGATTTGAAATGCTTTTGATTACATACATTAAAATGCTTTATAATAAAACGATGGTATCCTAAACGATCTAATATGTCCTTAACAAATTTGATAAAATCCTAAAAAGCTTGTTAGTATGAGGTCATAATTTGACGCAAAAAATCCAATATTGAACAAATTATAAACATTACTGCTTGTTATTAAGTAAACTTTAAGTATTTTTAAAGTTCATAAGCTATATTCACATTCTAATAGTTTGGCGAAAAACAAAACGTAACCACTATTTTCAGCAAATATTTGTTAGATCTTACATGAGCTCTGTAAGAACAAGAAACAATATAAAATTGTGCTAATTTATATAATATTTGTCAAAAGTATAGTAAAACATCAAATATTTATAGGTCATGCTCATTTTGGCTAATGTTTGAACAATTTAAAAGTATATTTATTAAAACTTTCTCGTATAAAACTAAAGGGTTTTCTTTAACTACTTAATTACAAATTATATCTCTTAGTTTATTGGCAGTGAGGAGAGTATTTTGGAATATCCATCAGAAACTACGCCAGAAACCGCCATAAGCACTGTGGCCGCCAACACCAATTTAAGACCTACTGGAGCTTTGGCGGATCTAATAAGAAGTCGTGACTTTGTGATTGATTTCCCGCGGGTATTTGTGTTGGAAGGTGGCAGTGAAACTCGACGCAGAAGTTCAGTTTTTCAGGAAGGCATACCCGAGAGATCACAGTCTACGATGGGTTTGGCCCAGGCCAAAGATTGGATGTGCACGGTGGCTAATAAATTGGAAGAACAGCATGGCTTAAGGAGGACCAGAAAGAATAGCCATAGAATTGAAATGCAGGAGGTATTTAAAAAAATGTCTACAATTTTATTAAAGTTCTGTATATAATTTCTTTTGAATAGAACCTTTTAAGCGTTCGCCAAGAATCCATGAAAATGCGACGTTCGCATTCCACAGAGGGACGCTATTGTGTGCGCAAAGAACTGGACACAACGGAGCCAAAAGCAAATAACAACATTGAGCTTGATGTGGAAGGTGCTTGTGGTGGTCAAAGTTGCTCTAATTCTTGTTCTACCAGTCGCCGTAATAGCAATAGCACCATTATATCTACACTACAACCAACAGTGGCCTTAAAATTCGATATTTTAAATAAACGTAGAAAATCTAATTCTACACGTCGTACCAGTGATGTGAGCTTAAAGCCTTTGGTGCCGAATGAAGTGGAACCACCACTAACGACTGACAACAATTTGCCAAATATAACTATAGAAATTGTGGATGATGAGTATAATCAATAGTAGAATAGAAAGTCAAATAGTTAAGAAGTTAAAGTTTGTTCAGTAATACACAACTATTATGAATAATTAAACATTTTCAAAAAACAGTTTTAACAATTTTTAATAGGTTTTTAGTTGCTGAACAAACGTAATTTCGGTATAAAATATTCTTGAACAAGTGCTTTTAAAAATTAGATTTAAATTTAAAAAAAATAAAAAATAAAACATTTATGTATTTTAGAATATGTTACATAAATTTAAAATAAATGAAATTTATTTAAAATATAAGGGAATGAATGAATTTACATCAATCACAATAGTGCATAATTCAACTTCAACTTTAAAGGTGTTTGTCTATGCTAGACGGTACATTGCTAAGGACAGGGTTTTGGTGTTGGCTAACTGAGAGGTGAATTTAGTTGTGCAGCCTTGAGATAGGCAACGGCTTTTGAAGTTTTGCAACAGCACAGTGGTGTAGCTAAAATTAATGTAACTCTAGGACAAAACAAGTGAAAAATACATAAAAATATAAGAATTAAGTAAAACTAAAGAGTAATTTATTAATTCTAATATAAGATTAAACTTATTTGCTTAAATAATCTGAATTAAAAGCCGTTTTAATTATTTATTGATACCTTTATACCTTTATATATATTTTTTTTACAAAAAATCTAATTTATGTTCTATTTAGATTTATCCTGTAAGTTTTGTTTTGTAGTTCAATTGTAGCGTGGGACTTTATGAAGTTTAGTTTTAGCTTTAATGGTAAATCTTTTTGTTGAACAATTTTAGCTTCAATCGTAGGTCTTTATGTTGAACAATTTTAGTTTCAATCATTGTTCAATTGTAACTTCAATCATAGGTATTTATGTTGTTCAATTTTACCATCAATCGTAGGTCTTTATGTTGTTCTATTCTAGCTTCAATCGCAGGTCTATACAATGTTAAGTTTTAGCTTCAATCGTGGAACTCTATACTGTTCAATTTTAGCTTCAATCGTAAGTATTTATGTTGTTTAATTTTAGTTTCAATCGTAGATCTGTATGTTGTTCAATTTTAGCTTCAATCTAAGGTCTTTATATTGTTCAATTCTTGCTTCAATCGTAGGTCTCTATACTGTTAAATTTTAGCATCGATCTTAGGTCCTCATGTTGTTCAATTCTAGCTTTAATCGTAGGTCTTTATGTTGTTCAATTCTAGATTCAATCTTAGATCTTTATGTTGTTCAATTCTAGCTTCAATCTAAGGCCTTTATGTTGTTCAATTTTAGCTTCAATCATAGGTCTTTATGTTGTTCAATTTTAGCTTCCATCTTAGGTCTTTATGTTGTTCAATTTTAGCTTCAATCTTAGATCTTTATGTTGTTCAATTCTAGCTTCAATCTTTGGTCTTTATATTGTTTAATTTTAGCTTCAATCTAAGACCTTTATGTTGTTCAATTCTAGCATCTTTCCAAGGTATTTATGTTGTTCAATTCTAGCTTTAATCTTTGGTCTTTATGTTGTTCAATTCTAGCTTTAATCTTTGGTCTTTATGTTGTTCAATTTTAGCTTCAATCTTAGGTCTTTATGTTGTTCAATTTTAGCTTCAATCTAAGGTTTATGTTGTTCAATTCTAGCTTCTATCCAAGGTCTTTACGTTGTTCAATTCTAGCATCAATCTTAGGTCTATAAATTGTGCAATTTTAGCTTCAATCTAAGGCCTGTATGTTGTTCAATTCTAGCTTCTTTCCAAGGTCTTTATGTTGTTCAATTCTAGCTTCAATCTTAGGTCTTTATGTTGTTCAATTTAGCATCAATCTTAGGTCTTCATATTGTTTAATTTTAGCTTCAGTTTAAGGCCTTTATGTTGTTCAATTCTAGCTTCTTTCAATTTTAGCTTCAATCCGAGGTGTTAATGTTGAACAATTTTAGCTTCAATCGTAGGTCTTTAAGAACCGATTTCTCTGATTTTGAATCAGTTTATAAAGATTCTAAGTGAATTTCATTAGGTCGAATTTATATTTTCTACGTGGGAGTGTTTTGCACAGACAACACTTTTAATGTCCATTGTATATCTCTACAATGCACCACCGCTCCTCTACCTTTCCACAAAAAAATAACGTCTTTATACAAAAACAAAATCAGCACACAATTGTCCCTACAGCACCTGCAACACAACATGTAAAGCAGCTTCTAACTATTAAAAACTGAACAAAAAAGAAAAAAAAAAAACTGTTGCCACAAAAACACTAATAGAGATACTTAAAGTTAAACGGCTCGTATTCATACAATCAAAAAGATAGTAATCTCTCTCTTTAAAAAAAAATGAACAACAATATACATATTAATAAAACAATAACAAAAACAACAAATTGCTAAAGCAATAAAATGCTAGAAAAAAGATGCTATGGCTCAACAAATGTAGTAGACAGCAACATACATACTTACTATAGTTTTTAAACAGAGAATCCTAGAAAATTCATTCAAATGGGAGCACACAGAAACACACATGTTGCTTTTAAGCTTGCAGCCAACAATAACAATAACAACAACCACAATAAGACATACTTGGGTTATTGTTGTATCTGTGTTGATGTTTTGGTGTTTTTGTATCTGTGTGGAGGCCTGCCTGTTCACTGTTGTTCAAACTGTTGCAACAACATCTGTCGCTCAAATGTGGCCGAAAAAAGCTTTAAAAAAGGTCTGCATTAAATAAAAAGCAAAAAATAAATCTGTGCTGAAAAAAAACCTTCTTCTTCATGTACGTGCTGTTTTGGGTTTCATACTTTTGTACAATGCACGTGAGGTTTTTTTTTTTTTTTTTGCTTTTGTTTGGGAAATAAAGCAAGAAAAGTATAATTTTTATTAAAAAATTGTTTTATAAGAAACAAGAGTAAAGCAGTAATGCTTTGTATTTGATGATATTAAATGTTGGAATTGATTTTTTTATTTGAGGCCGAAAGAAACCACACAAGACGTTCAGATTAAAAATATAATTAAGTACAAATGTAGACTGAATTAAATGACAGAAAACTAATTAGAAACTAACAACATGGTAGGTTTTTTCCCACTTTAGTAGTTCATGAGAGAACTAGTTTCGGAGAACTGCTTATTTAGCTGAAAATAGATAAGTGAACGAATGCAATCATTTGGTACAGAAGATCTGTTGGACCTTTTAAGTTTTATAGTTGTTTTAGTTCCGATCCATATCAGTTCAATTTAATTAGCTAGTCCATGAACCAAACATGGACAAACTTGTTCATATGGTTTGTGAACAAACTAAATGGTTTTCTAATAAGATTGTGTCGATGTTTAAAATCGACAACGAAATCTGGGTTCTTTTATAAACAAAATTTAAGCTAGAACTTTTAGTTCTTTCAAACCGACAACGTGGATTTTTTATAAAGAAAATTTAAGCTAGAAATCTTGGTTCTTTAAAAACGACAACGTGGGTCTTTTATAAACAAAATTTAAGCTTGAACTCTTGGTTCTTTCAAACCTACAACGTGGATATTTTATAAATAAAATTTAAGCTAGAACTCTTGGTTCTTTCAAACCGACAACGTGGGTCTTTTATAAACAAAATTTAAGCTAGAAATCTTGCTTCTTTAAAAACGACAACGTGGATCTTTTATAAACAAAATTTAAGCCAGAACTCTTGGTTCTTTCAAACCGATATCCTGGGTCTTTTATAAACAAAATTTAAGCTAGAAATCTTGGTTCTTTCAAACCAACAACGTTGTTCTTTTATAAACAAAATTTAAGCTAGAACTCTTGGTTCTTTCAAACCGACAACGTGGGTCTTTTATAAACAAAATTTAAGCTAGAAATCTTGCTTCTTTAAAAACGACAACGTGGATCTTTTATAAACAAAATTTAAGCCAGAACTCTTGGTTCTTTCAAACCGATATCCTGGGTCTTTTATAAACAAAATTTAAGCTAGAAATCTTGGTTCTTTCAAACCAACAACGTTGTTCTTTTATAAACAAAATTTAAGCCAGAAATCTTGGTTCTTTCAGACCGACAACGTGGGTCTTTAATAAACAAAATTTAAGTTAGAACTCTTGGTTCTTTCAAACCGACAACGTTGGTCTTTTATAAACAAAATTTAAGCTAGAACTCTTGGTTCTTTTAAACCAACAACGTGGGTCTTTTATAAACAAAATTTAAGCTAGAACTCTTGGTTCTTTCAAACCGACAACGTGGCTCTTTTATAAACAAAATTTAAGCTAGAACTCTGGTTCTTTCAATCCGACAACGTGGGTCTTTTATAAACAAAATTTAAGCTAGAACTCTTGGTTCTTTTAAAACAACAACGTGGGTCTTTTATAAACAAAATTTAAGCTAGAACTCTTGGTTCTTTCAAACCGACAACGTGGGTCTTTTATAAACAAAATTTAAGCTAGAACACTTGGTTCTTTTAAAACGACAACGTGGATCTTTTATAAACAAAATTTAAGCTAGAAATTTTGCTTCTTTAAAAACGACAACGTGGATCTTTTATAAAGAAAATTTAAGCTAGAAATCTTGCTTTTTTAAAACCGATAACGTGGGTCTTTTATAAACAAAATTTAAGCTAGAACTCTTGGTTCTTGCAAACCGACAACGTGGATCTTTTATAAAGAAAATTTAAGCTAGAAATCTTGGTTCTTTTAAAACGACAACGTGGGTCTTTTATAAACAAAATTTAAGCCAGAAATCTTGGTTCTTTCAGACCGACAACGTGGGTCTTTAATAAACAAAATTTAAGTTAGAACTCTTGGTTCTTTCAAACCGACAACGTTGGTCTTTTATAAACAAAATTTAAGCTAGAACTCTTGGTTCTTTTAAACCAACAACGTGGGTCTTTTATAAACAAAATTTAAGCTAGAACTCTTGGTTCTTTCAAACCGACAACGTGGCTCTTTTATAAACAAAATTTAAGCTAGAACTCTGGTTCTTTCAATCCGACAACGTGGGTCTTTTATAAACAAAATTTAAGCTAGAACTCTTGGTTCTTTTAAAACAACAACGTGGGTCTTTTATAAACAAAATTTAAGCTAGAACTCTTGGTTCTTTCAAACCGACAACGTGGGTCTTTTATAAACAAAATTTAAGCTAGAAATTTTGCTTCTTTAAAAACGACAACGTGGATCTTTTATAAAGAAAATTTAAGCTAGAAATCTTGCTTTTTTAAAACCGATAACGTGGGTCTTTTATAAACAAAATTTAAGCTAGAACTCTTGGTTCTTGCAAACCGACAACGTGGATCTTTTATAAAGAAAATTTAAGCTAGAAATCTTGGTTCTTTTAAAACGACAACGTGGGTCTTTTATAAACAAAATTTAAGCCAGAAATCTTGGTTCTTTCAAACCGACAACGTGGGTCTTTTATAAACAAAATTTAAGCTAGAACTCTTGCTTCTTTAAAACCAACAACGTGGATCTTTTACAAAGAAAATTAAAGCTAGAAATCTTGGTTCTTTCAAAACGACAACGTGGATCTTTTATAAAGAAAATTTAAGCTAGAAATCATGCTTCTTAAAAATCGACAACGTGGATCTTTTATAAACAAAATTTAAGCTAGAAATCTTGCTTCTTTAAAAACGACAACGTGGATCTTTTATAAAGAAAATTTAAGCTAGATCTTAGGTCTATAAAATATCAAAAGAACTACTGTACTCAATGAGCGAACCTGGCTACTACGATCGTGTGATTCTGAAAGTTGTTCTGTGCGAAAAATAATGTTTTAAATCGTTTTGTTGTCAGTGTTAGTGTCAAATTAATCGGAATAATATACTCAAATGTGAATTATTCCAAAAGCATCTTAAAAAACATTTTCTAGGTATTGTCACCCTAATCGATCTTCAGTTCCCTCTAAAAGTCCACGATTTTTCTTCAAAGCAGATATTCGTTATGCAGATGACCACATGATAAAAGTTAGTAAGCATCAAATCCTGAAGATAATGTGAATAGAGATACCAATTCGTTTACTTTTTCTTAAGCTACAACGATCGTATGATCCCGAAAGTTGTCATGTGTGGAAAATAAAATTTTTATTCACGTTGTTATCATGTCAATATGACCTATTCCAAGAGCATCCTAAAAAAGTTATCGAAGGAAATGCAGATCCATTTCTTGATTAACAGACCCACTTTGTCACCTTGTTCGATCTTTGACGATTTGTTTTATTGGTGTTGTTTTCATGTCAGTGTCGAATAAGAGTTACATCCTACAAAAAAAGGTCTCCAATGTCATTTAGATCACTTTTTTGACTAACAGCAAACCAGATCTAGTTCCATTTTAATTGAAATACAGAAAATAAAATAACCACTTGCATACATTTAAATACGATTCTTTTGTTTCTTATAACTCTACAATTGTCTTCCCTAAAAACTCTCCATAACATCTGTGAGTCTTATTAAATATAGCGATCAACATTTTATGAAGATCATCAGCAATTTTCTCTACACTTCCCTTTGATCTGCCATATTACACAAAAGTGGGGCTAATTATGTTTATTCAATAACTTTTTCTTGCCTGCTTTTATTTCAATTCCTTTCATATTTGCGCGCTTTTTTTTTGTGTGTAAGTATTTCAATATTTATTTCCCTTTAAAGCCTGGTCATTACATTTCCTCATCTCCCTAAATAAATCCTGTATTAAATCAAGTTTCCTTCCTTTTCTGTATGTATGTGTAGCTGAGTGTATTTGTGATCATTACAAACAAATGATTAATATTATACAAGTGGCTCGCGCACATATTTTTGCTTCCCAAACGAAATTCCTATAATTTGTACATACCAAATAATATTTATACGCCTTAATAGACATCAACACGTTTCGGTTTTATTTCATATACATATTTTTCTTCTCGATCTCTTATTGCGCCAATCTCAACACCATCATACAATTCAATAATATATTTATTTTCATTTTTTTTTTTTTTGTGTTGGATTTCTGTTTTTTTTTTTTTTTTTTTGTTCTTAACAAAATACGGCAAATAAAACATTAAGCAATGCAGATCAACAGCTGTATGAATAAAATAAAAAAGGCAACGTACGAACGAACTCCTACCAATCATTGGGGAATAACAGAAAGCAAAATGAATGCTGCGCTCAATGGTCGAAAAACGTACAAAGTGTTCGGAGTTTATGTCGTACGTGCTCCTTTGATCGTGGGATATTTTACCTACATACCATTAGGCTACTACTCTGCTCACTAGGCACTGGACACAGCGACATGATAGTAATATCAGCACCATCAGCACTACCAGCAGAATCTAAAGGAATTCGATATTTTTATACTCTTAAATAGATGGATACTCGTATATTTGTTGCACTTGAAATAAGACAAGATCTATTGGGATCATTAATTCAGCTGGTTATATGACCCATTCAAAGTTATTTTTTTTCAATCGGATTACATAATGCCAATGGAATCTGTTTATCACAATGGGATCAGTTATTATCACAATAAGATCAGTTTTGAATGGACACAAGTGAGCTGCCATGGCTTCCCATGGAACCTAATTCGTACTATCGGTATATTAATTGAAAAGTCCCTGGACTTGTTGTTTAACTCAGATGAGAAATCTTGTAGTATGAAGGTAGGCTAAGCAAGTTTTTTAACTTCTATATATTTTAAATAAGCTGCTTTATAACATTCATTCCTTTTAAGTACTGACTAGCTTTAGCTCTTAACTTTACCTTACTGGTGATCATTCATATCGGTTATTGAGTGAATGCGTGTGTTTATTTCCAAAATAAAAATTCATACCAAAAAATGTTTATTGCCCCTACTTCTTGTTTTGTTTTTAAGCAACTCTAAAGAAAGTAAAGAGTTATTTAATAATGGATGTTATATTTGAAGTTTTACAAGATCCCTTAGATCGCTCTTCGAGATGATCACAACTCAAAAAATGTAAGTAATACAAATAATATGTCTCTTATTTAGAAAATATAGGAATATTAGGATAATGTTTGAATTATATGATTGAGTTCAGTTGGAAGATTCTTTTCGGTATTCAAGTCAAAAAATTAACATTTTTAGATGTGAGAATTTAATCAAGATCGGAAATTGAGTGTTTATTCTTCCCATTGTTGAACTTTTAGAAGCTCCTAACAATGATAAAGAATAAAGCATAAGAATAAACAAGTGTAAAATTGTACGGAAAAAAAACTTCATAAGACTCAACCTATTACTTAGTGATCCTTAATCTAACGATCTTCCAATCGAATTTGCACGATTCATTTAGTTCCTTAAAACAGTATTTCGATTCGTAACTGCATGATAATAGTTACTAAAGACTAAATCCGGCAGTTATAGTGGCTAAGGAAACCAATTCTTAAGATAATTTTTAAAATTTTTCTTATGCGGGTGCGATCGTGTGATCCCGAAAGTGTTCCTATGTGATAAATAATGGTTTTATTCGCTTTATTGTTATGACAGTGTTGAGTCGATCCTAAAATGTATCAGAATAACATATTCAAATGTGTTTTACTGCAAGAGCATTCTAAAAAAACGTTTCCAAGGGAATAAAGATCACTTTCTTTGCTAACAGACTGTTAGCTCACCATGCTCAATCTTCATTTCCCTAGAGTAGTCCACGATTTGTCAAGTTTCTTAAAAATTTGGCATTGGATTCGCAAATGCCTTAGCACTAAGTCAGGAAGATGTAGTGGATAGAGAATTTATGTCTTAGGATAATTTGCAAAATTATTTTTGGCGACTATGATCGTGTGATCCCGAAAGTTGTGCTGTGTGAAAAACAACATATTTATTGGCGTTGTTTTCATAATTCGTAAAATTTTTGTTTGTCGACTATGATCGTGTGAACCCCAAAATTGTCTAGTGTGGAAAATAACGTATTTAACTTTTCCATGGGAATAAATAATACTTTCTTTGCTAACAGACTGTTAGCTCACCCTGATCGATAAAGTAGTCCACGATTTGTCAAGTTTCTCAAAATATGCATTTGATTCGTTGATGCCTATGTACTAAATCAGGAAGATGTAGTGGATAGAGAAGTTATGATCGTGTAATCGTATTTGCGTTGTTTTCATAATTCGTAGAATTTTTCTTTGTCGACTACGATCGTGTGATCCCGAAAGTAAAGCACTGTGTGTTGTCATGTCAGTGTCGAATCGATACCACATCCTCCAATGATATATTCAAATGTGAATTATTCCAAGAACATAAAAAAAAAAAACTGTTCCAGGTGAATAGTGATCACTCTCATAGCATGACCTCATGTCAATAATTAGTAAGCACCAAATCCGAATGAAGTGGTTAGAGAAAAAATTCTTAGGAAAATTCGAAGAATTATTCTTTGGCGACTTCGATTGTGTGATCCCGAAAGCTGACCTGTGTGGAATGAACCTTTTTATACCCGTTGTAGTCATGTCATAGCTGAATCGATCCAACATTTCTGTATGATATATTCAAATGTAAATTATTCCAAGAGCCTTCTTAGCTAAAAGACTCATCTTGCTCGAGTTTCATTACGCTGGAGAAGTCCACAATCTGTTAAGTTCCTTAAAGTAGGCATTCGTTTTGCAGATGATCTCATGACAATAGTTACTAAGGACCAAATCCGGATGGTAGAGAAACCAATTCTTAGGATAATTTGAACAATTTTTCTTTGAGATTGTGTTATCTCGAAAGTTTTCCTGTAAAAAATAACAATTTTATTTGCGATATTATCATGTCAGTGTCGAAGTCGATCCAACAGCTCCATATAATATGTTCAAGCATTAATTATTTCAAGAGCATCTCAAAAACCAAGCCAATATATCGATTATGGTGACAAGCCATCAAAAAATATCACTTTTAGAAGTCGACTGCTTTAAAAGCCTCAGCATCCTTGGATGCAATAAATGTTATGGAAGCACAATTTCAGTTTTAAGGCATGTTTTTTGTTCTAAGTAAGATTCTCATTACATCCAAATGAGATTTATTATACCCTTCACCATGGGTGGCAAGGTACATATATACGGTTTGTCATTCCGTTTGCAATTTCCACATTTTCCATTTGCAACCTCATAAAGTATATCTATTCTGGATCGTTATAGATAGGGGAGTCGATGTAGCCATGTCCGTCTGTATGTTGAAATCAATATTCCGAAGCCCCCCAAATATCTTATATACATGAATGATACATCAATATCTCCGCTATAGTCCAACTTAGATTTATATTTAAAATCGAAACAATGGCTGAGGGAAAATTTCAGGAAGAATTTTTTTTAACAAATTTTTTTTTTCTAAAAATTTGTTTTTCACCAATTTTTATTTTTTTCAAAAAATGTTTTTCCAACAAAATTTTTTTTACTAAAATTTTTTCTCCAACAAAATTTTTTCTCACCAAAATGTATTTTTTCCAAAATTCCTGCTTCCAACTTTGTTTTGGAACGACGACAAAGTAATGGCGAACAGCAATTGAAGCTGCTTTAAGCAATCGCAGTCTCAATTTGAAATTGGGCTTCTTTGTATTTCTTGCAATTATTTCGTGTTCTTGTGCGTCCATAATCTCAGAAACCTCACGCATTTTTCCAAGTCGATCTTCGATTTTATGGATTTTCTCAAATTCTATTTATGTTTTCTTTCATTCTTTATTTATTATTAATTTTGAAATTGATTTACATTTTCCCTTAAGTCTAATCCAGCGAAGCCTATGGATTCAGCATTAAGGAGAATTGCTCTCGTTGCTCATCGTAACCATTCTACAAAATACCTTTCATCACTGGGCAAAGGGAATCTTCGACAAATACCTAGATAATGAATAATGCCAACAGTGAAATACTAATGGAGTTCTATTAATGTATTTTCATACTAAGACGATTAGTTTTCCTTTAGTATGAGTTAAATCTGTAGCTGGAATAGCAGATCAGTCTAGTATTGCTTGTTTTTTCACTTGCCAAAGTGGGCAATAAATTAGAATCTAATTTAAAAACAAAGACGATCGGTATGGAAACAATTTAGATCTTCAATATTGTTACGTTTTAACCTTTTTAGAACGTTGGTTTATTTCCTTTAAATAAACCAGATACTTTTGATTGCAAATAACAAGCAGTTTTAGTAGTTTAAAATTGCAACAACTCTTTATTTATATAAAATGTACAACAACAACATAATTAAATAGTCACTCAGTGTCTATTTACACGTCTAACAATTCGCAGAAATGCACACACACTTTATAATGTACAAACTTAAATGCACAAGACAGTTGATGTTAACTCTAACAGTGCCTATGATCAACTCACTCACGACTGCAACCTCTGCCATTATTTATACACACGCCATCTTGCGGGAATCTTCTACAATGATCTTTACGGACAAACTAGTATGTTAGAGTTCTAGAGTTTTCGATGTTAATGTTAGCAGCTTAAACATTTAGTGTTGCCATACTTATAACCGCATGCTATCAACATTATTGATAAGTAGAAGCTTCTACTGATGGACGTGTTTATAAACATGATGAATGCTGCAGGCAGTCGTTACAGGCTGTTAAGTTCAAATCGCTATTGCAAATTCGTAACAATATTATTGGAGCGTTTTTCCTATAGAATTTTAAAAATTAAATTTAATCCATATTACGTAACCTTTGACGTAAAAGAGTTTGATTGGCTCTGGCCTCTTTGTGAGAACTAGAAGAAAATTTTATATCATAATTCTGTTTATTTGAATCTGGATTAAAGGTGGTCTATTTGGAGAACCAATAAACATAACTCATTGATGCACTGAAGTGTCAAAAATGTATTGTCGAGTGGACACAAACAACTGTAGTTCAAACGATCTTAAGCATGCTTCTCCATCTTCTTTATTTAAGTTTATTTATCGACTACTCGAGATAAGGATCTCAACCTGTGATCACTCATTTTTCCCACTAAAAAATCTAATGAAATCTCCTACAAACCTTGTAAGTAAGCGACCAAACGGAAATTACACCTTAACTTATAAAAAAATAATCAAAATGCTTTGTTGCAAATGTAAGTATTTCCACGATTAATCCATATTACACCTCCTTTTGTTAGCACTCCTAACAAATCCACTAGATATACATATGTACGATGCTCTTCCCCAAATACGGTCGGCATCACAGGTGATAACTAAAGGATCTGATGCTAATGTGATTACAGCCTTTAAGTTTATAAACATCACTGCACAGTCAATAATGCTGCACACACACATTGAGGGAAATCAAAAACTATATGTACGTACAACAGAAGGGGGCATAAAGAGTGAGTGTGAGTGTGTAGCAAGGAATTGTGAAAAAGTATCTTGAAGTGTGCTTTAAGATGGTATATTTTGATTTTGGTTTTATTCCCTAGTTTTTTTTTTTTTTTTTTTGATTTTTCCTCTGCTGTTCAACTTCATTGAGGTTATAGCCTCCTGTGGTGCTTGCAATTACTTTGCCAACAGCAGAAGCAACAACAGCAGTTGCTGGTGTGTTGTTGCTATCATATCTTGTATGACTTTAAATGTTGTTATTGTAATCATTTTTGACTTAAAGTTTAGCCATTGAGTAAAAATATAAAAATAAAAGCGGCAAACATCAACCGATGAACATGTTGATGCTTTTTTTTTTGGGATGCCAGTGCTCTATTTTTTGTTTTTGTTCTGTTAGCAAGTTTTGGTAGGGGGATTTCTGTAGAGGTTTTTTTTTTGGTTTTATTTGGGGGGCTTTTTGGTATGACTTGGTGTCGAACTGTCTTGTAAAGCAAAGGATTTGTGTGCGGCTAAATGTCAGCAAGTGAATAACAAAATATGTACGTATGAATATACTGAACAGTGATTAGGGGGGAATTATTTTTTATATTATTATTAATTTTATTGATTTTTGGGGATTCTAGAGTAGTGCTTGAGTTGGACACATCTTTGAAATGTCATTGGTGGAATATGAATTGAAAACATGATTGTAGTTATTCTTTAATATTGCTGTAACTAATTTACGGTGTTTGGTTCGATCATACTCTGGCAAAGAGGGGACCTGTCTCTGAGAAGGGAAAATTTATCAATTTGTTTATGATTCTGACAAGACTCTACGACTATACACAAATGAAATGGTACGAGATGGTTCACAAAGACTACTGGTAGGAAGGCAAGGGTTTTTGGTTCAATCGTACTCTGGAAAGGAGAGGACCTATCTTTAAAAAGGGAACATTTATCAATTTGTGTATGATTCTGAGGAATCTGATCTTTGAGAAGGGAAGATTTTGCCTGAATACAATTAACGTTGATCGATTGCTTAAAAGAACATTCCGCGTATTTAACAGCGGTATTGATAGTAAATCTATATGTGAAAGTTGCCTGAATGAGAAAGAACAGGAGATGGTTGATTATATTGTTGTCACTGTCCGATCCCCAGCAGATCGGAGATTAGTGACTTCAAATTGCCGCTTTTTGGACGATCAAATGGATCTGTAGGAGTTGCACGTCAAAAAAATAAATCACTTTGTTCCACAGCTTAATTTTTTGGTTAAGCACTCATTACGGCCCAACCACCACCTTTATTTTCGGGTATAACAATGAAACCGATTTGGAAGTACCCAAGAGTGTCACTATTTGATGTATGTAAATTTTACTCTAGAATTGAAATTTGAACATAAATTTTATGGTTCGAAGGCCCATTTGTTTCTTTTAAATATATTTTTTCACACAGTAGAGGTTGTTTTCAATCTGATATATTTCCTATATTTTAGCCAAGTTGCCTTAAAATACATAGAGTCCTTAGGAAATTACAGGAGAATGATCAGAAGATCGATCTGTGGATATTGAAATTCGACTAATATTTCTATAAATAGCGAAGTCTATTAGATCTGGAATTTCTCTAGGATAAATTTAAAAATAACATCAAAATGAAACCGTAAATATTTACATTTGATTTGAATTATGAAAAACATCTTTAAAAGCAACAAATTTATTAATTTCATTTCAATTTGATGCCAAATGTTTAAAATTCATAGTATTTAAGATGGTCCTTCGAACCATAAAATTTATGTTCAAATTTAAATTCTAGAGAAAAAATTGTGAGTATATACATCAAATAGTGACACATTTAGATAAAAAATGTCAATGTCTTCACATCATTAATAATTTCGACTCTAGAATATTCTAGGTGACAAATACCTCCAAAACCTAATCCGCTTATTTCAAACTCTTGTCTTCGAAAAGAGAAGACTCAGAAGAGAATTATGTTGCATAATAGATGACCTGCTGCAAAGCAGACGGTGTCCACAGCAGTACCAGAGGGCCTGCAAGACTACTTGTGCAGAGCCAAACCAGATCAAGGCTCCATAGAGCGGATATACCACCCCGTGCCATGAGAGCAACAAGTTTAAATTATATTTATAAGATTTCAATACTTATTGTTAGGCCTATTCAATAAATACATAAATAAATAAAAAGTAAAAAAATAAAATCTGTAGAATTCTAAATCTATGGTTCGAAGGACCATTTTTATACCCCTCACCATGAGTGGCAAATGTCATTCCATTTGTAATTTCAATATTTTTCATTTGCGACCCCACAAAGTATATATATTCTGGATCGTTATAGATATCAAGGTCGATATAGCCATGTCCGTCTGTATGTTGAACTTTCCGTAGCCCCCAAATAACTTACAAACATAATTGATACATAAATATATCGGGAATTCTTCCAGCTCGGTTGCTATTTAAAATCGAGAAAATCGACCCACAAATGGCGGAGATATGGATTTCTAAGTCATTAATATAGACAATATGGATATCTAATGATAGATATTTCAAAGTCCATTGCAACTATGTACATAAGGCTATAGTAATTTGGACCTACAACGGGTCAAAATCGGGAAAAATATTTTTTAACCCGAATTTTTTTTTATCAAAAAATTTTTTTGTCATAAATTTTACTTCACTGATAAATTAAAAAAATAATTTCGAAAAAAAAAATCTTGAAAAAAAATTCTGAAAAAAAAAATTTTTAATTTTGAAAAAAAAATTAATTTTGTTTACCTAAAAATATTTAAACTATTTATTTCAGAGAATAAATAATGAAAACGTTTGTAATTTGACTCATTTTAACCAGGATTTTTGTACCTATAATTTGATCCAATTTGCATAAGATATAAAAATTTTCAGTCCGAAGCAGCATTTCGTAGTTTAATTTAATTTGAACAATTCTTATGCAAATTGAAGTGAAGTTAGAATTATTTTGTTTTTTTGTTGACTATTTTATTTTAGATTTTAAAATTATGATATAGAAAAGATATAGAATTGTGAACTATTTGATAGAAAAAAGTTTTCTTTATAATTTTCTAGAGCATTATTTTGATTTAAAGCAAACCTTACTCTTATTAGTTCGAGGGACCATTTTAAACAAAAGTAAAATTTTGTAAATTATGATAATTTAACTTATAGATTATAAATTATGGAATGTAGTATGAATTAATAATTTTTCCAATTATTAAGTTAAATTTTTGTTTAGTCCGAAGGACCATTTTTAGAAAATATCGTAAAGCAAATAATAATGACCAAATTAATATGGAATTGTGAACATTTTGTTACAATAAAGTTTTCATTATCATTTTGTGGAGAATTATTTTAATTCAAATGAAACCGTAATATATTCAGTTCGTAGGACCATTTTGGGAAAAATCTTAAATTTTGAAAAGGTTTGAAACTTAATTTGCATATATATAAGTTACAGTATGTAGTAGTTTTAAATTATGCGTGTGTAGTTTTCTTCCAAATTTAATGGAAAATACAATTTTTATTCAGAAGGACCTTTAAGATGCTAAATTTAATTCGAACAATTTAGTGCAAATTAAAGTGAAATTGGAAATTGTTTGTTCTAAAGAGATATTTGAGATTTTTTTCACTTTTTTTCACCAAAAATTTTAAATATTTTATCCAAAAGACCATTTTTGGATATAGTCAAATTAAAAAAACCAATATGAACTTTTTGTTACAAAAGGTTTGTTTATAATTGTGTGGAAAATTATTTTGATTTAAAGCTAATTTTAAGATTTTCAATTCGAAGGACCATTTTATGGATAATTTTAATTTTGAAAATGTTAGCAATTTAACTTGTAGATGTATAAATTATGGAATGTAATATATTTTAAAGAGCTTTTTTATCCCTGTGTGGCTTATTTTCAATTCAAATAAAATGAAAAATTTTTTAGACCGAAGGACCATTTCTATTTTTACAATTATTGTACTAATCAAAATTAAATTTTACAATTTTTTATTTTAAAAAGATTTGTGATCACTATACTGACTTTTTTCATTTTAATAAAATTTAATTTTTTTTTTCGTCTGAAGGACCATTTTAGGAAGTATCGATTGAAAGCAAATAAAAGAACCCTATTTATTGGGAATTGTGAACTTTTTGTTATAATAAAGTTGTCTTTACAATTTTGTATACAATTATTTTGATTTAAAGAAAACTTTAACATTTTCAGTTCGAAGGACCATTTTGTGAAAAATGTTTAATTTGAAATATTTTGAAAATTTAACTTGTATAATGTTTTTTTTTTAAGTATTAAAACATAAAATAGTTATGTCCCTATTGAAAATCCCCTCCACATACAAATCATCTTCGAACTGAATAAGTAACTCTTTTATTTTAATCCCTAATGGAATTCGCCCAAAATTTCTTACTTCACTGAGCTAAAGATCGTTACTCGCTGCTTCTAGTCATCACTTTATAGAGGTGTGTAGTTTTAAGTTGAACAAAGATTTGTCTCTTTGTCCGTCTGTCCGTCGGTTTTACGGGCGTTTTGTTGATTTCTTAGAGCTAATTTTTTTGGTGTTCAGCGAAAGCTTATATAAGGTGTAAGCTTAAAGCACCGCTTAAACATTTTTTTTGGTGGTGGTGGTGATTTGAAATAACACATGAAACAACAACTTAAATTGATATTATTTTTGGCTGGTCTTTAAAAAAGATGATGATGATGATAATGAAGATTTTGAAATACAAAAAAAAAATTAAAGCTACTACTTCATAAAGAGGAAGGTAAGCTAAGAAAATTTAATGAATTTTGGGTATAACAAAAGCTCATATGGCAATGGGAGTGTTACATTAAGTTAACAAAGAATAATTAATACAGATTTGTAAATAGTTTAAAGTTTATTGAGGGAAAAATTTTAAGCTCTCACTCAAGAAAACTGCTTAAGGGTTCCAAAGCTTTTAACTAAAACTCAAGCAAAAAGCTTAAGTGTTACATTGCTTAAAAAAACTAAGTAATAATTTAAACCTAAATATTTAAGTGTTCCAAAGCTTTAGCTTTAATAAGCTAGTTTATGAACTGATCATATTCTTGAGCATAACTTCCCTTTAAAAGTATAAACAAGAGGTGGGAAATTGATGAATATGATTGAAATAAAATGAGTGAATATGAAACAGGAATAAAATATATTTTGATCATATATTTTTTTGATAAAAAAAACCCAAAAAAACTAAATAAAAAACTCCTCGTTGTTTGCTGACTGAAATTGAAGGCGGTTACAGTTGAAATCGAATTTAGTTACGGGCGTTACAGTTTGCCGTTGTTTAAGGCATATTAATGTTTTTGAAATGTATATTCCAAAAAAAAAAAGAAATATTTTACAGTTTAGAAATACGATCAACCAAATTTTGTTTGTCTTGCCAGATTGAAAATGAAAAATTACTTAATGCCACTGTAAGTTTTTTCGGCCAAACTTAATGAAAATTCTTTATAAACAAAAAAAACATAGTTTTCAAAAGTTCATTTCAAATATGTATAACAAAACTAGCTGTCATCACTGAAATAAATGGCAAAAACTATGCTAGTGATGAAATTGCTTTGTTTCTTTTTATTTTTTTTTCATTTCATTTGGCAAAATTGAAGTTGAAGACAAATAGTTAATCTGTGTTTAAGGAAGAACAATAAACTGTGTGTTTAATTTATGTAGCGTAACCAAATTGCCAATAATGAAGTGTCTGTCTGTCTCTATATTCTTTGCGAAATGAGTTAAAAATGGGGGTAGAGTTTGTATGAAAAGCGAGAGTAGTTTTTAATGACATTTACGCACACATACATACTCTCTCTTTTATTTTAAAAAAGAATTTTATTTCAAAAAGTGTTAATATAATAAGAAATAAACATAAACATACCTTAACGAATCGCCATTTTTATTGTTTGCAAGTTTTAATGTCCTGCCAGCAGTTTTGCCATCATGACAGTTGTCAAAATGACAGCTAAAATTAAAGAAAAGAGAGGGAAAGACAATTAGGATTTTACAAACAAGTAACAAAAACACAAGAATTATAAAAAAAAACAGTTTTATAGTCTAGTAACAGATCGCTTTAAATCTAGCAAAAAAAAAAACCATACAAATATCCAATTTCACTTTAATTTGCCCAATATTTGTTCAAATTAAATTCAAGATAGAAATGGTCCTTCGACAAAAAAAATCTACATCTTATTCAAATGGGAGAAAAAAAACATCATTAAAATGAATGCGTACTCTAATTTTTACGTTTACAAGTTAAATTTAAAAAAATTTAAAATTAAAAATTTTCATAAAATGGTCCTTCGATCAGAAAATATTAAAGTTTTGTAACACAAAATTTTTTTAAATCGACATTTTGTTAGAAATGGAAAAAAGATTCTCTTAAAAAAAAACATTTCCAATTTCATTTGCAAAATAATTGTTCATGTTAAAGTAATCAGCGAATTGGTCCTTCTGATTAAACATTTTCAAATAATATGGAAATTGTAATTTCAACAATCGACACGGCTCCAACGACTGGAAATTGATAAAAACATCATTAAAATGAGTAGGTATTATAATTCATACATCTACAAGTTAAATTCCAAAAATTTTCAAATAAAAAATTTTCACAAAATGGTCCTTCGAACTGAAAATATTTAGGTTTTTATAAAAAACATTTTTAATCGACATTTTGTGAGAAATATAAATAAGTTTCCTTATAGTGAAAAATCGCTTTAAAACAAAAAATTTCAATTTCCATTTAACTTGTACAATAATTGTTCAAATTAAATGTAATTAAGGAATTGGTCCTTCTGATTAAAAATTTTCAAATATTTTGGAAATTGAATAAAAAAAATACAGAATTATAAAAAGTCTCATTAAAACCTAATACATACTATTATTTATATACATATCTACAAGTTAAATAGCAAAAATGTTCTAATTAAAATTTTACATAAAATGGTCATTCGAACTAAAACAAATTAAACTGGTCAACAAAAAAACACTTTTAGCATGTAACAAGAAAACTTTTGTATAACTATATTGAAACAAGGATAAGGATAACAGAAATATAATAAGAATGTTCGATTTTATTCTATGTTAGAAAACAAATTACACTGGTCAACAAAAAAACACTTTTAGCATGTAACAAGAAAACTTTTGTATAACTATATTGAAACAAGGATAAGGATAACAGAAATATAATAAGAATGTTCGATTTTATTCTATGTTAGAAGTTTATATCAACAAATTTACATTATTTTGTTATAATGTAATATAAACGTGAATGTATCTTTATGATTTTCTTCTGTATTTTGCTTAAGAAATGTCTCTTTGTCCTGACCCTAATATCCCTTTAATCGAGAGGCCAAAAGTTCTGCCTGTAGTTTGGACAAAATTAAGTCATCTAATGAGTCAAATTAAGCAGATTTGACTCATTAGATAAGATAGTTTCTTGAATGTTAGTCTCTAATGAATCGTTTTCGATTGCTTCTGGCATAGCTCACCGATCGGAACTTAGAGCTTGATTTGCTTTTATTCTTTTCTTTCTGCTTGTACATGTAGGAGAATTTAATTTCATTACATATTGCAGCACTGGCTGTAACACAAAAACTAGACCAGATCAAATCAAAATAAATGTGGTATTCGAATGATGGTAGGTAGGTAATTCAAAATTATTAAGTACATTTCATGTTACAAAATTTTGTTGACCAGTGTTAGTGATAAAAAAACTTTATTGTTACCAAAGGTTCACATTTCTATATTAATTTCATTATTTTTCTTTACTAAATGGAAATTTCCAAAAATGGTCCTTCGGACTTAAACGTTAAGTTTGCTAAAAATAAATTCTAACTATTTTGGATCAAAAATCTCTTTTAAACAAAATATTTCCTATTTATCTTTAAATTGTGTAATAATTGTTCAAATTAAAGTAAAAAACGAAATGGTCCTTTGGACTAAAAATGTTTATACGAGTATATTATGGCCATTGGAAACAAATCATAATTTATCCATATCTAAAACATAGTTCGTACTATGTGGTAACAAAAAGTTCATAATCAATCAATTTGGTTCTTTTTATTTGCTTTGAATTGACATTTTCAAAAATGGTCCTTCGTGCAACAAAAAAAAAAATAATAATTTCTGTAAAAAAGTCTCAATTTGCAATATAAAATCTATTGAAAGTAAATTTCCAATTTCACTTTAATTTGTATTGGGTGTATAACTTAAAAATGCGGGATTTTTTTCAAATTTTTAGCTCTTTTTTTGAAACATTTGTAAAATTTCAATTTATTCAAAGTATTGGCCATGGTTAGCTATTATCTTTTTCCATCTTTCTAGCAACATATGGATTCCGAGCCAAAAGAACTGCTCATCTTTTGAGACCAAGAACGAATCAAGCCAATTTCGGATACTCTGTTCTGAAGTGAAGCGTATCCCAGAGAGAGGGTTCTGCATTGATCGAAACAAAAAGTTGTCGGACGGGGTATGCTGCTCGCAAATATTTTGAAATTGCTGCTTGAGTAGCTCCCAATAATTTTACAAGCTCTTGTTGAGTTTGACAACAATCTTGATGAAATAATGTCTCCAATTCTTGGTCTTCAAACTTGTTTGGCTGGCCTGTGCGATATTTGTCTTCCGTGTCAAAATCACAACTTTTGAAAAACAACTTTGTTGTTTACTTAATATTGTTCAATAACTAAGTGAGAATAAATGACAGATATGTACCCTTCAAAATGACGTATAAGTTATTAAAAGATACGCCATCTATTGTACATCCCTAATTTTTGCTAAAAAAATCTCTTGAAAATTGGGAAACAACAAGTAAGAGTGTTATAATCGACTGTGCCTGTGTAAACCCACCATCAGTATGTGGGCATACAAACATGTTTTTCTGTTATAAGGGATATATGGGGGATAGGGTCAATTATGGATCCTCACAAAAGTTAGGAGAAAGATTTTGGTTCATATAAAACCAATTTCATCACGATGTTAATTATTATTTTTGTATGAAAACTGTCAGCATAACTATTAGTTACAACATAAACAGAATTCGTGTTAATGGGAGTAAGACAATTATGAATGTTCAAGTCATTTTCTAAGGAGGATATTGTATGGGTGAAATCATGAACCGATATTACCCATTTTTCAATACTAAACAAGTCTTACACACATAGAGTATTTGTGGAAAATTTCAGCCAGCTAACTTCTCTTGTTTGGACCCTATTGTGTTTTCAAAAGACAGACAGACGGACGGACATAGTTAGATCGTCTTAGAATCCTATGATGTACCAGAATATATATATACTAATCTAGGTCTGCGACAAATATGTTGATATGGTGGGTATAAAATGATTCTCAATTCTAATGGGTGTCACAAAACTGACGCAAGATTTGAAGAAATTATGACAATAATCCATTTTTTAGTATTTTACAAATATTATAGCAATTTTGACATTGTTTACTAATAGTTTACCTAATGTTGACAAAATGTAAACAATTGATTTTTAACGTAATTTCAATTATTGACACGGCATTAAAGATTCTAAAATGAGTTGAAGCTAATTTTGCGTTATTTACACTTTGTAAAGAATAGATTTCTTGTGTATTTGATAAATTCCTTCATAGTTTCAAAGTGCCGGAATCGCTATTACGCCTCTTTTACATTATTTACACATTATTTACACCATGTAAATAATCCAATTTTTAAGTATTTTACAAATTTAACATAGTTTTACAGTAATACTACTGATATAATAGCATTTTTACATTGTTTACCTATTGTTGACAAAATGTAAACAATTGATTTTTAACGTAATTTCAATTATTGGCATGGCTTTAAAGATTCTAAAATAAATTGAAGCTAATTTTACATTATTTACATTTTTTTACACTTTGTAAATAATAGATTTCTTGTGTGGTCTTGTGGTCTGCGACAAATATGTTGATATGGTGGGTATAAAATGATTCTCAATTCTAATGGGTGTCACAAAACTGACGCAAGATTTGAAGTAAATTATGACAATAATCCATTTTCTTTAGTATTTTAAAAACATTATAGCAATTTTTACATTGTCTACATATTATAGACATAATGTAAACAATTAATTTTTTATGTAATTTCAATAATAGACACGGCTCTAAAGACTGGAAATTGAAGCAAAGATTTTTTTACATTATTTAGACATTGTTGACACTATGTAAACAATGGATATTTTCAGTACTCTACAAACTTTACAAAGTTTTACAATAATAACGTTAATTTTACAGCTTTTTTGCATTGTTTACATATTATTGACATAATGTAAACAATTGATTTTTGATGAAATTTTAACAATTGACACAACTTTAAAGATTTTATAATAAATTTAAACATAATTTTACATTTGTACACTATTTACACATTGTTTACATAATGTAAACAATTAATTATTAGAACAACTTCTTAGTGTAAGTAAAATTCTGAAAAATTTTTATCATTAAAATTATAATTAAGTTTATTTTGAATATCCTCTAAAACTAGAAACGTTTATAATAAGTATTATTTATTCCAACTGAAAAGGTACCACAAAATTCCTCAAACTCATTTTAATGTTGTTTTAAGGTTTAAGCCATTTCAATCTAACAGCTGATAGAGATCATAATTGATCAATTTTGATATGCTCAGTGAATTTCAAAACAAAAGGTTCTTTTTTTTTTTTGCTGACGAAGGCACATGTCACATCTTAAAGTTGCTCGCTTTTACTATTCTTTCTACATAGTTTTGTTTTTTTGACAGTTTCCTTTAAAAGCGTGACATTTTATTGACACATTTTTTCTTGTGTTTTGCTGAGGTGTGCTTGGAAAAGATCTATGACAACAAAAAATCTTGAATAAGAGAAGAAAAATACAACATTATGTCAAAGTTTTGTTTTATTTTAGTTACAGTTTTGAAAATGACACTGATTATATTTAAACTCCGTAACGAAATAAAAACAAGATGAGAAAGAGTATGTATGAAATAAAAATCCAAACAACTATAGATCAATTTCCAAATAGAAAAAGAAACGTGCCGACCGACCGACCGACCAACCAACTGAGACCGCAACAAATTTATTTACAACACAACAAAATAATGGAAATACACACACACATAACAAATAAAACACAGAGAGATATAGAGAGAAGCTCGACTCTGCTTACAAGCAAATGAGCCAGCCAACCAACCAGCCAGCCACAGCAGCTGGCCCCTAGCGAGGATAATCTCTTGTAAAATAGTTATACAATCCCCTGAATGATCAATAATAACCAAAAAACACATACTAAAATACTAACTTACTAACAATGCTTTTATGTATATGTATGATGATCATGTGCCAAAAAAAAAGAACAGCATATGATGATGATCATGACGGTGATCATCCTTAATTCATATAAAAATTCCTTTACGTATTTTCCTTCCTTTTTTTTTTTTTTGGTTGTAATGTTTGTTAATACAAACGTAACTAATTTGTGAGACAATAAAACTAGAAACTCATCTCATTAACAAAATTAAAAGTGTGAAGTTTAAATCTTTTTATTATTTTTTTCTCTTATTTTGTTCAGAATGGACATATGTTACTAAGAATGTTAGTGATCATAATTTTAGGGCACATGTTAGAGACTTTAGTGTGTTAAAATGTGGGTGATGCTATAAGAATTTAATTTAAAGTGAATGACAATAAGTCTAATTAAATTTTGAAAAATAGCTTGAATGCAAAATTGTAATATAAACTACTTAGCATACATTATAAAACAGCATTATTGCATATAAATCCTCTCTTAGGTGATTTACATGCAGTTTACACCATGTCAACATTAGATTTTATATCAATTTTACAAGTTTGTCATAGTTTTGCGACAATTATATCAATGTATAATTGCATTTTAACATTCATTACATATTGTTGACATAATGTAAACAATTGATTATTGGCGTAGTTTCAAGTTTCGCCTTTAAAGATTCAAAATTAATTAAAAGCCTTTTTAACACTATTTACATATTGTTGACACCATGTCAACAATCGATTTTGTATGTATTTAATAAATTTTCCACAGTTCCCAACCGTTAGATTTAACATTAATCTTACACTTCTTTTACGCCTTTGTCTTTTGTGTGGATGTTGCTGTTTTTTTCTGTGTGTGTGTGCTTTGTGTTTCAAGCAGGAAACACTTGCTACATATTTTCGCCTAAGGTTGTAATGTTTCAACTCCTCATACAGGTCAATTTTTGTTTAATATCTCAAACGTTAGATTTAACATTAAGTATATTTTGCATTGTTTACATATTATTTACACCATGTAAACAATCCTATTTTTAAGTATATTACCCATTTTACATAGTTTTTGAAGAATACTACTGATATGACAGCATTTTTACATTGTTTACCTATTGTTGACAAATTGTAAACAATTGATTTTTAACGTAATTTCAATTATTGACACGGCTTTAAAGATTCTAAAATGAGCTGAAGCTAATTTTGCGTTATTTACACTATGTAAAGAATAGATTTCTTGTGTATTTGTTAAATTTTTCATAGTTTCAAAGTCCGGAATTGCAATTACGCCTCTTTCACATTATTTACACCATGTAAACAATTTAATTTTTAAGTGTATTACCAATTTTACATAGTTTTAGAGTAATACTACTGATATAACAGCATTTTTACATTGTTTACCTATTGTTGACAAAATGTAAACAATTGATTTTTAACGTAATTTCAATTATTGATATGGCTTTAAAGATTCTAAAATAAGTTGAAGCTAATTTTTCATTATTTACATATTGTTTACACTATGTAAAGAATAGATTTCTTGTGTATTTTATAAATCCTTCATAGTTTCAAAGCTTTAGAATTGATATTACGCCTCTTTTACATCATTTTTATATTATTTACACCATGTAAACAATCCAATTTTTAAGAATTTTACAAATTTTACGTAGCTTGAGAGTAATACTATTGATTTAACAGCATTTTTACATTGTTTACCTATTGTTGACACAACGTAAACGCTTGATTTTTAACGTCATTTCAATTATTGATACAGCTTTAAAGATTCTAAAATAAATTAAAGCAAATTTTACACTATTTACATATTGTTTACACTATGTAAAGAATACATTTCTTGTGTATTTGATAAATCCTTCATAGTTTCAAAGTGCCATAATTGCGCCTCTTTTACATTATTTACATATTATTTACATCATGTAAACAATCCAATTTTTAAGTATTTTACATATTTAACATAGTTTTAGAGTAATACTCTTGATATAACAGCATTTTTACATTGTTTACCTATTGTTGACAAAATGTAAACAATTGATTTTTAACCTAATTTCAATTATTGATATGGCTTTAAAGATTCTAAAATAAGTTGAAGCTAATTTTACATTATTTACATATTGTTTACATTATGTAAATAATAGATTTCTTGTGTATTTGATAAATCCTTCATAGTTTCAAAGAGCCAGAATTATTATTACGCCACTTTTACATTATTTACATATTATCTACAATCCAATTTTAAAGTATTTTACAAACTTTACATGGTTTTATAACAATAATATTGTAATTACATCATTTAAATATTGTTGACATAATGTAAATTGATTTTTAACGTAATTTCTACAATTATCAAGTCTTTGAAGATTCCAAATCAATTGAAAAATTCGTTAAACTTATTTACATATTGTTTACACCATGTAAAGAATCGATTTTTTATGTATTTAATACATTAACTCAAATGCAAACAAGGTTTACTTGATTAATTTTAAAAGTCTAGTTTTTGAACTTACAATTTTTGCAAACTAAAGACTTTTTACCAATGATATTAATTTAAAGAAAACTAACTTATTACACCTAAAGTTACTAAAATTTCTAAGCAAAAATACAAACTGAAAACGTGACAAATCAACCTGTTGTGGTGTTTAAAACATGAAAATTAAAACAAAACATTTGACATTTTTGCAATGAATGAATATTTGCTGCAACACAAAGAAAACCTTAAACATGAATGAAAATTTTGTAACATTTTATTTGTTCGAAATAACAGAAACTAGAAACAATAAAAATCACAATATCCTTTTTTTTTTTGTGTCCAAAAACACATAAGCGTATCATAAAGTCACGTTGTACTTACATATATTGCAAGCAAAAATTGTCTCAAAATATATAAATCCATCAAAATATTTTTTACAACTTTTTAAGCCTTTGTTGGTTGACTTGACTGTTAGTTGACTTGACTTGAGCAAAAATTCTGTTGAAATCAAAATCGGCTTCTAAACACCTCGAACAAAAACCAATGACACGGTGTTGGCAAACTACACAGAAACTGAATAAAAAGTAACAAGTAGAGAATAATAACTTAAAAGATCAAGCAAAATAAGAATAAAGAAATGAAAAAGAAACAATAAATTGAAAGATTGTAAAATAACTGATCCGATAAAAACGCCTCTAGCTCAAGATCAAGATCATGTAGATTAATAAAGTCATAGCCAGCAACCTTTTACTACTAGCAGCTCAACAACACACGAACAGGTTTATGAACTGCAATAGAAAATTGAAATAATTTCCTTTAGCCAAAGAAGAAAAACAAAAACAAAAAAAAAAGAAGGCGTTAAAGAATTATGAATTTACAATTTATTTGCTTAAGGATCTTGTGCCACTCACTGGCAGGAGAGACAGAACACAAAGGTAGAAACGGCACACGTAGAGGTTGTATATCGATCGATTGATCCATCCATCCAACTATCTATCTATCTATGTATCTATCTTCATTTACAACAAGTGGATTAAATAAGTGCTTGATCTTACACTTCTTTTACGCCTTTGTCTTTTGTGTGTGTGTGTGCTTTGTGTTTCAAGCAGGAAACACTTGCTACATATTTTCGCCTAAGGTTGTAATGTTTCAACTCCTCATACAGGTCAATTTTTGTTTAATATTTCAAACAGCTACAACTCTATATATGTGTACCAAGTCATCAGCTCTTACTTTTGCCAGAAAAAAGGCGACAAAGATAACAAAATTTAAAAACGATCACCAGAGCACACAACTTAAGTTACTTGCTGCTTTACACTGAGAGAAAGAATATGCTAATCGTTAATGTTTGCTCACTGTAAATGTGTATCAGTCATGGATGGAAAACAGATGAGTCAAGCTCTTGCCTTAATCATGGCTCTTTATGTAGAACAATTATAGCTTCAATCATCGCTCTTAATATTGTGCATTTATAGCTTCAATCATGATTCTTTATATAGACAAAATAGAGCATCAATCATGGTTCTTTATGTCGACGAATTATAGCTTCAATCATTGTCATTTATGTATACTATAGCTTCAATCATTGTTCTTTATAACTTCAATCATAGCTCTTTATATCAACAACTTATAGCTTCAATGATGGTTTTTTATGTCGACTTCTTAATTTCGTGCTTCAATTGGTTCATAATATAGACCAATAATACCTATAATCGTGGTACTTTATGCAGACAAAATATAGCTCCAAACATTCTTCTTTATATCGACCAATTATAGCTTCAATCATCGTGAATTTATAGCTTCAATAATGATTATTTATGACCACTAAATATAGCTTCAATCATAGTTCTTTATAGCTTTAATCATGGTTCTTTATGTCGACCAATTATAGCTTCAATCATCGCTCTTAATATCGTGAATTTATAGCTTCAATTATGGTTATTTATGACCACTAAATATAGCTTCAATCATTGTTCTTTATAGCTTCAATCATGGTTCTTTATTTCGACCAATTACAGCTTCAATCATTGTTCTTTATGTCGACCAGATATATTTTCAATCATGGTCATTTATGACCACTAAATATAGCTTCAATCATGGTTCTTTATGTCGTCCACTTATGGCATCAATAATTGTTCTTTATGTCGACAAGTTATAGCTTCAATCATGGCTCTTTATGTCGACCAATTATAGCTTCAATCATCAATCATGGTTATTTATTACCACTAAATATAGCTTCAATCATTGCCAATTATAACTTCAATCATCACTTTATATGTCAATCTACTATAGCTTTAATATTGTTCTCAATATAGACCAATTCTACCTTCAGTCATGGTTCTTTATATTGCCCAATATTGCTTAAATAATAGTTCAATTCGAACTTCAATCATGGTTCTTGAATCATAGTTATTATTAAAGTCCAAATCTAGCTTCAGTCACGTTCTTTTAAAGTTCAATTTAACCTCAATCATGGTTCTTTATCTATTAATTTTTTGGGTCTATGACTTAATATTGCGGGATTTTAATAGATGGCGTATCTCTTGAACGCGGTTTTTGTTTTTAATAACTTATATGTCATTTTAAAAGGTACATGTTTGTCATTTATTCTCACTTAGTTATTGAACATTATAGTGTACCATTTTATACGGAAGACAAAGATCGCACATCCAGCCAAAAAAGTTTGAAGACCAAATTCCTTTCCTCTCAGTGTACTCACTTATTACTCCACCAACAACTACACTGAACACTTAAAGACGCACTGAGAAAATAAACTCATCAAATATCATGCAACTTGACACTGATCTTTTTCGCCTGACTTTTTTGTTAAAGTGATGTATATTCAGTTGAAGTTGCTAGTTGCTGTTGCAGCATTAAACACTTTATGTACTTGTTGTTGTTGTTGTTGCTGCTTACTTACGCACATACATTCACAATACATAGTGACAGGCAGCCCAGTGTGTGTGTGTGACGTTTTTGATTTTGATCCGATTTAATTTGGATTACAAGTAAAATCCGGTGGTAAGACCAGTAAACGCCTACAATGCTATAAACGAGAAGAAGAAATTTTGTGCAGTTTTGCAAAAAGTCATGTTGTGCCAAGGATTAAATTGAAAACAAGAACATGCCTATGAAGTTGGTGAATCCTTTTTTTTACCAGCATTTCATTGTACCTTAGTGGTTAGCAATATAATGCTCTCTCATTTTCTCACTCTGCTGTTGGCATGTGTTTAAAACTTGTTAACAACAAATTGAAAAAGTCACAAGATTTCTTAGGGAATTTGTTACCAATTCTATGCTTGTATTTTAGGTATTGTAGATTTAACTCGAGCTTAGCTTTGTTGAGTTTACTAACATTTATTAGAGTCAGAAGATTATCAGCTTAATGCTAGAATACCTTACAAAATTCTCCCACACTTATACACTTTATTTTGCGAAACTTTCACGTAATCTTGTCCCACAAATTGTTATGTAGGAGATGTAGCCTAAAATTGTTGTAACTGCTCTTTAGAACAGTAAGCAACAGGAAGCTAAAGTTGGAGGGGGGTAGTGCAAGTATGTATTTAAAATGTGATTAATACGGTTAAAATGGGTGTAACTAATACTTGTAGGTCATGCTGTCTTAATATAATTTACTTTGGCTAAAATAATTGAGCAAAAACTTATTATTCGGAAATATAATTCTTAAAATTTTTGCTCAATAATTTAAGGAAAATCTAAAATGTTCATCACTTAAAGTTTTAAAGATGACAAGCGTGTTAAATTTTTAATAATTTTCTTTGCTAAATGAATTTTTTGCTATTTGGATTAGTAATGTTAACAGTAATTTAATGTTTAAGATTATAGAGACCTTCTTTACATTCTGAGACCTTCTTTACATTCTGAATAACAAGTCTAATTGTCAATCGTTTTTGAATTTTGGATTTGTTCGGATTTGCATCTTCTTGGTTTTAAAACAACTGTTATTTGTTGCAAAATTTCCTCAAACCATTGATAATTTTCTCCAAAGTTTTTTAATGAAGGAAAAGGTATGAAAGTTCGAATTTCCTGCTTCTTAGTTTAGTCATTTCTGCTGGGAGATGATAAAGTTTGGAAGATGTGTATTCATTTCCAGATTTTGCTAACTTTTGCCTAAATAAATTTATCCTTTCAAAACCTTTCTCTTGAATCCTCATTAAAACGTATAAACGTTTGTGTATTCTACATTATTTCCAAAAAAAAAAAAAAAAAAATAACCATTAATTTCAATAAGCCATCAATAATTTAAAAAAAAAGCCAAATTCGAAATGGTTGTCATTTGTATGCTGTTCATAGGATTTCAGAAAACATTTTATTGTATACATTTTAGAAAAAATCTCAGGGAAAATGGAGTTTTTCCACCACCACTACCACCACCAATCGCTAATAATACCACTACCACCTTCATTTTGCCATTATTAGTAAAATCAAATGCATAAACTCACAAACTCATTCAGAAAATTTTAGAAAAAAAAAAACAACAACAATAATAATGAAATAGTACTAGTACAATACAAATATACTCTGTCATATGTATATAAAGTACAATAAATAAGTATTTCCCCCTTTTTCCCTTGTTTCGATCATTTTTAATAATGTGTTTCTACATTTGTGAATTGTGAACAACAATGTTCACACAATTGCTGTGAATTCAAAAAGTCAAATATTTCCACGACAACCATCTCGTTGTTGTCCCATTACAACCCAATTCTTATTATTTGCCAACAGTGTGTCAGGCCGACAGACGGACAGACAAAAGGACAGACGTATGTACTCATACACTCTCAATTTTATTGCGAGTTCCCTCGAATAAAATTTGTTTATTTTTTTTTTGTGCTGTACGTTTTCCAACGTACATACATTTGTGTATTCGCATGTTTTCTCCCATCAGCAACAAAGTATGACATTTTAAAAATATGCCCAACATTTATATGTCAAGAAGGTGGGGAAAAAGTGGGTTTGCAAAAGCCTACTAGCCTTAAAATAGTACGATTTGAGCAGATTGTGGTTCCTTAAGTCGACCATTTCTGGATTCATTCGTGGTTCTTTGAGTTGCCCAATTCTAGATTCATTCGTGATTCCTTAAGAACCCCAATTCTAGCTTCATTCGTGATTCTTTAAGTAGCCCAAGCTTTATTCGTAGTTCTTTAAGTAGCCAAATTCTAGCTTCATTCGTAGTCCCTTAAGCAGCCCAATTCTAGCTTCATTCGTGGTTCTTAAGTAGCCCAAGCTTCATTCGTGCTTCAAGCTTCATTCGTGCTTCCTTAAGTAGCCCAAGCTTCATTCGTGCTTCAAGCTTCATTCGTGCTTCAAGCTTCATTCGTGCTTCCTTAAGTAGCTCCATTCGTGGTTCTTAAGTAGCCCAATTCTAGATTCATTCGTGCTTTTTTAAGTAGCCCAATTTTAGCTTCATTCGTGGTCCCTTAAGTAGCCCAATTCTAGCTTCATTCGTGGTTCTTAAGTAGCCCAATTTTAGCTTCATTCGTGGTTCTTTAAGTAGCCCAATTCTAGATTCATTCGTGGTTACTTAAGAAGCCCAATGCCCAATTCTAGTTTCATTGGTGGTTCTTTAAGTAGCCCAATTCTTGATTCATTCGTGGTTCCTTAAGAAGCCCAATGGCCAATTCTAGTTTCATTTGTGGTTCTTTAAGTAGTCCAATTCTAGATTCATTCGTGGTTACTTAAGAAGCCCAATGCCCAGTTTTAGCTTCATTCGTGATTCTTTAAGTAGCCCAATTCTAGATTCATTCGTGGTTACTTAAGAAGCCCAATGCCCAATTCTAGTTTCATTGGTGGTTCTTTAAGTAGCCCAATTCTTGATTCATTCGTGGTTCCTTAAGAAGCCCAATGCCAAATTCTAGCTTTATTCGTGGTTCTTTAAGTAGCCCAATTCTAGATTCATTCGAGGTTCTTTAAGTAGCCCAATACTAGATTCATTTTTGGTTCTTTAAGTAGCCCAATTCTAGATTCATTCGTGGTTCCTTAAGAAGCCCAATGCCCAATTCTAGTTTCATTGGTGGTTCTTTAAGTAGCCCAATTCTAGATTCATTCGTGGTTCCTTAAGAAGCCCAATGGCCAATTCTAGCTTTATTCGCTGTTCTTTAAGTAGCCCAATTCTAGCTTCATTCGTGGTTCTTTAAGTAGCCCAGTTCTAGCTTTATTCGTGGTTCTTTATGTATCCCAATGCCCAGTTTTAGCTTCATTCGTGGTTCTTTAAGTAGCCCAATTCTAGATTCATTCGTGGTTCTTTAAGTAGCCCAATTCTAGCTTCATTCGTGGTTCATTAAGTAGCCCAATTCTAGATTCATTCGTGGTTCTTCAAGTAGCCCAATTCTAGCTTCATTCGTGGTTCTTTAAGTAGCCCAGTTCTAGCTAGATACGTGGTTGTTTAAGTAGTTCAGTTCTAGCTTCATTCGTGGTTCTCTAAGTAGCCCAGTTCTAGCTTCATTCATGATTATTTAAGTAGCCCAATGCCCAATTCTAGGTTCATTCGTGATTCTTTAAACGATGTTATTTTAAAGTCCAATTCTGGCTTCAATCGTGGTTCTTGTAAAGTCCAATTCTAGTTTCAATCGTGGTTGTATTAAATTCTGGCATTAGTGGTGTTTAAGAAGTAAAACTCTAGCTTCGATCAACGTTCCTTTAAAATACAATTCTAGCTTCAGCCGATGTTATTTTAAAGTCCAATTCTAGCTTCAGTCGTGGTTCTTTTAAAGTCCAATTCTAGCTTCAGTTGTGGTTCTTTATATAGTCCTAGTTAAGCTCTTCATATAGATTTCATCACGGATGTTTTTAAAGTCCAATTCTAGTTTTATTCTTTATGTAGCCCCATGGATCATAATGTAGTAGAATTTGCTTAAAAAACCTTTTGGAATAATACATAATAAATAGCAAAAATTTTTTTTTTTTTAAATAAGGGTTTTTGATGTTTCCTTTTTTTGTGATTATAAGTATGTATTTACAATACATAGTGAAATAATTTTTTCCCAGTACCAAGAGTCTAAAATCTATAAAAAAGAGAGATTTATACAAACAATATTTTGTAGTTAACCGAGTTTTATGTAGAGTAGTGTGTAAGCTACGACACATGCACTCCGGCAAATACACACACTCACCCAAAAGACAAATCTTTGACGTTTTTCAAACACACATACGAGGGAACAAATACTCTCTACTCGTATATTATTATTTTATATATATATATATTTTTTTTTTTCATTTTGATAAGCGCATAAATTAGCGTGAAGCGTGCAAAAATTGTTGCTGACAAAAAAGGGTCTTTCAAACTCTCAGCAATATACACACCAACACGCACACAAACATTTGTGTGTGTGTATGTCAATTTTGGCAGCAATGTTGTTTGAGTATGTGTGTGTTTGAAGTAAAAAGTAAATGATTATTTTTATTTTATTTTCAATTTTTATTGTTCTAATCTAATATAAAACAATATTTTTGACACTTTTCGTGTATGTTGTTGCTGCTGCTGCGTTGTCTCGAGATTTCAATGCAGCTGCCTGGCATAAGCTTTGATTGTATATACGAGCGTATTGCAGCTTGCTCGTTGGATGACTGCATAAATGAATGAGTGACTGACTGGCTAGCTGGATGACGGAGTTGGTTACTTACTCGTATTTATTTGTAAGATGGATGATTTAATGGTGGTTCATTTTTAGGTTTCGAATGTTACGCTTATTTTGATTTGCTCGGTGGATGTTTACTTTTGGTTTTTATAAACGCTTGGTGTGTCAGACCTCTTGGCATTTCATTACTTGATTTTTTTCCAGGGATTTTGGGAAACTGTTGTAGTTTTTGACAGCAAAAAAAAAAAATAAAAACTGCAGTTATAGTTGTATGAAATTAATGGGGTTGTTAGCTCGGCCATATTTAATAAACATTTTGTTTTTGTTTAAAATTTGTAGTTCCGGTTTCATTATTCAGTTTGAAAAGAAAAACAGCTTTTTACTAAAGTGAGATAAGGATGATTTCCACCAGCACATATTATTTATAACTTTATAATTTTATAGCTTTATAACTTTATAATTTTATAACTTTATAACTTTATAACCTTATAACTTTATAACTTTATAAATTTATAACTTTATAACTTTATAACTTTATAACTTTATAACTTTATAACTTTATAACTTTATAACTTTATAACTTTATAACTTTATAACTTTATAACTTTATAACTTTATAACTTTATAACTTTATAACTTTATAACTTTATAACTTTATAACTTTATAACTTTATAACTTTATAACTTTATAACTTTATAACTTTATAACTTTATAACTTTATAACTTTATAACTTTATAACTTTATAACTTTATAACTTTATAACTTTATAACTTTATAACTTTATAACTTTATAACTTTATAACTTTATAACTTTATAACTTTATAACTTTATAACTTTATAACTTTATAACTTTATAACTTTATAACTTTATAACTTTATAACTTTATAACTTTATAACTTTATAACTTTATAACTTTATAACTTTATAACTTTATAACTTTATAACTTTATAACTTTATAAATTTATAAATTTATAACTTTATAACTTTATAACTTTATAACTTTATAACTTTATAACTTTATAACTTTATAACTTTATAACTTTATAACTTTATAACTTTATAACTTTATAACTTTATAACTTTATAACTTTATAACTTTATAACTTTATAACTTTATAACTTTATAACTTTATAACTTTATAACTTTATAACTTTATAACTTTATAACTTTATAACTTTATAACTTTATAACTTTATAAATTTATAACTTTATAACTTTATAACTTTATAACTTTATAACTTTATAACTTTATAACTTTATAACTTTATAACTTTATAACTTTATAACTTTATAACTTTATAACTTTATAACTTTATAACTTTATAACTTTATAACTTTATAACTTTATAACTTTATAACTTTATAACTTTATAACTTTATAACTTTATAACTTTATAACTTTATAACTTTATAACTTTATAACTTTATAACTTTATAACTTTATAACTTTATAACTTTATAACTTTATAACTTTATAACTTTATAACTTTATAACTTTATAACTTTATAACTTTATAACTTTATAACTTTATAACTTTATAACTTTATAACTTTATAACTTTATAACTTTATAACTTTATAACTTTATAACTTTATAACTTTATAACTTTATAACTTTATAACTTTATAACTTTATAACTTTATAACTTTATAACTTTATAACTTTATAACTTTTTAACTTTATAACTTTATAACTTTATAACTTTATAACTTTATAACTTTATAACTTTATAACTTTAAAACTTTAAAACTTTATAACTTTATAACTTTATAACTTTCTTTTTAATATTAAATAATAAAGTTACAGTTAACTTTATTATTTAATATTAAAAAGAACTTAACATTTTATTTAATTTTTTTCCAATATTTTACAATTTTCTCCCCTTTTCTTCGTTTTCTATTTGCAATTCAACTTTAAATGTATTTATTACATGCAACATTCTTTAAATCTATAAATTATAATACAATAAAATTAACTTTAAAAGAATAGCTAAATTAAACGTTAAACTACAATGCAGCTTCAAACTAGCCAGCCATAATGGCGTCCTCTAGGGAAAAGAAATAACTCACAACAACAATAATAATAAGCCAAATAGGAGAAAAATAATAAGTATAAAAGAACATAATGATTATTTGTTATTATTCCGATTATTATAATATTTCAGCATAAAATAAGCAGACACACTTATGTTGAATAGAAACAGGAAAAGAAAGGAATGCAATCTTTAAAATTCATTTAAGATTTAACAATTTTTAATTTAGAAGTTTGTTAGTCTTCATTTTTTATAATCAAGATTAAATTCCCTCAAAGCTCTGTCAATTCAATAATAAACCATATCGAGCCATAACCGCCAAAAAGACGTAAGCGCCATGATTATCGATTTTCGTTTTTTGATAAAGATCGATAGTACTCGATCATTCGCATCATCTCACAAAAAACCATCGCTGTATAATGTACCGTTACGATTTTACAGCAAAAACAATTTAGACGTATGTACAATTTATTGTTTGTATACATATTTTGTGACAACGAAGTGGCGCTTACGTCTTAAAATTAAAAACTAATTAAAATTTGTATTTTTATTCGTTTCAACAAATGAATTAAAATTTGTATTTTTACCAGTGTTTGTGCAATATGGAGTTGTGGCAACAAGTAGTAAGTGCATTGTTTGATATTAATATATATGTATACATATGTATATATCGATAAATTATTATTTTTTGGCGTTGTAAAACTTTTTTTCAGTTTTCAACCAAAAATGGTCTTGTTCCATATAGCGATACTGATTCTAATCATTCTTCTGAGCAAAAAAAATTTTCACAAACATGTTTTGCTTCGGAATCTTCAGATTCAGTACATACATAATCTGAGAATGAGATTGAAGAAGAGACATGTGTGGGTAAAAGGGGTTACAAAAAGCCAAGAATGTTACCAAAGAGATTACAAAATAAGAAACAACATGATACTAGTGTTCAGCCGAATCCGTGTGCAACTAAAAAATGTCAAAATCATTGTGGTGATAAGTTCACCGCATTCGATCGGTTAGCAATAAATGAACATTTTTGGGGTATTGGCAACATAATAAGACAAAAAGACTGGTTGTTATGTGCTAGCTTTGATCTCCGAAAGGTTTTAAATACTCCCCATGGAAAAAGTGTAACATTATTTTATTCTCGTAAGTATGCATACTATAATGAAAGCGTATATGAAAATGATACCAAAAATGGTTATTGTTTTTTGTGGGGAGAAACTGACGGGAAAAGAGGATGTAATGAAATTTCAACTGTGGTGTTTGAGTATTTAAAACTAGTGGATGAAAGGAGAATTCACTCTTCAATAAGTCTTTACTGTGACAGTTGTGCTGGTCAAAATCCCAACAAAGCTATGCTTGCCACATTAGTATATTTTCTTACAATTTAAAATTTTATAAACAACATAAAAATAACCATCATAGTATGTCCAGGCAATAGGACATACTATGATGCCTGTTGACTCTATTCATAGCACTATTGAGTCATTTACTCGAGATAAAACTATTTGGGCTCCTAGTGAATGGTATACTATGATTTCAAACGCAAGAACCAATCCCGAAAATTATAAATGCGTTATAATGAAAAATTCTGATATCAAAGACTGGAAAACATTTGCTCAAGCTATGTTTCCAAATTCAATTAAAATATCATTTCCAACATTACGTTCTGCTACTTTAGACAAAAATAATTCTATCATAAAACTTAAGTATGGATATTCTGATGATTCCGAAATTAAAGAATATGATCTCAACTCAATTGGACGTACAAGACGTAATACTGCTTTAATATCCAATGGACCTCTGCGTTTATACGATAGTTTATTAAACATTTCCTCAATCAAATACAAAGATTTAAAAACACTTTGTGATAAAAACATTATACCTGCAGGATTTCACAACGAATTTTTAAATTTAAAATACGACAAATCTATTAAAGATTCACTACCAGAAACAGATCAAGAAGACATTTAGTATTTACTTTAAAGTTAATTCTTTTTAAAACCATTGAACCATTACAGGATAAACATTATTTATATTTATGTAATTTAGAATTAATTACCATTAATTTTCTACTACTTATATGAATTTAACCAATGAATTTAATGTTAAAAACGTTAATTTTAATTTTTGTACACGAAAAGAATTTCAACAAAATATAAAAAATTATAACATAAATTTGTTTTTTAATAAAATCATAAGGACGTAACCGCCTTAACATAAAATATTGGTTAGACATCATGACAGCGAAAAAGACGTAAGCGACATAAATACCCGTTATCTTGGAAATATGTGAAATAAACTAAATGCAATGTATAGCTAAGAAGTAACAGTGTATACATACTCAATTTTAAGGTAATACTTAGACTTGAACAAAAGATATTTAAAAAAAACCTTCCCCTGTAAAATTTGGTTTTTGGCGCTTACGTCTTTTTGGCGGTTATGGCTCGATATGATCGATTGAACGAACAATCGATCGATTGCTGAATCGTTCCAGCGATGACTACAAAGTCTTTGAAAAGCCAATGCCATTGTTAAGATGTTGCATAAACAGAGGAAAGGAGTAGAGGAAGAAAAGCGAAGAGAAAGACAAGATGATAAAGTTAATAAAGATGTAGTATGAGCGAGAAGTGTGTATGTAATCTGAACGAGTAGAGACTATAATCAAATGAAGTATTGATCACGGAAATTGATTGTTGGATTTGTTTATGTTACATGTTGTTTACGAAAAGGGGTTTAAGACTTTTATGGTAGATTTGTTGTTGTTTTTTTTTATATTTATATTAAAAAGCTTTGCTAGACTTTTAGGCATTTCTGAGGCCAGCCAGCCAAACTGACGGCATTGGCAATATGATCATCATCATCATCTGCATGATCGTCAAAGCGTTTAAAGTGCGAGTATTGCAATTTGTTTTGTATTCTTTAAAGATAGCGCGCGAATTGGCTTTGATCATTTTATGGTTGTTTAAAGATTTTTTCCAATACAGACGCACGGACATACACACACTTTAGATATTGGAGCTAGGAAACTCCATTGTATTGGGCTTTTAACGCAGCATCTATAGACAATTTGCAAGACCATAGAAAAAACAGTTGCTGCTCTGTCAATTCCCTTGATTGTTATTGAATGAAGCTCATAATGAGTGTAATCATTATGATGGGCTTTAGCTTTGGCTGATGACTCATTTGGTTGGAGAGTTATTACCCCATGGAAGAAGAGCTTTTTTTTTTTTGCTTCACAAAGTTACTTTAAACAACTCGTTTGCAGTGCACTTGAGCACGTCGTAAGCCTGACAAATTCAAATAGCGGTTTGAAATGTTTCTTATATATTTTTTTTTCCATTCATTTTAGCACTCTGGTGGTGATGATGATGGTGGCCCATTGCTTGATCAGTTTTTTTGTTTTCCTTCACTTGAAAATAAATACGAAATAAAATGTTAAATGTTGATTGTTATTTGTTTCATTTGCCAGCATTTGCACCATATTTTCTTTTCCCAAGTCTTTGATCTTAAGCCGCCTCTTGCGCTCTCTTTCTCTCTCTATCTGTGGCAGTAACAACAGCAACAATTGCTTGATTTTATGTTGCTGACATTGTAATTTCTGTGTAGTGTTGGTTAGTTTGCGTTTCAAAGTGATTGTGAAATTTCTACTTATTTTGAATTCTTTGTTTCCATTTTATTGTATTTTTATAGAGCCAATGGTTTTGTTTATGGATTTCGTAATTTTCTTGGACAATGACCAGAGTTATAATGATATTTAACTACAGATTGTTTTATTTCTTTCTTATTTGTTTTTAATAACAAAATAATGAAAAAAATAAATAAAAAAAAGATTGTGATGTTTGTATAGCAGTCATCATGTCTCTGCTAAAAAGTGCTGGAATGAAGAGTGAGTGTCTGTCAATTAATTGGCTAAACAATTCAAAATTGGTTTTAAAAAATAGGGTTGTGATCACTTTTTCATTAAAATGAAAATCCTTTCCCCAACTTACTGTAGTTTTGGGATATTTAAAGACTCTCAATGATACTTGGATTACAGGATGATGATGATCTAATTATGAACAATTGGTAGTTTTATGTCATAAAAGTCACTGGGACCGAATGTTATTGAATCAGCAGATTTTAAAGCAGTATCGGCTCTTGTACTATTAATGATTAACTGTTGCTGCCTTATGTTCTTATTAATTATTCCTGCAAGGAGAATAAACTCGAGGGCTGTGTACATTCTTAAGTCTGGAAAGATCAATATCGATCACGTCTAAATTGTTTAGAGTTTCATCTGAATACACTGGAAAGAAAAGTATTCCAAAATCTTCTTAGATCATTGTTTCAATCTATTGTAGCAACAGAAACTTAATGAAAGGATCGGTTCTGTGTTCCTGTAGTATTAATTAATGGCTTTGTCGACGGAATAATGCAGCAGGAATATGGAAAGAAAGATTATCTATGATTGATCCAAATCTGTTATCCTTGCTCTGAGCATAAAATGAAGAGAAAGAAGGTTATTTCTCTACATGAGTTAGTAAGTATTTTGTATATTCTTCCTCCTGATGGAAGGCACATTTCCGAGTTCTTTTAGATCACAGCAGGAAGTTGGAAAGGAAGTATGTCTATCACTTTCCTAAGATCACTGCTGCAAATCTATTTTTAGCTGATCAATATCAATAAAATAAAGGACATAAACTGAAGCCTTTTTTATTACAAAAATAAGTAGTTTGGAAAATCAATCTCTTTATCTAGATGAACGGCTCGGTTCTGCGTTTCTCTGAAGAATGTACAAGTAAAATGGGAAGGAAGAGTGCTTATATTCTTCCTAGGATCAATGATCCAAATCTACGCATTAATTGAAATGAAAGATCTCTACATGTTCTTGATGGAAGGCTATGATTTTGGTTCTTTTAGTTACTGGTTTTGTAAACAGAATAATACAGCAGTAAAATGGAAAGGAAGCTCATCAGAATCCATAAAATAATGGGAAAAACAACTGAAGCTTTATTCACTAAATTACTTATTATCTTAAGAAATGTATCTCCTTTTTTTGATGAAAGTCTCTAGTTCTTCCTACTGGCTTTGCCAAAAGAAGAAAGCAGCAAGAATATGAAGAGGATCTAGAACCTTCCTAAGATCATTGAACCAAATCTATTATTGCAGCTTTACGAATGAAATAAAAAGGAAGATCTAAGTTCTTTATCTACATGAGCCAGTAGTATTTTATGAAAATATTTGCCTTTTTTTTTTTTGATGTAAGGGTCGGTTTTAGGTTTGTAAACTTAGGAACAGGTGTTCTCCCTCCGCTTTCATGGAACTTGTCACGGTGAAACAGTGGTGAAGTTGCAGAATCTTCATAGTAATATCGAAAATGAGTAGAAAGTATTATTGAAAAGTAATTGATCAATGAAATAGATTTTAGGATTTATTTGTTGCTCATAAAGAAGAGGATCCACTGAAGCTTTTTTCACGACATAAGCTAGTAGGAATTTTGTGAAAATCATTCTATTTAACTTGATGAAATTCTTAGTTCTGGGTTATTCTAGTATTACTGAATTTGTCAATAGAATAATACTTCTTCATCTAAGAGCATTTATAAAATCTGGTGCAGAATTTACTTCTGAAGTTTCAGGAGATTCATGGTGATATCGGAAATATTGTAAAAGACAAATTTTTTCCCAATATAAAACATATTTCGGAGTAAGGTCTTGTTTAACTGTTGGACTGCAATTGTATTTGGCAGTTGCTATAATCCCAAATATTGGGCCAAATATCTTGAGTTTCAGACTAAATGCCACGGATAGGACGATGAAGACAACAGTCGCTTGTTGATCCAGTAAAAAATCCATTGAAAAGTGTAGAAGGTTGGCTTCAATGATCATTCATTAGATCTATACTGCAATAGTGTGACCGATTATCATTTGGTGGATTGCTTTAGGAAAAAAAAAAAATTCCCCAATAGAATAGACGATAGTGTGCGGGACCATCAATCTGAGAGTTTTTATTTAAAATAAAACTTGATAACGCTACAAAGATAACAGAGAATGACCGCGGTCTATATCATCGGGGCCCCAAGTATTATAAAGGGTGTTTTTACGCCCGATAGAACTTACGAAATGGTTAACGGTCAAACGAACTGTCATACTGCGTTCACATTTTAACATTTATGATCAGTATACTCTGGTAGATTGACGCTTGAACAAAGCAAGCAAATCATCCAAATTTACCTTGAAAATCAGTCATCGGTTCGCGCAACTTATAGACATCTGTTTTATCGCAAAATTGTGTTCAGCGATTAGGTTCATTTTTGGCTTAACGGGTTCTTTAATTAACAAAATTACTGAATAAGGAGTGAGACCAATCCACAACAGACCCAATAGGCTGGTGGCATCATCATGAAGCCGGGGATCGCGTTACGGTGAATGGAGATCGTTACTGCATCATGATCAATGATTTTTTGTTTGAAAATATGGATGACATTGATCCGTGGGGAGATGTGGTTTCAACAGGATGGCGCTACGTCCCATACGGCGACTGCAACCATTGATTTATTGAAATCAAAATTTGGCGATAACAATTTTACATCTCTCGTTTATTTTCTGTGGGGCCACGTGAAATCACTGGTTTATGCTGATAAACCAGCAACATTTGACACCTTGGTGGACAGCATTGTTCATGTTATTCGTGACATAAGGCCTGCAATGCTCGGGCTTAAAAAACACCCTTCTATGGATGCGTTGATCAATTCCTCCATTTTCCTCCACTAAATTTGGTAGGAAAGGATATAGCAAGGAACTTGGAAATAGGTCTGTTATTAATTTATTAAAAGGACTAGATTGACCCGGTGCGCTTCGCTACCCCTGTCGATGTAAAAATCGGTTCAGCCGTTTAGTAATTATTGTTTAAAGACTAAAGGTACCAATTTTACCCGTTTTCCCCCCTTTTTATCCCTTTCTGGTCCAAGTATTAAAAAAATTTATAGCCTATTGACGCTTCCAAGTAAGGATCTATCTAAGTTCCAAATTTCAATAAAATCGGTTCAGCCGTTTAGGCGTGATGCTCAAACAAACAAACAAACAAACAAACAAACTTACAAAGACATTTATATATTTATATAGATTGGAAAGACCAGCGGTTATTGTTCTATGTAGAGTGTAACACTTTTCCAATTATCATGCAGAAACTTATATATTCATATGATACTAATACCATCCTGGATTCAGGATAAAATTCTGTATGCAGTGTATTCATTGTAAGAAAATACTTCTAGTGTCAGCCACCAACGTATATCTACGACACGAATAAAGAAAGTTATGTTTGGATTGTGTACCACACCTCTCCAGTTGTTATACACGAACATCGATATGGATCTAATAGGATCCAAAAATGATTAGAGAGAAGATTAGAGAGCGTAGCTTGAATCTGTATTTGCTACTAAAAATTCAAAATGTTCCTACCCCCTGAACAATTGTTGCTCCAGATCGGCTATTAGGTTTTGGTCGGAGATTGCTATTATGATTGTTGCGTATTTATACAATTGCCTTGGTTCAGGAGATCCTTCAGAAACCAACTTTCTACCAATGAAAATTGTTAGAAATAATTAAATCATTATGAACTACTTAATTTGAAACAGTTTCCTACATTATCCTTATTGGATAAACAAAATCCTTAATAAAATTTCTGTTGCTGTACTCATCGTTGTTTCCTCTCTGCGTGTAGCGTTTATATAGAATTTTCTATGCTATTTTGTTACGTTTATTTATCAAAATTCAATTTAGCTAAACATACCCCAAAATCATTCTCGTACTTAAAGTGCGTCTGTATAAATTTAGGTATACATACTTATGTGTAAAAAATTCTTATACAAACACTTAACAAACGTATAAAATTTCATAAAAACGAAATGTTTTCTTTTTTTTTCTTTTTGTATTTTGTGGCAATTTGATTTTATTTAATATATTTTCCTGTTGTTGTTTTTTTGTTGTGTGTATGTTTTTATTTTTTTGTCGAAGCGTTGATAAAATATGAACGGAACAGCATCAAAAATCTGATAAGGAACGCTTTAAATTCCATTACGTAACGCAAATTTACAAATATTAAATTTAAGTTTGTTGTTGCTAAAAACTTGTACTTTTACGTTTCTCGTGTGTGCCTGTCAATTTGTGTGTTTGCGTGTGTAACCGCAAAATATTCTATAATTTTTAAACGCCATTTAATACATTTAATTAAATGATCTACTGAAATCATTTTGATAAGTTTCACTGTGTCGTATTTTCCACTTGTATTTGAAATTGAGGCGTGAAAGTGTGTGAGAATATTTAATGGTGAATTATAGGAATTTAAAAGGTGTGGTTTTCTTCAACTAGTTTATTGATTTGGTGTTAGGTAAGGTAAGGATGTTAATCAGATGTTTGAGATACTTAATGATGTTGTTCATGATTCAAACAAAGTCTAAACTTTTTATAAATCCCTAAATATGCCACTAACCACATGTTACAAAGTTTATCGAAAGAGCTGATTCCAAAATCTCGATAATTTTCTCGTCCCTTCATTGCTATCATCATAGCTTCGGCAGACATAATTGTACTCAAATTCTATTCAAAGCTCACTTTTCCCCATGATCCCGTTATCACAAACTAGTACAGGATATCAAAAACATTCCTAATCGAGTATATATCCTACTTAGTACCAAGTATTGGAATATATGTCTGTGTCATACGATAGCAGCCAGTATCAAACTTTTTTTATTGCCAGAATCTCTAAACTAGAACTGAACTAAAACTGAACTAGAACTGAACTAGAACTGAACTAGAACTGAACTAGAACTGAACTAGAACTGAACTAGAACTGAACTAGAACTGAACTAGAACTGAACTAGAACTGAACTAGAACTGAACTAGAACTGAACTAGAACTGAACTAGAACTGAACTAGAACTGAACTAGAACTGAACTAGAACTGAACTAGAACTGAACTAGAACTGAACTAGAACTGAACTAGAACTGAACTAGAACTGAACTAGAACTGAACTAGAACTGAACTAGAACTGAACTAGAACTGAACTAGAACTGAACTAGAACTGAACTAGAACTGAACTAGAACTGAACTAGAACTGAACTAGAACTGAACTAGAACTGAACTAGAACTGAACTAGAACTGAACTAGAACTGAACTAGAACTGAACTAGAACTGAACTAGAACTGAACTAGAACTGAACTAGAACTGAACTAGAACTGAACTAGAACTGAACTAGAACTGAACAAGAACTGAACTAGAACTGAACTAGAACTGAACTAGAACTGAACTAGAACTGAACTAGAACTGAACTAGAACTGAACTAGAACTGAACTAGAACTGAACTAGAACTGAACTAGAACTGAACTAGAACTGAACTAGAACTGAACTAGAACTGAACTAGAACTGAACTAGAACTGAACTAGAACTGAACTAGAACTGAACTAGAACTGAACTAGAACTGAACTAGAACTGAACTAGAACTGAACTAGAACTGAACTAGAACTGAACTAGAACTGAACTAGAACTGAACTAGAACTGAACTAGAACTGAACTAGAACTGAACTAGAACTGAACTAGAACTGAACTAGAACTGAACTAGAACTGAACTAGAACTGAACTAGAACTGAACTAGAACTGAACTAGAACTGAACTAGAACTGAACTAGAACTGAACTAGAACTGAACTAGAACTGAACTAGAACTGAACTAGAACTGAACTAGAACTGAACTAGAACTGAACTAGAACTGAACTAGAACTGAACTAGAACTGAACTAGAACTGAACTAGAACTGAACTAGAACTGAACTAGAACTGAACTAGAACTGAACTAGAACTGAACTAGAACTGAACTAGAACTGAACTAGAACTGAACTAGAACTGAACTAGAACTGAACTAGAACTGAACTAGAACTGAACTAGAACTGAACTAGAACTGAACTAGAACTGAACTAGAACTGAACTAGAACTGAACTAGAACTGAACTAGAACTGAACTAGAACTGAACTAGAACTGAACTAGAACTGAACTAGAACTGAACTAGAACTGAACTAGAACTGAACTAGAACTGAACTAGAACTGAACTAGAACTGAACTAGAACTGAACTAGAACTGAACTAGAACTGAACTAGAAGTGAACTAGATGTGAACTGGAAGTGAACTAGAAGTGAACTAGAAGTGAACTAGAAGTGAACTAGAAGTGAACTAGAACTGAACTAGAACTGAACTAGAACTGAACTAGAACTGAACTAGAACTGAACTAGAACTGAACTAGAACTGAACTAGAACTGAACTAGAACTGAACTAGAACTGAACTAGAACTGAACTAGAACTGAACTAGAACTGAACTAGAACTGAACTAGAACTGAACTAGAACTGAACTAGAACTGAACTAGAACTGAACTAGAAGTGAACTAGATGTGAACTAGAAGTGAACTAGAAGTGAACTAGAACTGAACTAGAACTGAACTAGAACTGAACTAGAACTGAACTAGAACTGAACTAGAACTGAACTAGAACTGAACTAGAACTGAACTAGAACTGAACTAGAACTGAACTAGAACTGAACTAGAACTGAACTAGAACTGAACTAGAGCTGAACTAGAACTGAACTAGAACTGAACTAGAAGTGAACTAGATGTGAACTAGAAGTGAACTAGAAGTGAACTAGCAGTGAACTAGAAGTGAACTAGAAGTGAACTAGAAGTGAACTAGAAGTGAACTAGAACTGAACTAGAACTGAACTAGAACTGAACTAGAACTGAACTAGAAGTGAACTAGATGTGAACTAGAAGTGAACTAGAAGTGAACTAGAAGTGAACTAGAAGTGAACTAGAAGTGAACTAGAAGTGAACTAGAACTGAACTAGAACTGAACTAGAACTGAACTAGAACTGAACTAGAACTGAACTAGAACTGAACTAGAACTGAACTAGAACTGAACTAGAACTGAACTAGAACTGAACTAGAACTGAACTAGAACTGAACTAGAACTGAACTAGAACTGAACTAGAACTGAACTAGAACTGAACTAGAACTGAACTAGAACTGAACTAGAACTGAACTAGAACTGAACTAGAGCTGAACTAGAACTGAACTAGAACTGAACTAGAACTGAACTAGAAGTGAACTAGATGTGAACTAGAAGTGAACTAGAAGTGAACTAGAAGTGAACTAGAAGTGAACTAGAAGTGAACTAGAAGTGAACTAGAAGTGAACTAGAACTGAACTAGAACTGAACTAGAACTGAACTAGAACTGAACTAGAACTGAACTAGAACTGAACTAGAACTGAACTAGAACTGAACTAGAACTGAACTAGAACTGAACTAGAACTGAACTAGAACTGAACTAGAACTGAACTAGAACTGAACTAGAACTGAACTAGAACTGAACTAGAACTGAACTAGAACTGAACTAGAACTGAACTAGAAGTGAACTAGATGTGAACTAGAAGTGAAGTAGAAGTGAACTAGAAGTGAACTAGAAGTGAACTAGAACTGAACTAGAACTGAACTAGAACTGAACTAGAACTGAACTAGAACTGAACTAGAACTGAACTAGAACTGAACTAGAACTGAACTAGAACTGAACTAGAACTGAACTAGAACTGAACTAGAACTGAACTAGAACTGAACTAGAACTAGAACTGAACTAGAACTGAACTAGAACTGAACTAGAACTGAACTAGAAGTGAACTAGATGTGAACTAGAAGTGAACTAGAACTGAACTAGAACTGAACTAGAACTGAACTAGAACAGAACTCGAACTCAACTAGAACTGAACTAGAACTGAACTAAAACATTATAATCAGGAGGTATTCCTACCCAAAAAGAAATTTCTGTTCTGGTTTTCATAGACAGGATCGTGCTCTTATCTGCTGCTTCTCTGACCCCTTTATGACTGCAGAAGATCGGCAGCGATAGTGGAGATACCACGGGATCTTGTATCTGTGTTAACGGGGTTCAGTATCAAAGGTACTTATGCGAGGATATTGAGTCAACCTTGTAACAATTACAGCAGATGTATGTAGTTTTTATCATTGGCTACGGGAAATTGTGTCAAAGGGGAAGTGTAAGCGATTGCGGTGGAAGATGTTATAATGATGAAAATTAGGTTAGTCTGTATATTCCCTCGTATCTCGAAATATAGAACTGCAATTCTAGACAATTTCTTCACGATCTAACATATATAGCCGAATTTTAATATCTGGAAGATGAGTTCATCCGTAATATGATTGATTTGACATTACACTAGACTTCGATATCCCAGGCTTCTACCGGAAAAACCAGAAGGTGTTAAATTTAAGATGAAGAAGACCAGGGTAATTTGTTTAGTATTTAGAGATACAAATCATCTATACATTAATCGAATATTGGTGGAAAACATTCTTTTTTTTTATTGAGCTGGATATTTTCAAAAGATGTGTCAAGTCATGGGAACTTAGAGAATTCCAGATAAGAAAGCTTCTTAGAACCTTACAACATAGATATCTTGGAGTGAGCATAATATCTTAATGAGAAACTAAGACAAACAATCGCTTACTATATAAGCAACTGAAAATATAGCTGAATCAGTAATGTAATATTATCAAACAACAACAAGACTAAAAAAACTGTAGTACAATACTTTAGGTAATGGGAGAGTTGGTAGATCAAGAAATGTTTGGAGTGTGACTTTGCATTGGCTGATCCTTAATAAATGCAAGCCGTACGGTATCGAAATGAGTCCGTTTACTCCCTAGTTTCATATTGGAGACCAAAAATACTCCAAAAATAAAGTGTTTTTGAATGGAGTTGCATTTATTACATTTGTAAAGAAATAAACTACAGCTTCCCTGATTTAAGTAAAATGTTTTGTCAATCGAACCAATTACGATCAAAAAGTCCTGTTTTAAGACACAATTTCTTCATTACATCAACATATTGAAATATTATTCTTTAACATGCTGTTGAACATAGACACTTAGGTAATTAAATCATTTTAAATCAGATTACTAAGTACTTTGTTAATTTGTTTTTTTAAAAATCTTAAAAAAGAAAACTATGTGTGTGGCTTTCAACATTCTTCCACTCTCAATTGTTATAATTTTTGCATTTCCTCTTGAACGTAAAATGTCCATTGTCGACTGACAACTTTGTTAAACGCCATAAATCACTTCCTTTTTTTTTTGTTGTCTAAGCGGCGGCAATAACTTTTCAACAACTTTGTTAATGTACACATGATGATGATAAAGTATAGATATTACAGTAGTACGAGTACATACAGTACAGCTAGCTATCTTAGACATTTAAAGTGGGCCCACACAACACAAAATTTCGTATCAGTGCACAACACAACTTAGGTGGGCCCAAAAGTGTCATTTCAATAGGCAATCATCACAATCTAAGTGTCCACAGTTATGGCTACTGTGTGTGACAATTACGAACAATTAAATGACATTCATGGCACAGACAATGACGGACAAACACAACACGAATTGTTGGTAGAACAAAATTATTCCACTAGGAAAATCCCGCAGGAAAACAAGGAAGCAAGACATTTACTTATGTTGCTCAAAGACGTGCTACAAACAATATACACATAGCAACGATCAATTATATTTAGATAAAGCAAAGTAAGCGTAGAGATAATAAGAAAGAGAAAGAGAGAGAGAGAAAATAGTGTCATGAAAATAGGGAGGGTTGTTATATATTAACACTCTTGTAAAACGTAAAGGAACACAAACTAAAAAAAATCAGGATATAAAATCTTAGCATTAATTGATGATTTTATTTTATTTCTTTTTCATCCTTTACAAAGGATTTTTATTAGTTAAGAGTAGAGAGTCAGAGAGTAAGAGAACATAAAGGCCAGTGCGTGAATGTATGGACCTGGTAGGTGGCAAGTCTAACACCCGCTGGGCACACATAATTAAAATGATTTGCTTTGAAAAAAAGGTACGTTCTGAGTTTATAGTTCAAAAGATAAAACTCACCAGCACCAAATGTAGGTGCACTCTTGCACTTGTCTGGGTACTAAAAGCAAAGCATACACATTTTATTTTTTATATCCTTCAAAATACTCTCTCATACACATTCTTATTTGTCAATAGAGTGTCATTTTGCAATGACATTTCAAGTCCTTACATGCCAGCCTCCCAATATCGGCATATTCTTTTTATGTGGTATGCTGGTGGTCTTCGTTTGGCTCATCATCATCCACATCGTTGTCCTCAATTTTGTTCTCCTATTGTCTTTATTTTATTTCATTATTGTTATTGTTTCAATGTCTCTTTCCTCTTTTGTGTATGCGGAGGAACTAGTGTGTGTATATGGCCCATATTAGGGAAAATTATATTCGTATTATTGAGTGTGATATTGTTTAAAAATTTCTTTCACACAATATCACTTTTATGTTTCGCCTCCTCTCGCTCTCTATCTATCTATCTGTACAATTCCAATTGTGTTAGTAGGAGAAAACGTGTCCCACATAATAGACAATTGTCTTTAATTGTTTTTAATGACGATATTGATGGCTTATTAATACAAAAAAAAAAGAAAAAAGAAAGACACAAATCATTGCTTTCCAAAGTCTTTTTGGTAAATGAAAAGAGTAGCATAGTTGTGTTTTACGTTTTGGAACACACAAGTTGTTGGCAGTTTTTTTGTTACTAATATGAGAGAGTTGGATTCTTTTTTTGCTGACTCTTTTGTTTTTAATTAATCTTACAGGTGTTTAACCATGAACCTGTTACATTTAACAAATATTAGCGGTTTACAAGATTAGTTGTGGTGATCGCTTTTAACACATTGGGAACTGGTTAAAAGTGATGGATAATATTGCACGGTTTTCAAATAAGATCGAACTATTGTCAATATCAGCAAAGAAATACAAAGGATTTAAGGAAACTAATAAATGTTTGATAGAATCAAATAACCCTTCAGCGAAGAAATACAGATTTCTCATCAAAGGATTTAAGGAAACAAATAAATGTTTGAGAGAATCAAATAACCCTTTTGAGCAGACAGAACAATAAAGGAACCTTGGCTCAGAACTAATCACTAGATCAGTTCGATGGAAATAAAACTAATGGAAGAGTACATGCTCTATTTCGGAATACAGTTCACAAAGTTAGATTAAATATATATTGATGTTGTGTACTTTTTACCATATTGGGAGTAGTTATATTGTGAACATTAAACTGCTCTAAATTTTTTAGAAATTAGACAATTTATCAATCATCTTTAATCTAATTAGTTAAAGAATTCGCAAATCTACAATATTTTAGTCTTATTTAGTTAACTGTCTCCTAAATGTTATAGACATTAGACAAGTTATCAATCAACTTCAATATAATTTGTTAATGATTACATCAATATATTTTAATCATATTTTATAAGCTGTATTTCGAAACGGAACATGTATGCTTAGGTTAGTTCCTATTCCCAACGAATCAGTTTGGTGACTAGTAGAGCTTTTTCTAAGGAGTCAACTGTGGTTTGGAGAGGCTTCATCAAAAGTGGTTCCTAACGAAATTAATGATCTCCCAAATACGCTTAAACTGCTCTGCAAATAAATATTTATATACGTTATATATTGATTAACATTTAAATTCGGTTTGAAAGGATATTCATGTGAAATCAAAAACCTAACACCAGAACTCCCGTAATAAAAATTCTTTAACATTTTTTAGCTTTTAATTTGAAACATTTGTACAATATAAATTTATTCAAAGTATTGGCCATTGTTAGCTATGACCTTTGCCCATCTTTCTGGCAACAACTGCTTATATTTTAATATCGGATACTCTTTTCCAAAGTTAAGCGTATCCCAGAGAGAGCGTTCTCCATCGATCGAAATAAATAGTAGTCGGGCGGGGCACGGTCTGGACTATAAAGAGCGTGAGGCAAAACTTCCCAACCACTTCATTCTAAATACTTTTTAACAGGTATTGCAATATGTGGTCGAGCGTTGTCATAAAAAAATATTACGGTTTCATTTCTGGCCGCATATTCTGGGCGTTTTTCGGTCAATGCTCGCTTCAAACGAATCAGTTGCATTCCGTACACGTTCCCAGAGATGGTCTGATCGGATTTCAGCAGCTCATAATATATAGGACCCTTTTGCTCCTACCTGGCAACCACGCGGGGAGACTTGGCTTGCCCTATAACGACTTCTGCAGAAGTTGTCAAAACGAGGAGGAGGATGAGAACATTTTTCATCTTCTTTGTCACTGTCCGGCATTGGAAAATCTTCGCTTAAGGTTTCTGGGACATCGTTCCCTAACTAGTCTCTCTGAGCTCTCGAATTTGAGGCTTGAGTGCATTTATGCCTTTGTAAGGAACAATAATTGGCTAACCAGACCTAATATGGGGATCTCCATGGAGTGACCAATGATAACCTAACCAAATACTGACTGTCCTATTCTCTCTTTTCATATCTACTCTGTTCATCTCTTTTTGCCTTTATACTTTCAGGTAACACAAAGGGACCTATGCCTGGACCCACGTGAGCTGCACTTCTTCTTCACTTCGCGGCTGCCTGGAAACCTAACCTAACTTTGCTCCTACCATACATAGAATTAACTTAGCGCCATGGATATTTGTCTTTGGTGTCTATTTGCCTGGTTAGCCGGGCTTCACATACGATCTATTACGCTTCAAGTTATCGTGATGGATACATTTTGTATCGCAAGTAATTATTCGGTGCAAAAATGATTTTCTTTTATAGCGTTAAAGCAGTATTTCAGACATACAAAATCGTCTTTCAAGGCCTTTCGGCCTCAATTCGTACAATACCCAATTTCCCTCTTTTGGATGAATTCTGCTGCTCGCAAACGTTTTGAAATTGCTGCTTAAGTAGCACCCAATAAACTTGCAAGCTCTTGTTGAGTTTTACAATAATCTTCATGGTCTTCAAACTTTTTTGACTGGCCTAGGTGGAGATCTTTGACTTCCATTTCAAAATCACCACTTTTGAACCGCACAAACCATCTCTCTCACGTTGAAACCGATGGGACTCATTCACCATAAGCTTTGGTGAGCAATCGGTGTGCTTCAGCGGTACTTTTTTTAAATTGATTAGAGTTTGTGTTTATCACGTTTCTCCAATGATCTAAAACTGACCCAAAGTAATTTACTGTTCAAAAAGTTACTGATAAAAGTAGAAAATCGAATCTCCATGTTACTCTTTGTTTATAATTTAAGAATCTGTTAAAAACTTCAAAATTAATTTCTTTGAAACATATTTGTATTATCAGGCGTTTCCAATGACCTGTAACTAACCCGAGAGTAATTAACTGACGACTAATTGAAACAATTTTCTGATAACAATAGAATATTGAATCTCCTTGTTTTGAAATCTCTCAATTTACTATTTGAAATCTCAAAATGTTCTCTTATTAAGAATCTCTTAATAATGTCTGAATTAATTTCTATGAAACATATTAACATTTTGTAAGAACGTCTTCTCTATTTCCATGATTTTAAGAGAAGTCTTTCTTTGGAGTAAGCATTTATGCTTTTTCCAATAATCTTCAACAGACTTTGGGTATTTAAAACTTTCAGTACATCTCAATAGCAATTTTAGAGTAGGAAATATATTGTCACATGTGGATATCAATTTCTCCTCAAAATAATGCCCAACAATATCAGTATTATAGAAAAGGATTATTTTGTATCATTAACTCCTGTTGAATCAAAATTTAATCAAAATTGAAACCGACTCTCCATATGCTATTACCTCAAGTTGTCCTTTATTTGTTAAACGTCATTGAAACGTTTTGATTTTTTTGAATTTCTAACCAACTCCCACAATTTAGAACATGCTTTACGACTTCCTAAATTTATTATTGCAGCTCGTTTAAGAAATGGTTTGCAGGCGATTCCTTGGCAAAAGCAGATCCATGTTTAAGTCGCGGAATAATTTAACATTGAATTTGTTTCGAACAAATGTTAGCACTTCTTGAAGTTTCTCTTTTTCGGCTACTTTCCTGAATATATTCTTCCATAACATGGTTCATATCTTCTGTCAGTCATTGCCTCCAAAAGAAAACTACCATGGAACGTTAAATAATCTCTGAAGTATATGTTGGAAACTATTAAAATAGTATTTTAAACATTTGGAGGTAATTGTTTAATATTTCCTCTCATAAAGTTCCTTTTCTTTAGAAATGCAGGAGAATCGTCTCTAAATTCCCGTTGGTTTCTTTAATTTATTTGCAAAATGTTCTTTTGGAGTTGTCCATTACGAGAACAAGATAATAACTGGTTGAAAACCCTTTCCTTTAATAAATATTCTTTAAGATGCTTTGTTAATCTAATTAAACATGTTTGAAATATTTCCAGTTGACCTTTAAACTACAGCCAATATTTTTTCCAATCATTATTCTTTCTTTCAATTAGTGATGGAATACAATTAAAGCAAGACAGCACAATTCGATATAATCCCATTTAACTGCAGTTTTTAGTACATTTTCGATTTCTTTGGACTCTATTTCGAGAGTAACTCCAACAATGATCTGTGGCAACATGTTTAACAACTTCAATTGGAATTATATATGGAGGCCCACTGAGATTACCAATGTTTACAAGATTACCAAAGTGAAGATGACTGATTATCCTACATTCACTTTGGAAAGCCTCTCTTCAATTTCTTCCTAAGAACATAAAAAACATTTTTATTTTCGACTAGAGTTACAGATTAGCCTTTAAAGCCACAAAATCATGGGCATATACAGACCAATTATGAATAAAAAATCCGAGGAAGTTTTTTGCCTTTTCCCATTTTCAACATTGAGTTTGAATAGGAAAAATGGGAAAATGGAAAAAAACTCCCTCTGATTTTTTATTCATAATTGGGCTGATAATAACTAGCCGCTGGCAATGTGGATTTTCCTGTTAGTTTCGAAATTCTTTTCGATTCCGGTTTTGTGACGAATATACCGAAATATAGCCTCCAACTTCCAGAGAATTTCATCAAAATATTCACCGATGGATCAAGATCACATGAAGTTATCGTATGGGCTATCTATTCAGACCAGTTGAGACTGTCCCTCAGAAAACGGATTACCGGGCACAGATATTCAAATAGTTACTGATAGCAAAACGGTCAGTAGGTCCCTAGAAAATATGTTCATTATCCCATCCAAAGTTGCCTAAGAATAGCGGCTTATCTTTAGAAGATATCGGGACATTCATTGGTTACCTTTATATGGTTCCTGGATGAGAGAACATTGATGGAAACTTCCTAATTCGGGTGCCACCCTAGATCAGAATGTGTTTAGTCCTCTTTACACAAACTCTATCTCATTGCCAAGCAATGATGGAAGAAAGATACCACTTAAATGGAGACAAGAGAAATCTGATCAATATGGCGACGCGACTTGCAATAAATCGATATAGATTTCATCTAAGGAACCTCAAATCGATCAATACTAGTATCTGACCTATAGGTGCAAAAGTCTGCGACTCTTTGTAGAAGGTAGCAAGACATTCATGGGATTCCCATATACGAATTCCTGGACATGGGAGAACTGAAGAAACTGCAGACTTGAGGCACTTACGATAGCCGGCATCACCCAAGATTTGTTGTATTATTGTGTTGTGTTATTGGTATTCCTCTTAACACAAACTATATCTTATTCCCAGCAAAGATGTAAAAAAGATCTCACTTGAATGGAGACAAGAAAAATCTGATCAATATCGACTCGACTTGCAATAAATCTGCCTAGTTTACATCTAAGGAACCTCAAATCGATCATTACAGGCCTCTGACCTCTAAGTGCAAAAGTCTGCGACTCCATAACAAAGACATTTGTAAAAGATAGCAAGACATTAATGGGTTTGCCATACCTGGATTCCAGGACATAGGAGAATTGACGAAAACTGCAGAGTTGAGGCAATTGCGATAGCCGACATTACACAAGATTTTAATAAGATTAGTTGTGTTATTGGTATTCCTTAACACAAACTCTATCTCATCGCCAAGCAAAGATGGAAAAAAGATCTCACTTGAATGGAGACAAAAAAAATCTGATCAATATCGATATGTAGAAGACGCGACTTGCAATAAAACTGCATAAGTTACATCTAAGGCACCTCAAATCGATCATTACTAGTCTCTGACCCCTAGGTGCAAAAGCCTGCGACAAAGACTCTTGTAGAAGTTACAGATGAAGATGAGGCATCTAAGCATCTTCTCTGTCAGTATCCGATATTTAGAGACTGAAGATTAAGAACAAATGCTTATTGACAAGACTTGTATCTCTAAGCGTGATGTGGCATACACCTTCGTCAAAGTATTAGGATGGCTCTAAAGTGCCGATGACCACAAAGCATAGACGCGTAGAACTTATGTTTTGAAGTCAAGTGAGGGTTGCAATTAAATCTAACTCTGACAGTAACTCTCCAAGACCTCGAAATGTAAACATTAAACGAATGTTATCAGCTCATAACCAATTTGCAAAAGCATTTCAATTGTAAATTGAAACAATCACAGATCTAAGAGTACAATTAGCTTCCGTCATTGTTTGACTACAATTGAGAGTATTTATACCGAAAAACTCTAAAAACATAATTTTCATTAATTTAGTTATTAGGGTATCTTAATCTTTAAGTAGTTCAATCAAAAGCGGCGTTATGTGATTCTTATCAAACACACTCTGCTCTATTCAAAACAAATAATCAAGATTTTTTTTTTAATTTTCAATAGATTTTCATATATATTTTTCAAAATAAAAACAAACAAAAGGCATCAACCTTTATAAAAATAAAACTACTTACAACTACAACTTATAAACTAAAATAAAACTTAAATAATTAAAACAGTCTCAAAACTCATTGGGTTTTCATAAAAATATAAAATTATAAAAATACAATAATATATAGAGAAACAAAGAATAGCTATACAAATTACAAAGTCTTGTTTTCTCTTAAACGAAACTAGATTAATAAAAAAATAATATAAGAAAAAGATATTGTCTAATTAAACAAGAATATTATACACATAAAGAAGTTATAAGAAGTTACAATAAAAAAGAAGAAGAAATAAATTAACGCCCATAAAAAAACGAGATAAGAAGGGCTGCTTTTTTGATTTGATTCAGAATTTAAATTGATCATTAGTTATAAGATAAATGAGGGAGTTATGCAAATCACGGAGATGGAGAGCGGCAGATGAGAGGTGATTAGAAACCAAAGTAGGGATAAGAAGAGGCCGAAGCTTTGGGATCAACGATGGGTTGATGATAGGAGTTCATGTGATTGTTGCCAGAGGGAAAGAAGGAGTTGGCAAAGTTATAACTGTCCCAGGAAGAAGGGGCATGATGATGATGGTGGGAGGTCACACCAGCAGCTGAGGCAAACTGAGAACGTAGTTGTTCAGCGGGAGTAGCGGAGAAGGCAGAAGTGGTGTTGGGCAAGGAGTAGGCAGAGCTGGTGTAAGAGCCGGCATTTGGCGCTTGGTTAGCCTGAGCATACGAGGAGCTGTTAATATAGTTTTGATGGTTGCTGCTGCTGGTGGTGTTGGTGGAGGCAGAGGTGGAGTTGGTGGCATTGGGACTTTGTTGCAGAGGAGAATGTGTTGCTGATGTGGAACTGGTGGTGCTGTTGGGCGACATGGAGGCTAAAGAGCCAGTAGAATGGGAATAAGTATGATTTTGTTCATAGGCATTGGCTTGTTGTACACTGCCCATTGAAGGCCAGGAACCGGCAGTTTGGCTGTACAAACCCATATTGTGGGCTGCTGATGTCATATGATGGCTGGAGTATTGTGCCGGGGTGGAGGGATTGAAGGCAGCCGATGAGCTAAATGAAGGCACTTGTTGGGTGTTCAATTGCTTGCGTAGACGAGCACGTCTGTTGGAGAACCAAACTTGAACTCTAGCCTCAGTCAAACCAGTGCTTTGGGCCAATTCTTCACGGGTATAGACATCGGGATATTGAGTGCGAGCAAACACACGCTCCAAAGCATCGATTTGTTCATTGTTGAAGGTGGTGCGAGAACGTCTTTGCTTGCGTTTCAACTCTACACCAGGTTCGCTATCATCCTCACTATCATCTCCTGAATTGCCAGACATGGGACCCAAAATGCCATCAATAGAGTGGCCACTTAAGCCACCTTCCGAACGGCCACCGCGCAACAAACGGCTAATGCTGCTAACCGAGGGAGCAGTGTTCTTATCGCACATGCCAGATTCAATCAATTTGGAGCGGATCTCCCAGCTAAAGATGCCGGGGTTTTCCTGTTTCATTTCCTCAATTTTGGTCTCAATATCGGGAGTGGCTACACGGGGCTTGCTGCCACCAATTACACCGGGACGTATGGAGCCAGTTTCCTGATAACGATTCAAAATCTTTGACACACAACCATGGGAAACGCGCAACTGACGGGAAATCACACAGGGACGCACACCGGCGGCTGCCATTTCCACAATTTGACGGCGTATATGGTTGGGCAAGGGACGGCCGTTAATGAAAACACCACCCAATTGATTGACACGACCTTGTCCTAAAACATAAAGAAAATAGAATATACGAATAAGTAATTTGTTACAATAGATATTTAAAGACCAATAGAAAAGAGATTTGTTTAAGTAGGGCTTAAAGATCTTGATACGAAATTGCTCAATTTTCTGTACAGCATCATTGTCTAAACAATAATTGCCCAAAATCCCACACACACGCTCACTCAAGGTTTCCTATTTATAAGCAATTAGTATTGTTGACTTGAAACAATAGACGCTGGCTATAAGGATAATCCCTAAGAGCTCTGAAGGCTCAAAAGGGAATTTACATAAAATAATATGTAAAACATTTTAGTTTTTTTTATGAATTTATGCAATTTGCAAATCAATCTTGTGGAAGGGATTTGAAAAGGCTAAAAAATATGTATTTCTTTGTTGTTTATAAATTTAAATTAAAGAATTGACTTGAAATATACTTAAGTCATAAGAAGATGCACAAGAAGATCAAGCGGCATAAGAATACACACAACAAAATACTCCAGCTGTGCAAGTTAATCACACAGAAGATGATGTTTTTTTTATTTTTATTTTGTGATTTTGTATTTTAATAAAAAGAAGAAAGTTTGTTCGTCTTTAAGCCAGACTTTAAGGTGATCTCTGCTGGTACACGCAGACAAGATCAAAGCTTCAAGCCGAACGCGCCAAAATGTCTGGCAGAAAAAAAGTTTGTTGCCAACAACAACAACAAAACTGCCAACAGTAAAAACGAAACATGTGTAAAGCTTAAACGACAATCATCATTATCGTGTTGAACGTAAACAAAAGAAGTTGAAAACATAAGAGAAGAACCTCATAATGAAGATGATCATGATTTGAACGTCATAAATGTATTACTTATTAAACGTGTGTAAGTAAGATCATTGCTCTTTTAGAGGAACCGAAATGTTATGATGAAAACATAAAAGAGGAGAGCCACAAGATGAAGCTCAACATCAGCTTAATAAATTTGATAAGAAAAGTTTGAGTGTTGTGTTGGTGTGTTTTTGAATTGAGGAATTTTAAGCACGATCAATAACATGACCAGGCATAAAATTTTTGTTTTTTTTACCAAAAAAATCTCTTTTTTATATAAAGTTTTTGAAATAATTACCTTGAAAGGGATATCCAGCAAAATAGGGAGTCATATTTAGAGTTGATACAGCCATATTTTAATAATATTGCTTAAGGTTTTTTGTTGGTTGTAACAGTAAATATTAATCCAATTGTTTGTTTTTATTTTAAAATATTCACAGCACTTGTTTTCATAGAATGTTTTTTTTTTTAAATTTTTGATATTTCAATATTTTTCGCGTTTATTTTTTGTTTGAAAAAAAATAGAAAATTTTCTAATAAATCGTTTATTTTGTTTCTTATTTGTTTGTACAAGATGTGACTTGTTTGGTAGTCTAGTTGATACTGATTTAGAAATGGTCAGTGCCAAGAGTAAAATGAAATTTTGAGATTTTCTCTCTTCGCTCAATTTCACTAAACACACACAGCAACTAAACGCTTATAATACAAAACAATAACAAACAAAACCCAAAAAAAACAACAAACATAAACTAACCCACGCTTAGCAAACAGAAACAACAACTCCACAAGAAAATAAATGAAACAGAAAGACCTAAATGATCTTTCCAAAAGCAACTTACTCTCTCTTTAGCACACAAACAGCTATGCTCAATTACCCCTCTACTAGTTAGAAAGAGACCTTGGTAATTCTCATTAAACAATGGCTGCTTGTTTACATTCTCTTTCTTTCTTATTTCACTCTACAGTAGAGACCAACCCTCTTTTGTTATTTCTTTACCACACACTCTTTAACCAAATGCATTTGTGTGTTAAGTGAAGAGTGCTGTGGATAGGAACAAGAAAAATCTTGTTTGCAAAATGGAAAAATGGTTGGTTTTTCATTGATTTTTCACAGTTATTTAACATTTCTTTTTGATGTTTTGACCTAAGCCGACAGTTATTTTGATTTAATTTCCAATGCAGTTGTTGTAAGTTTCTTATTTATTTTTTTTGTTAAACTTTTTTCAGTTTTTTTTTATTATTACTTTATGGCTGGTATATTCCAGCATGTAGTCAAGTTTTCTGGCTTTAAGAATTTGCATATGGTGGAGAGAATTTAAGTAATTCCTTTAATAGGTTTTAGAACTGCCACTTTGGAGGGTATTAATTTGACAGCAAGTTGGTATAAAATAGAAGGATTTATTAGATTTAAACAGTTTTTGATGGAATTGTAATAAAAAGAAGACTTGCCTAGACTTTGGATAACTTGAAGGAGATTTTGGGGAAGGAAAGAAAACAAATGTTTCGGGAGCAAGATTAGATATGATTCACTTAGAATGTTATAGAATATTAGATTAAAATCTCACTTCAAAAGATGTTGTCTAAGAGACTTACATTCTCAAGTTGAAAATGTTTAAGTTAATATGAAGCAGGTTCCTTGAAATCGTTTTGATACATGGATTCTCTCCATGGAGAATCCTCATGAAGAGTGATTATCAAAGACTTTCGAAATCAGAAAAAATATCCTGATTTGATTGATCATTTACTTCACGTTTGATTTTAATCATAATGGGAATAATAAAATTGTTCAAAGGTTTGACAGGAATATCAACATATTTTTAGAACTCTATCTTCTAAATTATTGGAGTTGTGCGAAAGATTATTGACTCAAATGCTTATGAAAACGATCCGAAGAGATAAATTCTACGGAACCCAGTCGGATTACTGCACGATATTGGAAATAACATTCAATGGGAGACTACTGATGCAATGATAATCAAAGATTCATTTCACTATTGATTCATTCATTCTTGGTAGGATGAAAAATATTGATAATGAGTTCTGGAGTTCAAAGTCCTGCATATAATAAATCCTGTAAAATAAGCTTACATCAAAGCTCTCCTATTCCATCGGAAAACAATACTTAAAAAAATATTGAAATTGAATTTGGGATGTTCATTTAGTGTTTCTCCGGGATTTGCTGAATATTTTGAGGATCTTCATCTAAAAATAAGTTCATCGCAGATCACTACAGTTCTTTCAGTATACGATCGAATTATTTGAGTCTATGTTGCTGTTGTTTATACCTTTACCTTATAGAGATCATCGGCTGCAATGGCTATGAAAAGGCTTAACCAACGAAAGGTTCCTGGTCGACTAACGACATGATATTGCAGAACTGCTGCAGCAGAAACAAAAGCTACATTTTGCCAAAGAATAATTTTCCGATTGATTTCATTCATGGAATAAAAAACAAATACTCAAGATGAGTTTGGAATGCAGGTTTATTTTATAACTGAGGTTTACTGAGTTTGGCTAGATTCCTCAAAGTTTTTCCTCTTCTGAAAACTACTGAGACGAACTGCGTTTTTCGTACAGAATACAACTATTTGAGTTTTGTTAAGCCTACATCTTCAAGGTTAGTTTAGGAGTTTCAAGACTACTTATAAGATTTAATGGATTTCAGTTGACTACCTACTTGACATGAGATAATTTTAGGGAATACATTGAACGCTCATGATTTATATGGATTGATATCGTCCCATATTCGACATCCAGAAATGGGCCTCATCGCTAAAGTTGATTTTTTGATGAATATTAGGGTGAGTTTCCAACTGTTCCAAGGGTGATTCAGCAAACACACGTCGTTGTCTATGGTCGATTATCTCAAGCTCATTTACGGGTGCAGGCTCATGTCACGATGCTAAATTCACCCAGTTGTGGTCTGCGAAAGGCGAGTTCTTGTGAGCGACTCAAAATCGACTGCCTCAGATTCTCCTGCACAATCACACGGACAGCGGCGATGTTGCCGCAGATCTTGCCTTTCGTCGTCGCATGGTTGTTGGTTCATTGTTTACTGAACTAGTGGACTCAAATGTATTCGCTACACTGCGAATAGTGCTTTCGACGAAAGTATAAAAATTAAAGTTTAAACAATTTACAAAACGAAAACAATACATTCTTCACATCCATTATCCGTTTTTGTCGTTGATTTCCGTCACACTCTAACCATGATATTTATCCTCCATTGTCTCCTTGCCCATCTGCAATTGCCAAGAGTTTGCTGTATATCACATTACTTATGATATTTTTCTGTAAGTCTTCATTGTAGTCTGGTCTTCCTTTATTTAGCAAGAGGTTACTGTATCCAAGAGTCCAATCATTTTATCTCTCTACAATCCTCCAATATCTCCAATGACCAATAAGTCACTGTATCTAGAGTCCTGTACGAGAGACTTGTGTCCTTAATTCTGACTTAATAAAACTATAATCTTGATCTTATTCTTTAATCCTACATTATCTTCATGACCTCCCCCAAATGGGCAACATATCATTATATCGAAGGCATCTGCTTGTGACTTTTTGAAAACTCCTATCATGATATATTTCTATAATCATCTAATATCTCCTTGTCTTCCTCCATTGATCAACAGTTCACTGTATCCAAGAGCTACTTGTAGTCTTAATTCTTCCTTATTAGCTCACCTGCTATCATGGTCTTTATCCCTATATGGGATGTTATCCAATCCCTAAATACACTTTTGAAAACCTGGAAGAATATTCAACTAATTAGATTGGTAGTACTGCGAAAAGTGCTGTAAAAATTAAAGTTTAACCAATTAACAAAACGAAAACAATACATTCATCACATCCTTTTTTCGTTTTTGTCGATGATTTCCGTCACACTCTAACCATGATTCTTATCCTCCATTGTCTCCTTGCCCAGCTGTAATTCCCAAGTTGCTGTATATCACATTATTTATGATATTTTCTGTAAGCCTTCAATGCAGTCTGGTCTTCCTTTACCGTATCCAAGAGTCCAATTATGATTTCTTTCTATAATCTTCCAATATCTCCAATGACCAATAAGTGACTGCTTGTGACTTTTTGAAAACTCCTATCATGATATATTTTCATAATCATATAATCTCTACTTGTCTTCCTGCATTGATCAACAGTTCACTGAATCAAAAAGAATTCGACTCGAGCTACTTGTGGTCTTAATTCTGAATTAAGTATCAAAACACTTTCTACGAGCATAATTGTCTCCACAAAAAACTTTGTTCTTCTGCATGTCTCATCCATATATGTTATGAAAACCTGGAAGAATTTTGAACAATTTAGATTGACAGTATCCAGGATAGATGCCGTCAGATGTGATGATCTCGGGATCCAAATGTTCTTTAAATCTTCTTGTCTCCTTTTTGCATTCAATAATTGTGTGACATGTTTATTTGAAGAATAAAATGGGGAGGATACCCAGAATTCAAGTATGAATTGCAGAATGCTGAAAACTGACTTGTGACCTTAATTATATCATATGATTTTTCCAACAAATATATTTAGCCTTCACGATGTCTAAGTTCACTATTGAATATCTGGAAGGGTTTAAAACAATTTCCATTGTCTAATATAGATACTGACAGCTTGTTTGTTCCCTATGATATCCAAATAGCTATTATCCAAACAATCGTTAAGTCTTCTCAGCAGATATGACTGTTTTTTATCATTATACCTTCTGAATTCTGAATTAAGTATCAAAACACCTTCTACGAGTATCATTGTCTCCTCATAAAACTTTGTTCTTCTGCATGTCTCATCCATATATGTTATGGTAGCCAATTTCTAAGTTCACTCTTGAAAACCTGGAAGAATTTGAACAATTTAGATTGACAGTATCCAGAATAGATGCCGTCAGATCTGATGATCTCGGGATCCAAATGTCCTTTAAAGCTTCTTGTCTCCTTTTTGCATTCAATAATTTTGTGACCTATTCATTTGAAGATTAAAATGGGGAAGATACCCAGTATTTAAGTCTGAATGGCAGAATGCTGAAAACTGACTTGTGACCTTAATTATATCATATTAAAACGTTTGTCATGATTTCTCCAACAAATATATTTCCTCTTCACGATGTCTAAGTTCACTATTGAAAATCTGGAAGGGTTTAAAACAATTTCCATTGTTTAATATAAATACTGCCAGCTTGTTTGTTCCCTATGATATCCTAAAAGCTAAGTATTATCCAAACAATCGTCAAGTCTTCTCAGCAGATATGACTGTTTTTTATCATTATACCTTCTGTTTGGAAGTTTGTTTAAGAAAAGATAAGGGATTAAAAAAAGAATTTACAGATTGCTGTAACACATCCTAATCTTTGATAAAAACGTACAAATCTTTGATAAATTTTCAAATTGTAGTCTTTGATTTTGCTGAATAATCAGTTATATTTACAAGGAAGATCTTCCGAGATCAACTTACTGAAGTAAGCACCCTCTAAAGCTATGTAGTGAAAGGGATCATTAGAGTCTGTCATTTGAACAAAACTTGTTCGATAAGGAAAATATAACAAGCTCTCTCAGTAGCCAACATTAAAACTCTAATTAACAAGTAAGAATTTAAACATAATCTAAAATTCTATTTCAGTTTATCAAGAACTCCAAAAGAAATTAGATAGATTAGGATTCTTATACCGTTAACTTAACAATCCAGGGGCAATAAAGTTGGCGAAATCTTAAATTAATTATTAGGTTAAGTTATAGCTGACTAAAGCCCTGGAGGTTAGTAAAATGATTCAATCTACCAACAAATGTGACATTTCTCCACAAACTGATAACATCATATAATAAAACTACAAAAAAAGATGAAAACTTGGGAGCCGAAGTTAAGGAGAGTATTAAGCATCACTAAGAGGCTCACATTTGGATCACTACTATTGAATGACTTTTAGGATGATGCATCAGTAGTGGTAGCCATAATGTATAAAACCTTAAAAGATTAGTAGATTGATCCCCCGAAAATGTAACATTTATCCATAAATCGATAAAATCGTTTATGTAATTAAAAAAATGTAATGGTTGTGTGTAGCTGAAGTAGAGAAGGAGTGGATTGAACATTTGCTTTGGCACTGATCTGCCTTTTATGGATAACTGAAGACCATAACTTCTGAATTTCTTGTAGCATGAAACTATAGAGTCGAACTTAAGAGTCGTGGTATTAAACATCTTCTTTGCCACAGATCTAGCATACACAAGGGGTCCAGAAATGCGGCAAATGTCAGTTCTTTATAAGGAGAACTAGGAGGTTCTATTTGGATCATAACATATGAATTATAAAGAATCTTCAGAAATCCATAGCAGTTGTTCATCTAAACAACTATTTCGTGAGAAAAATTCCTTGTGTGGCCAAACTATTGCCACCTTAAAATATTGACCACCTAATTCCTAAAAAAGTCCTTCCATTGAAAAGTGAAAACATAAATATCGGCGTTTCTTTTTTCTTGTTCTTTAATTTGATTTCATACTTGTGTGATTTTCAATGTTGCATCATTATTGCCACACAACCACAATTAAATCAAGGCAACTTAACGCAAGCAGCAATGACTACTTGCCACCTTCCTGATGATGAGGCGTTGAATGCCTTTGAAGGTAAGCGATGCATTCAAGCATTCATCGACAACAATTGCCACCAAAATGTCTACCGCAGTTTACAGTTTATTGTATCGTGACCACATGTGTGTGCAAAAGAACTCAACGAACGAACAAAATGAAGTGAAGTAAAGCAAAGGAAGGACGGGCAGGCAGGCAGGGCCATATAAAACTATAATAAACTCTAAATACCCAACAATAAGCGTTAATAAGAACACCAACATTAACAGCAAACAGCCAACAATAGCGACAAAAGGAAAGAAAAGTAAATGTTACGCCTGCGCAAATGTTATAGTGTAAACGCCGCTAAGCCACCAAAGAAGATCATCAGCATTGTCTTTTGTTAACTCGCTATCTCTTTCTTTCTTTGAGTATTTCCCTTAAAACTGTATTCATTCACACATGTGAAAATGATGTTCCTCATAATGATGATGATCCTTTAAGTGTTTTTTTTCATCTTCTTTATTTGGTGGTTTTAGTGTTAAATGTAGCATTATTACGCGTGCCGCTCTCTAACGCTCTTTTAACAAGTCACCAGAAGAGTAAAAATGTGTAATAAACACCAAAAGATCACACAACTTATGCCGATCTTTAATTAGTTAGGCTATGATCAAATTCCATATTAAAGCAAGAACGAGGAAGAGTGTTAAAGAGGGAGAGTTTACCAGGACATTAAAAATACGAAAATTTCCTTTAACATTAGACCAACTGACGCAATTTGAGGAAATTTAAGCAAATGTAGGCGTTTTTGAAATTACACTTAACTGAAAGATCATCACATCATGTGATCTACGAAAATGTATAATTTCTTTTTGAATTGCTTTATATGAACATATTATTAATTGGCTTTTAAATGTTGAATCATCTTTTTGATTCTTACTCCACTAACTTCAGGTAGTAGGAGTGATTTATTTGCTTACATCTGTAATATTATGGTAACGGCTGTTGTTTAACTATTCTTAGTTTTGAAACAGTTTTCTAAATTAGTTCAAATTAATCAAAATTTTCAAAATATATGTTTGAAAATTATTCAAGATTCCTCTAGTACATTGTCATTTCGTTTGTTAAGAAACCATTTAGTGGAAAAATAAAGAGAAATGCTTTTGAAAGAGAGAACACCTAAATACAGTAGTCATTTACAAGGGCTTAAGTTGTAGTTTTGTTTGCTGGCTTTAATATGTAAATTCTTTTCTAAGCTGTTGGTCTTGTATAAGAAGTTACAGGTATTTAAGTCTTTTTATTAATTTGAACATTTTAATCTTAATTAGTTAAAAGAAATAAAGAGTCTAGTAAGTATTTAATTATTTGAAAAATTGAATATTTGTTTGTCATAACAGCATGTAGGCGCAGTAGCGTTATGATCAAAGGTTTAGAAACGGGTTGGCGGCTGAGGTTGATGGATCTTTGTTTTCAAAAGAGTTTGTAGACTTTGAGAAAAGAAGCTTAAATATGTTAAAAACACTCTTAATATTTGTTAGTTAGGAAAGTTTGTTTCTGAAGACATAAAGTATGAAAAAGGAGAATTTACAGAGTGCTGTAACACAACCAAAGCATGGATAAATCTTTAAATTCTGATTTGCGGTTTAGCTGAGTTATCAGTTAAATCTTTGTTGCACATCTTAAGTGTTTATCAATATCCGAAGTACAAATCTCTTTGGGACAATTTTAATCATACTTAGGACTTCTATGGCTACTTATTATGATTTCCAAAGCAGATGATACAGTTTTGGCGTCAAACTTGGCAATCAAACTTGGCAATAAACGTGTAATAAAATTGACGAAATGTTGGAAGAATCATATTAAAGCTTTAATGGTTAGTGAAATGATCCTATTACATATCTCCTCAATCAGATGAAAAAATCATAAAATAAGATAACATGGAGCTTTGGATACGAAGTAGAGTAGAGTATCGAACACCACCATTGCCACTAATCTATCATAAACGGCCAAACTAGGATCCACTTGGAACATTCCTTCTGATTATCTAAAAAGGCTAATTAAATTACATGTTTAAACAGTCACTGCATAAACTGACAGTTTAGTTTTGATATTAGTGAAGGCTACAGAATACACAGCCTTCAAGAACGCATAATAACCGCTCTCAAAAACGCGACAAATTCTGATGCTCTTTTGTGGTTCTGAGCATCCACAAAGAGCCAACATCCACTCAAAGTAATGACATTGGGCGCTATTAACAACGGATATATCTTCCCCCTTATTCCTTCGGAGATGTCCTGTATGATAATGCGGTTGCTGTGGCTGATGACCAATACAGAACCATAATCATTGAATTTTTATTGCCGCATATTTACTTTGAAGCTGTGGAAGCTATAGAAGAGAATTATACACAATAGAGCAATAACTTATGGACCGAAAATCTCGCCAGAACAATTGAAAATTTGGTAAAAAGTGAGCAAATGCTCAACAGCAATACCGGAAGCCACTTGTCCGATATAATATTCAAAACTAATGGACAAATACTTAAAGATCCTAATATAAATGTTAATAAAATAACATGTTTAAACATTCACTGCATAAACTGACAGTTTAGTTTTGATATTAGTAAAGGTTACGGAATACACAGCCTTCAAGAACGCATAATACCCGCTCTCAAGAACGCGACGAGTCCCATTATCATCTGATGCTCTTTTATGGCTCTGAGAATAATAAATTAAAGGGTTTTATTTTAAAGATTATTCACTCAAAGAAACAATATTGGACGATATTTTCGCTATTTTCGGGGATCCGTGGAAAATACGATTACTGTGGCTGGTAAACAATACAGAACCTTTAGTTTATTGTTACAAATTACTCTAAATCTCTGTAAGATATCAAAGTTAATATCAGACAAGAGATCGAGTACTTCTCACCCAAAGTTCTCTACAGAACAATTGAAAATGCGGTGGGTAGTTGTGCGATCTTGAAAAGCGATCTTTAAAAAGTAATAAGGATATAAGAAAGAACATCGGGATAGTATTCTTGGACCACCTTGTTCTGGCGACTTGTGATTGATAATAGTGAAAGCATACAGTGAAAACAGTTTCACTGTGATATATCCAAATTCATTCCAAATCGAATAATTTTGCTTTAATTACCGAACAATTTAGATGTTTTTATCGCAATTCATGTTTATCAACTGGCTTTCAATAGCTAGAATCGAACATATCGAGATGCAAATTGGGTTAACAAATCCATTAAACTGTCGTATTCTCGCAATTCTTGATAGTCTAGGAAATGCAAATTTCTTCGCAGAGTTCAAAGGGCAACTCAAGGAAGCTGAATGGAATGTAAATTTTAACTGATGATCGTTATAAAGACTGAGATCGAAAAATTCTTAACACACGTTTTTCCTTAAAACTTTTAACCCAAGTATTATTTGATTTTTTTATTGCCTTTCCTTTGCAAAGCATGTCAGTTATTATGTTTAATGTGAATTATGTTCATTTGTAGTTAATCTGATTAAAATGAGTGACGAGAAAAAAGTGCGAACTAAAATTATTAAATATTTTCAACAAAACCCAACTTGGAAATACAAAAAGTTGGCCAAACAATCAAAGGTCTGCCGTAAAACCGCTTCCAATGTTATTAAACAGTATCGGGAGAACTTGTCTGTTGATAGGAAGCCTGGTTCATGTAGAAGGAATGGTCCACATGATCATTTTAAAGCCAATAAATACAAAGCATTTTCATTCGGAAGGAAAGCAGTCCGCTTAGCTCAGTATTCGGACTATATGGTACGAAAAGTTAAAGCCAATGCAGGCTTAAAAACATACAAGGCTCAAAAAGTTCCTGACAGGAACTCTGCTAAAAATTTTGAGGCCAAACTCAGAGCACGGAAATTGAAGTCAAACATTATACAAAAAATATACCTGCTGCTGCATAATGGATGACGAAACGTACGTATGAAACATTTTTCACAGCTTCCAGGTCAATATTTTTATGTTGCTGATGCTCGAGGGAATATTGTAGAAAAGTTTAAGACCCAAAAGCAGAAAATGTTCCCAAAAAGTTCTTGGCATGGCAAGCAATATGCAGTTGCGGCAAAAGAAGCCAAACATTTGTTACAAAGGGCTCTATAAATACAATTTACATCATGGAATGTTTACAAAAAAGGATGCATACATTTATAAGACTTCTTGATGTGTCCTCTTATTTTTGGCTGGATTTGACATCCTGTCACTATGATAAGCAAGGTCTTGAGTGGTACAAGAATAATAATGTGGTATTTGTACCAAACAGTTTAAAATCTAAGCGACACAGTGCATTTTAATGTTCTTGTATGTTTACATATGTTTACTAGTTATTGCATGAAATTACTCTTACGGACTCGCTTGAGCTTTCATAAGATGAGATTGAGTCGCTTGTTGCTTGCATAGCACTGATGAGATGTTTCTTGAAAGCTTAGAATTTGACTTTTTATTTGTGTCATTCCTACCATACAAGCTCAAACTAAGTATCCCAGACAGAACGTTGTTTATCAATCGAAACAAATAGTAATCGAAAGGGGCAAAGTTTGAACTAAGTATAAGGCGGGTAAGGCAAAACTTGGCAACCACTTCATCACATACAATAGTTTTTAACAGGTATTGCCACATGTTGCCGAGTGTTGTCATGATGGAATATTACGGTCTGGCTGCATATTCTGGGCGTTTTTCGGCCAATACTCACTTCAAACGAATCAGTTGTGGTCGGAACAGATTCCCTGTGATGGTTTGGCTAGATTTCAGCAGCTCATAATAGATTTGACCATTTCGTTCCCACCAAATACCGAGCATTACTTTAGCGCTATTGATATTTGGCTTTGGTGTCCATTCGGATGGTAGGCCGGGCTTCAAGTAATGATTCGGTGCAAAATGATTTTCTTTTATACCGTTTAAGCATCATTTCGGACATGCGAAATCGTCTTTCAATATCTCTCGGCTTCAATTCGTATGGTACCCAATTTCCCTGCTTTTGGATGAATTCTGCTATTCGCATTCATTTTGGAATTGCTGCTTGAGTAGCTCCCAATGTTTTTTTAAGCTCTTGAGTTGAGTTTTACAACTATCTTCATGGAGTATTGCCTCCAATTCTTGGTCTTCAAACTTTTTTTGGCTGACATGGGCGATATTTGTCTTTAATATCAACATCAGTACATCTGAACCGCACAAACAATATCTCGCATGTTGAAACCTGTGGAACACATTCACCATAAGCTTTGGTGAGCAATCGGTGAGCATCAGCGGCTCATTTTTTCAAATTAAAGAACAAAAGCAAAACTTCCCGCATATGACGCGAAAAGCAAAAAAAAAACTTAGTTTTTTACACTATAATACTTAATAAGTAATTGAAAATAAATGACAGATATGTACCCTTCAACATGACATATAAGTTATTAAATACAAAAACCGCGTTCAAGGGATACGTCATCTATTGTAAATCCCGCATTTTTAATCAAAATTATTGAGAAAATGGGAGGAGATTATCACAATTCCTTCTCTTGAAAAAGTCTGGTCGAAAATTAGTATTCTAGAAACTTATATACAGAATGACACGATAAACTTTCGTTATAATTCCTAAAATTTTCCTTGAAAAACTCTAAATTTGAACAACGTTGCCACACTGATAACAACACTATGTAAATTTATGTAAGATTTATTCACTCTAACCCAAAATGACCTATAAAACAAAGCGTTGCAAAATAATTAAATCTAAACATCACCATATAGTGTTAGTTGCCACACATTCGATTCGCTGGATTAAATTCTAAATTTCGTTTTCAATTTTTCTGGTAATTCTTATCAAATAATTTACATGTTATTTATATGATTTATTGATTTTCACATGATGATACATACATGTACCTTAAATATAAAACATACATCTCTTACATTTCTCCTAAACACATACAGTAACAATAATTTCATAATTTGACATTGAATAATGGTTTATAACATCAAGTAGTTGAGGTTGTGATAGTGGTTTGGTTGGTGGTAGTATAATTTTTAATAAAACATATCAATAGTAACAAATTAAATCTACAATAAGGAAAAACCTCATAATAAATCTTAGCCAATATACAGCAAAGCATATTGATATTCTACTATTCCCAGCCCCATTATTGGTGGGTACTACTAAAAATAAAGTAGGAACTTATGTAAAAAAAAAAAAAAATTGAATCTAAATCTATCTACACACACTCTCAAACTATTTAGTTAGTCGCAACAATGGCAAGCGGTAAATGGTGGTTTTGTGCTTTTGATGTGATTTATTTACCAAAACAAATGCAATTTTGTAATGCATTTTAGTTATGCACACACACATATATAAACACTCACTCACACACATACTATCACAGCATTGCAACAAATACCAATACTCTTTTGGTTTTGGTATCAATACACACATTTTATCGCTGGTTTGATATGATTCGTTGATTTTGCTTGAAAAGCCAAAAAACATATGAAACGGGGGAAAACATTGAATCACATAGTCAAATATAATATTAATGATGTGATTAAATGAAAGATATATGAAACAGAAAAGGAGCTAATAATAATAATAATATTTTATAAAATAAACTTACCAGAAATTTATAGAAATTAGGTGATATCTAGAAAGAAAAACAAAATTGAAAACATCAGTTTAAAAATTTGAAAAATTTAGGTTTAATAATAAAAGTGTTAATATAGTTTTATTATATACAAAATAAGAAAAATTACTTAAAAATGTTATGTTTACTGTATTAATCAAAATTCAAAATTCCTTGTACGGGAGCGTGACTTTTTGAATGAAACGTAGGTTTCATTCGTAGCGTAATTCATGGGTTTTTGCCATGGAAATGCACCCTTGCATTTTCCTGGTGAAAAATATCTTTTTATGAGCAGACGTAATTCACTTTTTTCCATTTTATCCCCAAGTCATGCGGTAGTCTGTTGACAGGAGCAGTGTTGCCCTTTCAGTTAAGAAACAGGAAATTCAAAAAGTGACGAACTTATTAACCCGCCCTCGTACATAAAGCTACAATTAAGGAATTTTGCCACTTTCTGGTTATATTTTGATTAAAATGCTAATTTTTATTAGCAGAAAACCTTTTTATGTACAAAAAAAAATATATTTTAAATAAAAAAGTATTTTGGGGATTTTTAATATTTTGCTGGGAATTTAAAAAAAAAACAACATCTATGACTTTAAGAAATAATATATATGCATTTTACAGTTTATTAGTAACTAAAATACCTCAGAATAATGTGGGGAAATTTTCTGGGATTTTGATTTTCAAAATGGGAATTTAATTTTTTTGCTGAAATCTATATATTACATTCTAAAATACATTTTTTATTAAAAAACTTAAAAAAAATCCTAAAAAATGTAAGTGGGTATTTTGGGGATTTTTAAAAGTTGACTGGGAACTTAAAAATAAGGTATCAGACCTTAATTTTTTTTCTGAAATCTATATATTATATTGGAAAATACATTTTTTATCATAAAACTTAAAAAAAAAAACTAAAAAAAACTATAAGTGGGTATTTTGGGGATTTTTAAAAGTTGACTGGGAATTCAAAAATAAGGTTTCAGACCTTATGAAACAATGATTTATGTAATTTTTTCGACAAAATTTATATTTATACACTAAAACTAGATTTTGACTTTGGGAATTTTCAAATGAAGGTCCGAAATTAAAAAATAACTTTTTTGAATTAATAATATAAATGGCATTTTGGGGATTTTTTAATGTGTAATGGGCATTTAAAAAAAACTAACGTGTTTGACCAAATGGAACGAAAATTATGGTTTTTGTAGTTTTTATGTTACTAAAATCTCAAATATTAAAGTGGGGAAATTTTCTGGGATTTTTATTTTCAAAGTGGGAATTTAAATTTTTTTGACAAAATTTATATTCTTTGTCCGAAAATAGAATTTTTATTGTAAAATGTAAAAAATTTAAACAATAATATAAGAGGGCATTTTGGGGATTTTTTAATGTGTAATGGGAATTTAAAAAATTAATATTTTAGACATAATGGAGTGTAATTATGACTTTTGAAGTTTTTATGTTACTAAAATCTCAAATATTAAAAGGGGGACATTTTCTGGGATTTTTATATTCAAAGTGGGAATTTAAATTTTTTGACAAAATTTATATTCTAAGTACAATAATTGAATTTTCATTTAAAAATTTGAAAAAAATTTAAACAATAATATAAGTGGGCATTTCAAGGATTTCTTAATGTGTAATGGGAATTTAAAAAACTAATGTTTTTCACTTAATGGAACAATAATTATGATTTTTGGTGTTTTAAAGTTACTGAAATCTCAAATATATAAGTGGGGAAATTTTCTGGGATTTTTATTTTCAAAGTGGGAATTTAAATTTTTTTATCGAAATTTATATTCTACGTACGAAAATGGAATTTTCATTATAAAACCTAAAAAATTTTAACAATTATATAAGTGGGCATTTTGGGGATTTTCTTATGTGTAATGGGAATTAAAAAAAAAACTAATGTTTTAGACTTAATGGGGTGATAATTATGATTTTAGGTGTTTTATAGTAGTTAAAATTATAAATATTAAAGTGGGAACATTTTCTGGGATTTTTATTTTCAAAGTGGGAATTTGAATTTTTTGACGAAATTTATATTCTACGTACGAAAATTGAATTTTCATTATAAAATTTAAAAAATTTTAACAAAAAATAAGTGGGCATTTTGGGGATTATTTTAATGTGTAATGGAAATTTAAAAAAATAATGTTTTAGACTAAATGGAGTAATAATTATGATATTTGTAGTCTTTAAGTTACTAAAATCTCAAATATTAAAGTGGGGAAATTTTCTGGGATTTTGATATTCAAAGTGGAAATTTAAACTTTTGACGAAATTTATAATCTAAGTACAATAATTGAATTTTCATTTAAAAATTTGAAAAAATTTAAACAATAATATAAGAGGGCATTTTGGGGATTTCTTAATGTGTAATGGGAATTGAAAAAAAAACTAACGTTTTTGACTTAATGGAGTATAATAATGACTTTTGTAGTCTTTAAGTTACTAAAATCTCAAATATTAAAGTGGGGAAATTTTCTGGGATTTTTATTATCTAATTGGGAATTTAAATTTTTTTATGAAATTTGTATTCTACGTAATAAATGGAGTTTTCATTATAAAATCTAAAAAATCTTAACAATAATATAAGTGGACATTTTGGGGATTTGTTTATGTGTAATGGGAATTTATAAAAAAAACTAATGTTTTACACTTAATGGAACGATAATTATGACTTCTGTAGTTTTTAAGTTACTAAAATTTTAAATATTAAAGTGGGGAAATTTTCTGGGATTTTTATTTTCAAAATAGGAATTTAAATTTTTTGACAAAATTTATATTCTGCGTACTATAATGGAATTTTCATTCTAAAATTTAAAAAATAAATAATAATATAAGTGGGCATTTTGTGGATTTTTTAATGTGAAATGGGAATTTAAAAAAGTGAAGTTTTTGACTTAATAGGGTGATAATTATGAGTTTTGTAGTCTTTAAGTTACTAATATCTCAAATATTAAAGAGGCGAAATTTTCTGGGATTTTTATTTTCAAAGTGGGAATTTAAATTTTTTGACAAAATTTATATTCTTCGTCCGAAAATGGATTTTTCCTTCTAAAATTTAAAAAATAAACAATAATATAAGCGGGCATTTAAGGGATTTCTTAATGTGTAATGGGAATTTAAAAGAACTAATGTTTTTGATTTAATGGCAGGATAATTAAGTGTTTTTGAGAGATATGTGCTATTATAGGCATCTCGATTAAGTCTCTAATACTACTCTCGATTAAGTCTCTTATACTACTCTCAGAAGGTTATGGAGCAACGTTATTCATACCAATAGTAGATTTGTACATTTTAGAATGTATCAATATTTCATTACAAAATAAATATTTAAAACAAATTTGTCACTTTTGTAATAAATAAGTAAGTTATAATAAATAAAATTCAACTGAGCTGATAAATTTAAAATAACATTTGGAGTTAGCAAGTTTTGAAAAAAATTTACTTAACAATTTAGCATAACTTAATATAAGAGAAATAAAATTCTAAAATAGTGTAAAGATTTTTCCAACAAACCTTTCCTATTGTTTAGTTTAGTTATTATGTAGTTTTTTTAACAAAAATTTCAGACTTAGCTTGTTTTTACTCTAAGCTACCAATTTCTTGTTTAAGAAAAATCAATTTGTTACAATTTCTTTTTTTTTTATTATTACATTTCATATTCCATTGTTCTCATTCCCTTTAAGCATTCATTCCATGTATTTAATAATGACATTGTCAGAAACAATGACAATGTCAAAATGACATTTATACCTTTTTGTAAATATCACGTGCCAACGGAAGCTAAAGCTTCCGTCTTTCCGTTCTACAGGTTGCCACCGCAAAATGAACAAAAGATGAAAAAAAAAAATATGAAAACAAAATAAACCTCATAACGAACGATTTGATGCAGTTTAGCAGGCGGCATTTTAAGCTCAAATCAAACAATGTCTATGAAATAATGAAAATTTTATATAAAATTTTCTAAATTTTGTCATGTTGCTGCTATCAAACCGTTAAAGTAGCATTAAAGTTTGCTGTGTTAAGTTAAGTTGGTTGTAATCTTTTTTTAATTAAATGATTTTTGCTGGTTAATCACTATTACAAGGTAAAAGTATTTGAAAATAGATTGAAGTTGGAAAATATGTAGTTGATAATGAGATTTTTAGAGAATAATTAAAAATTAAAATTTTACTTAAATATATGTAGTAAAGGGTCTTCCCCTACCTTATCCTTACCTTTTTTACCCTACGCTCCATTATCTTTACCCTTTTAATCCCTTCACTACACCTTTTTATCCCCTCCCACCTTTCCCTTCGAGAACCTGAATATTTGCACATGTTGTCGAACGCTATATCCCTCTAAGGTGATATGGCAAAACAAACTGAATAAATGACAGCCAATTCCACAGTTGTAGCTTCAACAATAAGGCTGCTATCTACCAACAAAGTTCCGCAGTCCCTATTGAAAGACCTTTTACAATCAAGGCAATGTTACAAATGTTCTTTAAAATTAATATTTCTTATGTTAATTATTTTATTTGTTATACAATTTTCCACTTCTATTAAATATTTTACACCTTTCTTTTGTTTATCATTCCTTGAAATTTGTCTGATCTTTACCAAGATCTTCATTTCATTTCACTTTAATTTAATTTTAATTACATGTGAGTTCTATTATAATTTCTAAATCAAGCAGAAATTTCAAATTAACATGTTTTGGTTTTAACACCTGTAATTATAAACGTATTGTTTTAATCTGTCTATAAGATATTTAGATTTTTTCTCATAGATATGATGATTAGGGTTGAAAGTGGAAAATTTGTGTTAATTTCTATTTATTTGATGGACTGTCATGGTTTAGCGCCTTGAAAAGGTGAGCGTCTTAACCCGAGCGTTTAGGTGTCGAAGCGCCAATACACTTGTTAGGTTTTTAATTTAAGAATTCTAATATTAATTTTGTTGGCGTTGTGCCATAAAATTTTTTAACACTTTAACCATAAGATAATAAATTTATTTGTATAATCAATTAGACAGAGAATTTTAATATTTAAAATTGTTTCTTTTAAAGAAAGTTAAAAACAAATACTTGATTAATTAACAGAATAAATTAAATTCAGACAAGTTTTTTTTTAGATTGATAGATTTTTAGGCTAAATAACCTAGTTTTAGAAAAATTTTGAAAATAAATTTTAAAAATTTTCATATGAAAACTTAGAATGCAAATGTGCTAAATCCACTTTTTTGAAAATTTGAAAAAAAAAGTTAGCAGAAGTATTAATACCAAACTTTTTTCTTGTTTGTGTGCTCATTGAAATATGTATTAGAAAGTGTTCATAAATATATTTCTCCGATATAATTAACATTGCATTATAGGCTTTTAAAAGAATCATACAATTAAAACAATATTCAAGGAAGTACAGTTGGTGCTGGTTCACACATTTTTTGTCTTTGAAAATTGACAGTTTGATTGGTACTGCGTTCAAGAATTGTTAAAAAATTAGTCTTATGGTCGTGAAAGGGTTAAAACAAGTGATTTTGGAACGTTTTTTCTATTTTGAAAAGGGAGTTAGCGGCTTTTGCGTTCTAAGCAAACGACATTTTGTATTGATGTATTCAATAAAACTTAAGGTATTCCAATATAAATATAAAAGAGAGCTAAACAAAAGAGATTTTGGAAAACTTAAGAAGGCCGTTGTGGGCAAGAAAAGGCATTTACATCTACATATAGTCATGGCGGTCTGTATGTTGAAATCAACATTCCAACTAACATACATTCATATATAGGCAATAGCTTCGCTAAAGATCTAAGTTAAATTTGGGAAAATCGAAAACATATAAGCATAAAAACACAACTAACTCGATTTTTTATCTATATCTGGATTACTAAGTCATTGATATAGACAATAAGGATATCTAATGCTAAATATTTCAAAGACTTTTTCGACAATGTATATAACGCCATAGTAATTCGATTTTTTTTTTTTTCACAAAATTTTTTTTTTTTAACATAAATGTTTTTTTTGTCATAAAATTTCTTTTCATCCATAATTTTTCACAAATAATATTTTTGCATACAATTTTTTTTAACGAATAATTTTTTCAATCTTTTTCATTAAGTATACTTTGGAGAAGCACAGCCGACTATAGCTCTAATACTTGTTCAATTTATTCTTCGAAATATTGAGACTAATTGCCGGTTAATTTCATTGATCTTACAATATTTTCCCCTCCATAACTCTGGGTTGATCTGGGATAATTTGAAATTAACCTGCCGTTGTCTTTTAGTTTTTCTTTACTCAAACATAGAAACTTTCTTGAATGAAAGGCAAAACATGGACCAGTTTTATCTAAATGCTCCCCAATTTGATGTGTGATTGAGGTAAAATGATTTTATCTCTGGAAACCACAGATGATGTTATGCCGTCTGAGTATAGTATAGGCCTTTTAGCACACGGTAAATCAAGATATGTAATTTTCGGTCACTGGATTTACAATAGATGACGTATCTTTTGAATGCGGTTTTAGTTTTTAATAACATATATGTAATTTTCACTTAATTATTGAACATTATAGTGTAAACAACAAAGTTTTTCTTGCTTCGAAAATTCCGAATTTTGTGCCAACAGTGCGTCATATGCGGGAAGTTTTGCTTTACTTCTTTAATTTCATAAAAAGTGCCGCTGCAGCACACCGATTACTCACTAAAGCTTGTTCCATCGGTTTCAACGTGCGAGAAATGATTTATGCACTTCAGAAGTGGTGATATTGATACGGAAGATAAAGATCGCCCAGGCCAGCCAAAAAAGTTTGATGAACAAGAATTGGAGGCATTACTCCATGAAGATTGTTGTACAACTCAACAAGAGCTTGCGAAATCATTGGGAGCTACTCAAGCAGCAATTTGAAAAGATTTGCGAGCAGCAGAATTCATCCATAAGCAGGGAAATTGGCTACCATATGAATTGAAGCTGAAAGACCTTGAAATACGATTTTGATTCTTTGCCCGAAAAATCAGTTTTCATTTTCGAATTATCGCCAACCGTCTCCATATGTCTGTCCCAATGTGTGCAGCTTGAACGCTATAAAAAACATTTTTCGATGAAAATGGATCCATTATGATAACTCAACCAGCCGAATCTACACCAAAGCCAAGTATCCATGGTGCTGAAGTAATGTTCTGCATTTGGTGGGAGCAAAAGAGTATATTATGAGCTACACCATCACAAGGAACCTGTACTAAATGCAACTGAATCGTTTGAAACGTGCATTGGTAGAAAAACTCTCAGAACATGCAGCCAGACATGAAACCTTATTATTCCATCATGACAACGTTCGGTCACATGTTGCTATACCCGTTAAAACCTATTTGAATGAAGTAGTTGGAATGTTTGCCTCACCCGCCTTATAGTCCAGACCTTACCCCGTCCAACTAATATTTGTTTCGATCGAAGCAGAACGCTCTCTCTGGGATACGCTTCACATTGGAACAGAGTATTCGATATTGGCTTGATTCGTTGAACAGCTCTCTTGGCTCGGAATCCATATGTTGCCATAAAGATGGGAAAAGATCATAGCTAACAATGACCAATACTTTGTTTCAAAATAAAACCTAAAAATTTGAAAAAATTTTTTTTTTTCAAAATTTAAAAAAAAAATTTTTTTTTAAAGTTTAAAGGCTTCGTTTTTAGATTTTCTACAATGGAGATTCTTAGGACACTCCCGTGTGATACAGCAGTGATACAGCAGTAATCTACCATTATATGTAAATCCTAGCGATCCTGTTGTTATCTATATTCCAGTGATTTTAAATCTCACTTTGGAATAGAGTATCCGATATTGGCTTGATTCGTTCTTGGCTTCAAAAGATGAGCAGTTCTCTTGGCTCGGAATCCATATGTTGCAAGAAAGATGGGAAAAGATCATAGCTAACAATGACCAACACTTTGTTTCAAAATAAAACCTAAAAATTTTAAAAAAATTTTTTTTCAAAATTTAAAAAAAATTTTTTTTTAAAAAATTGATGTCAATTTTTTTTTTCGAAATTGTTTTTTTTTAATTTTTTCCATTTTTTTTTTTATTTTTAAATTTTTTTGCCATTTTTTTTTTTTTAAACGGACAGACGGACATGGCTAAATCGACTTCGCTATATATAACGATCCAGAATATATTTACTTTGTGGGGTCGCAAATGAAAAATGTACAAATTACAAACGGAATGACAAACTTATATCCTTGCCACTCATGGTGAAGGGTATAATAACTATCAAGGATCAACAAAAAATGTACTTGCTGCTACTTTTGAAGTGATGAAAATGTTATTTATAAAAAGTACTTTGTTACCTCTTGATCTCAGCGAAATCTACAATAAATCTAAACAGAAAATTTATGTTTGGTTTCACAAAACGTGTAATATTCCATTTGGATTTTATGAGCAACTTAAATAAATATTCAAATTATTTAGCATAATTTCAAGAATTTTGAAAAAATTAAAACCACCTTTTCAAAGTCTATAACAACTCAATTTGAAGGTGTATTAAAAAACTCATAAATTCCAAAATATCTATATACAAACCTATAATCAAAATGTTTAACACATAATCAAAAACCACTTAATTATAGTTTGAATTTTAAACGGAAACAAACACACGCATATTTAACACACACACTAAACCTATAATTTCGCCATAATTTCCACAAAAAATAACAAAAATAAAAATATATTTTAAAGTATCTCTAATGAATTTGTATGGCATATTAACGCATTAATTTAAAACAATTTGCCAACACCTTATAAACAACAACTGGTGCCACCTACCCAGGCAAACATCTAGAAGAGACGGACGGAAATGTATGGAAGTTAAAATTGTTTTGTTTATGCCGAGAAGGCTTAAAAAAAATTTTGGAAAAAATTAAACAAATACTTTGATTTTCTTCAACAAATTTGAACATCTGATGGTAGAAGCTCTAGGTTTGCTAGAGAAGACATCAGATCAGATGTTAAATATTTGAATTTTGTGAAAAATTTAAGCGCTGCTAAACTAATTGGCAACGCCACGGCAGGATATATTTGGCTATTTACTCTCTTTTAGTTTCCCTTTCCTGATTTTTTCTTTTTTCTTCACAAATATGCGTTGATAATCGATCTTTGGTTTTGATGACTTCATTGATTTCAATACAAACGATCATAGGCAAACTGAAACGTTTAAACAAGACAAAACAATTCGCCCACTAGGTGGCAGAGATGTTAACAACAGCAAAAGAAAAATATGTCTTGGTATTCATAATTTGAAAGACAAGAACTAGAGAAAGAAGACCACCTTACATTCAAGCGATCTTTTAAACAGTGAGTGATCAGCCGAACAATTGAGCGTTGTATAAATATGAGCGTAACAGTTCAATTAGCCACACCATGATCGGGCGACAAAAATGACAAAAACCGAAAATTAAAATCAAAAGACAAAGACATAACAGAAAAGAAAATAGTAGTCAGTGTCTAAAAGAAACTACAACCAGTAAATGTAAATGTTTGTAGAACCTCACACAGAGTTTAACTACCTTAAAATATGTCGCTCTCTCTCTCTCTCTCTTTCTTATTTTTCATTTAGTTAAAACAGGTAGTAAAATGTCCTTCAATATTAGTATCCTGCCAGGAGTTTGTGGTTCTAGTGTTAATTGTTTGTTACTTTAGCTGAACTTATTACGCCTTAACAAGCTCTACAACTTAAACACGGAACGCCCGTGGCGACTTGCTAGCCATTTTAGCTAGTAACAGAAACTGACATTTAAATTTATCTTAAAGATATGCATGTCAAAATCCCAAAATTCTAAGCGCAAATAATATGAAATTTTACGGCCACATTATTAGTGACAAAATTAAAAAAAAATTATACATTTGGTCGCTGTGGTTTAAATAACCTTTTTCTCTCTCTCTCTTTCAGCTCTATTGCAAAAAAGAATCTTTAGGTTCCCAAAAACGAAGACTGAAAACCAAGGTGTTTAAATTTGTTACGGCCAGCCATGAAGACCGCAATTATGACTGTGGTTGTTGAGTTAAGGTCCTGGCCGCCAACTCCTAAACTGTCCTCGTTGTCCTTATATTTGTGGTAATTTTCTATTCTCTAGCTGTATTTAACAGTTTAGTAGGTTGTAAAAATTGTCCAACCCAAAAGTCAACATGATAATATCGCTGTGGTTTTTGTGACAAACCAAAGAAAAGCTGTGTCACAGTGACCACAAGAAATGAAATGAAAATGTCTCTATTATAAACTCGCCTGAATGTGGTTTGGCATTGACCACGACAGATGTTTTTATTATTTGTTTAGGGAAGGAGGCAATTTTGCAAAAAAAATAAAAATATAAGAACTCAACAGGTTGTATAGGCTATAAAATATGATTGGTATGTTAAAGTAGGAAGGTGTAATATTGCTGGTAATTTTCCTCTAACTGAGGACAAAGAGGAGGGCAGTATATTCGGGAGTTTTTCTTTAAAGGATGTGTTATGACATGACATATTTTTGTCGTCAAGAGTTGGTGACAATTTAACAATGACAAAACAGTTTTGGAAAGCCTTTTACTCTTTAATCTAACAATTTTTAAATCGATCGACTTTGAAAAGATCAATGATTTGATTTTTATAATTATGATTTTTAACTAGTGGATTATTACATTGCTATAACTTGCTAATGACTTGCAATTACTTAATAACACACCTTTCAATGACAACTCTATACCGTCTGCATTACTATGAAGTATTCTAATAGAGATTACCATAAAGATCAGTTAGGGGTTTATAGTCAGTGACAGTTACCAAAATTTAGCGTCCAAAAACTTTATTAAAAAAATAAATGTTCGTTTGTGTAAACAAAAATGGGACGAGGCGTAAAACTTCCAATATAACCTCGAACAATTTTCTACAGAAATAATCGTTAAAACCATAGAGAAACATAGAGCGGAAACTAGAAAAAAACTCAAACAAAAAAATTACCTAAAATAATCACATATACAAGTGTTGTATTTGTTTTCACATAGATTTTTCCACTAATACATTCTTACCACTTAGGTTTTTGACAACTGATTTAGGTCTTTGACAGGAGAGTTTCCGCTCTATGTTTATTCTCTATGCCCGCTATAGACTTGACTATAGACTTAGCTCTAGACTCGACTATAGACTCGTCTTGACACTCGACTATATACTTGACTAGAGAACCCACTATATACTAGACTATAGAATTGACTATAGACTCCACTAAAAACTATAGACTCGACTATAGACCCGACTATAGACTCAACTACACACTCGACTATGGATCCGACTAGAGAACCCACTATCATAGAGCAACATAGAGCGAAAATTAAAAAAAAATCAAACAAAAAAATTACTCAAAATAATTACACATACGAGTGTTGTTTTTTTGTTTTCACACAGTTTTTTCTACTAATACATTCTCAAAACTTAGGATTCTGACAACTGATTTAGGTCTTTGACAGGAGAGTTTCCTCTCTATGTCTATCTCTATTCTTTATGCATTACATTACATTAAAACAAAATCTATAGACAAAATTTTGCTAAGATTGTCAATAAAAGTTTTTTTTTTAGAAAAAATCGCTAAAATTATCTGTAAAAAATGTTTATAGAAAAAAAAAGCGCTGAAATAGAAAAAATCCTTAAAACTTAAAAAACGCCAAATATTTAAAAATAATGTTTTTAAAAAAAAATTTCTAGAAAAAAAGAAAAAATCGGTAAAACTTTCTATAGAAATAAACGCCAAAACTGAAAAACCGCCAAAAATTTTCTAAAAGAAAAAAATGTTTACAGAAAAAAATTGTGTATCAAAAAGTGGTAAATTTAAAAAAAAATCGCAAAAAAGTGTCTGTAAAAAATGTTTATAAAAAAAGCTCTAAAATTTTTAACTGAAAAAAATCGTTAAAATTAATAATTTTCTAAAATAAAATTGATTTTTTTATAGAAAAAAAGTGCTAACATGAATTGTCTACCAAAAGATGGCACATTTTATTTAGAAAAAAAATCTATAGAAAAGTTTAGCTAAAATGTTCTATAGCTAAAATCGCTAAAATTGTCTGTAAAAAATGTTTATAGAAAAAAAGCGCCAAAATTTTCTAAAGAAAAAAATCTCTCCGCTTTGTATTCTTCGTAGTACTTCATTGTTTGATACAAAGTGAGTCCACGATATTTAAAGTATTTAAAGTCCACACATCAAAAGCCTCGAGTTTCTTTATATCAACTGATTTTATGGTCCATACATCCGCGGCATATAACAAAACTGACCATTTCTATGTTTTCAAGTATCGAAATTTTGTTTTTAGATTTATGTCATGGCTGATAAAAATGTTTTTGTACTTGATAAACGCTGCTCTTAACCATTTCAATTCGGCATCGTATTTCGCTCGAAATATTCCATTTGTAATTGATTGTGACGCCGAGATATTAAAAGCTTTGCACTGTTTCCACGTATATGTCCTTTATTTTTAATGGTGTTATGGTGTTACATAAGTTTTCCTTGCTTACAATCACATATTTTGTGTTGTTTAATATTTAACTTCAAGGCCTAGGTCTCGCTGCGAGTTGTCAGTATATTTATCAGCTCTTGGAGTCCTGACATATTATAACCCAAAATGGTCGTATCATCGGCATATCTAATGTTTCTCAGAAAAGTACCATTTATATATATTCCTATTTTTGACGTGGTTAATCGATTCCCAAAATATTCTTTCGGAGTAGACGTTAAACAGCACTCTTGCCTAACGCTTTTGGATATTACAATATCTTGGGTCAGTCCTCCATTGACAACCTATGCTGTTTAATGCCAGTACAAGCTTTTGTTGCAAAGAATTTCCTTATCTTCAACGATAATAGAAGTAAGAATTTCTATTAATTTATATCATGTGAAATTGTATCTAATGCTTTTTCATAATCGATGAAGCCTGTACAAACCTTTATATGTGCGTTTTTACATTTTTATATTAAGATTTATAATCAAAAGAGAGCTTTCTCCTTAAAACCAAACTGGGTTGTTCCCATTAACTTTTCGAATTTCTCATAGATTCCAGAGTGAATTAGTTTGGAGTATTTTTACAGCTGGCTCATTAGGCTAATGAATGAAATTGCAATGTTTTGGACGACTTTTCTTTGGAATGGTTTTACAAATTTATCTTAGCCAGTCTTTTGAATATTTACCGGTCTTATATAAGTATTTAAATAATTTTTCTAGAAGATTGATATTGTCGCCATCTATTTGTTTAAGTACATACTTCCGAAGGAATCTTGTCAGGATTACAAGGAGAACAGTAGATTTATAATCTTCGTTGTTGTTGTTATATAGTACCTTGGCGACAGATTTATACTATATTCCCGCCATTTCCTTAATTTTCTTGTGGAAATTAAAATCGTCATAAAGATCTTGTAATATTTTGATTTCCTGACATTGTTTATTAATTTTATAAGGTGCGTTAAAGTTCAAAATGCTGTTATGTAAGCAATTATTATAGATATCGACGAAACATGTCGACGTGACTTTGTGTCGATAATGACTTACATAATAAGGGTGAATGAATTTTACAAAACATCTTGTTTTCGACTATATTATTGAAACTCACAATAACTCCCATTTTCTCAATCTCTGGTTATGGTTTTTCGTAGCGATAAACTCCCAATTATTTAATTTTTGTATGATAACTGTACGATAAAAATTAACCAGAGATTGAGAAAATCGGGGTAGGTCTGTTTAATTCTTTTCAGGAAAACATTTACTTTCTTTTCTCGTCTATTGATATTTAGTCTTTCTATGTCTTAAAGCGTTTATCATGAACTAAAGAATAATACCAAATAGAGTTAATCTACAGCAACTGCCAGATTAACTCCAATAAGCCCATTTACACTGACGGAGTTCTCATCTGAGTTGAATGCTGTAATACTGTCCAGAAACTATCATTTGTTTCGACTGCACTCTATCAGTCTTATTAAGAGTGTCTTGTATTATAATTTGTATTTGGTATCAATGTCTTTACCTAAGTTACTCTTCTAATAAGGTCGAATGTTTGAGAACCTTTTCAAAATTCACTGATAACCAAGAACGAAAAAATCGCCAAAATTATCAGTAGAAAAATCGAACAAATTTTCTATAGAAATAATAGCTTAAAGGTAAAGAAATATAGTAAATTGTTTATAGAAAAAATCTACAAAATATTCTAAAAATGTAATAAAATAAAAAAAAAATTACTATAGAAAAAATCGCTAAAAACTAAAAAAAAAATTAGAAAAAAATATTCCATAGTTTTTTTCTATAGAAATAATCTCTTAAGTGAAATGAAATATAAAAATGTGCTATAGAAAAAATCTACAAAATTTTTTGTAGAAAATTTTCTATAAAAGTAAGAAATATAAAAAATTGACTATAGAAAAAAATCGCTAAAAATTTCAATAAATTCTATGGTTTTTTCAATAGAAATAATCGCTTAAGAGAAATGAAATATAAAATTGTCTATAGAAAAATCGCTAACATTTTTTATAGAAAAAAAACGTCAAAATTTTCTTTGGAAAAAAATCTACAAAATTGTCTATAAAAGTAATGAAATATAAAAAATTTACTATAGAAAATATCGCTAAAAATCTCAATAAAAAAAAAACGCCAATATATGCTATGGTTATTTTCTATAGAAATAATCGCTTAAGATAAATGAAATATAAAAAATGTTCTATAGAAAAATCGCTAAAGTTTTCTGTAGAAGAAACCTACAATTGTCTATAAAAATAATGAAATATAAAAAATTTACTATAAAAAAATCGCTAAAAATTACAATAAAAAAACGCCAAAATATTTTAAGTTTTTTTCTGTAGAAAAAATCGTTTAAGCGAAATGAAATATAGAAAATGTTCTATAGAAAAATCGCTAAAATTTTCAACAAAATTGTCTATAAAAGTAATGAAATATAAAAAACGTACTATAGATAAATTCGCTAAAAATTTCAAATAAAATAACGCCAAAATATTCTATAGTTTTTTTTTCTATAGAAATAATCGCTTAAGAGAAATGAAATATAAAAATTGTTCTATAGAAAAATCGCTAAAATTTTCAATAGAAAAAATCTACAAAAAAAAAAATTGTCTATAAAAGTAATGAAATATAAAAAAATCGCTAAAAATTTCAATAAAAAAAACGCCAAAATATTCTAAGGTTTTTTTTTTAGAAAAAAATCGTTTAAGCGAAATGAAATATAAAAATTGTTCTACAGAAAAATCGCTAAAATTTTCAACAAAATTGTCTATAAAAGTAATGAAATATAAAAAATGTACTATAGAAAATTCGTTAAAAATTTCAGTAAAAATACTCCAAAATATTCTATAGTTTTTTTTTATATATAATAATCGCTTAAGAGAAATGAAATATAAAAATTGTTCTATAGAAAAATCGCTAAAATTTTCTATAGAAAAAATCTACAAAATTTTTTATAGAAAAAATCGTAAAAATTTTCTGTAGAAAAATTCTACAAAATTGTCTATAAAAGTAATGAAATATAAACAATTTACTATAGAAGAAATCGCTAAAAATTTCAATAAAAAAACGCCAAAATATTCTACGGTTTTTTTCTATAGAAAAAATCGCTAAGCGAAATGAAATATAAATATAAAACAGCTTAAAAAGCCAAAATATTCTAAAAAGAAAGGTAAGAAATATAAAAAATTGACTATAAAAAAAATTCCCAAAATTTTCTATAAAAAAAATTCGAACAAATTTTCTATAGAAATAAATCTCCCAAAATTGTCTATACACAGAGAAAACAGATTCGTAGTAGCAACCAAATTTGTGGCCATCGAATGATTTGGTTGTACACATAGAATTTTTCGGTTTTATCAACAGAAAGTCAGTTGATAAAGAAGAATTTCGGTTGAAGCAACCAAACTTTTGCTACCCCTTCTAAAACTGTAGCCACAACTGTAAAATTCGGTCACTAAGGTAGAATCATTCAATTGGCAACAAATTCGGTTGCTATCACAAATCTGTTTTCTCTGTGTACGAAAAAGTGGAAACAATTTTCTATAGAAAAATCGCAAAAATTCGCAGGAATAATATTATTCTATTCGAAAATGATTTATTTAACATCGTGTTGAAATTCCAAGTTGGAATTATTGTCAGTTATGAAATATCAAGCTCCAAGCTAATGATACTTTTCTATTAGCTACAAAAACTAAAATATCCTTTTCAAAAAATCTTAACAAACCTCAATTATTGATAGCTTTACAATTTCCATATGCATACATACAAATCGGCATAGATGAATGAATAATTTAAATAAATAAATATCTTTTGTCTGCATGTATTTATTCAACTCCAACTCCATTTATAAACCAATAAAATTATAAACATGACCCAACAATTTTTGCGCCAAACATCGGCTAAACTTCAAACAAATTCCCCAAATAGAAGACTAGCTAGCTAACTGCATTGTCTAAATAAAACTCAAAAAAAAAAAAAAAAAAAAACTATACAAAGAAAAGAATAAAAATAAAAAAAAACTCGTAACACTGTGTTATGTTAATGCTCGTTTAACAAACCATTGTGTTAATGAGATAACCAGGAGAAATGTGGAGTGGAAGGGGCCAGACAGGCCATAATTGTCATTCATGACTTTATTTAGTCTTTGGGTTAAAATAAATCAATAACAAAGAGAGAGAGTCCAGTAAAGTCACTACTTGAAAAGAGTTGTAACTTAAGGCGCGGTGGGTGTTCCTAACTAACAATATGAATACGAATGATGGGTTTTTTTCTTGTTCTACAATGATATAGAAATGGAAATTTAACATTAAGAGCAAGAAAAAAGAAACGAAAACGTCAAAGGCAATCATTCAAAAATTATGACATCTCTAGAAAAGTACAATACAAATCCAAATGTATGTATATGGATACATTTGCTTTTAAATGTATCTATTACCATTCGAACACTACTGTTTTTTGTATCTCTCTGTGTGTGGGGCTATCAAATTATTCATTTAATTTTGGTTTTCTCTATGCAGCAAGTGATTTCTTACCCAGTCTTTGTATGATGTAGATGTGTGGCCTTTCACACAATAAATGACAAGTAGCAAATATCCATCTATCATTTTTAATTTCTGCTGTATGCGATCAAGTCTTTATTATAATGAATTTTGTTTAAATGCCAAATATTGTACTACTGTATTTTGTTTTTTCTTTCTTTTTTTGCAACAATCAAATTTTACGCCTTTCTTTTTTTTTTGTTTGTGTTTGTGTGGAATTTAAGCTACCGGAATTGAATACACCAGCAGCAGTTAGTTCAATTCTTGCTTAAATGATGGGAATATTTTTGAGTCGTTTTAAACAAAAACAAAAAAGTAAGAGAAAAAAAACGTTTGTAATTATTAAGTAATTATTTAAAAAACACCTTTTTCATGTCATGCAAAAAAAAAAAAAACGGAAAGAAAAAACATGTTCTGTTGGTTTTTGACAGTAGATTTTTTTTACTGCTTTGGCTGGTGGTGTGTTCGCAATTCCACACATGTTTATGGGCCTTAACCCTCTAAGGAACTAATGATTTATAAGGTATAAAGGCTAGATTACTTCTGATGGTTAAAATAACTACTTTTAAATGTGCAGTACACAATATACACGATTAAAGTGACTACACTCTACATTACTTAGAGACACTTAAGTGACAATTCACATCACGCTATGTTACATGGGATGTCAGTATACTTAAGCAAAAAGAAAATAAACTCTAGATTACTTAGAGACACTTAAGTGAGAACTGACTTCACGTTAGATTACCTGGGATGTATAAAGTAGTCAATGGACTTCTCTCTGCACTACAAATAGTACATACGTGACAAAATATATAAATTGAAGTTAGTCAAGTAATCAGACATTAGTGTCAATTACTGTCTATAAGTGATACATTGACTACCACCTTAACTGCTAAATTTCCTCAAATTATAAAATATTGATAGTGTGTGTGTAAATCATGCTCATGTCTAAAATACCAAACCAATATTAATGAAACTGATAGAAAATGTAAACTGCTATCCTAGGCAATTTGGTATTGAAAATCAGCCAAATTGGTTTATCACATAAAAAATTATTAGCGAAAATGTGAGACAACTTCAAATAATGATTTTTTTTTTTTTTAATAATTTTAATAAAAATAATGATGTAGTTACCCCCATTAAGTCTGGTTATGAGTTAACTTATAGTTGTACTGTCGGTTATAATAAATTTTGTATGAAAACTGTCAGTTTAACTATAGGTTAAAATATAACTTTACATTGTGATAATGGATGGGGGTTTATTAAATCTTAATAGAAAATTTAAAAAAAAAAAAATTAAAACGCCTCCTCAAGGATTAAACTTTATCATGTAGTTCATTACAAACAAGTAAATAAATATAAAAGTAGTGCACAAGTGAAAAGTAGTGAGTTGATATAAAAAATATGTGTTCCGTAAATTCTATATTTTTTTTGCTTTCATCGAAAATGACATTTTACAAAAAAACTTTGAGAGTACATATGTACAAGTACATACATACATACTAGAACATATGTGGTGAATGTTCATTCATCCCTTTCCTTCTGCATACATAAAAATTGTTGACATTTTTGTCGTTCATCTGCATGGATTTGGAATGATGTTGGAATGGTGGTATAAATGCGTCTGTCTGTCTATCTGTAGGGCTGTGTCTGATTGTTGGAGTCTACATGTCAAGTATGGTCCAACATATGGCTTATTTTATGTACTACATACATAAGTATTTATGCACGCGCCATCATGTTGTGATGTAAAATAAATAAACCATTTACATTTTGTGAAAAAAAAAATTTTTTGTTGAAAATTGAGATTGAAATGTTTACACTATATACATTTGTGTGTGTGTTTTATATTTATGAATGGAAGGGTTTTCTTGAATTACGTAGAAATGAATTGAATGATTTAAAATTTTAATTGCTTTAAAGTAAAAAATAATTGTTTCTCTCTATACACTTTAAATTATTTACATACATGAGATTTTTAATGTAATGTTTAAGAGCAGCATGGAATCAATGTATTTATATAAATTTATAGCAAACTATATATGAAAAAATTTTTTTAGCGGTTTTCGAGGGAAACGTTTTTTTAATGAAAATTTAAAATTTTTTTTGGAATTTTTTCTCTCAAATTGGTGGTTATAAAGCTTATTTTGGCGATTTTGTTCTATATTTGGATATATTTCCATGGAAAATGTTGGCAAAAGAAAATTTTAGCGATTTTTTTCTATAGAAAATTTTGGTGATTTTTATTCGACACATTTTTTCCGATTTTTTCTATAGAAATTGATTTTTAAAAATTTTGTACAGAAAATTTTGGCGATTTTTTCTATAAAATAAAAATTTTTCATAAAAATTTTAGCGTTTATTTTTAACTATTTTCGCATTTTTTTTTCGATTTATTTTATAGACAAGTTTTTCGTTTTATTATGTTGAAAATGTTGTCAATTTTTTTTCGACGGAAACGTTATTAAATAGAAAATTTTTAGCGATTTTTTTCCTATGACAATTTTCAAATTTTTTCTATATAAATTGTTGGTGATTTTGTTCTAAAACTTATTTGTGCATATTTAGAGATATTTTCCGTGTAATTTTTACTCGACAAATTTTTTTCCCAATTTTTTATTTATAAAAACTTAAAAAATTGAGATTTTTTTCTACAGAAAATTTGGCAATTTTTTTTATAAAAAATTGTAGCGATTTTTCTGCAGAAATTTTTAGCGATTTTCTAGGATAACGATTTGAAATAGATTTACCGATTTTTTTCTTAAAAGAATTTTCGCATTTTTTTATAATCTTTTCTACGGACTATTTTGGCGATTTTTTCTATAGAAATGTTTGGTGATTTTGTTTTATAAAATATTTTGGCGATTTAGTTCTATATTTGGAGATGTCTTCCGTGGAAAATTTGACGATTTCAGCTATAGAAAATTTTAATGATTTTTTTTCTTTAAACAATTTTAGCGATTTCTACTATAGAAAATTTTAGCGGTTTTTACTTAGAAAATTTTAACGATTTTTGCCATAGAAAAATTTTTGCGAATTTTTCTTTAGAAAATTTAAAGACAATTTTGGCGATTTTTTTTAATGGAATATTGATGTCTGATTGATTTTTCATTATAGCTATAGAAAATTTTAGCGATTTTTTCTATAGACCATTTTTATGAAAATGTTAGCGATTTTTCTACAGAAATGTTTAGCGATTTTCTCTGGAAACGTTTATAAATAGAAGATTTACCGATTAGTTTTCTTCTATAGAATTTTTTTGCAATGTACTTCTATAGTTGGAGATGTTTTCCGTGGAAAATGTTGACGATTTTTGCTATAGAACATTTTAGTGTTTTTTTTTTTTTTCTTTAAAAAATTTTAGTTTTTTTTACTTAGAAAATTTTTGCGACAATTTCAAATGTTTGCTAATTTTTCTTTAAAAAATTTCATGATTTTTTCTATAGAGAATTTTGGCGATTTTTACTCGATGTTTTCTATAAAAAATGGAAAATTTATGTTTTGAAAATAAAAATTTTTCATAGAAAGTTTTGGCGATTTTTTCTTAAAAAAATTTTAGCAATTTTTACAATGACAATTTGAGCCAAACGGTATTTAAATAAACATATAGAAGATTTTAGCGATTTTTTTTATGATTTTTGCATTTTTCTGATTTTTTCTATAGACAATTTTGGCGTTTTATATAGAAAATGATGATGATTTTGTCTGTAATATATTTTGGCAATTTAGTTCTATATTAGAAGATATTTTCAGTGGAAAATGTTGGCGATCTAGCTATAAACTATTTTAGAAAAATTTTGTAGATTTAACTTAGAAAATTTAACGATTATTGTACTTAGGAAATTTAACGATTTGTGCTTTAAAAATGTTCGCAAATTTTTCTTTAGAAATATTTTGAGATTTTTCCTTTAGTAAAATTTTTAAATTTTTCCATATAAAATTTTGGCGATTTTTTTTTTTTTTGTATAAAATTAACTTTTTTGCGATTTTCTATGTAAACGAATTTAAATAGAAGATTTAAGCGATATTTTTCTTATGATAATTTTTGCATTTTTTTATGAATTTTTCTACAGAAAATTTTGGGATTTTGTTTTCTATAAAATAAAAATTATTCATAGCCAATTTTAGCGATTTTTGTTCTTTAAAAAATATTAGCGATTTTTACAATTACAATTAAAAAAATTTTTTTTTCATGGAATCAATATACAGAATGTTATTTCATTAAAATATGTTTGCGCTTTTACAATGATAATTTGAACAATATTTTTTAAAAAATTTTAGAGATTTTTTATAAAAAATTACAGCGACAATTTTTCTTTAGAAATATTTTGAGATTTTCTTTAGTAAAATTTTGCAATTTTTCCTATAGACAATTTTAGCGATTTTTTATAAAAAATTAAAAATTTGTAAAATTTTAAAAATTTTAATTTTTTCTACAGAAAACTTTTGCGATTTTTTGTTTTCTATAAAATATTTCTATAAAATTTTATAGATTTTTTTTCATGTTTACGTTTTTACAATGACAATTAAAGCAATGTATAGAAGTTATTATATACAAAGTGCTGGCGATTTTTTTTATAGAAAATTTTGGCGATTTTTGTATAGAAAATTTTACCGATTTTTTTCTTTAAACAATGTTAGCGATTTTTATTCTAGAACATTTTAGCAGTTTTTACTTAGAAAATTTAACGATTACTCGACAAATTTTTTGCGTTTATTTTTAAGAAAAAATGTAAATGTAGAATTTTGGAGATTTTTTTTCTATAAAATAAAAAATTTTAATTGGAAATTTTAGCGATTTTTTTCTTAAAAAAATGTTTGTGCTTTTACTATACAATTTAGCTATATTTCATAGAAAATTTTAGATAGTTTTTATGAAATTTTTCGAATTTTTTTTATGTTTTTTTCTATAAACAAGAGATATAATTAATACCGGAATTTTTTGTTTGTGTTTAATTGCATATAGGGTTTCTAATTTTTCATCAATATGTTCTTAATATATAAGAAAAAAACCAGGACAACCTCGATTTTTGGCCTATTTTTTTATCTATATCTGGATTAAACATTAATATAGACAATGGATATCTAATTATATTTCAAAGACATTTGCAACGACGTATGTAAGGCCATAGTAAATTGGACCTATAATGGGTCAAAATCGGGAAAAATATTTATCTCGAATTTTTTATTCATCAAAAAAAATTTTTTGTCAAATTTTGTTTCACTTATAAATTAAAAACAAAATTTTTTGAAAAAAAAAAAATTCTTTAAAATGTTAAAAAAATTAAAAAAAAAAAATTTTTTAAAAAAAAATCGTTTGAAATTTATTTAAATATGTTGACTTTTCACAGCCACTAATATTCATTTTTGGAATTCTTTTAAAATGTTTAACAATTTGGAAACTGTCTATCTGTGCCTTTAACTAACTATAGATCAAATTTGAAAATAAATGTTATTATTCCAGGGTAGTTAATAAACTAATAGTTCCACAAATTTGCAAAAATATAAATCATCACACTCTTAAATCCTCTATAATCTAAATACAACCCTTTAAAATAACCTGATATTTCGTCATATCCTTTGACGGCATAAATGTTCTCACACTTACCAATAACCAGCCACCATCCCAGAGTATGATTTTAATCGCACTATTTAAAAATACATTTAGGATTTTATGAATATTGTTATTGTGCGGAAACATACTAAATCATGTAGAAAACAGAAAAATGCCGCCATTTCATACAACAAAAAAAGATCATGCACATATGAAACAACCCAATGGAACGGTTGACGTTAAAGAACAAAGGATTTGACAGCATTCGATCGAAAAAGTTAAAAAAAAAACAGAAACAAATTACTCAACACAATGCCATAACGCCAACACCTTAAAGAAGACAATTTTAAGAGCAATTTTTTTTTTTTTTTGGTTCTTCCGAGGCAGCCAATTGTCTTTAGACAGCAGAGACATGCAGTCTGACACACTTGCTTGTTGCAAAACCGGGAGATTCCCTTCTGAATCATTCATTCTGCACAAGCAGCAAACAGAGATCACACCGCCAACTAAATTTTAAAACGAGTCGAAATAATATTTTATTACTCTTGTTGTTTTTTCTTTTTTCGTCTTCAAGTTAATAAAAATCTTTCACATTTTAAGTTTATTTATGATTTTTACATTTTCTCTTGTATTCTTGTCGGCTTTGGGACATGCTTTTTTGCTACATGAAATCGTTGTCATTGACCATATTTTGTTTTTATTTAGCTGGCTGGCTGTTCTTCTTTTCGTTGATTCTGTATGTATTTCTACTTTTGAACTAATGGAGTATGAAGGTTGTTGTTTTCATAAAATAACATTTGTGAATTTTCGCAAAAGATTTGAGAAAAATTAAAAAAAAAAAAAACAAAATGATTTGGATTTGGTGTGTGTTTTTGCATACCAAGAAAATATATACGATTTTAGATGTGAATTTGAGTGATGTTACAGTCGTAGTGCAGAGAAAAGACCCAGTGGGAACGTAGTCAGAAATCCATAAAATAATTTTATATAGAAAGGAACAACTTTTCAATTTGGTAGACAATTTGGGAGGAAAGTTGTCTATAGAAAATGTTGGCGAGTTTAGGAGCAAAATTGTAGGGATTTTCTGGAAAATGTTTAATTCTTTGTTAGAAAATTCAAACGTTTATCGGGAAATATAACTTTCTCAGAAAAATGTAGCGATTTTCTGGGGAAAACATTTTCTAGAGGTTTTCTGGGGAAAATATTTTCAGAGAAAATTTTGGCGATTTAGGGGCAAATTTAGAAAAATCAATTTTCGCAGAAAGTATTGGTGATGTTCTTGGGAAAACATTTTTTAGTGAAAAATCTATAGGTTTTCTTGTGAAAATTTAAACAATTTTCTGGAGAAAATATTTTTAGAGAAAATTTTGGCGATTTCTGAGGCAAAATTTTATGATTTTTTTTTTTGTTTTATTAGAAAATAAAAGTTATTAACGAGAAGAATTTCATAAGTTTTCTAGGGTAAACAATGTTCTGGAGAAAATTTTTATATAGAAAATTTTGGCGATTTTTGGTGAAATGTTTTCTAGGAAAGTTTTAGAGATTTTCTGAAGATAACATCTTTTCAGAAATATCTAGGTATAAGAATTTCAAAGAAAATGTTGGTGATTTTAGGGATTTCTGGGGAATTTATTATTTTTTTTTGTAAGAAATTCAAGCGAATATCGGGAAACAATTTTTTCGCGGTAAATTGTAGCGGTTTTCTGGGGAAAATATTTTCTAGATATTTTTTTAGAGAAAACTTTAACGATTTTATGGTGAACATATTTTTTTATATGGAAAACAATATTCAAAAAAAAAAAAAAAAATTGTGATTTTCTGGGCAAATTTTTTCTATAGAAAATGTTGGCGATTTTCGAGGAAAAATTTTCTAGAAATTTTGACGATTAGAAAATTTTATTTTTTATTATTTTAAAAGAAAATTCAAGCGATTTACAGGAAATATGTTCGCCATTAAATTTTCTAGGAAAAATAAAGAAAATTTTAGAAATTGTTTCTGGGGAAATTAATTTCAGAGAAAATTTTACAGATTTTCTTTCGAAAATATTTTATTACAGAAAATTTTTCCGATTTAGAAGAACATTTTTTAGCGATTTTCTAGTGATCATTTTTTTACAGAAAAATTTCAGATTATAGGCGAAAATTTATTCTGATTTTTTGCGATTTTCTGTTGAAATTTTTTTTCTATATAAAATTTTTGCGATTTTTGGGGAAAAAATTCGCAGAAAATTTTGGCGTTTTTCAAGGAAAAATATTTTTTATAGAAAAATTTTATATTTTTCGTGAAAATGTTTAGAGGTTTTCTGGGGAAAATATTTTCTAGAGAAAATTCTAAGATTTTCTAAGGAAAATATTGTCTAGTGAAAATAAATGTTAGAGATTTTCTGTCAAAAATATTTGATTAGAGACAATTTTTCCGATTAGGGTAAAATTTTTCCAAATTAAATTTTAATGAATTTCTGGAGAAAATTTTTAGCGATTTTCTGTTAAATATATTTTTTATCGAAAATTTTAGCTATTAATGGGGAAAATCAATTCTAAAGAAAAATTTTGCGATTTTCTGTTGAAATTTTTTTCAATTGGGAAATTTTGGCGATTTTCGGGGAAAATTTACACATGGCGTTTTTGTGGGGAAAATATATTTTATAGAAAATTTTAATTGTTTATGTTAAAAATATTCGCGCATGTTTTGACACTCACATAACATTTGCGATTCGGACTTGAACTCGCAAGAAAGGAGTTCTGTAAATCGCAAGACTCTTGGGAGTTCAAATCGCAAGAAAATTTTTGTGGTTTTCTGGCGCAAATATTTTTTGAAGAAAATTTTTCTGAATTTAGAGGACCATTTATCCTAAACAATAATTTTAAAACGCATTTATAGAAAATATTAGGGATTATAGGGAAAAATTTTAACGGAATTTTTCTAAAGAAAATTTTGGCGATTTTCGAGAGAAAAAAATTCATAGAAAACTTTGGCGTTTTTCTATGGAAATTATTTTTTATGGAAAATTTTATTTATTTGTTTCTTTTAAAATATTGTTCTTAGAAAAAAACTCTCTTCTTTCTTATTTACTGCACATTTTACAAACTAAGTGCATTAACAACCAAAAAAAATATGGGAAGTCCATGTTGTATTATCAAAACGTTTTTTCAAAAGTATACTTATATTTTATATACTGGAGTCAAGATGTATGTAAAAAAAAGGTAAGCTACTCTTTAGAGACGAAATTTATTGATGAGTGCCTTCAGGCACGCTTGGGCATTGCAGACTAGTTTTGCTGCCTCAGTTTTTCCCTCATATAGCAAAATGTTGTTTTGTTTTCTTTGCTTTGATTTGCAATTTTTTACATAAAATTTTAAGAAATGGTTGGTTGAGTGAACTAACGTTTCAAATTATCTGATTTGAATGATGAACAATTACAAAAGTTGTTTTCAATAAAAATTAACAAATTATACTTACTAAAACCCGACTATGTTTCAATATCTAAAGCCCCAAGGGTGCCTTAAGGCACTCATTTAGTTTTTCCCACCTGCTAGTTAAACCATTGATTCTACAAACTTATTGTTTTTATGCCCAAATTTACCATAAAAAAATTATTACCAAAGGTTTTATCCATTTTTAGAAATTGACATTAGAGGGTTAAGCGACTTTTTGGTGAAAATATTTTCTAGAAAAAATTTTAAAATTTTCTGGGGAATAGAGAAAATATTAGAAATTTTTTGAGAAAAATTGTATAAAAGGAAATTTTTTCGATTTTAAGTGGAACGTTTTTCCTAAAGAAAATTTTAGCGATTATTGGGGAATATATATTCCAAAGAAAATTTTTGGGGTTTTCTGGGAAAATTTTTTCTATAGAAAATTTTGGCGATTTTCTTTTCCTTTTTATAGAAAATTTAATTTTTTTTTCTTTTAAAAATATTGTTCTTAGAAAGTTCAAGCGATTTACGAAAATTTTTGTCCCCAGAAAATTTTAGGTATGTTTGAGATAAATATTTCTAATTTTCTTGGGAACATTTTAGCGATTTTTTGGAGAAAATAATACAGATTTTTTAGTAAAATTAGAAATATTGTTAGCGATTTTCTAGATGACAAATTTTTTAGAACTATTTCTTACAATTTTCGGGGAAAATATTTTTTATAGAAAATTTTCAAAATTTTGACGATTTTCCCACACAAGTTTTTCTAGAGGAAATTTTCTAAGGGAAGTTATTTTGGAAAATCCCCAAAAAATGCTTCATGGAATATCACAAAAATAAAATTCTCTAAAAAATCGTAAAAAAAATATCCATAAAAATCGTAAAAAAAAAAAATCATAAACCATCAAAAATCACCGAAAATTTTGGCGATTTTCTAGGGAAAATATTTTTTATAAAAAATTTTAATTTTTTTCTGTTAAAAAATTTTTCTAAAAAAATTTAATGAATTTTTTTAGGAAATATATTTTCCTAAAAAAAATAACGAAAAATTTTCTGTGAAACACTTTCCAGCGAAAGCATTTTCTATAAACATTGTTAGCGATTTTCTAGGGCACACATTTTTTAAATTTTCGGCGAAAATATTTTCATTAGGAAATGTTTGCGATTTCCCCAGAAAATATTTTCTAGAGGAACTTTTCTATGGAAAGTTATTTTGAAAAATCCCCAAAAAAATGCTTTATTGAAAATCAGAAAAATTAAATACTCCAAAAAAAAAAAAATGTTTCTAAGAACATTCGCCAAAAAATCTTCTATAGAAATCACAAAAATCCTAATTGTACAACATGTTTCATTTACAAAAATTTTGAAGGGGTAAATTTTTGGCGAGTTTGGGGATAAAAATCACCAAAATTTTTTTTATAAAAAATCACCAAAAAGATTTCTAATAGAAAAACCCAAAAATTTTCTATAGAAATCACAAAAAAAATGTTCTATAGAAATTCTCCAAAAAAATGTCTTTTGAAAATCGCCTAAAAAAATTTTTATGGAAAATCGACAAAAAAATTTCTGCAGAAATTACAAAAAATTTTCATCCTAAAAATTTGCAACATTTTTCATGTGAAAAAATGTTGAAAATTTTCTGGGTAAATTTTTGGCGATTTCAGGAGAAAAATGTACAAAATTTCCCACAAGCCTTTAAAAACTCGAATACGAATTCTTCAAATCTGTCTAAGTTTTGGCTCGTAAAAGTGTTTTAAGACCACAACAACAACAACAAAAACAATACTGTATAAAACCTGCAGTCAGTACGTCAAGAGGGCAATTAAAACACAATACAACAACATAAAGATGAAGATGAAATAAAGCTGAACTTTAAAGTTACAATGACATTTAAGCAAAAATATGAAAAAAAGCACAGCCTGAGTTCGTAACCAAGGCAACCTTAAGGAATTCCACAAAATGATATGAAATGAAGCAAAAAAAAAAAAAGAAGAAAACGAAATGCAAAAAAATATATATAAATAAAATTAACAAATGCTCATAAGAAAACAATAATACTTACGACAACAAAAAATGTGCGCTTTGCTAAAGCTCAACAGCAACAAAAAAAAAAAAAAAGATCAAACATTTAAGCCGCATCTCAATATTATTACTTGTTGTATTTTGTAAGTAAAAGAAATGCTTAGAGTAGAAGAAAATGAAAAAGATTGCTCGCTGAACTTTGGTTAAGGCTTATTGACGAAGATGACGACAACGACGAATGTTTTGCATGCTGTGGCCACCACACCAAGATCTTTATACCAATGACCAAAGTGATCGCCTCACAAGCAACCAATCAACCACACTAAGGCACAAATTAAATATGTACTTGTTCGTAGATGATGATGACGATGATGGCAAGTGATCCAAACCAATATGTTAGAGTATTATCACACGATGCCAGATCAGTATATTTTTGTGTTTGTCTGCATGTTTTTTAAAGCTTTTCTATCAACTCATCAAAACAGAATATGTTTGACATGCTACAATAGGTTTTCAAGGCTTCTAACGAAATAAGTTAAATATCAATTGAATGGTATACAAATTACTATAAACTGATCATCAATTAAATCACCACATTGAAACGATCGTGATGTCACTCGATCAAAGTTTGTAAACCTTTCATTAATATTTAAACCAATTAAATCAAAGAAGTTATGAGAAGGGTATTCAAGATTCTCTTCGGCCCTTTATAAAAACCAACTTTCTCATTTAAATATTTATCCACTACAAGAAAGAACCTTTTTACCCATCAATCTCGTATAAAAGAGTAGGCATTCACATTACGACAATATCACATCCACAGGAAAGGTTCCCAACTATTTTTAACTTGTAATTTAATTGCAAATAAATTTAGTTTTACTCTTTTTTTTAAACACTTTAACAGTTTAATTTAAGCGCAACAATTGGTTTTTTTTACGTTGGCAAATCAAAAACAAATTTCCGACATTTAGCGGCTTTTGTCTTTTGTCTCTTAAGCCAATCACGCTCTGCTAAACTGTGCTTAAAACAATGTCATTTCTTGCTGTTACGGTGCTGTTAAAACTTAGTTTGGTTTCGTTAGAGATTGATTGATTCACTGGTTTCGAAATTGTAATGGACGAAATTTACAAATAAATAAGTTTAAACACATTTGTAACGATCGTGGGAAAGATCTAAATGTTACACTAGAAAAAATAAATTCAATGTTATTGAAACTAAAGCGATTTTCAGTGTAAATTTTGAAGATGCCAAGTCAAAACTTAGACAGATTTGAAGAGTTTGTGCGAGTGATAATTACTCAGAATATCACTAAAAATTTTTTACAAACTTTTTTTCGCTGAAAACGAAAAATTTTAAAGAAAATATTTTTTTTCTTAAATCGTGAGTATTTGTTACAGAAACTTGTTTACCATGAAAATTGCCAACATTTTAAAAAAAATTTTTTGTCCAGAAAAATTCAAAAAAAAAAAAAATCCCCCGGTAAATGGATAAAAAAAAAAAAAATAAAAAATATTGAATTTCTTCATTATTTTTTTAATGTTTTCTCCAGCAAAAAGCTAGAAATCGCTTTAGAAAAATCACTAAAATTTATTCCAAAGAAAATCGGAAAAGCAATTTCTATAAAAATCTCCATATCGCTTAAATAACTTTTGTAGAAAATCCCAAAAAAAAAAAATTATATAAAAAATCGCCAAAATAAATTTCAATATAAATGTTTCACCAACAGAAAATTGACTATAGAAATGTCTATGGAAAATCACCTACAGAAACATGTCTATAGAAAATCACCAACAAAATAGCCACAAAAAAATTTTCTTAGAAAACACTAAAAAATCGCCAAAAAAAAATTGTTTAAATCAATTCTATAAAAGTCCCCAAAAACTGACTAAAAAATCGCCATAAAATATTTCTATAAAAATCAAATAAAAATATTATATAAAAATCGCCAAAAAAAAAAAAAAAAATGTTTAATATTGGTGATTATTTTGTCGAAATTATTTAGACTTGAGTTCATTTTCCTTGAAAATACAATTTTCTCACATTGAAAAATCACCTACTGAAACATGTTTAAGAAAAGCACCAACAAAATAGCCACAAAAAAAATTGTCTTAAAAAGCGCTAAAAAAATCGCCAAAAAAAATTGTTTAAATAAATTCTATAAAAGTCCCCAAAAATTGACTAAAAAATCGCCAAAAAATATTTCTATAAAAATCTAAAAAAAAATATATAAAAATCGTGAAAAAATTTCTTAGAAAAATCGTGAAAAAATGTTTAATATTGGTGATTATTAGACTGAGTTCATTTTCCTTGAAAATACAATTTTCTGACATTGAAAAATCACCTACTGAAACATGTTTAAGAAAAGCACCAACAAAATAGCCACAAAAAAAAAATTGCCTTAAAAAGCGCTAAAAAATCGCCAAAAAAATTTACAAAAAAAATTGTTTAAATCAATTCTATTAAAGTCACCAAAAACTGACTAAAAAATCGCCAAAAAAAAATATTTCTATAAAAATCTCAAAAAAATACAAAAAAATCGCTGAAAATTTTTCTATAGAAAAATCGCCAAAAAAAATGTTTATATTGGTGATTATTTTGTCGAAATTATTTAGAATTGAGTTCATTTTCCTTGAAAATACAATTTTATTTATTAAATTTTCATAATTTCAAAAAATACAAAAAAAGTTATATTAAGACACACGCACAGTGGGACATGTTGCAAAAATCAAAAATTGCAAAAATCAAACATTTCATGTGCCCCTACAAAATAATGAATAAACTTTTTTTACAGGAAATTGTCCAACGAATACAAATATTCAACTCTTATTACAATTTGATTTTTAGTTCAGAGTTGACTAATTTTCAGTGTTCAAATAAAAAGGACATTTCTATGTAATTTGGTCCGCTTTCAGATACAGTTTCTCGAAATCAAGGTAATGGATCGTCATTATTTTTGATTCTAATGATAGATCTATTTATTTGGTTTGTGTTTGTCCAGGTAAATCGATATTTACCAACTAATCATTTTATCATATTTACCAAACACTCATTTCATAATTCGATCATTTATCTATCATATGCTTTTTAAATTTTTTGATTACCTCATTTGGTTCAAAAGTTATGCCTTTTGGAACGAAAAAACTCAAATGGTGCCACTGTGACACGGAAGAATAGAATGCATTTTCTGGGTTATCTACTCTTTTGTGTTTATGTAAGTGCCACTTGCAAACATCATCTATTTAACTCATCAGTTTTACAAAAATAGAATAAAGGACATTTATTAATCTTATTTCAGTTTTTACTGTGATTGAGTTAGACGAAGTTTGCGTGCTTTTTCAGCGTTATATTCTTTGGCATTATTACTTTGTTTTGCCTTAGTCAGCTAGCTGTCGGCTAACAATGAAGCAATTGTCTATGTATGTTGTTTTCTTCTATGTTGATTCTGTTTTGCTGTCACAACTCGACGAAGAAGAATGAAGCATGTATCACAGTAAATTATTCAGACTTGAGTTTGAAAAACTCAAATATGCTTAGAAAACTTTAAAATATATTCTATTGAATATAGGAAAAATAATGTTCTCAATTAGGGAACTGGATTAATCGAATAATCTAACATTCTGATTAATATATTAATCAACATTTCAGATTATTCAAATACACAGAAAAAAGAAATTGGAATGAATTTTTTAATAAATATTATTAATCGAACATGACGTTTTTGTCACACTTTTTTTCATTGAGAATAAGAACATGTTCATAAATATTTGGGGGATTCAAACGGTATGCTATTATATCATAATGTCCTAATATATAATGATAGTTTAAACAAATTGTTGTTGTGCTATAAACAGAAATTAATAAGACTATTGGTCAATTCACAAGGTCTGCTATTATGTCATATTGTCATATGGTCCCAATATTTTACAATGGTTTCAGAATGTTGTTATTGCCCTTCAAGCAAAAAATGTCCTAAAATAATACCAGTTACTCTGTATGCTATGTTTATTGTGTTATCGTAACCAACCAGCAGAGACCAGCGGCGAACGCCTCATAAACGATTAAGCCGAGCCACCGAGTCGTGAAATATTAGGACATTATGAAAATATGAGAGACCTTGTGAATTTACAATTTGTCAATTCACAAGGTATCTTATTAGTCATATGGTCATAATGTGACTCTTAGTCATTCGGCGTTGGTCTCTGCTGGTTCGTTACGATAACACAATAAACATAGCATAGAAAGCATGAATACCAATAAAAACCATTGTGAAATATTACGACATTATGAGAATATGAGAGACCTTGTGGATTGACCATATGTTTATGCTGCTTGAATATCTTTCAATGATTTTGCAAGCTCTTGTTGAGTTTTACAACAATCTTCATGGATTAGTGCTTCAATTCTTGTTGTTCAATATTTTTTGGCAGGCCTGGCCGTCTTTGTCTTCCGTGTCGAAATCAACACTTCAGAACCGCACAAACGATCTGTGGCACGCTGAAACCGATGGAACACATTCATCATAAGCTTTGGTGAGCAATCGGTGTGCTTCAGCAGCACTTTTTTCAAATTAAAGCAGTAAAGAAAAACTTCCCGCATGTGACGATTTGCAGGAACAAAATTCGACATTTTCGCAGCAAATCTTATATACCCTTCAACAAATTATACTTTAAAATAAAATTAACAAAATAATTTTTTTTTTTTTCGAAGTTATTTTTTAAGTTTTTTCCAATTTTTTAAAAAAAAAATTCTTTAATTTAAAAATTTATTTTTTTTAATTCATTAGTGAAAAAATTTATGACAAAAAAAATAGTTTTTTGTGAAAAAAAATTCGGTTTAAAAATATTTTTCCCGATTTTGACCCACTGTAGGTCCAACTTTCTATAGCCTTATAGACATCGTTGCAATGGACTTTGAAATATCTATCATTAGATATCCATATTGTCTATATTTATGACTTAGTAATCGAGATATAGATCAAATATAAGCCAAAAGTAGAGGTTGTCTCGGATTTTTGCTCATATCTCCGTTATTTATGGACGGATTTTGCTGATTTTAAATAGGAAACTTCTCGAAAGCATGTCTGACAGAATTATTGAAGATTTGGATACCGAAGATATCTGGGGTCTTCAGAAAATTGATTTCAACAGACAGACAGACGGACATGGCTAAATCGACTTCGCTATCTATAAGGATCCAGAATATATATACTTTATAGGGTCGGAAAATTATATTGTGGAAATTACAAACGGAATGACAAACTTATATATACCATTCTCACGAAGGTGAAGGGTATAAAAATACGTTGTTGTTTACTCTATAATGTTCAATAACTAAGTGAGGATAAATAACAGATATGTACCCTTCAAAATGACATATAAGTTATTAAAAACCAAAACCGCGTTTTAAAAATACGCCATCTATTGTAAATCCCACATTTTTAATACACCCAATAGAAAGTTGTCAAAGAAAAATTTATGAAAAATCGTCATAAGATGTTTTCTATAATAAATATTTCCCTCGAAAAATCTCTAAATTTTGCTAATTTTCAAAGAGCTGGGATACTATGCAACTTTTTCACAGCTTTTGCTCTTCTCTAGCAACTCTAAATATTCCTACCATAGATAAATACACATAGATCGGAAACTCTCCTAACAAAGAACTAACTCAGTTGTCAAAAACCTAAGAGGCGTGAATGTATTAATAAAAAACTATGTAAAAACAAAAACAACATTCGTAGGTGTGATTATTTTGAATAATTTTATTGTTCAAGTTTTTTTTTCAGTTTCGGATCTATATGTTTTTCTCTGTGACAAAAACTCCTTCACTTAAAACTGAACTCAGTTCTTTTTTCTCCATATATTTAAGTTTAAATAAAATAGATTTACTTTCACCTACATCATATTAAACAATCACCCCACTTAATTAAATTTATCACAAAGGTTTTTTTTTCAGCAACCTATTTAAGTACTTGGGAGTTAAGAAACTTAAAATTAAGTACTTAAACCACAACTATCTAGTAATAAATATTTTGTTACATTTGCAGCAAATATTGAAAACCTTCAAAAATCATAGCTCATAAACTACTGTGAAAATTTGAAAATTTCAAATTTAACGCCTTTAACAACAGTAAAAAAAACCCAAAGATATGGAAATAAATGAAAGAAAAAAACAAAAAAAAAAACTAATTAAAAAATTGTCACTTAAACAAAGCAACATTAAACAAATATCTTAAGTATAAAACATGTACGGAGTAGAAGAAAAAAACTACATTTAGTTATGGCACTCAATGGAGTAAGTAAATCTATAAGGACATCCTGTTTATTTGTTAATGAGCATATTAATTGTGGCCACGGAAACGAAATTGTAAATGTTCCACACCAGGAAATGCAGCAGCTAAATACTTATTTTTTCATCAAACACCACCACCAATCAAACATATTGCCTTACATTGGCCAGTATCAGTTAGAAGTGAGTAAGTATTTAGCGTTTCATAACGCTTCATTAGCAACAAATTCAATTTGTTTTAATAATATTAAAACACAAAAATATGAAAGAGAAAGATAGGGAAAGAAAAAAACCAATTATAAATTTATGACTAAAAATGTTGTTGAAAAATAACCAAACCAAACTTTACAAAAATTCTAAAAAAAAAAATAACTAAAATTTCCTAAAGGATTTAAAGCAAAAATTCAACAACTGCTGTTGGTTTAGTTTCCTATTTAACAATAAAACGACTGCTGCTGCTGCTCCTTTTAGCTAGATCTTTCTCTCTCTCTCTCTCTTTCTCCCTTACTCTCTTTTCTTAAATTCCTCTGGCTTGTACTATTTTCCAATATGTTCGTTCCCTTTTCAATTCCTTTTCATTTTTTTTTTTGCTGTTAATATGCGTAAACTTCACGCTTAATTCGCTGTATTATGAAGATCATGTTGGCTGTTGGGCTTTTGTAAAAGAAAAACTGTTTTTCAAAAACATTTACAAAACTCGAAACAATATTTTTAACAAATGGATTTTTAGTTTTATTATTGAAATGAAATGAAATTGTGAAAATATGTTACTAAAAGACCAGGTGTAAGTTTGTTTTCTTCCTTTTACAATATAAATAGATTGTTAGAGAGAGGGTATATATTGGAACATTTGGCTTTTGATCTTGTTGAAACAACTAAAACTAATATTGATGACATTAATTTATTTTCTTGTTGAAAAATTATTGGCATTTTAGTAAAAAGAACACACACACACATTTTTAAATTATAGAAATTTGATGATTTGCTTTAGAGAATGTTTAAGAGTGAGAGAATTTCTTATGATTGTGCTAATGAAAAATTTGTAAATTCAAACTTTAAAAGAATCTCACTTCCTAATCCTTGATATGGAACCATATCTGATGATCAGACAGTGCTTCGATTTCTTATGTTTGCAGTACTAAAGTCTATCTATAGCTGAGAGATTTGATTCGTGTTAGAGAATTTTTAAGAGTGAGAGAGCTAGAATTTCTTATGATCGTGCTAATGCTTTAAAAATATCTTTCCTCGCTTCCTAATCCTTGTTTTGGCAGTATGCAAGTCTCTGTACAGCTGAGAGATTTGATTTGCATTAGCAAATGTTTAAGAGTGCGAGAGCTAGGAAGCATATCATTTCCTTTGATCGTGCTAATGAAAATTTTGTATAGTTGGCTTTAGAGTCGATTCGCCTGGTTGGCCGGGCTTCAAATACGATCTCTTAAGCATCAGGTTATCGTAATGGATCCATTTTTCATTGCAAGTAATGATTCGGTGCGTTGAAGCAGCATTTCAGACATGCAAAATCGTCTTTCTAGGTCTCTCAGCTTCCATTCGCATGGTACCCAATCTCTCTGCTCTTGAATTAATCCTGCTGCTTGTAAACATTTTGAAATTGCTGATTGAGTAGCTCCCAATGATTTTGCAAACTCTTGTTGAGTTTCTCAACAATCTTCATGGAGTAATACCTCCAACTCTTGGTCTTCAAACTTTTTTGATTTCCATGTTAAAATCACTACTTCTGAACAGCACAAACCATATCTCACACGTTGAAACCGATGAAACAGATTCACCATCAGCTTCGGTGAGCAATTGGTGTGCTTCGGCAGCACTTTTATTCAAATTAAAAAAGTTAAGCAAAACTTCCCGCATATGACACCAGTTGTGTCTGTCTGGAGTCTTAGTTGTAGAGCTTCTGAAATATATTGACTCCAATCTTCGGCAAGTGTTGTGATTGCAAGTTTTTTGATTGGAATCATATAAAAACTTCTTCTTTTCAATAGAAAGTTTTTATATGATTGAATTTGATTGTTGAAGTTGTCCGGCATTACACTGTATCCTCATGCCAATAGTTTCCGATTCATTTACATGATATATAGCGTGTTTGTGTGTTAAAATATAAAGCCTGTCTAAACTAAAACTGCAGGCTCTTCTATGTACTATGAGCAGATGACATTAATTAGGTATCTTGTGACAACAGAATGATGGGGTCTAAATTAATGTTGATCAAAGCTGCCATGCACGAGTTGTGTCATACACAGAGAAAACAGATTCGTAGTAGCAACCGAATTTGTTGCCAATCGAATGAATCGGTTGCACACATAGAATTTTTCGGTTCTATCATCAGAGAGTCTGTTAACAAGGTAGAATTTCGCTTAAAGCAACCAAACTTTTGTTACCCCTCTAAAATTTGATAGGCACAATTCGGTCACTAAGGTAGAATCATTCGACTGGCAACAAATTCGGTTGTTATCACGAATCTGTTTTCTCTGTGTACATATGAAGGTCTTTTCTGATATGTCTCGTTAAAGACCTGTTCTATGTTACTATTTTGAGCGGATGACATGCTTTCGATTCCCAGCGGAAGTAGAATTAAAGACGTCTCAATTAATGTCCTTCAAAGTTTTCATGCAACAACTGCGATCCAATTTATTCTTTACATTTGTTTCTCTAAACGTTCTCCTGGTACATACGAATGTCTTTCCACACATGTATCTATAAGATGTTTTAGTTTGGATGAACTCATTCAATTACACCCCAGAAGAAACCAACATTGTTTCCGTGATCGGGAGAATCTTTATTTCCTCGTGTAGATATTGTTCCGAAGTGTTTTACAAACAGCAAGCAGGTACTTAAGCCTATGTTTTTTTTCAGCTCTGAATCTCTAAATATTTTTGATCTCTATTCCATGGTTGACATAACCTTCATTTCTTGTATATACGTTGGTCCGATATGATTTCCTGGTAGTCTACAACTGTTTTCCTCTGGTTGTCAATCAAGGAAGATGATCACGCTGGATCAGCATTATAGTTCACTAAGCAATCAATCGAAAGTTTCTATATCAATGTCCCAAATGCTGCCGAACACCGCATTGAAAGCATTATTGCAGTGAGATGAGTAAAGAGGATATCAATAGAGCCTTCTGAAGTATTCGGGCGCTTTTCAGCCGGTAATCGAACTCCATAGACTACGAAGCCAAGATTCAAAGTAATGGAAACTGTCCTCCTTGTAGGATATATTTTTAGATGTCGAACAGAGAAGAAATTGTGTGTTTCCATGAGTTAAACGTTTTGCAGACCAAATAGGTCATCAATAAGGGAGTTAATGGTAGTTTAGGGATATTTCGAGATAACAATAATGATGCGCTTTCTTAAACGATTGTTGATGAAACTATTATACAAGCTTTCTTCAATTTCGTGACAAGCTTCATAAGGATTTTTAAATATCAATTCCCTTAGAGCATCGATGTTTTCTAACACAACAAGATAGATGGTAGAACATTTGTTAAAAGGTGACCGACGACCACAATTGAATTTGAGAAACTATGAATCAATTCAATGTTATAGTGTTGCTAATTACCATTTTGGCTTCCCATTAATCTTAAGGCTATGAAAGTTGCCATGAGTCTCCATGCTACTAACATATGGGATCGGAGGAACCTTGGCATGCCACCATATTTGTCTGTACTCCCAGACAATATTGACTAGTGCGCACTTAGACCTTCTTCAACAGGGGTTCATTGTATCGATCACGAATAGATGAACTGGTGGAATACAATATATTCTGGACAATCCATTGGAGAGCTTCACTGATGACTTGACAAGAAAGGAGGATTTGGGGCTAGGCTTTCATATTGCATGGATTGGAACATATGTGCCTTGCAGTGTTTTTCTGTTGAGATCTCAGATCTGAGGTTTTACTGATTATATGAAGATCATATTTTGATTTATACTGAAAACCAAGCGGCCTTGTATTCTGTCATGAATGTCATGTCATGTAGACATCCAATTTTATCCTGAAATGTTGGGCATGTCTGAACGAGATGGTGGGATATTCCACAGTTGGACTTTATTAGATAGCGGGAGACCAAATTGTCTCAGTTCCATTTTTTAAATAGCTGGAGACCAAATTGTCCCTGACAAATGGGGAGCCTTGCTTTTAAGTGACGAAGTGCGACGGCAAGGGCCATATGACTTTAGTACTTATGTATGTCGATTAAAAAATTGGTACCCCGATTGACTAGACGATAGTGTGCTGGGCTATCAATCTGAGGGTTGCGGGTTCGATTCCCGCCAGAGATTAAGGGTGTATCTGCAGATAAGCAAAATACTTCGCAGTTTGTTTTCGGTGTGCACGCTATCATATTTAATCTTCCTTGTAATATCTTATGTTGGAGTTCTCATGATGTAGGAAAGGAAGAGACACATCACCGTCTCTTCCTCTCCTACATCATAATCTTTGATACTACACAGCACTGCTGACAAGGAGCTTGGAATGCTGGCTGACTTTTTCTAGCATTATGTGGGGAATCTGTTGGAGACAGATATCGGTAGGTTAAAACCCTTCATACGGACAATATTATACTTTGGTTGATGACTTAAATTTTCGGCTAATGGAATTATTATACATGTATCACTTGGAGGACTCACGAGTGTCACTCTAGTCAAGTAGTTTCGTGTACTTTTTAATTTTTTTGTAACTTGAATGATGAAAATGTCGGAAAAGGATTTGGAATCGATTTTATTGTTTGAAAGACTTTTAAGCATCTTCCACATGCTTATAAAATTGTTAAAAGAAAGAACATAAAACCTAATTTATTGCAATAAATTTTCCAAATTTATGATTAACACTTACCGATCACTTTTTGTTTATTTTTAACATGGCTTACAAAAGCAAAGCAAATTATAGTGTTAAAATCCTTTAAAAAAAAAACGAAAATATTTATGATCATTACTTTATTAACAAACGATTTTGCAGACAAAGACGCGAGAAATGGCTAATTTTATGAGAAGTTAACAACAATTCCAGTTAACAGGGGACACAACAAAAACAGCCAACAGCATCCAGCAAACATAAAGTAAACAAAAGCCTCTACTTAGCAGAGCTACGAAACAATTTTTGTCATAAAACTGAAGACAAGACAAGAAATAAACTCACACTAATAAATATATTCAATAAAAAATGATCATAAACAGCAGATAATCCTCTTGATAATGATCAATAATAAGAGTGTTTAAAGTGCAACTGATTTTTTTCTTTATTTGGCCATTCTAAGTTTCAAGAAAATTATGAATGAAGTGTTAAGTAGCACAAGCAAAAAAATGTTATTAAGTATTTATGGCACTTGTTCGGTTTATTTGGTGTTGTTTTTTTTTCTGCTTTCAAATGCCGACTTTAGTTTGAATGATTTACTGTGCAGCACATTATAAATTATTTAGATCATGGCATCCTTTTACTTAGTAATCGGAGCTAAAGACTTTCTTTCATGTTTATGGGTTGTGGAATGAAAGAAGCAACACAAAAAGTCATAAAATTGATGAAATGTTATGCTGATCTAGGATTATAAAAAGTGTCAGTTAAAATTTAACATGTCTTAACGACAGTCATAAAATTCCAACAATTTCACAATTCACAATTTTAGTTTTAGTAGTTTTAACACTTTGACAACAAATTCCAAGAACAAATATAACATAAAGCAAGTATTTACGGAATATAGAAGTTAAAGGACAATTTTAGTTTTAATTTAGGGGAAAAAAATATTGTAATTCCTAGAGTTTCAAGTGAGAGTTGTCAGTCAGTCAGAATGTGTTTATGACTACTGAATGGTTAATAAAAGAGTGGCTAATATCCTTGTGTACATACAACAATCTCCGGTCATTTCGTTGTATACGGTGTCATAAAATAGAGATGTTTGTATTTATCTTTACTTGTTTTTATGAGTTTAGCACCCCTACGGTCAATTGTCATTCAATTTTCTTTTTCTTTTTTTTTTTTTTGGATTTTGTCGAAAACTATACTCACACTCACAGTTAGTTACACACAATCATAAACTTGGTAATGCTGTTTAACTGAATCAGTTTTGAAAACCTAAAGGAGTGAATCATGTCTTTGTGTCTAAGTATTTGCTTCGTGTTAAATGCAAATCTTTGGAGACCCATCAGTCATGTGGTTAAATATGAAATTATTCAATTTCTTATTACTTATTACTGTTTACTGACTACTGTCTTTCTTTATTTCTAATAATTTTATGTTTAGAAAGAAGTAGTTTCAAGTATTTTATTTGTAAACGAGCCATTTGTGTTTGGACAATTTTCCTAAAACAGTTAATTCCTGCTACTAGTTTTTCCCGTTTCGTTTGGTTTGGTTTCTTTTCTTCTCCATTCATTCAATAAATATCAATTGTCTCTTGTTTGTGGAGAGATAGAAAGGGCTTGTTTAGGCAAAATTATTTTTAACGGGAATTAACCACTTGTTGACGTTTACGTATTAACGGTTTGTTGAGGCGATAGAAAAGGAGATTGATTAGTTCAATGGAAAGTAGTAATATAATTGTGTAAATAACATTGTTGAAATGGTAAACTGAAATTGCAAATAGCCATACATTTGTTGAAAATAGTATTAAAATGTCTGATTAAAATATGTGTATTAGATAAGGATGTGTATTAGATAAGGATGTTAAGTGGAACCTTAATATAGCTTGAAAAATTACTACAAAATATTGTATAATATAAAAGAGTAACGTTACTGACTCACTGAAACGAGTGAAGCTAGAATCATGAAATTTTAACTGTGGGCTCTTCCCTCCCCAAAACGATCCCATAAGAAGAGATTTTTGGAAATTCGAACGTTTAGGGGGTTAAAAAGGGTAAAAACGGGTAAATTCGGTAACCTTATATCTTCAAAACTAATAAATATACAAAAAAACTTAAAATTGCATGTTACTCCATTTATAAAATAAGCTGACAGTTGTATCGTACTTTTTCAAAATTCCAACTTTTTAGGGGAGAAAACGGGTAAAAACTGTATTTTGGTACTTTTTTGGCACCATATGTATCTTTTAAAACAATAAACATAGAAACAAATTTTAAATCGCGTTCTTTACTTATCAAAAAATAAAAGATATAAGTTTGGTACTTTTTGCATATTCGAACCCTTAAGGTATAAAAATTGTGTTTTTTTTTTTTGTACTTTTTCATAAAATATGTTTTTCATAATTTGACATAGACATACGAATATTTTATTATGAACTCCCACCACGGCGCAGATTTTTATTTGAAAGGTACCAAAAAAGGGATAAAATCGGGAAAATACATTTTATTTGAAATTATTAAGCCAATTTTGATAATTTTTTTTAACATTGGCTCCTGGATTCATACAAAAATGAACTAACAGGGTGTTATTTGGAACTCGAGTGAATAGATGTATATTGGGCCAAATCCGGGTAAACAGTTTGGTACTCTTTTAGCACTTTTTTTATTAACACAGATTTCAATCGTTTGAGATATGTCTGTAGCATAAACAGTTTTGGCAAAATGGAGTATTTTTAAATTTCAAGCTTTAGGGGTGTTCAAGGAGGAAAAGGGAAATTGGTACTTTTCTCCTAATGGTACTTTTTCAATATTTTAAATTATTTCACTTATCGACATTAAAGTTAGCTGATATGCATCTGAGTGAAATTAGTGTTAGGAATAGGGGATAATATTTAGGTACCAAAATGTGAGAACTGTCCTATAGGTACTTTTTTGTTCTTCTAAAGGTACTTTTTTGAAATTTCTATAAAAATGGACTTAGAAACATGAAATTAAGCATATATGGTCCTAAGTGAGTGAGAATTCTAGGGGGAGACTTTTTGGTACTTTTTCTTGTTGTTTATATTATTGAATATTATATTTATAATATTGAACCTAGAATCAGGAAATTACTTTGACTTGAAACTTGACGGTGGTTCAAGTGAGGAAAATTTTTCTTCTAATGGTACTTTTTATTACATTATAGAAAGAAAGTCATTAAGCCATCTATATAGCATTGAGGCACACATGATTCTGAATGAGTTAGAATTCACAAAAGGTGACTTTAGTGGTACTTTTCTTTAGCATTTTCTATAATAATGGACTCAGAATCATGATGCTGAGTGGGAATACAAAATGTGGGTCTTTATGATACTTTTTTTTATTCTAATAATACGTTTCGAATGGGCTAGAATCCACATTACAATGAATCAATAAACATTAAACTAGAGACATGTTATTCTGAATTAATATCAATTCACAAAGGGAGACTTAATAGTACAATTACGTTTTTCCAATTGGGGTGGTGAAGCGCACCGGGTCAGCTAGTATTGTATAATTTATATTGGCCTATCTGGCGGATAGCTACAATGACAACAACAGCAAAATAGAAATAAAATTTTTCTTCTTAATTGTACAATTGCATGCTTACACTAAGACCTACTGGTCCATTAAAATACCACGGCACACTGTTTCCCATAATCCTGAGCTAGTTAAAATAGGTAAGACACATCATCAAAGGCAGCCATGGGATCCATGACTTGTTTTCCCATTAGCCTGTTTAGATGCTTATGTGAAGCATACATGATCAGCTACATGTTGTCACCATGTGCTCCACCAGGATACCAAGGATTTTATAACAGATATCTCCTGTAAGCTAATAGCACATTTACAACCCACATCCTTTATCAAGAAATATAAAAGTGGACCCGATGATGAATATGCAAACGAGACGATATAGGACTTATCCAGTGAAGATCTAGCACTGACCTGTTCTAGTTTTTGCCACTATATCAAGACGGTGTCTGCAGGCACAAATTGTGATAGCGAAGGTCATATAACTAGTCGAGCCTTTCATACAAATAAGTCTCAGAGATCTGCGTCTTCCACATGGAAAGTCTTGGTCGAGTTAATTGTCACCCCTCTCTCCTTGCATCATTTGATGTTTAGATTCAGATACTGTCCAATATCGAAAAAAGGTTTAACTTGATCGTCAACGTAACCATATGTGCAGAAACACAAGTAGTTATTAGGCTATAATACGCAACCTTCTGGACAATCACTGGGAACCTTATTGGTCTTCCGATATTCCACATAGAACAAACTTAATTGCTATGGACGTCATTAACATTATATTCCTAATAACATCCAGAATACGTTTCATTATTAACGCTGGTGCCATGAGACATTTCATGAAAGTCTTCATATATGTCAATAAATGTACGTAGGGATTCAAATCGAAAGCATTTTCAATTACAGTCGAAACATGATGAATAACCCACACAATTGATTTGCTAGGATGGTAATTTTTCCATCGTTTTTCAGAAAAGGCTTTGTCAGAACGGTGGGTAAGATTTGGCGTCATTTAGTTAGAGTATTCAGCACTTCCAAAAATCTACAAGACAATAATCGTATGAATAAATATTTGATTCCGCCTATTTCCTAAACTAGTTCACCTGTGTTAAAGACTCAACATAATTGTTGAGTGTTAGGAATTCAAGAAGGCTTGAATTTTTTTTTTCTTCTGTATCATCTCAACCGATAATGTTATATGTCGTGGCAAATAACATACGTTTGAAGTGATCATTAAATATTTTTCATGGTAATAAATTTATTGATCATCTACTTCAAATACAGCTGTTCTAAATGTGAACCAGAGTTAGAATTGTCCTTACGACACTCGACTTTTAAATAACGATCAAGAACTCCTAAACCCATAGTTGCAAGAAAGTGTGCGGTACGACAGTGAATAGGCAAAGCCATCCCCATCATGGAGGATAAGTCAGCTCATCGCCAAACCAACCGCAACACAGTGACTGGATTATCCGGCTCCCAATAAGAATGCACTGCCATTCCAGCATTCCAGAATAGTTATCGTGGCAGAGTGCTTTATCCTATTTAATTACATGACCATTTAAATTACATCCAATCTCTCTTCCAATGTCCGTCATTACATTAAATTGCCTAATCTAGTTTTTTAATCACATGTTAATTGAATTGAGCACTTCTAAGTGCCAGCAAATTTAGATATGTATGTTAAAGTTTTCGCTTTATATTTACAAACATATCAAATTTCTGTTGCAAAATGAAGGCAAACAATCTAAAATCATAAACCACCACCCATGTTTTAAAAATTCCACTTTTTTTCCAGCACATTTAAAATACTCCAGCACTACTTAATACAAATATTGTGCTGGTATAAAGTAGGTTTAATGTAGTTTGATGACAAACGACCTACCCAAAGGAATAAAAGTAGAGGGTTTTAAAGGCAGCAATGTTTCATACATACAATTTTCAAGCAGGGTTGTAAAGGAGTGTATTCTTGGAAATACTCCTAGTTAAACCGCAAATAGCATGTCAAAAAAGGCCTATATTTTCCATATTAGAGAGAAACAGTTTAAGATGCAATTTAGTTTCCAATCCTTCAAGTTATTCTGTAAGACAGTAAGGAGAAATACTCGCTTATTGTCGCAAGATTGTTTCTGCTTGTTATATTCAAACCAGTTATTACCCAACTTTTGCATGTCATTCCTATAAATAAATTCAATTTGTATGTATCTGATTTGAGTCGTTTTAGTTTGATGATGATATAACTGCTTATATATGCTTTATAAGCAGTAATATCTCTTTCTATTTAAGACTCTCCTTTAGTTTTTATAAATCTAATGGCAATAAGACAGTACTGGAAGACATAAAGCCATGAATAGGGAACACAGCATCTTATAAAATTTTACTGAATCGAATTATCGGAACCTTAACCAAAAAAAGGCAGGAAGTCTATATTTCCCTTTATGAAGCCAACTAACTGATCAGTTTCATTGAAAACCCATACAGAAACGAAGCTTGAAATAAAATTTCCTACTCAATTTCCTCATTTAAAATCAACCCTAGATTTCCGAGAACATATGACGGCCACATATCATGATAATTTCTTAAACGAAAGGGAATTAGTGTATTTGGAGAGGCGAACAAATTTGAATAGTAAATGTGTAATCTATTCAAAGTAGTTTGACTAAAATCATCTCGATTAGATAATCTTAATCACAAAAGGAGAGAAGCTCTTCAGAAGAAAGAGAGACTGAAGACAATTTTAAAGCCCTGTCTAAGAATACTTCATTTGAAAGTAAAGTTGTGTCCAAATCCAAGTACACAGTTTCGACGTTTAATGTCTTAAATCTAACAGTTTAAGAAACATTTTCTCAAACGCTGGTTATTCTCATACAAAAATTATATTGGAGATATTGAGAAAGTGGTGCTAACAGTTTCTAAATTGGAAAGATCAAAGTAACAAGTTAATGATTTGTTAAATATCACAATCAAATTGTTTGAAGGACTTGCAATTGTAAAGAACTTGTTTTCCTTTGGAAATTGGTTATCTAATAATGTTTGTTGTCATTGTTGCAACAGTTCTCCTGTCGTCAAAAGTTCTTCCTTGTAAGACAGAACTTCTAGTAGATATATATTCCGTTGATTTAACCCCTTATATACAGTCGGAAGAAAATATAGACTCCTCAATTTCTAGTTTATAAAAAGTTTTATCGAGGAGGCTCTAGATAGATATAAATTTTAGAAGATATGTATGTAATAGTACCCGATCTGAACAAGGAACTTGTTTTTCGCAAGCATCACTTTATTAAACAAACAACTATTGGCCACTCAAATAGTTTGTGATGCGATTCATGCTTATAGGATATGGATTAAACGCATAGCATACAAGGATTTACTCAACGGACCCGAGTTCACCCGGTCAAGAACAGTCAACACAGCAACATCTAATCAAAAACAGATGATCGTTTGTTTTGTTGGTAAATATCTGGATATACAATTTATCATAGAGAAACTGGAAGTTTACAGAAGCAAGGTTACAAACTGGCCAGAAGATTTAACTCATGAATTTGGGAGGATGCATTAAACTGCACTCTAAATAGATATGAACATTAATAAACTGGCCGCTTAGTGATCTGTTCAGATAAATAAAAAAATAATTCTTATCTTATTGATTTATCTGGACTAATATTTGAACCCAGAACTCGGCAATATATAAATAATGATATGTAAGGACCATTTAACATTTACATGGTCCTGCGAAGCCTAGTTTTGAAGAAAGTCTGAAGCATTTAATCATAATTTATGTTTTTTTATATTCATTTATGACTCTATTTGAACATCGGTCATACATAAATAATGATATGGAACAACTATTTAACATTTACATAGTCTTTCGAAGCCTTATTTTAAAGACAGTGTAGAAAATTTCCTTATATTTCTGATTTATTCTAGGGCACACTCGAATTTGGGACCATCTGAAAAGTTAAAACTGTTAACTATTTCAAGAAACTACTTAGAACGGTACGGCACAAAATTGGTTACGATAATGATTTTTTTTCCAAACTTCTGTTCTGCAAAATCTTCTATTATATCCTCAAAGTCTATTTTTTAAGGATATCACCTCCAATGCTTATAATTGACAAGTTACATTGTCGTTCTTGCAACATTATTGTTCGTAATTAAGTTTTTATTATCTTAAGCTGTGACATTAAATGATCCCACTACAATTTGTTATCATTAAGGAAAGGAATATGCTTGTAGCGATTTCAACGTTTAGAAAGGTTCCTCTAATTTAGGGGAATTTATAAGTTTATGTAAGTCGGAGATAATCAAATTCGCTGATTCTTTTGCTATGTTCTATAAGTACTCTTTCAAATGAAATCATTGTGATGTCAACTCTTGAGCGATAATGTATTCGTGATAGAATTCTGCAAACTCTTAACATAATTTTCGTCAACTGGTCAGAATCAATTGTTATTAACTGAGGAGTCATTTTAAAAGCTGTCGAACTGTTTTTTAAATGAGCATATAATGTATCGATTTCAGGTTTGGAAACAAGAAATAGTCACTCGGGGCTAAATCCGGAAAATAGGGGAGAAGAGGGCTACGGCCTATTTCATGGAGTTTTTCCATGAAAACTGCACATGTGTGAACCCTTTTGTGCACCCGATTGTGAGCAAATCCGGCAGTCATCTTGAGTAAAACTCATACCTGATACCTCATAACTCATAAGTGATTATTCAGAATTGAAACCACTGAGTCATGTTAAATGTCTATGGCTTCCACGCACTTTAAATATCCGATCGGTCAATACCATATCTTCAATGTTTTCAATTGTTTCGGGTGAAGCGAACTCAATTGGACGTCCTGAACGTTCGGCATCTCCCGTTCTTGTACGGTCACAACGAAATTCAGTGAACAAAATGATTATCATTGAAATTAACAGTGCAGAGTTCCCATAGTATTTATCAAGCTTTGTGTTGGTTTGAGTGACGGTTTTTTTCCGCAAAAAATAATGTTCAATGAGCACACGAATTTAAATTTGTTCCATTTTCTCCTCAAATCTCGCGCTAGTCTGCTATCAATTGCTGTCAAACACAAACTTAATGACGCAACTTGTTCAAATTTTAACAGGAGTCAACTGACAGATTCCTGTTGACAGGAGCAGTCAAAAAATCACTAACCTATTGGCCTATCCTCGATAACATCCTGGCTGGAAATCTTCATAAATATATAAAAATTATCAATTAACATGTCAATTTTGACATTGCATTAATTCTCAGTAAGAGGCCCCTGTGAGTTCTGTGTCCTTATGGTAAAGACTGTACTGATTCAAGTACACTAATACGAGGACGCAAATCGAAGCACGATTTTCCATACATTTGTATTGATTTTCATTTAATTGGTTCCGAGATTCATAATTTTTGCTGAAAAAATTGATTTTTCAGTACAAACATTTTCATATTAACGACAAAAATCGAAGTACTAATGACGCAACTTCGAAGCCATGTGACGCAAACTGAAAGCAAAACGATGGAAATCGAAGCAATAACGACGCAACTTCGGCAAACTGAAACAAAATCGACGACAAAATCACAGAAATTTTAAAAAGACACAACTTCGAAACGACGCAGAACGAAGCGACGCAAACCGGGGTATTAGTGTATATTAAATTTCAGAGTTAATGTTAGTCCAAGTGTATTATGACGAAAAATCTATAAATTTTGGATCTGTAAACAAATGCGTTGATCCTTCTTTATCAATTTATGTTTAAAAACGATTTCACATCGTGGAAAGAGTAAATTTAACATTTGGAAGGACCATTTAGGATTTACATGATCAATTCGAAGTTTAGTTTTGAAGACAGTCTGGAATATTACTTCATACTAAAGTTCTGTAAATATACCTCGGCATAACGATCTCTAATTTTTCCTAGTATAACTATTATATTACGAAATTAATGTTAATTTAAGTTACAAATGATAACAAATCTATAAATGCTGATCTCTGTACAAAGCAAAGATCGTCAACCGAAAACCATACATTGTATTTTAAAGCATAATAAACGATTTCATCCTTTCACATCCTGCTGATTGTCATATATTCAAAAAAAAAAAAAAAACAACATATTCACAACAAAATCATTAATGAATAAAAATAAATCTACTACCGTGGGTGCAAAAATCCACGCACTAGTAACACAATTGTAAAAGAGAAAAAAAATCCATTATTATTATTCCCATACAAAAGACCCGGTTAAAGCAGGACATGATGACAAAAAAGCATAAGAAGTGAACACTGCAAACTGAATACAAACGGCAGCCAGCCTTCACGGTTTAATTGGTTGCAAACGTTATAAATGTCATACATTTGCAAACTCAAACACACACACACACAACGATATGAAATGAAATGTCAAATGCACAATAGTGTAAACAAAAAATATGGCAGCCATTGATATGAATTGTAAAGGAAACAGACAGCAGCTTCTTCTAGTTCCTGACAGCTGGCTTCGTTCGTTAGCGTGCAACAACATATTTTGTGTTTCAAAGGTTTTTTTTTTTCTTCAGATTTTGGTAGATCATTAATAGAAAAAAAAAAAACTACCACCATCAAGGCAGTAGTTCCACACTAGACAATGGTGGTGGTGGTGGTTAAATCCATATATTAATCCAAACGGGAAATAAAATAAGGAAATAAAAACTAAAACACCCTTTTATCAGCAGCCAATCAGAATATTGATAAAGATCCCTGCACAACAAAAAAGAACTAGCAAAGAGAGCCACACACAACCATATGCCTTATTAAAGAGCACGTACTGTTTACTTCTAAATATTACACAAAAGAAGAAAAGAGAGCTGTGTTATCAGTAGTTTATATAGCTAAACTCTTCTTTTGATGCATTTCAAACTGCTGAGAGAGTGCAAGCTTTGATCGTTGCCATTGTTTAGCCACCACCAAAACTCAAGATACCACGTTATAAAACTCGTGAATAAAAAGCCCAACTGGTTTTATTTTATTTTTGTTTTTTTCTTCTTTAATTCACGGTGAGTATCAAAATGACGCCCCTTTTGTAGTTATTGTTAAACCATTATTAAGAGAGAGCGCTCTATATCACAGCGGGTAGTAGTCGCGCGTATTGAATATTTTATTTGGCTACTTCGCGTTTTGTTCCATCGATATCTACTACTTGGCGAACCAGTTTTAGTGGTTTTTGTGATCTTGTTGCGGCTTTATTAATTTATGCTCGCGCGCTCTTTAGTTGTTGGCCAAGTGTCGTGCTGTTTGATTGAATGGAAACTAACGCGTTTAACTAAAAACAACATTAAACTTAAGAACGTACCGTTAGCGTTTTAGAAAAATTATAGCCTTAAGAAAAAAAAATAGTTGTTGCTATCAAATTGACCAAAAATACAAAACATAAGAAAAAAAGCCTTGAAAGCTTTAAATTTTTTTTTAACAGCCGTCGGTAAAACGTTTCTAAAACCACTAAAGTGTTGAGTGCATAAAAAAATAAAAGAAAAATATATTAAATTTAAATTTTATTTACCAGGAAAAAAAATTCCTTTAATTTATGGAATAAGTGCAATTTTCATAAAAAAAATCCTTTTATCAAAGGCTTCCTTTTATGTTAGTTTAAGTTAAAGGATTACTAAACAGTTTCTTTTAGAAGAGAAAACAAACACAAAAGTTCCTAGCAAAATGGATATGTCTAGTGCGAATTCTTTGAATATGCGTCCTCTATTCGCGGGTTATCCCTTTCAAGGTGAGTTGTAAAGCTTCGTTATAAATAAAAAAAATGGAGTTCAAACAATTTTCTTTAGAAAAACCATAAGATTTTGTTATATTACAAAAATATATACATTTTGACGTTGTTCTTCCTGTTAGTCTTATTTGTATGTGTTCCTTGTGTTTCTTTGAAGACTTTAATTTATCCTTATTCTACTTCGATCTTTTTATGTTATGATTATGATCAACCTTTGCTGCAATTCGCTATGCTCTTATCGCTTGGATCTTATCTCCTTTATCATTTAGCTACCGACTTCTTCATGTAGTTAAAGATTTTCCTAACTCTTCTATTGCAAGAGTTATGTCATCTCTCTAGCCCTTAAATCTATATGTTGATTTGATGCTTTTCAGTTTACAGCTCTCTTTGGATTCCATTGATGTACTGTGCTGCAAATGTTTCTACGTGTTAGTCTTTTTTGTATGCAGTTCCTTTGGAGACTTTATTTGATCCTTATTTATCTTCGCTGCAATTCGCTTGCGAATTTTATTGTCATGGAGCTTGGATCTTATCTCCTTTATCATTAAGCTACCGACTTCTCTTTAGCCCATAAATCTATATGTTGATTTTATGCTTTTAAGTTTTCATCTCTCTTTGGATTCCATTGAAGTATTGTGCTGAAAATGTTTTATCGATATTTTATCTTATGATCTGCTGTGTAAGCTATGCTTGATCCACTTTGTTTCCAATACGATAATATTCCTGTTAGTCTTATTTGTATGTGTTCCTGCTTTTCCTATGGATACTTTATTTGATCCTTTTTCTACTTCGATCTGTTTATGTTATAATTGATCAACGTTTGTTGTAATTCTCTTGCGAATTTTATTCGATCTTATCTCCTTTATCATTTAGCTAGCGACTTCCTCAAGTTGTTGAAGATTTCCCCAACTCTTTTATTGCAAGAGTTATGTCTTATATTGATTGGTGCTTTTCAGTTTTCTGCTAACTTTGGATTCTATTGAAGTATTGTGTTGGAATTGTTTCATCGATATTTTATTTTATGATCTGCAGTATAAGTTATGTTATGATCGTCCTTGTCTACAATTCCACTACGAAATTTATTTTAATGGAGATTCGATGTCATTTAACTAACGACTTCTCCTTGTTACTTAAGATTTTCCTAGCATTTCTAACTTATATAATCCGTTGCAAGAAATAGAAAATATTTTCGATGGTTTAGACAATACAACTCGCAAGGGAATTGGAAATAAGGTTGCTCAAACATAACTTATACAGCAGATCTCCTTTATGATTAAATGTCCATGCTGATTTGGTCCTTACCAGCATTCTGCTCCCTTTGGATTCCTCTAAAGAACTGTGTTGTAAATATTACATCGATATTTTATCTATGTGTGGCATGGTTAGTTTTCAAATGCAATTGGTTGTTAATGAGGTCTTTGTCCACATTAAGAAGTTCTTATAGTTATAATTCTAATAGACTCTTTAAATTCTTCTTAAATTAATGGCTAAATTCTAAGACTAGTTTCGATTCAAGGATAAGTTTTTTATGTTATTGCTTTTTGCAATCTTCTTTCAACGAGCTTCTGGATAATTTCAAACATTCATTCATTCTATTGAACAAGAACAGTAGGATACGCCGAATAGATTGTTGAAAGTGTGAGACTTCAGGCGCGCATCAATTTTCAGCTCAATCAATTTGGAGAGGCTGAAAGTTCTTTTATAAAACAGTCATATAACTGTGGAGCTACTGGAAATCCTAGAAGCTATCCTCAAATGTACTTCCAATATCCACAATTGCTTGAAAAACTGTGAGATAGTTTAAGTATAATTCTGATCGACGAACTGATCTTTAATTTACACATACTTCTGGTAGACCAACATTTGGGTCACGAAGGTTTGTGATTGTAGAACATTCTAAAATTACTCCTGGATTTATAAAGTTATATATCTGTTGATCTTTATAATTCCATCACTTTTAATCCCAACTCTTACCAGACTTGAGTTTAGACCCGGCTACCTCACCAAGGTTAGTCAGTATATAGTTGGCCATGAATTTATGTCTCATGGCACTTAAGGCTGGGCATTCGCAGAGAAGGTGGAAAATCGTTTCCTCTTTTTCCCTATCCTTACAACTGCGACAATGGTCGTTAAAAGGGAGTCCCAGGCCATTTGCATGCTTGCCTAACGTCCACTGTCCCGTTAATACTGCCAGCAACATTTATATATCCCTTCTATTCCGGGTTATCAGTTGCATAGTACGTTTTTCGTTAAAATATGGCCACATCAACTTGGATACCCTACATGTATCTAAATTACGCTATATATTCTCAGCCTTTGTAAGAAAGTGTCTGAAGATAATGCTAGTTCGTCTGCATGTGCAGGTACCCAAACCAAAGTAATATCAGATAGACGAACTAGCCTTGACAGAGAATTCTTACATGAAGAACTGTATCAAACATTGATCGATCCACATGTCTCAATTTGCTTTCACGATACGATTTAAATGTTTATATTCTCATATTTCCATCTCTTACTGCACTATTCGCTGACAAATTTCAAAATGAAATAGAATTTTGACTGCGAAACATTTTGAACTTCTGCATTTATAACTATTCCCGTTGAGCATAAGTTAATTAATTTAAAATTATCTATTTCTACTACACTCATTTCTTACTACACTAATCGTTGACTGACATTTGAATTAAGTAGGAGTTTGGAAGCATAACGTTTTTATCTTTTTTCCAACACCGAGCGATCTGGCACTCTTCATGTAATAAAACACAGCCTCTTGAACGAAATATTTGTTGGCAACTAGACTAGCTAACATATTAGTTTTGATCTAATAGCTGTCTCAAAACGGAATCCTATTGTTATTGATGTACTACACGTGTACTACATACTTATATTCCAAGCTCTTGATCTTGAGTACGGTTGTATTCTGATTGTGAAGACTTTTTAACTGCATCAGATAACATTGAATATATTTATCATCGATTTAGAACTAATTCATCCACGATCCCTTTAGCATTTAGTGTTGTCTCAATCGTTGAGATGCTTTGGGAAGGATTCTCGACTTCTTTTCTAATAAATTTTATAAAAACTGAAAGAAAGATATGTATCTATCTATGTTGAAACACAACGATGGTCTCATGTTGCACATCGTAATAGTTTTCTCCAACACGGGATAATGATTTCATAAGATTCCTTCTAAATGCGGGTTGGTATTATCTCAGGTTGATATAAAGAATTTATGCTACAAAATTATAAGCTCTCTTGTATCGGTAATAGTTGGTTGGTTTACATGATAGCTCGCATCCCGTAAGCAGTTAAGTAGAATCGATATTACTCCGTTTCCCAAATGATAACGATGATCAAGCTTCAGCTTTCCTTTGTATGGATCGTCAAAATGTTATGTCTTAACAAATGAATAGTCAGGTACATGTTTTCCTCCTTGCGTTTCCGACAGCTGTTGAAAGGAAGTCCAAGTGCGAGATTGCCGATCACCCAAAGAGGCACAACACTGCCATTAGCCTTGCAATAGTCTTCCGGTTCTTATTTAAGAGTCGTACTCCGGCCACATTTTCCTGGCAACTTTCCATGTTTCCATTTTGCGTCAACTGTTGTCAGTCTCCCATATAGTGTGACTGAAGACTTCTCATTTAATAGTCCCAAGCGGTATTGCTATAGATTCTTCTCTGTCGCTCTCGCCTGTCTGTTCTTTTTGGCAGCTTTCCATGTTTCTATTTTGCGTCAACTGTTGTCAGTCTCCCATATAGTGTAACTGAAGATTTCTTATTTAATAGTCACAAGCGGTATTGCTATAGATTCTCCTCTGTCGCTCTCGCCTGTCTGTTCTTTTTCGTAATGGTCTATGTTCAGTTTTGAGTTCAGATAATAATAGAGCGATGACAGATGCTTTTCGAGCTCTTAGAAAGTAGTTAATGACTACTTAGTTAGCGAGATATCACGAGTCAATGTTGATTTGAATTAATTAATTCGTAATAATATATGAATTTCTTTTCCCTTCCAGGTCAGGGTCGTGTTAATCAACTAGGCGGCGTATTCATCAATGGCCGACCTCTACCTAATCACATACGTTTGAAAATCGTGGAAATGGCCGCCAGCGGGGTACGACCCTGTGTTATCTCCCGCAACTTAAGAGTGTCGCACGGTTGCGTTTCGAAAATATTAAATCGTTATCAAGAAACGGGCTCCATAAGACCGGGTGTTATAGGTGGCTCCAAACCCAAAGTAACCTCACCGGAAATAGAGGGACGCATTAAGGATATGTGTAAAGCCAATCCTGGTTTGTTCAGTTGGGAAATCAGAGAGAAACTAATAAAGGTAAGTTGGAAAAGGTGTTTTCTGAGACAAAAAACCCAAAAGTAATTTAAAAGTAATGTGCCGACATTGAAATGCAAAACATTAAAAACATAAAGCCAAAACAGTGGCAAAAACCACATATTAACCTTTATACTTTATACATAGTAGACATTATGGGTTTAGACTAAGGAATTCCAAAAAGTCACGTGTCTGTTGGAAAACTATAACTTCCGTTTGTATTGTTTGGCAAAGTGAATGAAGTTGAATGAACAAAAAAAAAAATAAAAATAGAAAGAACGAGAGAAATAGACGGACAGACCCCCATAGAGTTTGTTTATAGTTTAAGGTCAAGGCAAATGCATTCATATTGATATTGTTTTATAGAGACTAGATACATATATTGAATGACATTAAATTGTTTAGGTGAAGGTGTTTTTTGATGACAAGAGAGTTACGAACAGAGTTTGTACCACCCAAACCGTTACGTTATTGATTTAAGAGTGGCGGCAAGGTGCAAACAAATAAAATTTCACAGCCCAATTCTCTAACTTCCGCCTTGGCACGCACATTTGCTATAGTTTTTTGTATGTGTTATTATTTTAATCATATGTTTGGTGTTGTCTTGAGTTAACTTGTCTTTTATGGATTTGCTTGCTTGCATGTTGCATGCATACCAAATGTTTATTGTTGTTGACACCTTGAAACCTTTAGGCCATAGGCAAAACTACGGTGTATATGTTTAGTGCCTTCATTCATTCATGTTGTTGTGAGGCATTCATTCATGAAAACATTATCCTTTTATGTGTCACATTGAACAGAGAGTTACCGCCTCGATTTTTTTTTTTTTTTTTTTGGTTTTGTTTATTTTAAATTAGCGTAACTTTTGCATTGATTTTTGTGATTTTATTATATTTTATATATTTTTTTTTTTTTTGTTGTGTTTTTTTGGTTTCAAAAACCTACATCAAAGATTGTTTTTGTGTGTTAAAGTTTTTGTTTTGTCTTTAAGGCCAGACCAGATGACGCTGCTGGTGTAGGTTGGGGGGAAAAATCATTTCCTATGTGTTCAATATGATTTAATGTGTGGCATATCGGGAAATTTTTGGGACCTTGATCTGATTTAATACTAATGAATGCCAAATTTACAAAACAATTGATTTTACTCTGTTATGTCTTAAAAATGCGGAATTTTTTCACAAAATTATTTAAAGTATTGGCCATTGACCTTTTCCCATTTTTCTGGCAACATATGGATTCCGAGACAAAAGTACTGCACATCTTTTGAGGCCAAGAACGAATCAAGCTGATATCGGATACTCTGTTCCAAAGTGAAGTGTATTCCAGAGAGAGCGTTCTATATCAATCGAATCCAGAGCATGGACTGGATATGCTCTGGACTATAAAGAGGGTGAGGTAAAACTTCCCAACCACATCATTCTAAATGCTTTTTAACAGGTATTGCAACATGTGATCGAGCGTTGTCATGAAGGAATGTTACGGTTTTATATCTGGCCGCATATTCGTTCGCTTCAAACGAATCAGTAGCGTCTGGTAAAGGTTTCTTGTGATGGTCTGGTAAGCTTTCAGCAGCTCATAATAGACAGGCGCCATGGATATTTGGCTTTGGTGTCGATTCGGCTACACGTAAGATCTCTTACGCTTCGGGTTATCTTATTGGATCCATTTTTCAAGTAATGATTAGCTACAAAAATTATTTGCTTTTATAGCGTTCAATCATAATTTCGGACATGCAAAATCGTCTCTCGGCTTCAATTCATATGGTACCCAATTTCCCTGCCTTTGGATGAATCCTTCTGCCTGCAAACGTTTTGAAATTGCTGCTTGAGTAACGCCCAATCATTTTGCAAGCTCTTGTTGAGTTGTAAAACAATCTTCAAGGAGTAATGCCTCCAAATCTTGATCTTCAAACTGTTTTCAACAGTTACTGTCGCAGCTGTGGGGACCACAGAAAGGGGAAAACAGTTCATCTTTTCTATGAATATACAGCTCTTCATTTGTTAACTCATACAATTCAGAGCAAACAAAAGTTTAACGGCCTATTAAAGATATCAGGATAGTATCTAGTCTTAATCTAGTTCATCGATCTCATTATGTGGTGTGATATAGTCGAAACGGAGTCATATCGATGCTACTTGCATACTTATTGCCAAGAACACCAGCCAACCTTTATATAGAGATTTCAAATAAGGCCAGTTTGATGATGAAAGCCTGTGGCACACAGCTGCCATATACTGTCAATGGAAACAAATTTATATTGTTCCGAATCGAACGATATAGACATAAACGACAGCGGAACGGCGCTAAGTGCTGCAATGAGAACTTCACGAAAGATTTGAAGCCATGGTTTTCCTGAAAAGCTTCTCCGAGTTTAGTATTATTACAAGTTTCAAGAGAACCTTTCAACAGATCACCAGGAACCTAGTGCTGTTGCTGTAATGTAACACCATCCAAAATATATTCATAGTTTTGCTATAGGAAATAACTTTAACCCTGCACCAATATATGTATTATTTTACATTATATGATCATTTCTTTTTAAGCTTGCTGCTGCCTTCATTTTATAGAATCTTTTAACAGCCTTTTGGCTGCTTTTTCTCCTCTGTTATTCTTATTGTTTTTCATGTTGATGTTGTGATTTTTACTTTGTTGTATATTTTTTCATTTTGCAGTTTTAGTTTTTATTGTTTCAAACGTTACTTTTACTTGAAAGCCGCAATTAGTTACACTTTAATATGCCGATAGTGATATGATATCTTACGTATGTATAGATTTAAATGTATGGAGAGAATAACATAAAAAAACCCTATCGCCAGCCATTTGGTTTGTGCATATTCATACATAAATATTGCCAACTACAAGATGTATTGATCAATTGATGATCATAATGTTTCATCACTCATTTGTACGTGTATCGGGTTTATCAATGTGGCCATCTCTTCATTATCGCTGAGGCGATCAATAAATTCGCACACATATGCCAAACACATACAATGGTTTGTTTCTCCTTTATAACGTCTCTATATACTTATGTACTTGACATTAGGGTAAGCCAAAGTCCGAGATTTTTTTCTATTTATTTCTTTTTAGTTTGGTTAACATTTCAATGATTTCATAAAATTTATTCACTGATATTTGGTATGCCCTATCATATACTTTTTGTTTTTGTTAAATATTGTTGTTATTTTAGTAACATTGAGTAGGCTTTAACAGCCTCCAGGTGCGCTTCACGCTAAATTAGAATATGAGTTGCTTTAAATATACGAGTACTTTGTTCTTAACCAACATTGTTATCCATTCAAGAACAGTCGCCCCGAATGATCGTCATCATTCATAGCTTGCTTGTTTGATCTATGCTCACTTGTGGCAGGGGTGTTCAATGTTATGATTTGGTTTTAAGCCAAGACCGCTCACTGCAACATACATACATATGTTGTAATGTTTTTACATATTGTTACACATCTCCGCTCGAACACACAACATATAAAGAAAAACATATAAGCCTGGATTTTAAAACAGATTAAAATAATTACAATTTGCATTCACTTATGCAAAAAGTACATGCAAATCTTTTTTGCTACTTAACCTTAACAATAAATGATCAATTGCCCATAATGTTAATTTCCTACAATCTTAATTGAATTGCTACACAAATCTGGCCATACACTGTTAATTATTTAATAACAAGTTGGCTGGTATTACAGCTGCTATGCTATGTCGCGTGTATTTTTCAACAGTTATAAAGAAATTTTCCAATCAATTGTGTGTGTTTAGTTTAACAAACCTCCATCATTGCCATACAATTTGGAGTTCGTGATTTAAAACGCCTCGTAAACGCCTTAGTTGCCTAAACATTTTCTTAATTTAGACGTCTATACAAAATAAATCAAAATAGATTTGGCAACATTGTTGCTTAAGGGCTTTTTTTTGTAAGTTTTAGAGTTTTTTTTTGATTTTTATTTAGAGATTTTTTAATATAAGCTTAGTTTACATATTTAAGGCGTCCTAATGTCTCTAAGATAGTAAAAATAGAAACTTTGTAGAGGCCGCTATTTGGAAGAGGGTGGCTGAATCGAAAAGGGAAATAAACAGATGTTTGTTGGTTTCGAGAAAAATATAAATTCTAACAGCAGAGGTAAACAGCTTCATTTAAAATTACTTATAGTTATAACATTTACATTTATTAACATTTTAAAATTCTTATATTTATAAAGAATATGCACAACATTTACATCTATTTACATTTGATGATGTCCAGTGTCCCGCTGTATCACTAACCGAAGGGTCTTTCATTAAGCGCTTCCTACCTTCAAATTTAAATAAGTTATAAATCGAGATATTTTATTCGTTTGAAAGTCCTATCGATGCCATTATGTAATGTTTGTCACGGCAAATGTCCGACACGGCTTCGCTGGGTATTCGCGCGTATTCGCAATGTCCAATTTTCCATGAATCTAACGCAAAAATCAAGCAAAAATTTGACCGATTGCACGGCTTTGAGGGTCGCTGTGGTTTGTGGCTTATTCGCATAGACCTGGAATTTAAGAAAACCGCACAAGAAAAAGTCTAAAGGGGTCAAATCGCACGATCTCGTTGGCCAGTTCACACCACCTCGACGTGAGATGACCATGCCCTCAAATTGCTCGTGCAAAATGTTCAATGTGACATGAGCTGTGTGGACGTAGCGTCGTCGTATTGAAACCACACGTCGTTGGTGTGCATATCATCCAATTCAGGCCAAAAGAAGTTGGTAATCATCGACCTATAGCCCTCGCCGTTGACAGTGATGGCCTGACCAACGTTCTTCTTAATGAAATATTTACCGATGACGCCGCCAGCCCAAAATCCACACTAAACAGTGACTTTTTCGGGTTGCATTGGACGCTCTTGGATCTGACGTGGATTGGTATCGTCCAAAATTCGATGATTTTGTTTTTGTTTCATCCATAAATGGGCCTCATCAGAAGTTTCCAACTTCTATAGGGCCCATTCAGCGAACACACATCCTTGTTGTTGAACGCTATCTCCATCCTTGGAGATTTTGCGAAACAAACTGATTAATGTCAGCGAATTCGACAGACGTAGCTTCAACAATATGACCGATATCAACTGTCAAAATTCGGAAGTGCCTATTGGAAGATCTTTTATTACTTTAATAATATTTGTAGGAAAGGTTCTGGATAGGAGCGAGATTTGTGTCTACAGTGACTTCAAAGATAGTTCTCCGGAAAAAAAATTAAATTATCTCTTGTTTGTGCCAAGAATTATTATGATCTTCAGTGCGAACTATCGAGACAAACGCCTGATTTCCCACCAAGGATTGGCCTTTTATCATTTGAGCGCGTCTCAGCAAACAATTAAATTACCTCGTAAAACTTCATGATCTTGAGGTCTCCCAGACTATACTGAAAGCACCGTTTCATTATGTGGTTAGATTGAAAATGTGCGAAACTTCCTTTACACTGATAAGTCAATAAATATATATTTCTATGAATAATTAAAAATATCCTTGAAAAACATTTTTTCCCACATAGAAGTTTTCTCCTAATAAATTTGATCTACTCTCTTCCGACAACAAATAGTTAGTTAAAAAAAAAAACTTTTCAATTTCCTTGTTCATAGCAAACTAATATTCAAACGTCTTTAAAAGTAATTACAATCTCTAGATTTGTGTAGCCAACACACAAAAGCACAGCATCACAAATAATTTTATTTGTCCATCATACAGGTGTCTACATGTCTAAGCAAACACAACACAGCCCATCAAATTTTCTTACGAGACATTTTTTGTTATTGCTTTTCCTCTTCATTTAATAACTAACGAAAAAACGCATACATATGAACAAATTTCATAAAGAAATGACTTGACATCACGTTGGACGGATTGCTGAAAAACTTGATAGATGAGATTAAAAGACAATTCACAAAACTGTGACACAACTTTAAGAGTCTTTTGGGAAATGTTGAAAGTGGAAGAAAACTGCAGTATAGTTGAGGAATTGATTGTTTTAGGTTTCATTTTAAAAATTTCAAAAACCATAAATTGAAGATCATTTGATGTCCATATCATTCAGGCGAAAATAAGTTGATAATCATCGACTTATAGCGCTAGCAGGTGACGTCGTTCTCTAAGAAATATGGACCGATGACGCCACCAGCCCAAAATTATCACCAAATAGTGACTTTTTTGGGATGCATTGGATGGTCTAGGATCTAATGTGGATTGGTATCATCCCAAATTCGATGATTTTGTTTGTTGTATTTATTGCAATTAGCTCGCTTCTTACTAGCAATCAAACAAACTCACAAAGACTATTTTAAAAAGATTATACTAGTACAGGATAGTAGATTACTATATCTAATCCGAAGCTATAAGAAACCGATCGTATACTTGATCGATATCTTCATATTTCTAACTTGTGGCCGATGTTAGATTGTCTCTTTGTTTCCAAAGCCTTGGAGAGTCTGAATCTACTCTATTTGTCGTTAGCCCTGTAACCCGCTTAGTACTAGCCTATAATGATCGCCTCATTTCCGGCTTAAAAGTTTTACAAATCCACGTTTATCTAGCTTATTTACAAATGTCCAATTTGATTTATCCATTTCTTAGCGAAGAACGTAGTTTTGCGCGGATTACTCATAGGAAATTATTAAAGCATAGCAAGGCTCGTTCTGACAATGATCATTGAAGGAGAGTCTTGAGTCTACTCAACTATTTGTTGTTAGTCCAGCAACTTAAAAAACTAATAGTCTCTAACGATCGCTCCATTTCCGGCTTAGAAGTTTTACAAATCCACGTTTATCTAGCTTATATACAAATTTACAATTTGCTTTATCCATATACTAGCTTCTTAGAAGAATAACGTAGTTTTGCGCGGAAAACTTTTGAAATTATTAAAGCAACGATTTGAAGGCATGGTTATCTCTTCGCATAGGTGACATGAATTGGCCACCAATATCGTGATTTTTGACTCCTATAGAAGTATTCTTGTACGGTTTTATGAAGCCTCAGGCCAATGACAATAATCCGTAAGAGATTGATGATCATTGAAAATAGGAACTCTAGAATCCTTGCGAAGACGCGGCGGATATTTGTCTATCAAAAAGTTCCTGGAAATTACAAAATCACACTCTTTAAAGCACTGCAAGCTGCTGGGCCACAACTTAGGAGTTATAATGAAAATAGCTTTGACACATTTTGTAAATTCAATTTAATGAATTACATGCACTATGTGTTTTGTAAATATGTAATACTGCATAGTACATGACGACCGACTTGACTGTGTGAGTGGCGTGTGCGCATGCGCCTTCCACAAACAATCTACCAAGTGCAACTCCAAACAACAACTCAAATCTCCTATACAAACAGAGTTTGTAAAGTATGTGTGATTATATTTCTTTGTTTCGACTTCATACGAGTACTCTTAACAACCAGTTAGTAGGTAATGCACACATTAAACCAACAATTTGTGGTATTTGTTGATCTTGTTAATACTATAACGCCTTTTGGCCATTTAAATAGAAAAAAAAGAACTGAATACATACATCTCTATGGCACCTCACTCATAGACAAACTCTATGCCTTGAGTAAACTGACATTTTGTCCAAGTCAGCAGAAGAAAAAAAAAAACGTTCTTAGTAGGCATTCGGGGTAAGGGTAACAATTTAACTGGAAATAGTTATTTTTTTATGGAAAATGTCATAATGTACACACAGAGTGCTACAGAATCAAATAAAATAGCAAGAGAAATAGTAAAAAAAAAAAGGAAAATTCTGTAATGTTGATTTGGATTTATAACCAACACTTGCTCAGATTTATGTCTCTACAAACTGGTCAGAATAAAATCAGTTTGTTATTTTCTTCTATTTTATTTTGAACACACAGTAGTTTGTTTATTATTATTGTAGCTGTTGTTGGTGGAGTGTATACCTTTCAGAAAATGTGGTGGTCTTGTACTCTTAGCCACATACTCTATCTAGGTGACAGCTTATCTTGTTTTTTGACAAGTCTTTGGGTTTGTTTTTTCTCTTTTCATTATACATACATATATATTTTTTTATTATGTTTTTTATACATATTTAAATTATTTTTTTTTTTTTTTGGTTTAGAAATGAAAAGGAATTTAATGTATACATTCTAGAGTTAAAGGAAAAGATAACGTGTGTGCTGTGTTATGTTTAACAAATTCAATTGAAATTTAATTAATTAGTTGACAGTTGGATTGACACTTGCACAGTATGTCGGTGGGGTTTGTTAACGGGTTAATAGATTTCTTTGTGTTTTCTGTTTTATTCTTCTTTGTTAGAAGTTTATAAAATTATAAAGAATTTGGAAGGTACAGCGAAATAAAGGAAGGTTTTTTCATTGAATTACATTCAAATAAAACCAATAAATCAAATGGTTTTTTTTTATAATTTTTGATTGAACAATTTTTATTTGTTTATGTACATATTTCCATTGAAGGTTTTTAGAATTGATAAGGAGTTGGTGTACTTGAAATTATTGTCTGTACTCTGTTAGTGTAAAAGATTTTTTGAGTAGTGTGTTAGAAAATGCACGATTTTCTATGACGTCAACTCTACCGAGGTTCACTGTGTGACAATGCTTCCACAAACAGTTATTGTTTGTTGGATATTTGGGGGCTGGTGGCGGAAACGACGTTGGTAAGGCCATCTCCGTCAACTATGACCGGTACAGATCAATGATTACCATTATTTTGGTTCAGTTATGAACGTTGTACACATGGATGACAAGTGGTTCCAAGAGAATTGCACTACATGCCCCACAGTGATCTTCATAATGGACATTCTGCATGAACGATTATCTCCGACGGAGATGACAAGAATTGGCCACCAAGATCGTGTGATTTGTCCAATCTGGCAATAACTACAATCAACCAATGTCCCCATAGCAAATATAATATAAACATCGTTCAAGTGTTTTGCACGGTAAACGCATGAACCACGTGACATAATTGCATCTTTACTACTAAAGAGTGGAAAACTTTTTAGTAGTAAAGGGTCTTCAAATTGAAAGCGTACGTTTACCCTATTTTACGCGATGAGATCAATAACATCTAAGATCGTCCAATGCATTCCGAAAAAATCACAGTTTGGTATGAATTTTCAGCAAAGGACGTTGGCTAGGCTACCACCGTCAACGGCGAGTACTATAGGTCGATGATTACCAATCTCTTTTGGCCGGAATTGAATGATATGGACACCAACGAAATGTAGTTTCAACAGGACGAATCGCTCCAGCGATTGTAGAGCACGTGGAGGTGATGTATACTGGCCACCGATGTCGTGCAATTTAACCCCGTTATGCTGTTACTTGTGGGGTTTTCTTAAGTCGCAGATCTATGCGAATAAGCCACAAAGCACAGCAGTGCTCAAATCCAACATAACCTATGCCATCGATAAAATTTAGCCTGATGCATGCGCTAAAGACATGGAAAATTGGATATTTCGGATTCCATTGACCCACAAACTCACAAACCCATTGTGTATTATCTGTCCAATTATAATAGCTACTGTTGTTACACTAAGCACCACTACTAACACCAGAAAATAAAACTGTTTCCTACTAGCAAAGCAACACTTCTTTAAGTGGTGAAGTCTGACTATCCATCCGACCAAACATAATGGCATCGATAGACTTTTCAAACGAATAAGAAAATGTGTGTGAGACACACTTTGGTTTATTTAAATTTAAAGATAATGAAAGACCCTTTATCTGAACCAAGCGCAGTTCAAAATAGGAAATTTCTCCCCCCAAAACCGAAAAATTTTAATATAAACAAGAGAGCTATACTCGGCTGTGCCGAATCTTATATACCCTTCACCAAATTATACTTTAAAATATAAATTTTAAATATTTTTAGGTGAACAAAATTAAAATTTATTTTTTTCAAAATTGTTTTTCAAAATTTAAAAATTTTTTTTTTTTTTTCAAAATAGTTCTCAATTTTTTTTTCAAAATTTTTTAAAATTTTTTTTTAAATTTATTTGTGAAAAAAAAAATTATAAAAAAAAATTTTTTGTGGTAAAAATATATTTGGGTTAATAAATAATTTTCCCGATTTTGACCCATTGTAGGTCCAAATTACTATAGCCTTATATAAATCTTTGCAATGAACTTTGAAATATCTATCATTAGATATCCATATTGTCTATATTAATGACTAAGTAATCCAGTTATAGATCAAAAATAGGCCAAAAATCGAGGTTGTCCCGGTTTTTTCCTTATATCTCTGCCATTTCTGGGCCGATTTTCTCGATTTTAAATAGCGACCGAGACGGAAGAATTCCCGATATATTGATGTATCAATTATGTTTGTAAGTTATTTGGGGGCTACGGACATTTGATTTCAACATACAGACGGACAGACGGACAGACGGACATGGCTTTATTGAATTCGCTATATATAACTATCCAAAATATATATACTTTGTGGGGTCGGAAATGAAAAATGTAGAAATTACAAATGGAATGACAAACTTATATATACCCTTGCCACTCATGGTGAAGGGTATAAAAAGGAAAAAAAAAAAAATGTAAAATAAATTTTAATTTATTTCCCCTACCCCCAAATGGTTGACCTGGAGTAGCGCATGATCTGAACTAAGAGGGATTTTAAAGGTACAGTGTTTAAGAGATATTTCATGACAAGAATTAACAACAATTAGAAGATATTTTATGAAGGCAAAAAGCAATTAAGAACTCGTCTCATTTGAGAGAAGCTTTATGAATATTTGATCGTATCATTCATCCAGAATCTTTATGAACATCAATTATCTCTTGCAGCCCATACAAAATGATAATGTTTTGATAATTTAAAACCGAATTTAGGAGTTTGATGGAAGAAAAGTATTTTTAAAAGCTTTATGAAGATCAAGCTAGTTTTGTAGCCGATCATTTTTGATCAAGTAGTCATCAGTTTCTTTTATAGTCGATCAGTGATGGGCTGGTGGAAAATTTAATATTCTATGACTTTTAAATGATCTTTCATGAACAGGTTGATACGGGCAAAACTACGAAATTTTAAAGTTTTTTATTAACGATCTTTATACAATCAGAAGTTTGTTTAAAGATCGGTGTATCTGCAGCGAAGCGTTTTGCTTGTCTGGAAATACACCCAGAATCTCTCGTGGGAATCGAATACGCAAAACTTAGATTCATAGTCCAGCGCACTATTGTCTAGTCTATCAGGGCACCCTTTCATTAATCTCAATTTTATGAAGTATGCTCCATTTTCAGAAATCAAAATTTTCCCTTAGCAAAAGAAATATTTATTTTTCTTCAACTCTCGTTCTTTGAAAAAGAAGTTATCATTTTTTATAATTGTCTCAATAAGCCATCAAATTTCATAATTTAAGTATTTATGTAAATTTAAATTAATTTTAGTGGAACAACAACTTTAATCTATTAATAACTATTAATATGCTAATAAGTGTTTAAATTTCATGTATTTTTTTTTTTTTCTTAATAATATTCACAGGAAGGTTTTACAGATCCGCCCTCAACATCATCGATAAGTCGCTTGTTAAGGGGTAACGATCGCAGCAGTGATGATGGCCGTAAAGATTATAGTATACATGGTATATTAGGCGGTAAGTCAAGCAAACTATCAAACACACAAAAATAGCTTTAATTAATTAAAACACCTTCTAAAAATTATGAAAATCGAAACACTTGTTTGTCCCTTTTTGTTGTTAGTAGAAAAAGAAACTGAAAGAAAAACTAAAAATCACTATTTTTGATCAAATTATAGATCATTTATTTGATAATTTGAAAATCATCATCAAATCATTTGTTGCACAAATCAACAGTTGATACACACCACAAAGCGGCGGCATTTTAACTTTGATCGTCTTAAAGAAACTTAGTTTAGAAAATAAAACACAACACAACACACTGAAAAGCCGCTCAACAACAACCAAACAAAAGACTTCAGTGTTGTTAAAGGTAAAGGCTGTTAGAGGGGCAATCGGATTTTAGTTTTTTGTTTAAAGATTTTTCCCATTAGGTTCTCATCAAAACCCATAAAAATCTATAACATCTAGCCAGAGTACATGGACTAGCAAAGTGTTGATGATGACACCTTAGAAAATAATAATGATTATTATTTTACATTTCGTTTTCTTTAAATTTTTCTTTATCTTACTGTCTTTCTGTTCGATGTTTAAACTTCTACTCGTACTTTGTTGTATGAAACAAAAACAAAAACAACAAAAAAGAAAAAGGTTTTATTTTAACCAAACATCTAATAAGCTAGATTTTTCATCTTGTCTTAGTAAAATATGTTAAGTGTTGGAAGATGTTTGAAAACATTAAGAAAAAAAAAGGCTAATTCTATAAATATGCAAAGTCATGCGATAAACGATCTATAAAAAATGTGTTTGGTATATAAAATAAAACCGAAAATTATGTATTTACTGATAAAATAAAATCGAGCTATGAAAACAATGTTGTAAAAGTGTTAATGATCAAAAATTTTATTGTTATTTGTTAAGAAAATTGAGTAGAAAATTGTGTTTCTTTTTTTATATTATAGAAATTATCAAAACTATTTAATGATAACATTGCTATATCGACAGAATTAAGAAGGTAATTTATATGTTTGGTCAACATTGTTAATGATACGATCAGGCAATAGCAGGAGTTGTTAGTCAAGTTTGTGAAACTGTGTAACATTAGATAGCAAAATATTGGCGGTGTTTGTCAAATCATTTGTTTATTATTCAGCCAATTGTAGCCAGGTTCACCAGGTGGCATTGTATCCTCAAAAAGTTACTGTTTGGTTCGTTTTTTTTCAAAATAACGTTGGCGAAGGCATTACCGTAACGGCGATCGCTAGAGATCAATGATAACCTATTGCTATTGGCCTAAATTGCTAAGCTTTTGTTTACATACTTCTTAATACCTTTTTCAAAGAGATAACAGTTTAGGGCCCTGTCTAGTGCATTCCACCGGACATACACCTCATAACATAATATCGGTCTAGTGGCGGCATTAAAATAGCCAGTTCATGGTTTTGATTCCCAATGTAGTCATACATTGCCGTCATGGTCTTTGCTGTTCTGGTGCTGCGTGCCACACATGGAACGCCACACTATAACGATTTGAGAGTGTTATATCACGCAGTGGTGACATGAATTGGGCAACAAGATCGTGCAATTTGAGACCATCAGACCTTTTCTTGTCAGGTTTTCTGAAGTCACAGATATATGCCAATAAGCTGCAATCGAACGTGTCCGTCGAAGTCAACATTGAACAAAATCAGCAGACAGAGTCATAGAAATCTGGGCTTTTCGAATTCATGCCAACGTACAGAGTCGCGTTTGGGTTTTCTCAAAGTCAACATAACCCAGGCCATTGCTCAATATCAGCCGGCTATATACTGCAGAGTCATTGAAATCTGGACCTCTCGAAGGTATACCAACGAGCACAGTCGCGTTAGAGTCTTCTCAAAGTCAACATAACCCAGGCCATTGCTCAATATCAGCAGAGTCATTGAAATCTCGACCTCTCGAAGGCATGCTAACGAGCAGAGTCGCGTTGTGTTTTCAATACTAATAAGTCGCAATCGAGCGTGGCCCTCAAAGTCAGCATAACCCAGGTCATTGCTCAGCCGGCTTATGCTGCAGAGTCATTGAAATCTCGATCTCTCGAAGACATGCCAAAGTGTGGAGTCGCGATGGAGCTTTCTGAAGTCATAATTATCTCCTAATAATCCGCAATCGAGCGTGGCTCACAAAGTCATCATAACCCAGGCCATTGCTCAATATCAGTCGGCTATATAGTGCAGAGTATTTGAAATCTGGACCTCTCAAAAACATGCTAACGAGCAGAGTCGCGTTGTGTTTTCTATCCTAATAAACCGCTATCGAGGTGGCCCTCAAAGTCTGCATAACCCAGGTCATTCCTCAATATCAGCCGGTTATACGCTGCAGAGTCATTAAAATCTGGTCTTCTCGAAGACATGGCAACGTGTGGAGTCGCGTTAGGGCTTTCTGAAGTCATTACTCTCTCCTAATAAGCCGCAATCGAGTGTGGTCCTTAAAGTCATCGTAACTCATGTCATCGCTCAAAAACAGCCGGCTTATGCTGCAGAGTCATTGAAATCTGGACCTCTCGAAGACATGCCAACATGTAGAGTCGCATCAAAGTCAGCATAAACCAGGTGATTGCTCAATATCAGCCGACTATATGTTGTGGATGAGTTGAAATCTGCACCTCTCGAAGACATGCCAACGTGTGGAGTCGCGTTGGGGCTTCCTGAAGTCATAGTACTCTCCTAATAAGTCGCAATCGAGCGAGATCCTCAAAGTCAACATTACCCATCGTTCACAATCAATCGGATATATGCGCCAGAAGTCTAGATCTCTCCAATTATATGTCAACGTGCGAAGTCACATCGGACATTTGATGTATTATTCCATACATAATGGCAAACATGGTCCCTCACCCAGCTTGTTTCATTCTATTTCCACATCGACCCATCCCTATTGGAAAACCATTTAGCTTGATCTTGTTTATAAGCTCAGAGACAATAATTTGATTCCGACATCAAAACCTTACTCCAGCTATATATTTAAAATTTCCCAAACAACTGTTAATTACATTTCGTAACAATGACTTCAAGGATTTCTCCGCTATTGTAGAAGATTCCCTTTGAAGATCAAACAACTCTAACCGCATTACATTTAAGAAACGTATAGAAACAAGTGAAAAATACCTACAATATTTTGCAAATAATGGCTCTGTGTTTTTATATTATTTTGTTTGCTTATAAAATAATACAAGATTTTATAAAACATAACAATTGTTTTGTAAAATGTTTTAAACATTATGGGAAATTGTCTTTAAATTCAGGGTCGTTTGCCTAAAAGACTCTTGCTCAGAGCTGGTGGAAAGAAAATACATAATACTAAATATCCCAGTGTTTATTGACTGAAAAATAAAAGAAACTATGGATATGACAAAGTAGTTTAAGATCATTGAAGAACAAAATTAAACTCTGTGTTTGTTTATTATTCTTATTCATACATTCTTTCTTCTTCTCTCATTTCTTTATGTATTGTGTTTTATGAATAAATGAATGAATGTAAAGCATTAGTAAACATGTGTGTAGATTTTCATGTCACTTAAGGTGACAATATTTTGACATTTCATGACTTAAATGTGACCTTGTCGGCAAATTGAAAAACAAGGAAAACACTGCTTTTAAAGAAAGAATATTGATTTTGTGTGTTGTGCAAAAAGAAGAAACAAAACAAAAATGTAGGTAATGTTTATTATAACTTTGTAAGGAAAAGTGTATAAACAAATAAACAGGTCTGTTTGTAAATTGAACATTTAATGTTCTATGCCAAACAGGCAAAAGTCATTAAAGAATGTCAAACAAATATTTAAAAGTTTTGTAACGAATTTTTCATTTTGCAATTAGTTCTATTGTTTCAACATGTCATAAACCTGCAAAGGAAAAGAAATGCGAGTTAAATGATCAAAGTCGGCCGTGAGAAACCTTAAATCATATCTTACGTCTCTAAGTGGCAACGAAGTTTTGTGTTTTCTTTTAAGTATTTCATAAAATTTTCAAAAATCTCCACTCCATATTTGTGATAATGTGAAGTTTAAAATATTTGCTCTTGATATAAGAAAATAAAGAACATAGACACACAGTTTCAGGGTTTAGTCCTCCTCTCCACATGTCCATTATTCTCTTCTTGTTTTATGCCCGTCATAATGCATGGTACTCGAATTATTCCAAAGTCACCGATTTTAGACATCAAGTCTATTTAACCTCTATTACAATTGGAGTAGTGAAAGATAGAATGATGGTATCTGTCAATTTCGTTTGTGAAGTGAACAGATACAGAATACACGTCGAGAAGATATGGAATGTTATACTCCTCAACGCAGAATCTGTTCGGAAAATGTATCATACTTTACTCGTGAAGGTATACGATACAAAGAATACTTGCTATTTTGAGACTCTGAGAATGCTGCAGAGTACACCGAGTACACGCCATGAGTAACACGTTTACTTTGACTGGTGAGCGATACAGTACCATGATTAACAAGTTTTTATAGACACAAATTTATGAAATTAGACTGCATATGGTTTACCCAGTAAGGTGAAATTACACATGCTTGCATGGCAGTGGACATTTTGAAAGACGCGTTTTCGACCCGCCTAATGTCTTGTGATTTGCAGTATCCAGCAAGATCACCCGATTTTATCCATTCATATTACTTTCTTTAAAGCTTCCTGAAGTCAGTAATCTATGTAAACAAGCTACAGACCCTAGAAGCTCTAAAAGATAATATCTAATTAAAGTTCAAGATCTTTTTTGCTCGAAGTTCTCCCGGATTCATTGAAAATGCGTTTGAAAAAGATCCCAATGACCTCAACAATGGCGGCGTACTACAATGTCATCTTCAAAAAGTAATTGGGGAAAAATTATACAAATAGACATTCAAAAATATGAAATTGTGACGTTTCATTTTTAAGCTATAGCAAAACCATTTTTGCTGATTTCTTAGCAAACACCAAATGATGTAATTTATTAACGTTAACCCTGAATCTTTATGGAGAGCCGAAGCATATATCTAGTCGGATTGTATTAATAAGCCATTCTTAGTGAATAACTGTTAGTTAATCGATTGAGAACCAAAAAAGTTTTCTCATCGAATTGCCTGCATTGTACTTAACCCCATTAACTAGTCGTTAGCTGATAAAGCCGTAGAATTTATCTCTTGACATTGTTATCGGTAGGTGCTGGTTCACACACGCCAAGTTTACTTGAGCAAGTCATGAGTTTATAGAAGAGAGAGGAGAGGAGATTGGGAATATTTTCCTCTTGTTCTTCCTCTCTCTTCTATAAACTCAAGACTTGATCAAGTAAACTTGAAGTGTGAGGACCAGTACTTAGCCAATTTTAAGCAATAAGCCATAGTTAGCCGATTGAGAGCCGGAGAGTTTATCTCAACGAGCTGCATTACCAAGTAACTAATAAGCCGATCGAGAGCAGAGCTATTGATTAAACTATATTCATTAGCTACTCTTAGCCAACTTAGCGTAGTTTGCTGATTAAGAGATGAATAATTCACTTCGTCGGATTGTCTCCAGTCGTTTATAGTTCTAAATTAAGTGTAAAATAACTGTAGCGTTTCCTAAAGGAAGCAAACTATAGAAGATCCTGGATTGAAACAAAAACTGCATCACAACGTATTTATTGGTGGAGTAGATTTATAATTCAATTGAATATTGGTGGAAAATAATAAATAACTCATGATATGCTTCAAGGACACAGCTTCTTCGGTGATATCGACTAGACGTTTCTCCTTAACCAAAATTGTTGGCCTAAAGTTTTATATTCCTATCTTTCAGAACTGCGAGTTGTTTTCATTTTTATCACTCTTTAACACAAAATAAAATTAATATTATCATTTATTATATCTCTCACTTTCCACGAGAGCTTTCCTTGTCACCTCTGTGTACTTTGTGATTCCTGCTTCCTAATTGAAGCAGTCGTCATCAGGGTGATTCTTGTATTCTGCCTTTGATAGTAATGCATATCTTTCTCTCTGCTGATTGTCAATACGATGTGTGAGCAATAATTTTTAAATATATATGAAGTTTAATATCGACTGGGATTTAATAGAAACTGGTGGTATAAAACATAAGTAGAATTTAGTGGTCAAATTCGGAAACTCAATGGTCACTGCTATGCCGATTGGTAGGTTTCCTCGAATCACATCATACCCTACCTATTGATATTTGGACAGCTTTGTCTACTTCGTCTACTTAATAACAACTAAATATAATAAAATACACTTGGAGGGTCTTGCATTTCCTTCTCATTGGTGACTTTTAATGCCTTATGTGAGCATTAGCTTTTAAATGAGCCGTATACTCAACTAGTGATCAGATAAAACTGAATGTAGATATTTACTGATTTATCAATTTCAAAGGTTCCTGCTACGTTTATGGATTTAAATATAGGCTGAAATATTCTCTTTAAAGATCTTTTAAGAAATTCTAGTTAGAACTTGGAGGACAAATTCGTAAATTCAATGGTTACTGCTATATGAGGCAAATTTATATCGATTGGTAGGTTTTCTTGACTTAACGATATTAACCGTCCTATTATGATTAATTAAAACCAAATATGATCAAATACTGGGCTGTTATTATGTAATTCGATTCGAAAGAAATCATTTTCGAATTACAATTTCTTAAGCATTTAAATTCGAAAGATTTTCTTTGCGAATCAATAATCCCTCAGGCTTTTGGAGTAAAGGGATACCTTACGTTTTCCCTCCAGATCTTATGACAACAGAGTTACTTCTGTATGTGTTCTTCTATATTTAAATTTTAATATTTGTTTCATTTAAGTAAGTTAATTAAAAATCAAGACTATAATTTAAGCATTCGTTGGACAAAAATTTAATTACATGGCTTTATTAATGAACAGCAACTGCTTTAAAAACTCAATTACAAAGAGCCAACTTAACATAACAAACTCAACAATGGCAAAATTTGTTTGTCAACATAAGTAATTGACAGCAAAACGTGCTGCCAAGTTTTTGAAATATTTCTGATAATTATCTTTAAACTACTGTACTAACCCAGCGATATGAGGCCTTCCAAAAGGCCTTATTTTGCAGACACAAGGATATCTAGCCATATTGTTAAATATTGTTAAATTTTACACTACGTGTCATTGAGAGCTAAGGCCTTACACAATCGCTTCTGCTAGAGTTGTGATAGAAGGCCTACTTCAGAAGGTATATTAGAAGGTCTTCCTTTGAAGACCTGTAAGGAGGGAGACCTGCCGCGTAATGCCTCATATAATGTCTACATAGGAGATTGTATTAGAAAACTTAAAAATTAAAGCATTATTGAAGGTCTGCTTAAGCAAGCCTAATATTCTTAATGAATTCAGCATAAAACCTTTCAAAATTGAACTTAAAGTATCACGTGTGTAGTTTTATATATAAAAAACTATTTCACGCGAACTTCACAACATCAAATGTTATAAAAGACTAGAAGATTGTGTACCTTCTTCTGGTTTTTATTGGGTGTATGACTTATAAATGCGGAGTACATATCTGCAGAGTACATATCTATCTTTTTATTCTCACTTAGTTATTGAATATTATAGTGTAAACAACATAGTTTTTTTTGACTTCGAAAATGTCGAATTTTGTGCCAACAAAGCGTCATATGCGGGAAGTTTAGCTTGACATCTTTAACTTGAAAAAAAGTGCCGCTGAAGCACTCCGATTGCTCACTATAGCTTATGGTGAATGCGTTCCATCGGTTTCAATGTGCGAGAGATGATTTGTAAGGTTCATAAGTGATGATTTTGACACGGAAGACAATGATCGTCCAGGCCAAAAAAGTCCAAAAAAGTTTGAATACCAACAATATTGTTGTCAAACACAACAAGAGCTTGCAGAATCGTTGGCATCTCCTTAAGCACAAAATTTAAAACGCTTACAAGCAGCAGGATTCATTCGAAAGCAGCGAAAATTGGTAACATATGAATTGAAGCCGAGAAACCTTGATAGACGATATCATTTTTGCACCGAATCATTACCTGCGATGAAATATGAATCCATTACGATAACCCAAAGCCAAAGAGATCGTATGTGAAGCTCGGCCAACCAGCCGAATCGACAACAAAGTCAAATATCCATGGCGCTAAGGTAATGCTCTGTATTTGGTGGGAGCAAAAGGGTCCTATCTGTTATGAGATGCTAAAATCTGAGCAGAACATCACAGTGAACCTGTACCGAAAGCAACTTATTCGTTTGAAGCGAGCATTGGCCGAAACATGCGGCCAGACATGAAACCATAATATTCCATCATGAAAACGCTCGGCCACATGTTGCAATACCTATTAAAAACTTTTACAAAAAAGTGGTTGGGAAGTTTTGCTTCACCCGCTTCATAGTCCAGACAGTGTCCCGTCCGACTTTGGAACAGAGTATCCGATACTGGCTTGATTTGTTCTTGGTCACAAAAGCTGAGCAGTTTTTTTTTTAATTTATTAGCGAAAAAAATTTAGGGCAACAAATTTTTTTCTTTTTTTTAATTTATTTGTGAAAAACATTCTATAACAAAATAATTTTTTTTTTTTTTTTTTTTTTTGGAAATAAAATTTCGGATTAAAAAATATTTTTCCCGATTTTGACCAATTGTATGTCCAAGGTCTTTGAAATATCTATTGGATAGCCGTATTGTGTATATTAATGACATACTAATCCAGATATATATCCAAAATAGGTCAATAACCTAGATTTATCCTGGTTTTTTCCTTATATCTCAGTTATTTGTGGGCCGATTGTGTCGATTTTAAATACCAACAGAGCCGGAAGAATTCCCGATATATTGACGTATGAATCAGGTATGTAAATTATTTGGGGGCTTCGGAAAGTTGATTTCAACATACAGACGGACATGGCTATATCGATTTCGCTATCTATAACGATCCAGAATATATATACTTTGTAGGGTCGCAAATGAAAAATGTAGAAATTACAAATGGAATGACAAAGTTCTATATACCCTTGCTACTCATGGTGAAGGAGAAGCTACGAACGTCTTCTCTGAAATAAGTATAAACAGTTCTTTAAGAAGGCCTACAAAGTGAAGACCTAGCATTTTTCCCCGCTTGGGATATTTCTTATGAATTTTGAAGCTGTATCACATTTCATAACAAAAATAACAAACATTTAAAGAAATAATAACGCAAAAAAACAGACAGACAAAAACAGCCAATGCTGCTGCTACTCTTGCTGTTAATTAAATACAATTCTTTTTTTGTTCATCTTTCATTTTGTTGTTATTAACTAAAGAGGTGTTGAAAATGGGCGTCTAAAGTTTTGATAACAATTTATTAATGCCATATTAAATTACGCTTGAAATTTATTTCTTTAAATGGCCAATACCCACTGAAAAAGAGCCAATGCCAACATAAAAATGATAAAACAATAGTTTGGGAAACAGCATTAGTCATTATGCTGATAATAAAAATTTAAAGAAATTAACATAATTTAAACATCATTCACCCAAAACGTAAATTAACTACTGTTTAAAGAAAAAACTAAAAAAAAAGAAAGAAAAAACTTAAACCCATTAATTTTTCAGTATTTAAAACACACACACACCAAAGTGTTTAAATAACTTTGAATTTTAAACATTTGATGTCAAATTTATATTGATTACAAAGATTTTAAACTTTTGGATTTTTATTAACATTATGTATTGACCTTTTTTTTCACTTTAGAGGGAATGTAATTCCCTGTATGTTGTTATTTTCTTTAAAGGGCCTGGTTTGAAGTTTCTAAAAAAAAAAAAACAAAAAAAAACTGTCATGTTTTACTGTAAGATGATGAGGTTTAAGCTAGAAATTTTTGGATATATTTCAAAGTAACAGAAAAAAAAATATAGTTACACTAAAAAGTTTGATACAAATAAGTGATAGACAGCTTAACATGTCTTTTGTCAGTGGCCAAGATCAATTGCTTGGTAGTCTTTTTGTTTGTTACTGAATTTTACTTTTTTTCTTGTCTTCTATTAAATTTTTTGGTTACTATTTTAATTGTTTTTATTTTGTTTGTAACATTTTCGTTGTGTGTGGAAGCTAAAGGTATTGTCATCAATCAATGTAATCTTTTTTTTTTTTTTTTGGTTTCCAAACATAACATTGAAATTTATAAAACATGTTGTGAGGTTTAAACAAAAATTCGTTATAATTTGTTGGAGAAAAAAAAAAAAAACTTTAAAAAGTTTTGTGTTTAATAGTTTTCAATTAAAGATTTTCTATTTATAGACAATTTTAATTACACATTCGATTAAACACATATTTAAAAAACAAATAGAGAAAATGTATAATCTGCCACTACAGCCAGTCAATAGTTGTTTGCATTTAAAATGTATTTATATACAATAAAAAAGTTTAAATTATACTTAAGACATGTTTTGTACGATCCTCACAGGGAAGGAAACTATATATTGGATTATTTATATCAATAGGATCACTAGGATTATGATTAGTTTACGTGGAAACCCGCGATGATGGCTCTCCGATTAATGCTTCTCTATAAAAGAAAATCATTTTTGCACCGAATCATTACTTACGATGAAAAATAAAACCATTACAATAACCCGAAGCGTAAGAGATCGTACGTGAAGCCCGGCCATGTAACCGACTCGACACCAAAGTCAAATATTCATGACGCTAAGGTAATTCTATGTATTTGGTGGAAGCAAAAGGGACCTATCTATTATGAGCAGCTGAAATCTGGTCAGATCATCACTTTTGAAGCTAACATTGACCGAAAAATTACTAGAAACAAAGGCCACATGTTGCATTACCTATTAAAAAGTATTTATAATGAAGTGGTTGGGAAGTTTTGCCACACCCGCTTTATAGTCCAGACCATGACCAGTTCGACTTCTATCGATGCAGAATGCTCTCTCTGCGATACGCTTCACTATGGAACACAGTATCCGATATTGGCTTGATTCTTTCTTGGCCTCAAAAGATGAACAGTTCTTTTGGCTCGGAATCCCTATGTTGCCAGAAAGATAGGAGAAGGTCACAGCTAACAATGGCCAATACTTTGAATAAATTTATCTTGTACAAATTCTTCAAAATAAAAGCTAAACATTTGAAAAATTCTGCATTTTTAAGTCATGAAATAAAAATATTTGATAATTTTTACCCGTTGATAATGATGATTAATGTCAAGTTGAAATTACGGACATACGATTTATAAGTTTTAATGTAAGTCTCTCATTATATTCGGTTTCATAATGAGCCGGACATGTATTAAAAAATTATCCGGAGAATAACAGTTGTTTCCTCTTTCCCGTGATCCCGGGAGATGCGATAATTATAATTGAAAGCGTGTAGAGCTTACCGATAGTTTTAACCAGTTACCATTGCCATGAGATTCGATATGTCTCTTCGTTTATGATTTAAAAGTTGGTAAGTCCCCGTTGCTCAGATAGCTTATTACTTAATGAATCTAGCTATTCCCGATAGATACCGGAACATACGACAATACAAATTAAATGGGAGTTGGGTGTTCGTCGCTCTTCTAATGGATCGTTATCTCTTATTTAATGATTTTAAAGATGGATAGTTATTCTCTCTTTATTTCTGCATCAGTTACCGATAGCTCAGTAAGGCTCTGTATGGTTGTCCGATTAATGCTTCTCCATAAAAGAGAATAATTTTTCACCGAATCATTACTTAGGATGAAAAATGGATCCATTAAAATAACCTGAAGCTTTAGAGATCGTATGTTTGGCCAAGTTGCTACGTCTTCTTGAAAATCTATTACTTTTTTAATGAATTCTTGGTAACTCTTCAGGCTACCTGTGAAGTCAAAGACTGATCGCATCTTTACCGATAGTACAATTATTTTTTATCACTTCCATAAGCTTCGATGATAGCTCTTCGATTTTCCCGAGTTTTTACAGAAGCCAAATTTTCTAATATAACTCGTTTTAAATCAAGCTTTTATTTTTCTTTTTAACCAATTTGTAAAAAGAAATTCGCTTCGCCAGAACTGATGCACTATTGAGCGCTTGTAGTAACAATTTTCTTCATATTTCTCTATATTTCAATTGAAAGACTTATTAAGTATTTCATTTGCAGCAGCTAAGTCTTGAGCTGCCAAATCAGGGAAGATATCGCAAAATAAATAAATGTGAATGTGTAAATTTTTGTTTACGCAATAAGGAAATTCATTTATCTTGAATATTCTTATTTTTCTAGCTCATTTAGTTAAAAATATTTGACACGTATGTCAGTTCAAACATACACGATCCGAGTATAAGTGAAGAAATAGTATGCAAGTTGAGATATATATGTTGCTCTTGGCAGTCAACAAATATATTATTATAGTGAATATATCTGTCATATACTCCTATATGCTTTTCTAATATATCGTCTTGAATCACGCAGATTTCTACAGCAAAAAAGACCAATGGCCCTCTCTCATCTCATGCTTAGTAGCTACACCACAACTCATCCGCAGGGTGCATCCTAGTGTTACATTCCCGCCTGAATATCCTATCAAAGATTGTATAGCATATTGATTTGCTTTAGAAGGAGGGCAACAAACCAAGCATCCTTTTCGATTTCCAGCATCCGGTTGTTATAAATATATAAGCACTTTTAATTGATATAGCCATTGTGTGTAAATCTTTCTTATTTCTGTATTTATTATGACAATGTTTAGACTCGTGATCTATTTGTTAGCGAACTTCTTGCAACAGGAAGAAGTAGTTACAAAAGCCTTCTTAACCATGTTTTGTACCTTGAATATTTTTCGATCGTAGCATAACTCAGTTATTTAAACGATTTTAAATTTATCCTCTACTTTCCTTTATTGCAGTGTTCGGCAAAAGGAGAACATGATCATGGATTATAGTAACATGTTGTGCACTTTCTTTGTCAGTTCTAATCTGAGCATCTATTGATTTGGATTTTTGTTTACTTTCTTAAAATTTTTTATGAACTTCGTATACATTCGAACTGCTTACATTTAAATAACCGACTGTGTTCGTTTCTGGTGACAATAAATGCCAATCATTTGCTATACTGGGACTAAGCCAATATTTATACCCTTCACTACGATTGGCATGGGTATATATAAGTTTGTCATACCGTTTGTAATTTCTACATTTTTCAAAAAATATATTTTGGATCATTATAGATAGCGGAGTCGATATAATCACGTCTATATGTCCGTCAGTATGTTGAAATCAAATTTCCCTAGCCCACAAATAACTTACATACATGATTCATATATCAATATAGCCGCTATAGTCCCGGTTCGCTTGCTATTTCAAATCGAGAAAATCGGCCCACAAATGTCTGAGATATTAGCAAAAACCACGACTACCTACCTATTTTTTATCAATATCTGGATTAATAAGTCATTAATATAGACAATATGGATATCCAATGATAGATATTTCAAAGAATTTTCCAACGCAATAGTATTTCACACCAACAATGGGTAAAAATCGGAAAAAATATTTTTAAACCTTTTTTTTTTTTCTCAAAAAAATTTTACCATGCAATTTTTTCTCTCTAGTAAAATTTTTTCAGCAAAAAAAATTAAAAGCAAAAATTAAAAAAAATTTGTTTAAAAAAAAATATTTTCAATAATTGTTTAAAAGTATACTTTGGTGAAGGGTATATAAGATTCAGCACAGCCGCGTATAGCTCTCTTACTTGTTTTATAATTTTAAATCACACAGCTTCAATGTTTTTTTAAGTCTTAATATGAAAATTATCTTAACTTTATATTTATAATAAATATGAAAACATGTTGCTTAACCATTTTTCATTTAATTTCTCATAAAAAATAATTTCAGTTTATTGATTTTCTTTTTAACTTTTTACACATGAATGTCATAAACCAGCTGCGGCTGTTGCCCAAAAATAAGTATATAATTTACTTACAGTTTACTTATTTAAAACGTGCCTAACATAATTTTAACATTTGAGTTTTTATGTAATACTTAATAAAGGGTATAAAAGCATAAAGATACAATATTATTTGTCATATAAGGAGAAATGAACATATGAACAGGAAGGCAAGCAGTGGAAAATTTGTAAAAGCATTAAACAAATTTAAGGCACTGATAAAAATTAAAGGAAATTCAAGGAAAATATTGTATATTAAAAAATTTAAATTATATAAATATGAATATAATGTTTTTAATTTAACAATTATAATGTTTTTTAATGTTTATGTATAAAGAAAAATATTGAGAATCAAAAGAGATGGCAAGTTAAAAGGTTTAGCTTACTAAAGATACTTTCAAATGGTATGAGAAAGGTATATGTACGAAATATATGTATTTGTGCAGATTTTCCTTAGTTTACAAATATTACAATTCCCAAATATGCTTGTTTACTTTATTATAAAATATTTTTTTTTTTTTTAAAAAACCTGTAACGGTCGTAAGCTATTGAAACGAATTAGTCAATTAAAAAAAATTTTATAAAATCAATTTAAAAATCTGAAAAAAATTTTAAAATTCATCTTCATAATTCTGTACACAACCCACGTAAATTCTTTGAATTCATGTTAATTTTTTTGCTTTAACGCCAGCTACCGGTTCGCTTAATATTTGTGGTTATTTTGTATACGATATTTGTTTGATTTTTGTTGTTAATATTCATTCATATATCAATTTAACACATTGAAAAGAAATATTTAAATAATGACTTCTTTTTCGAACCACAATATACAAAGAAAAGATAAAAATAGCAAGTTTTATGAATCAATTGAAAAGCCAGGCAGCCAGGCCATAAATCAATTTCAGTTGGAAACAAATAAAAAAATAATATTTGTAGAGAATTAATTAAATTATAAAGCTAAAAATATTGAATATTGAAATAATTAATTAGATTTTGTTATTATGCATAATATTGTACAAGAACAAAAGTAGTTATTTGTTAAAAATATATATTCATTCAATAAGAAATTAAACAGGAATTAAAAAATTACCTTAAATATTTCTGCATAACATCGGCTCAGGTGAAAAATTTGTAGGTTTTCTTAAAAAGTTGTTTTCAAAATTTTTTTTTTAAAGAAAATTATAACAAAGCTAACAAGTTATAGCTGTTTTTCTTTAAATAATTATTTATAATACTAAATTAAAGTATATTCTTAAACGATTTACATTATTGTTAACAAAGTATATTTATTTTCCTTTATTTGATTCTTTATCACATTATAACACTTTTCTTTGATATTATTTAATTTATTTCTTTATTTGCAATTGATTTTTTTTATTAATTTATTTATTAATGACTTAAGCTTATATATTATTATTTCATAATTATAGTATTCCCCCATTTATATTTTTTTATAATTAACTACAATACTTTGACATTATAACACTTTTATAACATTAATTACTTTAATACTGGCCTTAGAACACTTTTACACACAATTATTCCACTTCCCCTTTTCTTATTATTTACATAAACATCGATTACTCTTTACAACTTCTCCACAATCATAACGAGAGCTCAGCTCACTAAGTTAGTGGAGCAAGAGAGAGATAGAGCCACTATTAAACTACAACAACAACACACACACACACACTCTGTTCAATCCCACCATTTTCTTACTTGTGCAATTCACTTAATTTGCACTAAATTATTTGGCCCCACATATTTACACTAATTTTTCACTTTAATTACTAATACTTTTTAATAATATTTTTACACATTTATAAACTTTAACTATTGCTTAACATTTTTATGCAATTTATTTAATATATTCACATGTATAAATATAATTAATTACCATTTTAATACGAACGATTAACTTTGCAACACGCGTCGTTCACGAATAAAACAATGACACTAATAAAAGTAAACAAAGCTAATGAATAGGGTTGCCTGACGGTATGGAGAATTGCTGATAAAAGGGCAACAAGTGGAGATTCTTAAGAAAGTGTAATAAATGTTAGAAATTAGTGGAAAATGGGGAAATTAATAGAAATTCAGGAATATAAAGTAATAAATTAATTAAATACTTTATATTTAGTAATTTATTTTATTAAATTGTTTGTAATATATTGGCTTATTAAAAATAAATTATTATTTTTTATAAATTCTTGTATTTAATTAAATAAATTTAATTTGATTATTTTAAATTAAAGCAATTACGGTTGTGGGGTTAATAAATGTTTAGTTAAGTATAAATTAAATCTGAAAAAAATAATTTTGAAACTAATTTGATAAATTAAAATCGATTGTTAATAAATTTATTAATAAATTGTTTACAATTTTTGTATGGAAATGGTGTTTAAAAACCTTTGTTAAATTAAACAATTATTTTAAAGGAAAAAGAATTCATTAAAGATATCTATTAAAATCATTTATTTTACTGAATTTAGCTACCGTTACCGCTAAGCTATCGTTACATCCAAAATACCCTATCAGCTCAACTACCGTTACCACAAAAATACGGTTAACTGCAATTTTTGTTACCGCTATTAATCGGAAATGCCATTACCGTTATTCTATAAATAATTTTTAATTATGAAAATACTAACTCTTGTTTTCCATAATTGAGTTTATTCCAGGGACCTAAAATGACTATTACAATTTAAGATTTTCAAGGCAAAAAAATTCCACTATAATTATTAATCTATAATTTATTTAAATTACACAGTCCAACAGCATTTTTGGAACAAAATAGCGACCCTGTAATTCTGAAAGGGCATGTTGAGTAGATCATTTTTATAGAAAAAACTTATAGTCCAGATGGTCTGAGTTTTTTTTACAGTGGGTCAAAGTTTATATTTTTTGGTCGAAGCGAGCAAAAAAAAGGTGTAAAATTAAAATTTTGTAAAAATGAGCGAATACACTTAATTGTGAAGAAATTCGAAAATAATCAATCGATTTTCATGACCAATTTCTCATTATATTGCTATTATATGTGGCTTTGCGATAAAGTAATGCACCTGAACAATTTCTGCCGTTTTCGATTTTTTCATGATTTTTTTAAAACAAAAAAATTACTATTTTCACGGAAAAAATATATTTTTTGCTTCAATTTGTTATTATAACTCCAAAACTACTGAGCCGATTGAAACGTAATTTATACGTGAAAACTTGCACATAGCATGGGAAAAATGTTTTCAAAATTCAATCAATCGAAAAAAGAACACTAACTACTTAATTTTATGTATATCAAACAAAAAACTAAAATTTTGTGAAAATGAGCGAACTCACTTAATTGTGAATAAATTCGAAAAGAATCAATTTTTTTATAATCGATATCTCATTTTGTTGCTTTTACATGTGACTTTGCGATAAAATAATAAATCTAAACAATTTCTGAAGTTTCCGATTTTTCATGATTTTTTTAAAACAAAAAAATTTGCTATTTTCACGTAAAAAATATATCTTTTGCTACAATTTGTTATTATAACTCTGAAACTACTGAGCCGATTGAATCGCAATATATAAACGGATTAATGGTTGTGTAAATATCAACTTTTCTAAGTTTTAATAACATCGGACTAACCCTTTTCGAGTTATCATTACTTATGTGAAGAAACGTCTAAAAAAATTTATAAATTTTTTTTAAAAATTTAAAAAAACTTCTCTATAGAATTTAAAATTTGGACAATATTTGTACTACTGAAACCACAATACGTCAAAATTTTGTAGAGTTTTAAAAAGGCTTGGAAATGTATAAGATTTTGTTGCCTTGTGTTATCAATAATGCCAATAAAGTAACAAAAAATTAACGTTATTTCATGTGCATTAGATGGAAAATAGAGATTTTGAATGTAATTTGCATTTCAGTTGTGGTTCCAATGCAGGTAGAACAATTTGGGAACTTCCATGAAAGAACAGAATTCAAAAATCAAAGAGACGTATGAGAAATTGAAGATTATCGTGATGCTAAGGGAATAGTTAATTGAAAGCAGAGCTTCAATTTATTTAAATTTGAGCTTAATTCACAGAATTAAAAAATGTCATTCATTCATTCATTTCATAAATCCTTTCCCAACATCAAATTATTTAGCTTCATTGAAAGGCTTTTATTTAAATAGAATTCATTCATTGACTAATTCATAATGGATTTAATTCATAACAGAATTCATTCATTCATATGCCGAATCTTATATACCCTTCACCTTTGTTGTGGATGCATTAATTGCCCAGTTTCAGCGTATAGCATCCTAAATATATCAAGAAAACTTTTAAAAATTTTACATTTAATTGCTGAAGAACAGATTATATTGTAGAAGTTACAAACGAAATGACAATCTCTTGAAGGTGAAGGGTATAAAAACAACAACGCCAAACGAAACGAAACACCAAAAACAAAATAAGCAAAGCAATGAAACAAACACACATCCAAACATTCGTTTTGTTGCTTTTTTGTCAAAGCATACAATAAATTGCCAATTTTTGATGAAATTTTCAGAGGTTGTTTCGGATTTTTGCTCATATCTCCGTTATTTATGAACGGATTTTGCTGATTTTAAATAGGAAACTTCTCGAAAGAATGTCTGACAGAATTATTGAAGATTTGGATCCCGAAGATGTCTGGGGTTTTCAGAAAATTGATTTCAACAGACAAACAGATAGACGGACATGGCTTAGTCGACTCCGCTATCTATAAGGATCAAGAATATGTATACTTTATAGGGTCGGACAATTATATTGTGGAAATTACAAACAGAATGACAAACTTATATATACCTTTCTCACGAAGCTGAAGGGTATGAAAAAAGATCATTCAGTAAATTTTTAAAGCTATTTTGTGATGGATTTTATTTCAAGAAATTTTGAATTATTCAATAAGGAATTAATTCCATAGAGAATGAATTCTGAAAGGAATGAATTCAATACTTTTGAAGTACAAAGGAATTAAGCCTATGAATTAAATTAAAATTAATTCATTAACAAAATGGTTAAGAGATAAAATTTATTTCGATTCGGAATTAAGAATTAATTATTTCAACCTTTGATTGAATTCAAGTTTCTCCCTATGCTGCTATGGATCAATCATGATATATTTACAAATCTGCAGTAGTCGATGAAATTTGTCCGAACTTTCTGAAGATTATCTTACTAAAACTGTTTGTCTTAACTATTTAACAAAATACTTACGCAGTTTCCTTCAAAATAGAAAATGTTCAAAATAGTTTTACATCTAAATCAGTGTTTCCAAGAAGTTTCCTAATGATCGGGGTTTTTGTTAAGATCGAAAGAAAATTTGATTCCCAAATTCAAATATTTTTATACCCAACATCAAAAAGATGGCAGGAATATTGATTTTGAAATTCCGTTTGTAATACAACAAAATATTTGTTGCATACCCACATTAGTATACATATTCTGGGGCCTCATAAGATTTTAAGACGATCTAGCTATGTCCGTCCGTCCGTCTGTCTGTTGAAAACCCCATAGGGCCCACACGAAACGAGCTAGTTGGCTGAAACTTTCCACAAATACTTTCTGTTGATAAGGTTTGTTTGGTATAGAAAATGGGCAATATCGGACCACCGGAATACTGTTTGAGCAGTCATAAATATGTTGATTATGCGGCTATCATGTTAAGAGAAATTTATTGTGACAGAATTTTCTTTGTATTTTTAAGACATTAAAATATAGTTATTGTTTGAAGCCCTGAATGGACTTTTATTGACTCTATAAGTTAAATTAGTCTAGAGATCTCTTTTCAGTATTGACTTTTAGGCATTTTTTTTTTTTTTTTTTAAATCTTCAAACATATTTCTGACATTTTCATACATAATAGGTTTGATTAGCTAAGGATCTAAGAAGATTTGTTACAAAATCTTGGCAACAATAGCTAAATGCTGTTAAATATTGCGGTAATTTGTTTTATTTTTACCGCAAACCCACATTCTACTAAATAAATAAACGACAAGCCCACTTCACCTGTGAAAAGAAAACCGCCTCTTAACAGAAGATCTTAAAGGATCTACAATTCAAGCCGACGTCACAAAGTCAGGAGAACAAAAAAAAAAAAAAACAAATCACTTGAGCTAATTAATAATACGAGAGTAAAAAAATAAAGAGCAACAGACGTTAAAAAAGCATAACAAAATAAAGGATATTAAGGGCAGGTTAACCAAAATATTTAAAAAAGAAAGAAAGAAAAACTAAGCCACAATAGACAGAACGGAACCTATTGTATAGTCTACATTAACAAATAGCTAAGGAAAAAAACAAGAAAGGCGGCTTGATTTTTTTGTTCAAAAGAGCTACAAAATGTCGTAATATTTTCGTTTTTTTTTAGGGGTAAGAATCTAGCTAGATCTTATATAAATACAGTTTATAAAAGCAAGGGAGTTGTTTATATGATTTGCCAATTTGAACAATAACATCTTAAAGACTGACAGAGGCCTACCTTTGAGACACAAAGACGCCCTCTTTTTGTTGAGCTATTGACTTTGCAAAAACATAACACAATCAAAAAGACGGCAAATGTTTGAAGTTAAGGCGTTAAATATTTTACACTTTACTTAAACTCTCTTACACTTTGTCTAACGTTTGTAATACACACAAATCCTTAGGGAAAGAGCGGCAAGGAAAAAGTACAAGTCACCACACAAATGAGTTCGTTTGGCAATGTTGGCAGTGATTGCGCAAATTTTTTATTTGAAATATAAAAACTTTAAAGGATTTATAAATATCCTTGTGTGCGGTCTTTTAAGCATATAAAATAACTAATAATCTTTTTTAAAATGCTAACTTTTTTCTTGTTTGCTGCTCATAAGTCATGTAAACTCTCCTTGTTTTTTTTATTTGAAATTAACGCCTTCGTTAAATTCACTTATTTTTCATTAAACAATAATTTCTTGTTTTCTTTCATTTCATTTCGTTCTTTTTTTATTATATCATTGTGTATATTCTGTTCTACCCTGCATATTTTTGTGATAAATTTCATTTAGACTCGTTTGGGTTACGTGTTCATGCCCGAAAAAAAGTGTCAACTTAACAAAAGCATTGACGGTACGAACAAATAAGCCGCCACACTGCGGCATCTTTAATGCGCCATGGGGAGTCCTGCGCGGTGTTTTTTCATGTCTTTGTACGATCGGCATTTTCTCAATTTCATTGGGCTGCCCCAACTGTTGTTGATGTTGTTGCTGCTGCTGTTGATCGTGGCTATACAATGTGTTGATGATCTTGATCTTAGTTTATGTGTGTTTTGTTTTCTTTTTTTATATAATTTTCGTTGGTTAATTTTGTTTTATGTTTTGTATTAGAAGGGTGAGAGAGTTGATTAGTTACTAAATATTTTTTTTATTAATGTATTATCACACTTGAGGGAGAAATAAAATAAAAAAAAAATGGGGAAATAAAGGTAGAAAACAAAAAAACAAGTCTTTCAGACAGTTTAGATATAGAAAACAGTCTTCATAAGAAAGTTTTCCTATAGAAAACACACTTCATATAGAAAACAGTCTTTAAAAGACAGTTTTCCTATAGAAAACAGTCTTTAAAAGACAGTTTTCCTATAGAAAACAGTCTTTAAAAGACAGTTTTCCTATAGAAAACAGTCTTTAAAAGACAGTTTTCCTATAGAAAACAGTCGTTAGAAGACAGTTTTCCTATAGAAAACAGTGTTTAAAAGACAGTTTTCCTATAGAAAACAGTCTTTAAAAGACAGTTTTCCTATAGAAAACAGTCTTTAAAAGACAGTTTTCCTATAGAAAACAGTCTTTAAAAGACAGTTTTCTTATAGAAAACAGTCAGACAGTTTTCTTATAGAAAACAATATTTAAAAGACAGTTTTCCTAGTTTTCCTATAGAAAACAGTCTTTAAAAGACAGTTTTCCTATAGAAAACAGTCTTGTAAAGACAGCTTTTGTATAGAAAACAGCCTTGTAAAGATAGTTTTCCTATAGAAACAGTATTGTAAAGATAGTTTTTGTTTAGAAAAAAGTCTTGTAAAGACAGTTTTTGTTTAGAAAACAGTCTTTAAAAGACAGTTTTCCTATAGAAAGCAGTCTTTAAAAGACAGTTTTCCTATGGAAAACAGTCGTTAGAAGACAGTTTTCCTATAGAAAACAGTGGTTAGAAGACAGTTTTCCTATAGAAAACAGTCTTTAAAAGACAGTTTTCCTATAGAAAACAGTCGTTAGAAGACAGTTTTCCTATAGAAAATAGTCTTTAAAATACAGTTTTCCTATAGAAAACAGTCTTTAAAAGACAGTTTTCCTATAGAAAACAGTCTTTAAAAGACAGTTTTCTTATAGAAAACAGTCTTTAAAAGACAGTTTTCTTATAGAAAACAATATTTAAAAGACAGTTTTCCTAGTTTTCCTATAGAAAACAGTCTTTAAAAGACAGTTTTCCTATAGAAAACAGTCTTGTAAAGACAGCTTTTGTATAGAAAACAGCCTTGTAAAGATAGTTTTCCTATAGAAACAGTATTGTAAAGATAGTTTTTGTTTAGAAAACAGTCTTTAAAAGACAGTTTTCCTATAGAAAGCAGTCTTTAAAAGACAGTTTTCCTATGGAAAGCAGTCTTTAAAAGACAGTTTTCCTATAGAAAGCAGTCTTTAAAAGACAGTTTTCCTATAGAAAACAGTCTTTAAAAGACAGTTTTCCTATAGAAAACAGTCTTTAAAAGACAGTTTTCCTATAGAAAACAGTCTTTAAAAAACAGTTTTCCTATAGAAAACAGTCTTTAAAAGACAGTTTTCCTATAGAAATCAAGATAGTTTTCCTATAGAAAACAGTCTTGTTAAGACAGTTTTTGTTTAGAAAAAAGTCTTGTAAAGACAGTTTTTGTTTAGAAAACAGTCTTTAAAAGACAGTTTTCCTATAGAAAACAGTCTTTAGAAGACAGTTTTCCTGTAGAAAACCGTCTTTAAAAAACTGTTTTCCTATAGAAAACAGTCTTTAAAAGACAGTTTTCCTATAGAAAACAGTCTTGTAGAGACAGTTTTCCTATAGAAAACAGTCTTGTAGAGACAGTTTTCCTATAGAAAACAGTCTTTATAATACAGTTTTCCTATAGAAAACAGTCTTTAGAAGACAGTTTTCCTTATAGAAAACTGTCTTTAGAAGTCAGTTTTCCTATATTTCTAACATAAATAAAAGTATTCGCCTTTTTTAATTTCTTATTCCCATCAATCCTCATTAATTTTTCTCCCACATCTCTTATGATGAAGCATAACCAAATTGCTGGTAACGCCTTAAGGTCTCCCCTTAAATTGGATTCCCTAAAGGTTTTTTTTACTTGATTTCCTCTTTCTACAGAGTTGTATTTCAATGTTAGGAACATGTTAGAAAATGTGTATTCCCATCTATTTAGAAAACCATGTAAATTGTTATACAATTACAAGTAATAATTACAAAATATCTATGTTTAACTAAGTTCCTGTGTGGTTTTTTGGCATTAAGTAGCGCGTAACACTATTATTGACACACTAACATGATGTTTGTAATATAATCCTAGCTGTCAACTGCTGCCACTACTCCAAACTACACTAAGCATACCGCACCATGTCTAACTGTCACATGGACTACCGCCATCTCATGTGGCATTACTTGTCAAATTAGGTTATTGCTTGATGTGGTTTTTTTTTCATCTTTCAGTTAACGATGGGATTTTCTTTTGCATCTACATACAATTTCTTTTAAATATGAAAATTATGGCGTGTACTTAAAATAGGTTTAACTCTTAATATGTCATACTAAATGGTTGAGTTTTTTCTCTTTCTTATTTTCTATATGGTGTGACAGTTTTTTTGCTATTATTTTGTGGGTTGTTTAGAATTTGTTAGAGCATATTATATTTTATGACACTTAATTTACATTTGGCGGCAATCTTTTGACAGATTTGTCACGGCCCATAATGACATGTATGTACGTATGTTGTAAAGTCTTAAAGACATATGCAGTGTAAACAGTTAGAGTTACTCGCTCTTTCTCTTGTAGGGGCTCTAGTCAATAGAGTTGCCAAAAGGGTTTTGCCTTTAGAATGGTGGGAAAAGCAGTTTAATATAGGAAACAGATGTTGGTAGCTGCTTTTATTCTCCGGCTTTTTAATTTAATTTCTATACTACTTTAATATCCATTTAAAATTTATGAGTTTTTATGGTGCATTTATAATTTGAAGTAGCAGCATCTTAATAAATTGTTAAGATATAAAATTATTTCTGTTTTTTTTTTTTGTATTTTTCAAACTATTTATTTAATAAATATTGTAGCATTTCTCACAGCTTGATGTAGCTAGTTGTGTGAGTGTATAAATGTAGGTAAAGGTTAAAAGTTAAATGAAACCTTATGGAAATATTGATATTAAAGGTTAAACATCATAAAAGAAATATTAATTAAATAAAAAAAACGAAAACTATTAAAAAGTAACATAAAACAAATTTGTTAAACATAAAGATAAGTGAACAAATTAATAATAATGGTTTAAATACACACATTATCGTTTTCTATAGGAAAACTGTATTTTTTAAAGACTGTTTTTTATAGGAAAACTGTATTTTTTAAAGACTGTTTTCTATAGGAAAACTGTCCTTTTTAAAGACTGTTTTCTATAGGAAAACTGTATTTTTTAAAGACTGTTTTCTATAGGAAAACTGTCTTTCTTAAAGACTGTTTTCTATAGGAAAACTGTCTTTTTTAAAGACGGGTTTCTATAAGAAAACTGTCTTTTTTAAAGACTGTTGTCTTTTCTAAAGACTGTTTTCTATAGGAAAAGACTTTTTTCTATATGTATTCCTCCCAGCACTTTTTACAAATTAATATTAATTCAAATAACCGGATATACATTTCTACCTACAATTTGTTTTATATATAGCCTTTACCTTTTCACTTGCTTTAATTAATTTTTTATTTCCTTTTTTTTTAAACAATTTTTAAGGTTATGTTTTGTCTACCTTTTAACACAACCCTGTGTGTGGTGGTCTTTACATTTGTTCCTTTTTTTTAATAACTTTTGTGTGGTTGTTGGGTAAAAGTGTATGGAATAAAGGTCATATGTGTTAAAAAGTATGAAAATCCTTCCGGCTTTTTAGCCATAATTGATGACAGTTTTATATTACCACATACGACAATGATAACACACACGCAAGAGAATAATGTAACAATATAAAGAACAAGTGTAAATGTCACATTAATTATTAAGGATTAATTTAAGATTTAAGGGAAATAACCAAAAAGGTGTTAAATAGTTATATTCATGCTTTTCTTTCTCTCTTAATTTATATTTTTAGGTAGAGATTCTGATTTAAGTGATACCGAATCCGAGCCTGGTATACCCTTGAAACGTAAACAAAGAAGATCGAGAACAACATTTTCCGCCGATCAATTGGAGGCTTTAGAAAGAGCGTTTGCCCGCACTCAATATCCCGATGTTTATACCCGCGAAGAATTGGCTCAATCCACACAACTAACAGAGGCACGCATACAGGTGTGGTTTAGCAATAGAAGAGCTCGTCTGCGCAAACATTCGGGTGGTGGAGGTGGCGGCAGCATGAACGGTGCCATGTCCAGCTCAGGAGTACCCAACTCAGCTACTGCTTCAGTGGGAGCGGCAGGACCTGCGCCCTTAGGTTTTGGTCCCTTGGCGATGGGTTCTATGGGCTATAGTCCGGCTGCGGGAACTACAGCCTCTAGTGGGGGCATGAATGATCAACATAGTGTTCATGCAGCAGCTGCTGCTGCGGCCGCAGCTCATCATCCCGCCCATCATCACCATCATCCCCACACACAAATGGGTGGCTATGATCTGATGGCTGCCCAATCGGCTCATCAAGGATTTGCGGGCAGTTTTCATAATACACATTTCAGTGGGCAGAATTACTATCATCAAGGTAAGTGTAACAAGGATTTACTTCAAATTAAATATTTTTCTGTTTATCAAAAATCTCTAGAAGTTTGTAACCTAAAATTGCTTATTTTATATTTCCATCTCTTTTCAGATTATTCCAAACTCTCCATTGACGATTTCTCCAAACTGACAGCCGAAAGTGTTTCAAAAATCTCCCCTTCGCTACATCTCAATGATAACTATGCCAAATTAGAAAATCCCTCCAACTGGTCTCAGGCAGCCGCTTATCAATCGGCCGCCGCTGCTGCCAACTACAATGCAGCAGCCGCCCATCATCATGCTCATGCGGCGGCGGCTCAACAACATTCCCTTAACGATTATGCGGCTGCGGCCAATGTTTCGCTTACCCACAATAATCCCATGAACTCAGCGGCGGCGGTGGCAGCTTCCGCCTATCAACATCCCTTACCCACACAGGGTGATACCAAATACTGGAGTTAATTTTAATGTATAAAAAATATATTTTGTTGGACCTAAGGAGGCATTATATTGGATTTGTTTCCTACAGCTGATACATTTAAATTACAAAATTTTAACATTATTTTTTTAATATATTTATTTATATTTGTGTGTAAGTAAGTACTTAAGAGTATTGAAAATTGTAAAGTTTATTTTCATCTCAAGTGTTTTGCTGGCAAAAACAAAGAAACAACTTTTTTAATGATTTTTTGTTTGTTTCATATTTCACTTGATATTTTATATGATTTTGTAGGCATGAGTTCATCATTGAAAAAGTTTATTACTTTAATTAAATTTTGTACATTATTCATATTTTTAAGATAGAATTTATCATATTTAATTATTTAAAACAGCATTTTAAGCGTAAAAAAAGGTTTATTTAATAAAGTTTATAAATAAATATTTTATTTAAATGGAAAAGAATTATTCAAATTTTATTTATTAATGGCTGAACTTAAAAGGGTTACTTGAAATTTGAAAGTACTGGATAATTTTGTCAGTTCCACTGTTGTTGAAAATTCTTTATTTGATGGAAACGGAAAAGTGATTTCAACATACAGACGGACATGGTTATATCGACTCCGCTATATACAACGATACTTTGTGGGGTCGCAAATGAAAAATGTAGAAATTACAAACGGGATGAAAAACTTATACAGTGACACAGATAAAAGTACGTACTCCCTCTAAAATTTCGGTTTAAGAATAACCCTGGATTTCTGATCGATATTTTTGCTTGCTTTTGAAAGGCATCGAAACACTGTCAAAAACTAACTACAAAAAGTCCGGTTAACTTTCCGCTTATTGTACTTTTACACATAAAACTTAATATGGCAGCACAGATAATTATACGTACGATGCCAAATAGAAACGGTACTTTTTAAAAATAAGTAGATTTAATAAAAAAAAAATATTATACGGAAAGTGTTAAAAGTTTAGTTTGTAAGCAATTCTTAAAGACTGCAGTAATTTTAGAAAAAAAAATTTACTTTTTTGTTAAAATGGGTAGGAAAACAAAGGACATTTGTATCGAAATGCGTGAACATATTTTAAAATTGAGGAAAGATGGGAATTCCTTAAGTTCAATTGCTCAAATTGTTGGACGTGCCAAGTCTACGGTGCAGACCGTAATAAAAAACTTTTCTGAATCTCAATCCCTAGCAAGCAAGCCAAAAACTGGACGTCCACCCAAAATTACCCCACGAGTTGAGCGATTTATAAAAAGTGCTGTTAGTAAAAATCCTAAAACAACAGCCGTGGAAATTCGAAATACTTTGGAAAATGACCACAATATTAATGTTCATTCAGAAACAGTGCGAAGTGTTTTGCGAAAAAACGGATTCCATAGCCGCGTACCAAGAAAAAAACCATTAATAAGCGAAATAAACTGAAAAAAGCGGCTCGACTTCGCACTTAAGTATGTGTACAAAACAACAGATTTCTGGGCGAATGTGATTTTTAGTGATGAAAGCAAGTACAATTTATTCGGTTGTGATGGCAAACAAAAAATTTGGCGCAAACCTAATGAAGAGCTGCAACCGAAGAACCTCATTCCAACAGTTAAGCACGGTGGTGGTTCGGTCATGGTTTGGGGCTGCATGTCGGCGAATGGAGTTGGAAAACTGCGATTTGTGGAAACAAATATGGACCGATTTCTTTATTTAGACATTTTGAAAAGCAGTTTGAAAGATTCCGCAAGTGTTTTGGGTCTTAGTGGCACCTGGTATTTCCAGCAGGACAACGACCCAAAGCACACTTCGCATATTGTCAAAGAATGGCTTCTCTATAATGTCCCGAAACAACTCCATTCGCCTCCCCAATCACCAGACCTGAATCCCATAGAGCATTTATGGGATGAATTGGAACGGCGCATTCGAAAAAAAACTTATAGAAACAAACAACAACTTAAAGATGGCTTGGAATATGAGTGGAATAAAATAACGTCTGAGACAACAAAAAAACTGGTATTTTCAATGAGTAATCGATTGAAAGCAGTAATTGAGGCAAAAGGAGGTCCAACAAAATACTAATAAAATAATATATATACCTGAAATTATTTTTGTACATTAATCTTTTTTAGAGTACGTATAATTATCTGTCATATTAAATAGGCTTTTGTGTTTTTTTTATTAAATTGAAGTTTTTAATTTTAAATTTAAATAATGAAATAAATATTTGTGTTCATTTAAAAATTATTGATTCATTTACTTTTTTTAAATATCACCAATTTTTGGAAAATTAAAGAATTTTTAAGGGGTACGTACTATTATCTGTGTGACTGTATATAACAGATAATTCCTTATAGTCGTATTTTACTGTAATATAATATATATTCTAAAGTGATTTACAATATAAGGTGCTAGTTATTTATCTATCTGCTATATATATAAAAGAGTAACGTTACTGACTGACTGATTCATCATCGCACAGCCCAAACGACTGAAGCTAGAATCATGAAATTTTAACTGTGGGTTCCTCCCTCCCCAAAACGATCCACTAAGAAGGGATTTTTGAAAATTCGAAAACGGGCAAATTTGGTAACCTTATATCTGAACTAAAACTAATAAAGATACAAAAATACCTAAAACTGCATGTTACTCCACTTCAAAAATAAACTGACAGGTATTTAGTACTTTTTCGAAATTCGATCTTTATAGGGGAGAAAATGGCCAAAAACTGTATTTTGGTACTTTTTTGGCATCCTATGTATCTTTTAAACCAATAAACATAGAAACTAATCGTATTCATTACTTATAAAAAAATTACCAATATCAGTTTGGTACTTTTTGGAAATTCGAACCCTTAAGGGAAATAGTGTTTATTTTTGGTACTTTTTTCATAAACTATGTTTTTCTACAATATGAATATGAATATTTTATTTTAAGTTCCCACCACGATACAGAAATTTATTTGAATAACATTTTCACACCGCAATGGGGATAAAAAAAGGTACCAAAAAGGGGGTAAAACGGAAAAATACACTTTATTTAACATTTTAGGCCAATTTTGATAATTTTTTTAACATTGGTTCCTGGATTCATGCAAAAATTTACTAACGGAACTCGACTGCCGAGGTGTCCAAATCCGGGTAAACAGTTTGGTACTTTTTTAAAACTTATTTTTCTTAAGCACATTAACACAGATTTTAATCGTTTGAGACATGTCTTTAGCATAAACAATTTTGGCAAAATGGAATATTTTTAAATTTCAAACTTGAGGGGTGTTCAAGGAAAAAGAGGGATTTGGTACTTTTGCCTAATGGTCCTTTTTTATATTTTAAATTATTTCACCTATCGACATTAATGTTAGCTGATATGCATCTGAATGAAGTTAGTGTTAGGAATAGGGGATAATATTTAGGTACCAAAATGTGAGAACTGAACTATAGGTACTTTTTTGTTCTTCCAATGGTACTTTTTTGAATTTTTTATAGCAATGGACTTAGAAACAAGAAATTAAGCATATATGGTCCAAAGTAAGTGAGACTTTTAGGGGGAGACTTTTTGGTACGTTTTCTTTATTCGAATAGTACTTTTTGTATTATCTTCACCAATGAACATGATATTACGGTACTTTTTCTTTATTCTAATGGTACTTTTTAAATTTTCTATAATAATGGACCTAGAAACATGAAATTGAGCGTATATGGTCAAAAGTGAGTGAGAATTCAAGGGGGAAAATTAAGCTAGCTTTTCCTTATTCGAATAGTACTTTTTGTATTCTCTTCACTCACGAACATAAGAACATGAAATAAAGTTTATATGAACCTGAGCGTGTAGGAATTTACAAGTGGGAGTTTATGGTACTTTTTATTTTAGTGGTACTTTTTGAAATTTTTATAATAATGGACCTTGAAAAATAAAATTAAATAGGAATCAGGTGGAATAGAAAAATTAATATTTTGATAATTATGTACAAACATTTGCTAATCAAATTATTTGGTAAGTTATGTTTCATGCTACATAAATAACACATTTTTTAATTGTACATTGATATACTTTTATTTTAATATCACAGTATACGCTAACAAAGTAGCGGGTAATATGCTAATGTGATATATTGATATTAATTTTAGGTTTACACAAAGCAAACAGAAGCTCAATATATCACATAATCTTGGTTTGATCTAAACTAAGGTTTAAACAATAGTTGATAGTGGTTAACTAAGTTTAAACTTGCTTTGTTTAAACTAGGTTTTAAATTATGTTTTAAATTTGGTTTAAACTTGGTTTAAACTAAGTTTAAACTATTTGAAACAAAATTTAAACCTAGTTTAAACAAAGCAAGTTTAAACTTAGTTAACCACTATCTACTATTGTTTAAACCTAAGTTTAGTTTAAACCAAGTTTATGTGATATATTGACCTATGTGATATATTGATCTAAGGTTTAAACAATAGTTGATAGTGGTTAACTAAGTTTAAATTTGCTTTGTTTAAACTAGGTTTAAATTAGGTTTTAAATTTGGTTTTAAATTAAACTGAGTTTAAACCAAGTTTAGTTTAAACCTAGTGTAAACTGAGTTTAAACATAGTTTAAACCAAGTTTAAAACCTAATTTAAACCAAGTTTAAACAAAGCAAATTTAAACTTAGTTAACCACTATCAACTATTGTTTAAACCTTACACACACAAAAATCCATAGGTTATATTTCCTAAAAATATAGTATAATTTTAACTAAGCGCAAGGGTAGAATGGCATTTACAAAGTTTCTTAGTTAATATAACTAAAATTTTTGATAAACCAAAAATATTTTAAATTGGCAATAAAATAAACAAAAAATTCGAAAAAGATACCAAATATCAAATTACTAATTCCAATAGTTATATTAACATATTTTTTAGGTAAAGTGTATTGTTTGAACTACCTATTGACATAGATAATAAAACTTAGTTTTTAGTTTTCATATAAAAAGAAATTAACTATTTAAGCATAGTTAATATAGCCTCGATTCTTTTTTTGTGTATAGATCAATATATCACATAGCTCAATGTATCACATAAACCTGGATAGTGGTTAACTAAGTTTAAAATTGCTTTGTTTAAACTAGGTTTAAATTTGGTTTAAACTAGATTTAAACTCAGTTTAAAGTATGTTTAAACTAGGTGGAAGCTGAGTTTAAACTAGGTTTAAACTAGTGATATATTGAGATTAATTTTGCTTTGTTTAAACTAAACTAAGGCTAAACCTAGGCTTAAACTCAGTTTAAACTATGTATAAACTGGGTTTAAACTAGTGATATATTGAGATTAATTTTGCTTTGTTTAAACTAAACTAAGGTTTAAACTAAGTTAAAACCTAGTTTAAACCAAATTTAAAACATAATTTAAACCTAGTTATAACAAAGCAAGTATAAACTTAGTTAGCCACTATCAACTATTGTTAAAACCGTAGTTTAGTTTAAACCAAGTTTATGTGATATATTGAGCTTCTTTTTGCTATGTTTGAACTAGGTTTAAATTATGTTTTAAATTTGGTTTAGACTGGGTTTAAACCTAGTTTCAACTGAGTTTAAGCCTAGTTTAAACCTAGTTTAAACTGAGTTTAAGACTAGTTCAAACTGAGTTTAAGCCTAGTTTAAACCTAGTTTAAACCAAATTTAAACCTAGTTTAAAACAAAGCAAGTATAAACTTAGTTAACCACTATCAACTATTGTTTAAACCGTAGTTTAAACTATTGATACATTGAGATTAATTTTACTTTGTTTAAACTAAACTAATGTTAAAACAGAGCAAAAATAAGCTCAATATATTACATAAACTTGGTTTAAACTAAGGTTTAAACTTGGTTTAAACTTAGTTTAAACTTAGTTTAAACTTGGTTTAAACTTGGTTTAAACTTGGTTTAAACTTGGTTTAAACTTGGTTTAAACTTGGTTTAAACTTGGTTTAAACTTGGTTTAAACCTAGTTTAAACTTGGTTTAAACCTAGTTTAAACTTGGTTTAAACCTAGTTTAAACTTGGTTTAAACCTAGTTTAAACTTAGTTTAAACCTAGTTTAAACTTGGTTTAAACCTAGTTTAAACTTAGTTTAAACCTAGTTTAAACTTAGTTTAAACCTAGTTTAAACTTAGTTTAAACCTAGTTTAAACTTGGTTTAAACCTAGTTTAAACTTAGTTTAAACTTAGTTTAAACTTAGTTTAAACCTAGTTTAAACCTAGTTTAAACTTAGTTTAAACCTTGTTTAAACCAAGTTTAAACCTAGTTTGAAAAGTTAAATCAAATTTAAAGCATATTTAAACCTAGTTTAAACAAAGCAAGTTTAAACTTAGTTAACCATTATCAACTAGTATTTAAACCTTAGTTTAGTTTAAACCAAGTTTATGTGATACAGTGAGCTTATTTTTGCTTTGTTTAAACATTAGTTTAGTTTAAACAAAGCAAAATTAATCTCAATATATCAATAGTTTAATCTACGGTTTAAACAATAGTTGATAGTGGTTAACTAAGTTTAAACTAGCTTTGTTTAAACTAGGTTTAAATTATGTTATAAAATTTGGTTTAAAACTGGGTTTAAAACAAGTTTATGTGATATATTGAGCTTCTTTTTGCTATGTTTGAACTTAGTTTACACCTTAGTTTAGTTTAAACAAAGCAAAATTAATCTCAATATATCACTAGTTTAAACCCAGTTTATACATAGTTTAAACTGAGTTTAAGCCTAGGTTTAGCCTTAGTTTAGTTTAAACAAAGCAAAATTAATCTCAATATATCACTAGTTTAAACCTAGTTTAAACTCAGCTTCCACCTAGTTTAAACATACTTTAAACTGAGTTTAAATCTAGTTTAAACCAAATTTAAACCTAGTTTAAACAAAGCAATTTTAAACTTAGTTAACCACTATCCAGGTTTATGTGATACATTGAGCTATGTGATATATTGATCTATACACAAAAAAAGAATCGAGGCTATATTAACTATGCTTAAATAGTTAATTTCTTTTTATATGAAAACTAAAAACTAAGTTTTATTATCTATGTCAATAGGTAGTTCAAACAATACACTTTACCTAAAAAATATGTTAATATAACTATTGGAATTAGTAATTTGATATTTGGTATCTTTTTCGAATTTTTTTTGTTTATTTTATTGCCAATTTAAAATATTTTTGGTTTATCAAAAATTTTAGTTATATTAACTAAGAAACTTTGTAAATGCCATTCTACCCTTGCGCTTAGTTAAAATTATACTATATTTTTAGGAAATATAACCTATGGATTTTTGTGTGTGTAAGGTTTAAACAATAG